>CAKJTW010000001.1:29375000-30000000 GCA_917880005.1 Nanger dama
ATACTCCATATCCAAGGTAAGAGAAACCCAAGTAAGACGAGAGGGCATTAGAGGGCAGACAAACTGAAACCATTATCACAGAAAACTAGTCAATCTGATCACACAGACCACAGCTTTGTCTAACTCAGTGAAAACTAGCCATGCAGTTTGGGGCTACCCAAGAAAGATGGGTCATGGTGGAGAGGTCTGACAGAATGTGGTCCACTGCAGAAGGAAATGGAAAACCACTTCAGTATTCTTGCCTTGAGAACCCCATGAACAGTATGAAAAGGGAAAATGATAGGATACTGAAAAAGGAACTCCCCAGGTCGGTAGGTGCCCAAATTACTACTGGAGATCAGTGGAGAAATAACTCCAGAAAGAATGAAAGAATGGAGCCAAAACAAAAACAATACAGTTGTGGATGTGACTGGTGATAGAAGCAAAGTCCAATGCTGTAAAGTGCAATATTGCATAGGAACCTGGAATGTTAGGTCCATGAATCAAGGCAAACTGGAAGTTGTCAAACAGGAGATGGCAAGAGTGAATGTCGACATTCTAGGAATCAGAGAACTAAAATGGACTGGAATGGGTGAATTTAACTCAGATGAATATTACATCTACTACTGTGGGCAGGAATACCTTAGAAGAAATGAAGTAGCCATCATGGTCAACAAAAGAGTCCAAAATGTAGTACTTAGATGCAAACTCAAAAATGACAGAATGATCTCTATTCATTTCCAAGGCAAACCATTAAATATCATGGTAATCCAAGCCTATGCCCCAACCAGAAATGCAGAAGAAGCTGAAGTTGAATGGTTCTATGAAGACCTACAAGACCTTTTAGAAATAACACCCAAAAAAGATGCCTTTTTCATTATATGGGACTGGAATGCAAAAGTAGGAAGTCTAGAAACACCTGGAGTAACAGGCAAATTTGGCCTTGGAATGCAGAATGAAGCAGGGCAAAGACCATAATAGAGTTTTGCCAAGAAAATGCGCTGGTCATAGCAAACACCCTCTTCCAACAACACAAGAGAAGACTCTACACATGGACATCACCAGATGGTCAACACCGAAATTATTTTGATTATATTCTTTGCAGCCAAAGATGGAGAGCTCTATACAGTCAGCCAAAACAAGACTGGGAGTTGACTGTGTCTCAGATCATGAACTCCCTCTTGCCAAATTCAGACTGAAATTGAATAAAGTAGGGAAAATCACTAGACCATTCAGGTATAACCTAAATCAAATCCTTTATGACTATACAGTGGAAGTGAGAAATAGATTTAAGGGACTAGATGTGATAGATAGAGTGCCTGATGAACTATGGATGGAGTTTCATGACATTGTACAGGAGACAGAAATGAAGACCATCCCCATAGAAAAGAAATGCAAAAAAGCAAAATGGCTGTCTGAGGAGGCCTTACATATAGCTGTGAAAAGAAGAGAAGTGAAAAGCAAAGAGGAAAAGGAAAGATATAAACATCTGAATGCAGAGTTCCAAAGAATAGTAAGGAGAGATGAGAAAGCCTTCTTCAGCAATCAGTGCAAATAGAGGACAACAACAAAATGGGAAAGACTAGATACCTAGGAAACATTTCATGCAAAGATGGGCTCAATAAAGGACAGAAATGGTATGGAACTAATAGAAACAGAAGATATTAAAAAGAAGTGGCAAGAATACACAGAAGAACTGTACAAAAAAGATGTTCATGACCAAGATAATCACGATGGTGTGATCACTCACCTAGAGCCAGACATCCTGGAATGTGCAGTCAAGTGAGCCTTAGAAAGCATCACTACGAACAAAGCTAGTGGAGGTGATGGAATTCCAGTTGAGCTATTTCAAATCCTGAAAGATGATGCTGTGAAAGTGCCGCACTCAATATGCCAGCAAATTTGGAAAACTCAGCAGTGGACACAGGACTGGAAAAGGTCAGTTTTACTCCAACCCCAAAGAAAGGCAATGATGAAGAATGCTCAAACTACCGCACAGTTGCACTCATCTCACACGCTAGTAAAGTAATGCTCAAAATTCTCCAAGCCAGGCTTCAGCAATACGTGAACTGTGAACTTCCAGATGTTCAAGCTGGTTTTAGAAAAGTCCGAGGAACCAGAGATCAAATTGCCAACATCCACTGGATCATGGAAAAAGCAAGAGAGTTCCAGAAAAACATCTATTTCTGCTTTGTTGACTATGCCAAAGCCTTTGACTGTGTGGATCACAATCAACTGTGGAAAATTCTGAAAGAGATGGGAATACCAGACCACCTGACCTGCCTCTTGAGAAATCTGTATGCAGCCCTCAGGAAGCAACAGTTAGAACTGGACATGGAACAACAGACTGGTTCCAAATAAGAAAAGGAGTACGTCAAGGCTGTATATTGTCACCCTGCTTATTTAACTTATATGCAGAGTACATCATGAGAAACGCTAGGCTGGAAGAAACACAAGCTGAAATCAAGACTGCTGGGAGAAATATCAATCACCTCAGATATGCAGATGACATCACCCTTATTGCAGAAAGTGAATGGGAGCTAAAAAGCCTCTTGATGAAAGTGAAAGAGGAGAGTGAAAAAGCTAGCTTAAAGCTCAACGTTCAGAAAACAAAGATCATGACATCTGGTCTTATCATTTCATGGCAAATAGATGGGGAAACAGTGGACACAGTGTCAGACTTTATTTTTTGGGCTCCAAAATCACTGCAGATGGTGACTGCAGCCATGAATTTAAAAGACCCTTACTCCTTGCAAGGAAAGTTAAGACCAACCTAGATAGAAAAGCAGAGACATTACTGTGCCAACAAAGGTCCGTCTAGTCAAGGCTATGGTTTTTCCAGTGGTCATGTATGTTTGTGAGAATGGACTATAAAGAAAGCTGAGAGCTGAAGATTTGATGCTTTTGAACTGTGGTGTTGGAGAAGACTCTTGAGAGTCCTTTGGACTGCAAGGAGACTCAACTAGTCTATCCTAAAGGGAGACCAGTCCTAAGTGTTCATTGGAAGGACTGATGCTAAAGCTGAAACTCCAGTACTTTGGCCACTTCATGTGATGAGCTGACTCACTGGAAGACTCTGATGCTGGGAGGGATTGGAGGCAGAAGGAAAAGGTATTGACAGAGGATGAGATTGTGGAATGGCATCACTGACTTGATGGACATGAGTTTGGGTAAACTCCGGGATATGGTGATGGACAGGGAGGCCTGGTGTGTTGCAATTCATGGGTCTCAGAGTCGGACACGACTGAGTGACTGAACTGAACTTAAACATACACAATGCACAGTTATATTTAATTTATATTTCAATATAGCTGGGGAAAATGTTTTAAAGATAGTTTTACTCATGCTATATCTTTGCATTTTTATATAAAGTTTAAATTCACTTCCAAATTTCTACCAAAATTTGTATTGGGTTTTTGATTGAGGCTATATTGAAATATTTGGATCGATTTGGATAAACTGATATTTTAACAGTACTGAATCTTACAATTCATGAACATGGTATATTTCTCTATTTATTTAGATTTCCTTTGAGAAGGACATGGCAACACACTACAGTATTTCTGCTTGGAGAATCCCATGGATTGAAGATCCTGTAGGGCTACAGTTTATAGGGTCACAAAGAGTTGGTTACGACAGCACTGACTGAGCTCAGCACACATCTAGATATTCTTTTTTCTTCTAGCAGTGTTTTCACTGTAGAGGTTATGCTTGTTGTTCATTAAGTCTATTCATAATGTTTTTATATGAAATTGTAAGTTTCTTTTCTCTCAAGAATCAGGGCCCTGAACTGCCTCTTTTCTAAAGTATGAATAAAGTTACCTCAGCTGTTTTGTCTATTATTTTGTTTATTCCTGTAAAATAAGTCTGACATCAGTTACTTTCTCATGACGAGAAATGAAAATGCTAGAACAATATCTTTTAAGAGAAAACATTTTTATCTCCCTCTGTTTAAAATCTTGATGTTTATTCCCATTTCAGTTACAGTGAACAGAACAACAACAACAACAACAAAAAAAAACCTTGCAAGGCTTCTAAGTTTCTACACAATTCACACACCATCTTTCTCTAGCCAACTTATTAGTTTTTTCTCACACTGTTCCCATTATTTCTGTTACTTTAGCCTCATTGTTTTTCCTCAGACTTTCCAGACAAAATCTAATGTTTCCTTTGGTCAAATATTCTTTCTGTCTATAATAATCTTACATAGATGTCTGTTTGGTTGATTTTCTATCCTCCTTCAAGTTTTTCCAGATCAAGTTTTTGAAGATCCCTCAGAGGGATCTCCCTGATCTCCTTATTTAGATACTGGAAACTGGCATTTTTCATTTCTCACCTTTCTATTTGTTTTTGCCAATAACATGGGCCATCTTGCATACTTGTAACTTATATTTCATAATGTTTGTTCTTTATTGTTTTTCTGAGTATAGCATATCTGTCAGTATCCTACCTATACCTAGACATTTTATTATAGACATTTTATTGTATTCCTACTCCTACCTGAGGGCCAGTTTCTGAAACTATGGACTATGACTTTCCTCTGGATCTGTAGACGTCTATGTGTGGCAGACGGAATGTGTGGAGACACCAGCACCCCCAAAACCAGCTCTCCACCAACTCATATGAATTAGTTCATAAATATATGAGCTCTCTCAATCCTCTTGGGGGTAATTCTTAAGCCTATATTTTGCACTCTGAGCCAGACTTTCTGAACAAGATTGACAGTCTCCCATCATGATAAATAACATAAAAATCCATCGTTGATTGGTTGTTTTTCTATTTCTAATTCAATTACCCACTACCATATCTTCTAAGTCAAAGAAGATACAAATTATTTGCACTCAAATATCAATATATTTTTCAGAATCTGCTTCTGAAAGAAACCAAGCTATCAACAATAGTGTAAGTTTCATAGAGAAAGAATTTTTTCTTTTATTATTATTAGTAGTAGTATTTTTAATTGTCATATCTCAAATGCTTAAAACAGCATCAAGTGCAAAGTACACATGCAAATATTTATGGAATGAATGAAAAAACTTAGAAAATACTTTCCAGAAATGGTTTTATTAATGATAACTGACAAAAATGTCAGCATTTTCATTACTTATGTTTAGAATTCTGAGTGCCAATATTAGGGAAGTAGAAGTAAACCTTATTGCTACAAACATCTAAAAATTTCTTTAGTAATTAATCATTTTTAATTTTTAAATTTTCTCATGGTTATTGACATTTATTTTGTAATTTGGCTTGTTCTTTGTAATTTTTATTTTGGGGATGCAAAATATTTTTAAGATTTACTTCTTGCAAATGTTTTTTGCTCATTTTTAAAATTTTCAATGTATTTTATATCTAGAAATTTTGTAGTTGTATAGTTTGATCTTTGATCAAATAGATCTTTTCTGTGACTCTTCCTATACATACATTTATATGTTTATTTATTTTTTTGTAAGTCACTCAGTCATGTCCAACTCTTTGTGACCCCATGGACTATAGCCTGCCAGGCTCCTCAGCCCATCAAATTCTCCAGGACAGAATACTGGAGTGGGTAGTTCCTTTTTCTAGGTGATCTTCCCAATCCAGAGAATAAAACCCCAGGTCTCCTGCATTGCAGGTGAATTCTTTACCTACTAAGCCACAAGAGAAGCCAGGGGCATACTTAAAATTTTAACTTAGATTTTCTTCTAATGTTTAATAAATTTTAAAATTAATGTTTACTCTTTATTTTACTCAGCATCTATTTTTTGAGGTGAATATTTTTCTGTTTGATACAGATAGCCAAGCACCACAGCACCATTTTGAATAATTAATAGGGATTAACTATGGAGACAAGAAAGGGATTTTCAGCAAATGCAGTCACATGGTGGAAGACAAAAGCACAATTAATAAAATAGTGGAATCTAGAACTTATAATTAATTTAGCACATCAGTCCAGTTCAGTTCAGTTCAGTCACTCAGTCGTGTCTGACTCTTTGCAACCCCATGAATAGCAGCACACCAGGCCTCCCTGTCCATCACCAACTCCCAGAGTTCACTCAGACTCACATCCGTCCAGTCAGTGATGCCATCCAGCCGTCTCATCCTCTGTCGTCCCCTTCTCCTCCCGCTCCTAATCCCGCCCAGCATTAAAATCTTTTTCAGTGAGTCAACTCTTCGCATGAGGTGGCCAGAGTACTGGAGGTTCAGCTTCAGCATCATTCCTTCCAAAGAAATCCCAGGGTTGATTTATTTCAGAATGGACTGGTTGGATCTCCTTGCAGTCTAAAGGACTCTCAAGAGTCTTCTCCAACATCACAGTTTAAAAGCATCAATTCTTTGGCGCTCAGCTTTCTTCACAGTCCAACTCTCACATCCATACATGACCACAGGAAACACCATAGCATTTACTAGACAGACTTTGTTGGCAAAGTAATGTCTCTTCTTTTGAATATTCTATCTAGGTTGGTCATAACTTTTCTTCCAAGGAGTGTCTTTTAATTTCATGGCTGCAATCACCATCTGCAGTGATTTTGGAGCCCCCAAAATAAAGTCTGACACTGTTTCCCCATCTATTTGCCATGAAGTGATGGGACCGGATGCCATGATCTGCGTTTTCTGAATCTTGAGCTTTAAGCCAACTTTTCCACTCTCCACTTTCACTTTCATCAAGAGGCTTTTTAGTTCCTCTTCACTTTCTGCCATAAGGGTGGTGTCATCTGCATATCTGAGGTTATGGATATTTCTCCCGGCAATCTTCATTCCAGCTTGTGCTTCTTCCAGCCTAGCATTTCTCATGATGTACTCTGCATATAAGTTAAATAGGCAGGGTGACAAAATATAGCCTTGACATACTCCTTTTCCTATTTGGCACATAAGTGGAAAAATTAGTTTGTAACTCTATACTTAGTTTGGGACCCTGTTTCTATTACAATACAATGTCTTCTAAAGGAACAGATGGTGACTGTAGCAGAGATGGTAGTGTTCACCAAGTAGTCCATGTGTGAAAGTCAAAGTGTTAGTCACTCAGTCCTGTCCCGACTCTTTGTGACCCCCGTGGACTGTAGCCCAACAGGCTCCTCTGTCCATGGAATTGTCCAGGCAAGAATACTGGAGTGGATTGCCATGCCCTCCTCCAGGGTGTCTTCTTAACCCAAGGATCAAACTCACATCTCTCAGGTCTTCCTGCATTGGCAGGCAGGTTCTTTACCACAAGCGGCACCTGGAAACCCACGTGCTCACCTACATGTCCTAGCTTCTCTTGCAATCAGTGTGTTAAAACCATGTGATACATTTTGTACAAAAAACTGTGAGAGGAAGCGATGCCTGTGCTGTCTCGGCTGATGAAGTAAAAAACGCATACATCCTCCATTCCTATTTTCTCCTTGTGTGGATCACTAAGAAGTCCTCTGTTTCAGATATAAGATAAAAAGAGGGCAAAACCTTTACCATCCTGGTACTATATAGAAAAAGTCCCCAGACAGTCTTTGTGGGATATTTAATCAGTGTGAAGAATCAACCTGCACTGGATTTGATTTCTAAAATACAGGAAATAACTTTTGCAGCCTTGCTTACCCTAGTTTGACTAAAACAGTGTCTAAAACCACAATATTGAAGCAGAACTCATTATCTTTCACTCCAAATCTACTCCCTCATTAAATTCTCTAATTTCTGTTAATGGCACACTGGTTCCTCAGCTTCATATAAATGGTCTCAGGAATAAACACATGAATACATTTGGGGCACTTATAATTTAACAACCTCTCAGAAAGTGTTAGGTATTGTTTTTATTATTTTTAGTAACCTGGCTACAGAATATTGAATTTGCTTTGGTTTCAGCTTTATTCTAATCTAATTAGCTACCAATATATTAATTTTATTTCTAAATTTAACATTAAATCAACTTTGTTTCTCTTTCACTTCTTGTCATTTTAGTAAGCTTATAACTGGTTTGCCTTTCATTATAAGATTTGTTTTCCATTATACAGGCAGCCATATTCCTCTCAAACTTAAATTGTTGAATGCTTACCTATTGCCTAATAGGGCAATATTTTAATTTCAGGTTTCCTGTGATCAAAGCCCAAATTATGCTTAAGTTTGATCTTATACCATTCCATTTGGAACTTTTCCTCTCTCCTTACCATATTTATTTTCTCAAAATACATCCCATATTTTTTTTTTACTTCTGTGTTTTATTGGGATACAAGCTTTAGTAATTGTATAATATATTTCAAATCTTATTCAAGTTCCAACTCAAATGTCATCTCTTCCTAAAAGCCTTCCATGATTTTCCTAGTTAGAAGAAACTTCTGCTGGCTTCTTAAAGCATATTGCATCTTCCTGTATTACCATACATATCTTATACATCTATAAGGTGCTACATATTTAATATAGGAATTCATCTTTTGTTTTCATGCTCAGTCACTGCACAACTTGGTGGACTACAGCCTTCCAGGCTCCTCTTTCCTTGGGATTCTCTGCTCAAGAATACTAGAGTGGGTTGCCATGCCCTCTTCCAGGGAATCTTCCTGACCCAGGGATCAGGCCCACATCTCTTAAGTCTTCCTGCATTGGCAGGAGGGTTCTTTACCACTGCCACCACCTGGGAAGCCATCTTTAGTTTTTATCATCACTTAAAATAGCATTGTAAATCTGTGGATAAACAATACATGTTTCTTGAATATAGACATAGGTCAAAGTCAAGATATAAGAAGTTAGAAACTTTGCATGAAAATCCATGTTTGTTTTGTAGAATGTAGGTGTTATTTATTTATTTGTGAAATATTTTAAAATCTAACTCATTGAATTGAGTCCAGTGCATTTTATTGGTTATTAAATAAAACATTCAAGTAATCTGCTTTTACATTCCTAAGGTGACATTCATGCCATTACTGTCTTAACAGAAAGTCAGTGAAGACTTAAGTTTCCTTTGTAAAAAGCCTACATTAAGAAAATACACTTACAAAGGCAACATGGAATAGAGCAAATTAGAAAAAATAATTAGAAACATTAAAGATAAATACTGCTACCCTTTGAGAAGAAGAGGGAAGTATGGAAGATCTTTTAAAGCAGCTGCAATTGAAAATGTTAATAAGAATTCATGAAAGAACAAGAACTGTAAATGAGTCTTTTAAGAGGTAGAGAGATATGATAAATTGTGCTACTCTGGATAATCACAATTAGCAAAATGGAGAATAATTAAAGAAATCAAATTGGACCACATATAGTGATAAATGAGGTTAGGCTTGTTAAAGAATTGTGTCATTAGCAGGTTTTTTGTGCTAGTGAGGAAAAGAATAAGGAAAGATAATTTTTTTGTGAAAAAGAGGAATGTCTGTGTCCTGTTACATTGGTCTAATGGTGAGCTGTCTACAGAGAAGAGAATCTGCAAATAGGCAAGTGTTCCTAAACCCTCAGCAATGCAGTCTTTGTTTGACAACAGCCACTCAAGAAAGTACTTGGAAGATTCAGGTCACTAAATACTAACCTTTTTCTTGCCAAGTGAAGCTCTGAATTACATAGCAGGGAAGGGGTTTCTTTATGCTTATTAGAGATACTCAGGGTTGATCACTTTGTTTCCAATACTGTGGTAACTCTTTAAAAATTTCTTAAGGAAATTGTGTTCCTATTATATTAGTAATCCGTAAAGATATGCCAACAATAGTGTAAATTATTAGAGGCAATTTTAGATTTTTAAAAAACAATAGGAAAATTGACTCTTGACTTAGGAGATGTGGCCCAGTCCCAAATCTCAAGATTTGTGTGGTGTCCATATATCAATAGAATGACCTCTGGAAGAATGAAACTATCAGGCCTGTGTCTGGAACTCCCCAAAACTGAGCTTGCCAGTGAAATTGTATAGAAATGGTTGTCTTGACTTGTTTTATCCAGTTCTTCCTGTTCAGGTTAAGTTAGAGATAGAGACTTAATTACGGAGTCACACTTATATGCCAACTAGCACAACTGTTAACAAGCCAACAGTTATTGACCCTTAGACACTGTTTTTCTCTAGCATCTATTGTTTTTAGTGGCTGCCTGTGCGTGTGTACTCATTTGCTCAGTCATGTATGACTCTTTGCCATTCCATAGACTGTACCCCACCAGGCTCCTCTGTCCATGGAATTTTGCTGGCAACAATACTGGAGGGCGTTGCCATTTTCTACTCCAGGGGATATTCTTGATCCAAGTATTAAACCTGTGGCTCTTGCATCTCCTGCACTGGTACAAATTCTTTACCACTTGTGCTGCATGCTAGAATTGCTTTGGTGTGGGAAAGACATTCTTTAGAAAATATATTCAGGTTCTAAAGACAAATCATTTCTTCTATGCTATTCACAAATACTAAAAATTATTGATTTCTGATTATTACCAAATTATATAAATCTCCTCTTAGCTTAAGCCAAGTTGCCATTTCAATAATTTCCTGGAGACTATTCAAGCCTGCTCAAATATCTGATACCATTTTCATACATATTGTGAATAGATACATCTATATATACTTGCACCTCTTTCCTTCAACATATATAGTTTCCTCTGAGACAAATACTATTTTAGGCATTAGGTATAAAAATTGGCAAGCTAGACAAGGTTCTGTTTAGAGATTTTAATTGACAGGGAAAGTTGACAATAAGCAAATAGATGAATATATAATGAAGTGATTAGTACTATATGTTGACTATAAAACAGGGTGATGCAGATAGTACAGGTCACACTCAGGAGATAAATTTTCAGCTGATTCCTGAGTTTTAAGGAGTCACCTATTCAAATATATTAGGATAAGACTGTAATATTTGAGTGATATTGATATGTTCCATGAACAGAAAGAAGGTCAGTATACTTACAGTGTTCTGAACAAGGGTCAGAGTGGTAGCAGATGTGGTCAGAAACCAGTGGGGGATAGATTTTGAGTGCTGTTTATGTACACATACCATATTCTAAGTTTAAAGGGAAGATGGTTGATTTAGTCAGAAATTGAAAGTGACAGTCACTCAATCATGCCCGACTCTTTGTGACCCCATGGACTGTAGCCCACTGGGCTCCTCTATTCATAGAATTCTCCAGGCAAGAACACTGGAGTGGGTTGCCATTCCTTTCTTTAGGAGAACTTCCTGACCCAGGGATCGAATCCAAATCTCCCCAATTTCAGGCAGATTCTTTACCATTCTTTGCCATCAGGGCCACCAGGGAAGCCTAGATTTAATCAGAGAACAAGACAATTTGATTTATATTTTGAAAAATGTCCTTCTGCTTGCTCTGTTTTGAACAGATTGAAAGATCACAAGAGTAGAAACAGACAGATTAGAAGCTTCTTGCAATAATCTGGATGAAAGATAATGGTTTCAGTGAGAATTGCAAATGTAATGAGATTAAGTTCATCAGAATTAAATAAGAGAACATTAAGTTCATCAGAATTGTTGGAGAGTGGGGCTGGAGGAGGGTGAAAACCGCTCTTCCTTAAAAACATTAATTTTGGATGTCTGTTAGAATCCTAAAAGGATATATCCAAAAATATATATATATAGGCATATGAGTGAGCAGTTGAGCTAAGACCTCAAAGCTAAATGTGTGCATTTAGAGGTCAAAGGCATATCATTGCATTTAAAGCTATTAGATAAATGAGATTGTCAATGAAGATTCAGAGAAAAGAATGAGTTCTAGATAATATCCATGAACATTGATAACTAGTGGAACTGAAGTTGACATAGGAGATCAAGGAGTAGTGGGTAAAGAAGGAAGAAAACTAGGAAAAGATATCCTGGATGTCTAGAGAGAGAGAGAGAGAGAGAGAGAGAAAAGAATGGCCTGCAGTATTAAAAATTGCTGAACGGCCAAATCATACAGACACAGAGAAATGATACTAGGGCCAATGGGGAGGGAAATGGGCTAATGATTAGAGGAGGACTCAGGGTCTAGAGAGTCTGAGTTTTATTCAAGGTTATTTGTGTGCAGACTGACAATGCTCCCACAGAGATAAATAGATGCTGCAGAAAAGAGAATCATTACAGAATTTGAATATTATAGAGTATATCAAATCCCTGGGATTTGTCTGTTTGTTTTGGCTGAATTGATAAATTAAACTTGGGCACTGCAAAATTAAGAACAAAACTCAGAATTTCCTACCACGACGTTAACCCATAACAGCTAACCTGAAAAGCCAGTAAATGTGATTCACTACATTTCTACAATAGTAGAGGTGGTGAATTGTGTTGGCATAGATTAATTTATTATCCTATTGAATGGTAATTTTGTGGGATAGAAGTAGTAGTCGACATTGTGCTAATTTTATATTCTTCAATTAGGAAAAATAATAGAGTAAGGAGAGGATTTCTGTGTTTTACTATAACTTAGAGAATTTCTATTGTCTCGTATTATAATAGGTAGAAATTTGGCTGTAATTGCTCAAAATCACACAAGGCAGTCAGGGCTGGTGGAGAGGTTATGGAAACATGATCATCATATATCCTAGCTTTTTTACCTCCTTCCTAGTAAATACGTAGAGCAGAGTAAGTGGAATACGTTGATTCATATTTGTGTGTCTTTTAAATCTCCAACTGTATCTTTTAAAAACTTATTTGTGGTTTACTATAAAAAATAGATATTTTATGCACACATACAGAGCTTAGTTTTGTTTTTATTCTCTTCAAGCATTTTTGTAATGCATTTTCAGAAATGTGTCTTCAGAAATATAAACAATTGTTTCAAAGTGGTAGCACTATCTAATGACTGCCTTTGGAGTAATCTTTATTCAGCAACCCTGATTTTGGAGCAGCCATTCACTGAGCACTTTGATGCTACATGTGTACACATTACCTTGAAACTTGACAGTGATCAACAGGTTAAGTATTATTTCAAAATTTTTACAAAATGAGGAAATAGAATTCTAGGGGTTGGAAATAACTTTCCTAAGCTCATGTACATTGTTGACAGCTGACGTTTTTTTCCTTTTATACCATTCATTGTCAATGCCTGAATTTCTCACTGAAAAGATTATTATGTATTATAATACATAATGCATAATACCCTTAGATAATGCCCATAATATATAATGCCCTTAGATTTAGGTCATTTAAAAATAATTTTTATTCTAAGAGAAAATGATATAAAGGAGGAAATTAATTGAAAAATTCTAGTATCTTCTATTCTGTTCAGTTGCTCAGTTGTGTCTGACTCTGTGCGACCCCATGGACTTAGAAATACCATAAACAATAATTTGTTGGAAAGTGGGATAATAGGACAAAACATCAGATCTGGGTTTGTGTCCTTGCTTAACAACTTAACACATGTGTAATTTTTGGCAGATAAATTTAACTCTGAATCTGAGTTCCTTATCAGCAAAAGTTTGTTTTAATAACTACTTGAGAGTGTGTGAAGTTTAAATTACATATTTTTTTACAGCGCAGAAGGAAAACATAATGCACTATTCCTCAAAACTTGAAGATAATGTTTCATTCTGAGGCTAAAGTTATGGATGAGCCACATGTAAGATTTATCAAAGGAAACAAAAGTGATTATATAAAAATAATTTTATGTTGCCTGGAGCACACTGTAAGATTCTAGCTCTAGTGAAGTTGTAGACTCTTCAGTTTGTAGCCATTCTTTAAAAGAAAAATATATATATATTGATATGGGGGAAAGCACCATAGAATGATTCAGCCATTGAAATAAGAAAAATTTAGTTTCACACTTTTTCAGGTTAGTCTATAAAAAGGGATTTAAATATTTTGGGTATTGAGGATGTATATGTTTTTGAGAAGTGGAGACAGGTAATCAGCCTGCATTATAGCTTGAATAGAATCACTATATTTTCAGGGTTATTTTATTGTAAATTGAGAGGTATATTCAGTAAATTCATACTAGAAAGATATATTGATTGCAGAATTTAGAGTGTACACCTTGAAACACGTTGACATAGATATACACCCATGAAACTGTCATTACAATGAATAAAGTGAAAATATCCAACACTACGCAAAGTTTTCCCATGCTCACTTGTTACTTTTTTTCCATTCTCACTTGTAATCCCTCTCTTCTGTTCCCCACCCCTCCCCCAATCCTTACTCTTTTTTACACTATAAATTAGTTTACATTTTGCATAAATGTGGAAATTTGCATTTATTAAGTTTATGCATTTTTATCTGGCTTTTTAAAATCCATCACAAGTATTTTTAGACGATCCATGTTGCATATATAAGTACTTTATTATTTTTATAGTAGAGTGGTATTCCATTGAGTAGATTTATCAAAATGTTTCTATCTATTTGCCTGTTGGTGGATATTTGTGCTGTTTTCAGTTTTGACTCTTACAAATAGTCATTATGAAGATTTAGGTACAAGTCTTTATATGCTTTTATTTTTCTCCATTTAATGTCTAGGAAAATAGTGAGTTAAAAGACAGGTATGTATTTAACTTTTTAACATACTTCCAAAATGTTTTTGAAAGGAGTAGTAATATTTTAAATTTTCATTGACAACAAAGTTGTCCACATCCTCATGAAAATTTGGTTATGGTCAATGTATTTAATTTTCGCTATTGAAATAAATTATTAGTGACATGCCATTGTCATTTTAATTTGCATTCCCTTAGTGTCTCATTGTGTGGACCACCTTTCCATGAGCTTATTTGACATCCTTATGTTGTCTTTGCTAAAATGTCTGTTCAAATCTTCCGCCCATTTCTTAAGTTGGATTGCTTATAAGCTTAATGAAATTTGAGAATTATTTATACATACAGAAAGTCCTTTATCAAGTATGTGTTATGTGAATATTCTCTCCCTATGGTGTCTGTCTTTTCATTCACTTAACAGAATAGTTTGAAGAGCAGAGGTTTTAAATTTATAAGGTCAAATTTATCAGTATTTTGTGAATTGTGCTTTTGATATTATAAACAGATTGGATAAATGTGTAATACAAGTTGATGAACACTACCATGATTCTCTAGAAATTAGATCTTTATTATGCAAATTTCAAACATCTACAGAAGAAAACATGATGTGATGAGCTGAAATGGATTCATCACCCATCTTCAATAGTTATCAACTCAAGGCCAATCTTGCTTCATCTCTATTTCTTCCTACTTCTACATACACCCAAGTTATTAATATCTTAAAGCATATTATTGATGCATATATAGAAGCCCATAAGTCATAAGTGTCTAATTCAAGTTTTCACAAAAGTGAAAACATTTCACTGTATGTTTTATTGTATATGTGTATGTATATTCTGGACTTCCCTGGTGGCTCAGATGGTAAAGAATCTGCCTGCAATGGCAGAGATTTGGATTTGATCCCTCAGTCAGGAAGATCCTGTGGAAAAGGAAATGGCAACCCTCTCCAGTATTCTTGCCTGCAAAATTCCATGGACAGAGGATTCTGTCCAGTTACAGTCCATGGGGTCAAAAAGAGTAGGACATGACTGAGTGATTAACAATTTTGCTTTTATTGTATATTCAAAATATCAGTCAAATATTTAAATAGTATTAGCTCCCCAGAAGACCTCTGATACCCTCAAAGCAATGTCTATCCCTGCAAAGCCATTCATGAATTTTGCCTGTAATTAAACGTTTATAATGGATTCATAGAGTGTGTCTTATCTTGTGTTTTAATTCTTTGGTTAACTGTATATTTATGAATTTATCCATGGTGTTTCATACAGTAAATTGTTCATTCATCTGGTTGCTGTTTGTTATTCTTTTGTATGAACATAACATCATTTATTTATTAATTCTGGTATCGATGGACGTTTGGATTGTTTTTATTTTTGACTTTTCATGTAGTGTTGCTCTAAATATTCCTGTACATTTGCTTGTTGCTACTGTTCATATACATAGGCTTTTGTTGAGTAAATAGCTAAAAACAAAATTGCTGTATGACCATGTATTTTTCTGAACCTACATCTATATATATGAGATCAATTTTAGTAGACAATGGCAGTTTTATTAGTTACAACAATAATGTATAAAAGAATAATTGCATATAACATACCACATAATATTTTGTGTAATAATTTTTAATCCCCTGATTGCTTTGTTACAGTACTCTTGCATCGGTAGACACTGGAAAAAATGCTATTGTATTCTATTATTCACTTAGTTGACATTTGCACTTGTCTCTCATAAGTAATTTTTGTGAATTTATCCAATTTTTTGGTCCAACAATTGATTTTCTGGAAATGCAAAGTTGAAGACTAGATTCTGAAATGAGGAAACCAACAAAAGTCCTTCAACTTTCTTTTGTCTTAACAAAGTGTTATTTGGTCTCCATAGATATAATTTTTTTTTCATTATAACTGCAACAGCTTTTTAAAAAAAAAAACAAAACAAAATGCTATCCTAAAGCCTGGTACATAGATGTACTAAATATGATTCTCTTTCTTTCTATTACAGTAATTGTTTTACAATTTCCTTTAACCATTTCATAATTGTTAGCATCTAGCCTTTTGCAGAAAGTACCTCCATAGCTACAGCTTTAGTACCATCTAGACAAAACGTAGAAATCCACTGCTACGTAAACCTTCAAGCTTCAATGACAAATCAATACCACATCTCTATGAAACAAGTGTATCTTAATAGTGTTTTCACAAGGGATCTGACATACTCCATCTTTATGTAAGTTCGGAACAAATCCAAAAGCAGTATAGATCTGAGTAAAATATTCCCATGTCAAGAAATGTTGAAAACTTTGAAATAGCTCTTCATGATAAGAAATAAGGTAATAATTTTGAAAATTGGAAGCCTCATTTTTGCTCTCGCAAATAAGACAGTTACTGACTTATGGTTTTCAGTATAGTGAATAAGGTTACTTGAATTGCTCATCTAGACTTATCCTATGCTTCAGTTAAGTTCAGTTCAGTCGCTCAGTTGTGTCCAACTTTTTGCAACCCCATGGACTGCAGCATGCCAGGCCTCACTGTCCATCATTAACTCCCAGAGTTTAGTCAAACTCATGTCCATTGAGTTGGTGATGCCACCCAACAGTCTCATCCTCTGTCGTCCCCTTCTCCTTCTGCCTTCAATATTTCCCAGCATCAGGGTCTCTTCAAATGAGTCAACTCTTCGCATCAGGTAGCCAAAGTATTGGAGTTTCAGCTTCAGCATCAGTCCTTCCAATGAATATTCAGGACTGATTTCCTTCAGGATTTACTGGCTGGATCTCCTTGCAGTCCAAGAGACTCTCAGGCATCTTCTCCAACATCATAATTCAAAAGCATCAATTCTTCTGTGCTTAGGTGGTTATTATTTTAAAACCATTGCATTTAGGTATGTTCATGGCTATCTAGATTTTATATTTATTTCAATGAACTGACAGAAGTTTACAAAACTCAGTGTACACAGTAATATAATGCAGTGTGTCTTCTGTATGACTTTGCTAATTATTGCCACTTATGAATAAGTATTTTTGCATTGGGTAATGAAAGGCTAAATTGATTACAAGTTATAAACAGATTAGGTGTCCCTGAAGTGAATGGGGAATGTAAGCTTAAAGTTGAAATAACACGAAATCTGATTTGCACATACATAACATAACCTAAAAGATCTTCATGACCCAGATAATCATGATGATGTGATCACTAATCTAGAGCCAGACATCTTAGAATGTGAAGTCAAGTGGGCCTTAGAAAGCATCACTACGAACAAAGCTAGTGGAGGTGATGGAATTCCAGTGGAGCTGTTTCAAATCCTGAAAGATGATGCTGTGAAAGTGCTGCACTCAATATGCCAGTAAATTTGGAAAACTCAGCAGTGGCCACAGGACTGGAAAAGGTCAGTTTTCATTCCAATACCAAAGAAAGGCAATGCCAAAGAATGCTCAAACTACCACACAATTGCACTCATCTCACACGCTAGTAAAGAAATGCTCAAAATTCTCCAAGCCAGGCTTCAGCAGTACGTGAACCGTGAACTCCCCGATGTTCAAGCTGGTTTTAGAAAAGGCAGAGGACCCAGAGATCAAATTGCCAACACCTGCTGGATCATGGAAAAATCAAGAGAGTTCCAGAAAAACATCTATTTCTGCTTTATTGACTATGCCAAAGCCTTTGATTGTGTGGATCACAATAAACTGTGGAAAATTCTGAGAGAGATGGGAATACCAGACGACCTAATCTGCCTTTTGAGAAACCTGTATGCAGGCCAGGAAGCAACAGTTAGAACTGGACATGGAACAACAGACTGGTTCCAAATAGGAAAAGGAGTACATCAAGGCTGTATATTGTCACCCTGCTTATTTAACCTATATGCAGGGTACATCATGAGAAATGCTGGACTGGAAGAAACACAAGCTGGAATCAAGAAACACAAGCTGGAATCAAGATTGCTGGGAGAAATATCAATAACCTCAGATATGCAGATGACACCACCCTTATGGCAGAAAGTGAAGAAGAACTAAAGAGCCTCTTGATGAAAGTGAAAGAGGAAAGCGATAAAGTCTGCTTAAAGCTGAACATTCAGAAAACAAAGATCATGGCATTTGGTCTCATCACTTCTTGGGAAATAGATGGAGAAACAGTGGAAACAGTGTCAGACTTTATTTTTTGGGCTCCAAAATCACTGCAGATGGTGACTGCAGCCAAGAAATTAAAAGACGCTTACTCCTTAGAAGAAAAGTTATGACCAACCTAGATAGTATATTCAAAAGCAGAGACATTACTTTGCTGACTAAGGTCCTTCTAGTCAAGGCTATGGTTTTTCCTGTGGTCATGTATGGATGTGAGAGTTGGACTGTGAAGAAGGCTGAGCACCAAAGAATCAATGCTTTTGAACTGTGGTGTTGGAAAAGATTCTGAGAGTCCCTTGGACTGCAAGGAGATCCCACCAGTCCATCCTAAAGGAAATCAGCCCTGGGATTTCTTTGAAAGGAATGATGCTGAAGCTGAAACTCCAGTACTTTGGCCACCTCATGCGAAGAGTTGACTCATTGGAAAAGACTCTAATGCTGGGAGGGATTGGGGGCAGGAGGAGAAGGGGACGACAGAGGATGAGATGGCTGGATGGCATCACGGACTCGATGAACATGAGTCTGAGTGAACTCCGGGAGTTGGTGATGGACAGGGAGGCCTGGTGTGCTGCGATTCATGGGGTTGCAAACAGTCGGACACGACTGAGCGACTGACCTGCACTAAACTGAGCAGCTGCACACCAGAGTCATTGTTCTCTTCCTGATAGATTGAACTTCTCAGTCTCCTTTACAGTTAGAGGTGGTCATGCAGCCAAATTCTGGCCAGTATGATATTAACAGATGTGATTTGAGATTTCAACAAAATAAATCTTTCTATAAAACATATCCACAATCTTCCCTTTCTGTCAGTTGAATGTTTCTTCCATGACTAATCTTTATTGCCTTTGAAGATTCCAACTTCTTCTTCCATCCACGTCCCTAAATCAGTTTGTGAAGCAGCGCCTCCCTGCTGAAGCAGAAATTCATGTGAGCAAGAAACAAATGTATTTATTGTTTTAAGCCATTATTTAAATTTAAGACTAAGTGTTATAATTAACTAGCTCCAATTATGGTGGCACTAGTGGTAGAGAATCCACCAGCAATGCAGGAGACACAGGAGACTCAGCTTCAGTCCTTGGGTCAGGAAGATCCCCTTGAGAAGGGCATGACAGCCCACTCCAGTGTTCTTACCTGGAGAGTCCCATGTATCAAGGAGCCTGGGACTACCGTCCATAGAGTCATAAAAAGCTGGACACAACTGAAGAGACTTAGCAACTATTATGAAGTGAAGTCGCTCAGTCGTGTCTGACTCTTTGCGACCCCGTGGACTGTAGCCTGCCAGGCTCCTCCCTCCATGGGATTCTCCAGGCAAGAATACTGGAGTGGGTTGCCATTTCCTTCTCCAAGCAATTATTATAGTACCAAGCAATCTACTTGATAATAAAATATGTAGGAGAAGGCATTATTTCTGTCATTTAAGAATGTCAATGTGTAAAAGTAGACTAAATAGAACTCCAAGTAATGATGAAGAAATGTGGAGAAACTTAATAGAGTGAAAAATGCAGAGAAACAATTGAGAGTGAAGGCAGGCCATCAAGAGATTAGGGAGCTATACAGAAAGGAGATATATTTAGGACAAGGCACAGGGCACTTTATACAAAGTTTTCAGGCACAGACATGGTCTAAGTAAAGAGGATTGGGACATAACATAGGAATACAATGCTAGGAAAAGATTGGATTGTAACCTCGCTACAATGCTATGAAATTTGGAATTTATACTGAAGTCAATCAGTAGATGCTAATTTTGAAAGAAGTAACTGATTTAGCTCTGTTTTGAAAAATATCACACTCATAGTAGAAGAGACAATATAGACAGACAGCATGATTCAAACGTTTTTGAAAAATACTTCAGCAGTAAGTAGCGGAATTATGGCATCAGCAAAAGGATGAAGAGGGGAAGGCATCAGCAAGAAATCTTTCAAAGCAGAAGAGAAAGTATTTGGCAAGAAAGTTGGTGTCTGGCCTTGATGAAGTCGGTATAATTATTTCAAGGTCTCAGCTTGGGCAAATGTGCAAATACTGATGGTCTTTACTGAGAGGGAAGTTTACAATAAGAACAATAAAACTGTAAATGGTTCTTTTTTATCAGCACTTAACATGTATGGTGAAAATCAATTTATATGTATTAACCTATTAAAATGTCACACTGACTTTATGAAGTTAGTGCTATATATAGTAGATACTGCAGATATAGTAACTGAGGCCCAGAGAAGTTAAAAGCTTATTCAAGATGATAATAAGTTAGTAGATGGTGGGACAGCTTGGGCAGAGTGTAGTTCTAGAACCAAGCTCTTAATCACCACAACATTTAATAATACTTTTCAAAAGTAAAGATGGAAAATTCATTTTGGAGTTATCGAGTTGGAGATGTCTGTGAGTCATTAGGCTAAGACTCATAGACAGTCAAAATACAACTATGTGTTTAATGAAAGAAGATTCTTAAGCATAGCTATGATACTTGCATGTGTAGAGGTAGTAGAGATTTCATAGTAAGTAAATTTACAAAGAAGAAAGAAGAGGCAATAAAAATATATATGCTGCTAAGTCACTTCTGTCATGTCCGACTGTGTGCAACCCCATAGACAGCAGCCCACAAGGCTCCCCCATCCCTGGGGTTCTGCAGGCAACAATACTGGAGTAGGTTGCCATTTCCTTCTCCAATGCATGAAAGTGAAAAGTGAAAGTGAAGTTGCTCAGTCGTATCCAACTCTTAGCGACCGCATGGACTGCAGCCTACCAGGCTCCTCCATTCATAGGATTTTCCAGGCAAGAGTACTGGAGTGGGGTGCCATTGCCTTCTCCAAAGATATATATGAGTGAATATAAATATTTACATGCATGGCAAGGAAAGCAAAGCAGTGGGAGTGATAAGTGTAAGTACATCAGGAATCAAAAAAAAAAAAAAAAGAGAGAGAGAGAGAGAATCAAAAAGGGCAAAATTTAATGTCATGAACATTTTGGAAAGAGAGTTCATAATGGGTAAGATGATGAAAATGCCAGATGTAGCAGATACTTTAAGAAATATGAGAGTAGAAAAAAATTGGTGGTGATGATGATCAGGTTGATATTCATATATAGGAACTGAACTGGAAAAAATTGAAAATACCTTTGGAAAGGTGAGAAAATGAAAGCAAAAAGTTTTTAAGACTTTTGGGAGATGGAAGTCTCCAGGGAAGGGATTCATAGGATGAATACAACTTGAGCTTATTTTTAAGCTGTATTTTTATAATTATGTCAACTTCCAATGTTCAAAATACCTTCAAAATTTTGACTTTATAGTGTCAATTGCTCATAGTATCTATCCTGTCATATAACTCTCAGGAATAGTTATTTCAATCATTTTACTTAAATCTCTCCCTTTGCTGTTATATTCTTTGTCTTTTCTGAGATAACAGTTGGGTATTGTCCCTAATTATTTGCCAAGTCTGAGAGCATTGTGGATTTGTACTGATTTAAGTCAACTTCCAGAGCTAAGAGAATGTTAACTGAAAAGAATTTAAACCTACTGGTCCATTATAAAGTTTTAATTTATAAAGAGACACCTGGGGTTTAAAACAACTTGAAACAACGGGAAAAGAGGTAAATAGAAATTTAGACTTAATGAACTAAACCAAATTCTTGAAAGAACAAAGTTTTATTAATTAGTATAAATGTTGTTAGAAATAATTGGTATATTAACAACCAAGCTAATAAAAACTTCTCTCCTTTAAACTGTTAAATTTATCTCTCTGGTTTAATATGTGACTAGGTCAGGCAAATTACAACTATATGAACATTAAAACTGTAGGAGTTTTATACGAAGAAAAATCCATATATTAGTTATCCTTGGAAGTTGATTTTTGCTTTTCATTTGTATGTTGGTGTGAAAAAAAGATATAGTACTCAGGAAATTGCCACTGTCATTTTCTATATCATTAATTCATTATTTTATGTATTTATTGATCAGTTAGAGGCCACATAATAGGATCTTCCCTGGTGGCTCAGATGGCAAAGCGTCTCCTACAATGTCTAACATGTGGTAGACCCAGATTCAGTCCCTGGGTTGGGAAGATCTCCTGGAGAAGGAAATGGCAATCCACTCCAGTATTCTTGCCTGGAAAATCCCATGGATGGTGGAACCTGGTAGGCTACAGTCCATGGGGTTGCAAAGAGTCAGATACGACTGAGCAACTTCACTTCACTTTAGGCCACATAAGTAAAACTGAAAAACCTTTGTCTTTGAGAAAACCATACAGTAATGGTGATGACAAATGTTAAAATAAAAGAAAGGAACAAATTTACCATACACTGTGACATAGGACATATGAAAGAAAGAATAGTGATAAATCAGTTCTGGAATAAATAGTTCTGCCCCAGTAGATCCTATTGTATTCTCAGTTGACAAATTGCAAAGAAAAACAATAACTTCCATAGTTAATTATATTGCAATCTAAAAGAAAGTTGGGGGAGGGGATAGCACAGAGACAGAAATACAAGTGAGGTGCTGGCCAATTTTCTTTTCAAGTAAGAGAGTCTAAAAGTATTTGGTGTGATGCTTGTGTCCCTTCATTAGCTCTTGAGCTGTTTCTAAACATCTGAAAATTTAGGATCGGTACCATGGGGTCAGACAGAACTGAGCACACACACACATATACAGACATGCACACACACACACACACACACACACACACACACACACGAGTAAATAGAAATTTCTGGGAGATTAGTAAGCTACTAGAGATCTCAGCAAGAGTTTAGGTGAGAAACAGTGAAAGTGGGGTGAATGGTGGAAATTTAGGTAAAGAAAGATTTGTAATAAAAAATCATATATATCAATAATAGTAGGTTACAGATAATATTCAGTTCAGTTCAGTGGCTCAGTTGTGTCTGACTCTTTGTGACCCCATGAACTGCAGCATGCCAGGCCTCCCTGTCCATCACCAACTCCCAGAGTTCACTCAAACTCACATCCATCCAGTCGGTGATGCCATCCAGCCATCTCATCTTCTGTTGTCCCCTTCTCCTCCTGCCCTCAGTCTCTCCCAGCATCAGAGTCTTTTCCAATGAGTCAACTCTTCGCATGAGGTGGCCAAAGTACTGGAGTTTTGGCCTTAGCATCATTCCTTACAAAGGACACCCAGGACTGATCTCCTTTAGAATGGACTGGTTGGATCTCCTTGCAGTCCAGGGAACTCTAAATATTAATTTGTTGTAAATGAATAAGATTTCTAGGAACTCCCAAAATCCTATCTTGGGTAATACTAGAAGCAAAAGGAGAGATGTATTTGGATGAGATACATTGAGTTGGAGGTGCACGTTGGAAATTTGAGTCCCTACTGTCTTTGTCTGTTTGGATTATTGTAACACAAGCACCATAGACTTGGTGAATTAAATAGCAGTTCATTTCTCATGGTTTTGCAGTTGGGGAAGCATAAGATCAACACACTGGCAGACTCAATGCCTGGTGAGAGGTCATTTCTTTTTTCACAGAAGGCCATCCTTTTGCTAAAACTTCATGTAGAGGGAAGTGTTCTGGGTTCTCTAATAAGGCACTATTCCATTTATTATGACCTAATCACATTCTGAAAACCCCACATCCTAGTAATATCACATTGGGAGTTGATTTTCAACATATGCCTTTGGAAGGGAACACAAACATTCAGTCTTATAGCACTGACCTAAGATAGGTAGTAGGTATTAAAATGTAACTTACACAATTGCCGATGGGGCCATGATATTTACCAATAACAAACAACCTTGACCTTAATGTAGGAATATGAACAAGAAAAACAAATGAATAATCTAAACAAGCCTTTCATTGATACAAAGGAAAAAAATAGAAAAAATTATAATATTTATTCTCAGGAATATTTTGACTCATAAACTGATATCAGAAAAATAATTTCAGGATCTATGGTGAATTGTTTTAAAAACATAAAAGATATTTTGCTATTTGGAAAGTGACATTAATAGGGAGTAATGAAATAAACAGTTCTAGAGGGTGAAGAGATTACACAATGGAGTATTATTCAGCCATTAAAAAGAACTTTTGAATCAATTCTAATGAGGTGAATGAAACTGGAGCCGATTATACAGAGTGAAGTAAGCCAGAAAGAAAAACACCAATACAGTGTACTAACTCATATATATGGTACTTAGAAAGATGGTAATGATAACCCTGTATGTGAGACAGCAAAAGAGACACAGATGTATCAAACAGTCTTTTGGACTCTGTGGGAGAAGAAGAGGGTGGGATGATTAGGGAGAATGGCATTGAAATATGTATAATATCATATAAGAAATGAATTGCCAGTCCAGGTTCAATGCAGGATGCTTGGGGCTGGTGCACTGGGATGACCCAGAGGGATGGTGTGGGGAGGGAGATGAGAGGAGATTCAGGATTGGGAGCACGTGCATACCCATGGAGGATTCATGTTGATGTATGGCAAAACCAATACAATATTGTAAAGCAATTAGCTTCCAATTAAGATAAATAAATTTAAAAAATAAACAAGGAAGAAATAGAATTCTACTTGAAGAAGGAACAGAAAAAGAAGTTTTAAAAGAAAAAGGAAAAAAAAACCCCATGGAATTTAGAAACAGAACGTTATTTTGGAGAAAGAAATGGCAAACCACTCCAGTATCCTTGCCTGGAAAATCCCATGGACAGAGGAGCCTGGTGGGTGGCAGTCCATGGGGTCACAGAGTCAGGCACTGAGCGACTAAAACAATTTGTTATTTAGGTACTTTGAAAGAATGAAACAAGTGAGAGACTATAATGAAAGATACAAGAGAAGAAAACATTACAAAATAGCAATAAAGAAATAAACAAAAGGATTAAATAAAGGACTTTCTGTTTAGTTCTTAGTTGCCAGGCAAGATTGACAATTAAAAACAGCTATACTAGACATTTACTAATATCATGTCTTTAATTTTTAGAGAAAATAGTTCTTTCAGATAAACAGAAAAAAATACTATAAAATCCCATTAATAAACAAACAGATAAGAAATAAACAAATATAAAAGAAACTGATATCCAGACTGACTTCAGATGTCTGATATAGTAATGAAAGTTTGCATGATATGGAGCAATAATTATTGAACTTTGAGTTTATTGCTACTTCACTTTGTGAACTTGATTTTAAAAGAAGATACAATTTATCTTCATTTGTGGAGTTTGCATCTGTGGGTTTGAATAATCACTAGAATTTCATTGTAACCCTGAAATCAATATTCATGATTCTTTCATAGTCACTCAGGGACATCCACATATTAGAAAGAGAAAAAACTGAAGCACCCAATGCAAACATTCTCATCTCACGTCAAAGAAGGAGACTTCAGTTTTTGGTTTCAGCTCTAATACTACAAACAAGTATCCTTTTTCAGTCTATTTAGTGCCATGTTTTCTACATTTTTGTAAATTTTATTGAAGATTTTGCTGCTTAAAATAATTTCCAAGTGTAGTACTGAAGTGCTGTGTATTTCTCCTAAGTGAGAGAGAACTATGCAGTGTCTTAACAAAATGCATGTGTTGCTCTTCAGGTACTCAGTCCTGTCCAACTCTTTACCACTCCAAGGACCACAGCATGCCAGGTATCCTTGTTCTTCACCATCTCCTGGAGGTTGCTTAAACTTATGTCCATCAAGTTGGTGATGCCATCTAATCATCTCATCCTCTGTCATCCCCTTCTCCTCCTGCCCTCAATCTTTTCCAGCATCAGGGTCCTTTTCAACTAGTCAGCTCTTCACATCAAGTGGCCAAATTTTTGGAGCTTCAGCTTCAGCATCTGTCCTTCCAGTGAATATTCAGGATTGAGTTCATTTATGATTGACTGGTTTGCCATCCTTGCAGTCCAAGGGACTCTCAAGAGTCTTCTCCAATACTACAGTTCAAAAGCATCAATTCTTTGGTGCTCAGCCTTCTTTATGGTTGGACCCTCATAACCATAATGACTATTGGAAAAACCATAGCTTTGACTAGACAGACTTTTGGCAAAGTAATGTCTCTGTTTTTTAACATACTGTCTAGGTTTGTTATAGCTTTTCTTCCAAGTAGCAAGCATCTTTTAATTTCATGACTGCAGTCACCATCTGCAGTGAATTTGCAGCGCAAGAAAATTAAGTCTGTCACTGTTTCCATTGTTTCCCCATCTATTTGCTATGAAGTGAATGGACCAGACACCATGATCTTCCTTTTTTAAATGTTGAATTTAAAGCCAGATATTTCACTCACCTCTTTCACCTTCATCAAGAAGCTCTTTAGTTCTTCTTCAATTTCTGCCATAAGGATGGTGTCATCTGCATATCTGAGGTTATTGATATTTCTCCCAGCAATCTTGATTCCAGTTTGTGGTTCATTCAGCCTGGCATTTCACATGATGCACTATTTCAAATCTTGATTTGAAATAGCTTCGCTGGAATTTCATCACTTCCACTATCCATTGGCTTTGTTAGTAATGATGCTTTCTAAGGCCCAGTTGACTTCACACCCAAGGATATTTGGTTCTAGGTGAGTGATCGCACCGTCGTGGTTATCTAGATCATTAAGATCTTTTTTGTATTGTTCTTCTATGTATTCTTGCCTGGAGCATTCCATGGACAGAGGAACCCGATTGAGCAACTAACACTTTTCTGTGTATTCTTGCTACCTCTTCTTAATATCATCTACTTCTGTTAGGTCCATACCATTTATGTCCTTTATTGTGCCCATCTTTGCATGAAATGTTCCCTTGGTGTCTCTAATTTTCTTGAAGAGCTCGCTTGTCTTTTCTATTCTACTATTTTCCTCTATTTTTTGCATTAGTTACTCAAGAATGATTCCTTATCTCCCCTTGCTAATTTTTGGAACTCTGCATTCAGATGGGTGTATCTTTCCTTTTGTCCTTTGCTTTTAACTTCTCCTTTTTTTTCTCAGCTATTTATAAAGCCTTCTCAGATAATCATTTTGCCTTTTTGTATTTCTTTTTCTTGGGGATGATTTTGATAACTGCCTCCATAACAAGTATGTTATGAACTTCCGTCCATAATTGTTCAGGCACTCTGTCTGTCAGATTGAATCCACTGACTCTATTTGTCATTTTCACTGTATATTCATAAGAGATTTGATTTAGCTCATACCTGAGTGGCCTAGTGGTTTTCCCTACTTTCTTCAGTTTAAGTCTGAATTTTGCAATAGGGACAAAACATGATAAGCTTTTTGGGAGGAAGGTATAGTGCTCTGCTATTAATGCAGTGTTAATAAGTCGAAATATATTAAATAAGGTACCTTTAAACTGAAACACACAGAAGCAAGGTTAAAGTTTCTGCAGATACAGAACTAGCAATTACTGAATCATCATTCCAAAGGAAATACAGGTTTAAGTTCCTGTGATTCTCAGACTGCAACATAACTCCAGTAGTCGTGTGTGGATGTGAAAGTTGGACTATAAGAAAGAATGAGCACTGAAGAATCAATGCTTTTGAATTGTGGTTCTGGAGAAGACTCTTGAGAGTCCCTTGGACTGCAAGGAGATCAAACTAATCAACCCTAGCGTAAATAAACCCTGAATATTCATTGGAAGGACTGATGCTGAAGCTGAATCTCCAATACTTTGACCACCTGACTTGAAGAGTCAAAAACTCCTGGAAAACACCCTGATACTGTGAAAGATTGAAGCAAAAAGTGAAGAGGTCGGCAGAGGATGAGTTGGTTCTATGGCAGCATTGACTCAGTGGACACGAATTTGAGCAAACTCTGGGAGTTGGTGAAGGACAGGGAAGCCCTAGCGTGCTGTAGTCGTCCATGGGGTCACAAAGAGCCATACACAACTTAGTGACTGAACAACAAGAGAAATGTAAGTTAAAATTATGAGAGAATCCATATAAAGGATAAATATTATATTCAGAAGAGTAGGTAAGTTGGGAAGGAAAAGAAAAAAATAACCAGAAGTGGTGCCATGTCCTCCTCCAGAGGGTCTTTCCTACCCAGGGATTGACCTGGGTTTATTATGTCCCCTGCATTGGCAGGCTGTTTCTTTACCAGTATAGCAAACTGGGAAGCCCAGAAGTATTTAAAAGCTTTTAAATATATTATGATGTGAACCATTATTTCTTTACATAAATGGTAGGTATAGATGACCTATTTGCATAGCTGTCTATTGCAATCATTTAATATTTCAGATGAAATGATTCATCATATTAAAAAGGTACACATTAAAATGAATCTTATAGGAACTTCCTGATTACATCTCAAACTTATGCAGCTAAAATATACAGAAGCAGTGTATTTAGAACTGTTTTCACTTCTGCTATTTAGTCTCTAAGTTGTGTCCCACTCTTTGCGATTACATGGACCATAATGCACCAGGCTCCACTGTGCATGGAAATTTCCTGGAAAGAATACTGGAGTGGGCTGCCATTTATGTCTATATGACACTAAGTAATGGCATTGATATAAGGGGATTAGATGCAGTTGAAAATTAAAAGGAAAACAACTTTTAAAATTCAACTTTGCCAAAAGAGTGAAAAAAGCTCAGGTAGCAGAGAATGGTCAAGCAATTTTCAGCCAAAGTATCAGTTCAGTTCAGTTCAGTTCAGTCATTCAGTTGTGTCCGACTCTTTGTGACCCCATGAATCGCAGCACGCCAGGCCTCCCTGTTCATCACCATCTCTCGGAGTTCACTCAGACTCATGTTCATCAAATCCGTGATGTCATCCAGCCATCTCATCCTCGGTCGTCCCCTTCTCCTCCTGATCCCAATCCCTCCCAGCATCAGAGTCTTTTCCAGTGAGTCAACTCTTCTCATGAGGTGGCCAAAGTACTGGAGTTTCAGCTTTAGCATCATTCCTTCCAAAGAAATCCCAGGGTTGATCTCCTTCAGAATGGACTGGTTGGATCTCCTTGCAGTCCAAGAGACTCTCAAGAGTCTTCTCCAACACCACAGTTCAAAAGCATCAATTATTCGGTGCTCAGCCTTCTTCACAGTCCAACTCTCACATCCATTCATGACCACAGGAAAAACCATAGCCTTGACTAGACAGACCTTTGTGAGCAAAGTAATGTCTCTGCTTTTGAATATGGTATCTAGGTTGGTCATAACTTTTCTTCCAAGGAGTAAGCGTCTTTTAATTTCATGGCTGCAGTCACCATCTGCAGTGATTCTGGAGCCCCCAAAATAAAGTCTGACATTGTTTCCACTGTTTCCCCATCTATATCCCATGAAGTGGTGGGACTGGATGCCATGATCTTCATTTTCTGAATGTTGAACTTGAAGCCAACTTTTTCACTCTCCTCTTTCACCTTCATCAAGAGGCCCTTTAGCTCCTCTTCACTTTCTGCCATAAGGGTGGTGTCATCTGCATATCTGATGTTATTGATATTTCTCCCAACAATCTTAATTCCAGTTTGTGCTTCTTCCAGTCCAGCGTTTCTCATGATGTACTCTGCATATAAGTTAAATAAACAGGGTGACAGTATACAGCCTTGACGTACTCCTTTTCCTATTTGGAACCAGTCTGTTATTCCATGTCCAGTTCTAACTGTTGCTTCCTGACCTGCATACAGATTTCTCAAGAGGCAGGTCAGGTGGTCTGGTATTCCCATCTCTTTCAGAATTTTCCACAGTTTACTGTGATCCACACAGTCAAAGGCTTAGGCATAGTCAATAAAACAGAAATATATGTTTTTCTGGAACTCTCTTGCTTTTTCCATGATCCAGCGGATGTTGGCAATTTGATCTGTGGTTCCTCTGCCTTTTCTAAAAGCAGCTTGAACATCTGGAAGTTCATGGCTCATGCATTGCTGAAGCCTGGCTTGGAGAATTTTGAGCATAACTGTGCTAGCATGTGAGATGAGTGCAATTGTGCGGTAGCTTGAGCATTCTTTGGCATTGCCTTCCTTTGGGATTGGAATGAAAACTGACCTTTTCCAGTCCTGTGTCCACTACTGAGTTTTCCAAATTTGCTGGCATATTGAGTGCAGCACTTTCACAGCATCATCTTTCAGGATTTGAAACAGCTCCACTGGAATGCCGTCACCTCCACTAGCTTTGTTCGTAGTGATGCTTTCTAAGGCCCACTTGACTTCACATTCCAAGATGTCTGGCTCTAGATTAGTGATCACATCATCATGATTATCTGGGTCGTGAAGATCTTTTTGTAGCAGTTCTTCCTTGTATTCCTGCCACCTCTTCTTGATATCTTCTGCTTCTGTTAGGTCCATACCATTTCTGTCCTTTATCGAGCCCATCTTTGCATGAAATGTTCCTTTGATATCTCTAATTTTCTTGAAGAGATCTCTAGTCTTTCCCATGCTATTGTTTTCCTGTATTTCTTTCCATTGATCACTGAAGAAAGCTTTCTTATCTTGCATTGCTATTCTTTGGAACTCTGCATTCAGATGCTTATATCTTTCCTTTTCTCCTTTGCTTTTTGCCTCTCTTCTTTTCACAGCTATTTGTAAGGCTTCCCGAGACAGCCATTTTGATTTTTTGCATTTCTTTTCCATGGGGCATTTAATCATATATGCCTACTAATAGAATCTGAAATTTTGTGACATAGCACAAATAAAACTTCCAGATTTTTATTTATCTGTAAAGATTTTTCTGTCTCTTTTAATCTCCATGTTTGCATTGATAAAATGATATTGAAAAGCATTTATCGTATGAACAGGTAATGAGGATTAACTCAGTTCAGTTCAGTCACTCAGTCATGTCCAACTCTTTGTGACCCCTTGAACTGTAGCATGCCAGGCTTCCCTGTCCATCACAACTCCCAGAGCTCACTCAAACTTCTGTCCATCAAGTTGGTGATGTCATCCAACCATCTCATCCTCTGTTGTCCCCTTCTCCTCCTGCCTTCAATCTTTCCCATCATCAGGGTCTTTTTAAACGAGTAAGTTCTTATTAGGTAGCCAAACAAAGTACTGGAGTTTCAGATTCAGCATCAGTCCTTCCAATGAACACTCAAATCTGATCTCCTTTAGGATGGACTTGTTTGATCTCCTTGCAGTCCAAGGGACTAGTCTTCTCCATCACCACAGTCCAAAAGCATCAGTTCTTCGGTGCTCAGCTTTCTTTGTAGTCCAACGTTCATATCCATACATGACTACTGGAAAAACCATAGCTTTGCCTAGATGGACCCTTGTTGGCAAAGTAATGTCTCTGTCTGTGCTTTTTAATATGCTCTCTAGGTTTGTCATTCCCACTCCAGTGTTCACAGGGACGGGGGAGCCTTGTGGGCTGCCATCTATGGGGTCGCAGAGAGTCAAACACGCCTGAAGCAACTTAGCCACAGCAGCAGCAGCAGATTTCTCATAGCTTTTCTTCCAAGGAGCAAACATTTTTTAATTTCATGGCTGCAGTCACCATCTGAAGATTAACTAACTAGAGCAAAAACACTGGAGTTTAAAAATAGTGATGAATTCTAAAGAATGATTTAAAATTTTTCTCACCTATGGGAGTTTCTTATATTTCTTCAACTTTATGTAACTTCATGATTTAATATAATACTAAAAGAGGCTGAGTTGCTTCTCTTTTGTGCTTATTTTTGTATTTCTCTTGTCATTAGCAATGCCAGGTAAAACAAGAAACTTGCTCTTAATTCACGACAAGAACAATGAATTCATTTTTCCCAAAAGAGTTTAGATGGAATTCATCCCTTTCTGATAATGATAAAAATGAGGTTAGAAAGATTCCTCTCCCTGCATTTTAAAAAACTGACCACTGCCTTAGGAAGGATATTAGACTAAATGGATGATTAATATGATTTGGAATGACAGATCCTTCCCTTTTATGCACAGATAAACTAGCATTCTTTGAAATGTGACCTTTAGCCTGGTGACTTGGGGACAGGCAGTAATCTGTAGACAGACCTGGGATAACAACAACTCTTTTTCGTGTGGTCATCTTGCCAATTATCCTTCCTCTGGTGCTTAAGCTAGTTACTCATCATGCAACTCTGCCACCTCCAACTACTTGATATTACATGTTAATATCTGTAACATTATAGATGACACCACAGAAAAAAAAATAAAGTGATATTTCATGAGGAATCTGCAAATAAAGTAACAGGGTTTTAAAAACTTTTCTCGACCTAACATGCTTTATGTTCCCCGTTCATTTGCTTTTGGCTATTAAAATGCTACACAAAGCACCAGGCTAAATAAGACAGATTTTCAAGGAGCTGAGCTATAAATTTTTGACGTATTATTTGATGAAGGTAAATAGTGTCATTTTCTACTTTATTAACTTCATGTGATATGCACTCTGATCTTAAAAAATTTGTTATATTTGGAAGAGAGAGGAGATAGCTTGTTCAGAATACCCTCTATCCATAATTTATTGAGCCTCCTACTACTGCTATAAATCTCAAACTCTTATCTGTTTATATTATCTAATATTTGGCTAGTGGGATACATTTTGCCTTTTCTTTATCTACAAATGTGACAAAACAAAACGAAAGGATGTCTTATTGAAGGGCAATGGGATTTGTGAATCATCACATAGGTAAACCACTTTTATTTATTTATTCTTTTTGGCAACAACTTATTTCTATTTCAAATGTTGTCATTATCCTAATTCTGTCACAGTTTTTCTTCTTGTTATTTCTATCATTTTTAAGCAATAAGTGTGAATTTGACCTTGACATTGTTAATCCTGGATGTGCTTTGCTATAACTTTATCTTCATTTCCTCCCAAAAGCTTTAGTAAGTAGATTGTATTTAACTAGGCAACAGAATAATTTTCAGCTTATATTTGAGCCTAAGCAGTTAATGTGCATGGGAATTATTAAACAGGGTGTCCACTAATAGTAGTGACTATGTGCAACATTTCTCCTTAATAAGCATGCTAAGTATATATTTTCAATAAAGAGAGATAATTTGTGAGTCATTTATCCTCACCATTTATTATTTTCTGCAGAAATACATATGAAAGATGCTGTTCTTACAACCAACATCCTAGCATGGGTTTATGCCGAAGGACTCTCAGTCCCTCATTGATTTCACTGTTTTCCACACGTTCAGAAATGTTCAACTACAAGGCAGCAAACTATTATTTTAGGAACAAATACAACCAAAGTTAAATTTTTTTGCAAAATAAAATATTTGGGAAAAGCAATGTTTTATATATTATCAGCAACAAATCATTTAACATGCCTTTCTCTCACCAGTGTGGCATATCAATACCATGGCTCTAGTTGAGAATTGCTGTTCTAGGTGATATCCAAGACACTAGCCAAAACGACACTGAAAATTATCAAACACTAGTAAATGGCTGTACCTCATTTATAGAATATGCTCTTATGATATTGATAATGATTCATGTTAGGAAGATGGACAAACATTCAATTCCTAGAAATCTTTGTAATACCAGTGAAGAAATGAAAGAATATTGGTACTTACTATGCTCTTGTTATTGATTATACTATGGCTTTCAATAGTCAAAAGAATGAGAATCTCATCAACCTGAAGGAGTGTAAGGATGGAATAGTCTTGATCAGTAAAAACAAAAGCAACAAAACTTGTTTCCTCATTGTGATGAAATCCTGATTATTGAAATGATACTTCAAGCAAAGTGTGCTTTTAAGTATTTACTGAATTATTAGGTGCTGTGTTTGACTAAATTTCTTTGACAGTCTCCAGTTCATCATTTTGTAAGAGGCAAAAGCCCACTTAAATCCAGTGTTTGCATTCTGTTAGATGCACAAAACAAATGCAAGCGAGAGAGACAGTCAATCTAAAAAGAAAGCATGAGATTTTTATTCACAGGCCTCAGGGATTTCAAAAACCCTGAAAATCTGTTCAGAATCATGCATATGCACATTTTGGGTGAGATAGTATGAGTTTTATTGGTTTCTTAGACAGGGCTCATGATCTATGTAAAATAGCACTTCATGGCAAATAGGTGGGGAAACAGTGGAAACTTTAGGGGGTCCAAAATCACTGCAGATGGTGATTGCAGTCATGAAATTAAAAGACGCTTACTCCTTAGAAGGAAAGCTATGACCAATGTAGACAGTATATTAAAAAGCAGAGACATTACTTTGCCAACAAAGGTCTATCTAGTCAAGGCTATGATTTTTCCAGTGGTTTTGTATGGATGTGAGAGTTGGAGTATAAAGAAAGCTGAGTGCAGAAGAATTGATGCTTTTGAGCTCTGGTGTTGGAGAAGACTCTTGAGAGTTCCTTGGACTGAAAAGAGATCCAACCAGTCCATCCTAAAGAGATCAGTCCTGGGTGTTCATTGGAAGGATTTATGTTGAAGCTGAAACTCCAATCCTTTGGCTACCTGATGAGAAAAGCTGACTGATCTGAAAAGACCCTGATGGTGGGATATATTGAGGGCAGGAGAAGAAGGGGATGACAGAGGATGAGATGGTTGGATGGTATCTCTGACTCAATGGACATGGGTTTGGGTGGACTCTAGAAGTTGGTGATGGACAAGGAGGCCTGGCGTGCTGTGGTTCATGGGGTCACATTGAGTCGGACATGACTGAGCAACTGAACTGAACTGAAGGGCTAAACATCACTTTAGTACTCACAAGAGACCACAATTATAGTTTTGGTAGACTGGGGAATGCAAAGGCCTTAGGCTGCCAAGGCCACTTTTCGGCCATTCTGACTCAATTTATCACATTAATTTTTCTTTAGTTTAAAGTGGGACACAACACACCAAGTCAAAACTTTTCATAATATAAAATAAAAACAATTCTAGGGCTAACCATTATGGGAATATTGTCTGTTATCTCTTTCCATTCAGTTGAACAAAGGATAAGTAAACTGTGGCCTGTGGACCAAGCCTGGCCTACAATCTGTTTTTATGCTGTCTACCAGTCAAGAAATTTCAACATTTTTGAAGAATGCAACAGAAACCACATGTGGCCTATACCTTAAAATACAAACTATTTAGCACTTAATAGAAAAAGTTCACCATTACGAATCTGTCAATTAGACTACTCATTAAGTCTTTTCAATGGTATCTAAAACTTACTGAGGACTACCAACTACCTAGTTATGTCCTAGGGTTGGTAACACAGTAGAAACAAAAAGATCCAAATTACTTGCTTTTATGAATCTCACATCAATTTAGGACCCAAAGAAATAAAAGAAGTGAGTAAATTATATAATATGTCAGAAAGTAATAAGTGATGCGTGGAGAAAAACAGAGCAAGGTATGGAAATTTTGGAGTGTTGAGGGGAAAGTGAGTTATGCTATTGAATAGGGTAAAGTTGATTGCACTGGGAAGGTAATATTGATGTCCACTTGGGGGAGATAAGGTAGTGAGTCCCATGGCTCTTTGGAGGAAGAGTGTAGCAAATAGCCAGTACAGAGGCCTTGTGGTGGGATCTTGTGTTTAAGGAGGATGGAGAAAAATTAGGAATTGACTTTGTATATCATGATATGTTTTAACACTCTTTTAGACATACTTTATTTTAAACATATTTAAATCACATGTAAATCTATCTTTATGTTAATAATGTTCACCGTAGCTTAATAAACCATCTGGATTTCTGATTTAAAATGTTATGCCACAAGTATTCTGATCTGGTATTAATAATTTTGCTGATTTGCTCAGTTCCTAAAGGGGTATGATAAAGCATAGATGAGAATTTAAACTGTCAATAATTTTTATGTTTAGGGTAGTAAAAATGAAATAAATAAAGTTAACTGCTGCAAAATATCTACGTGCATAAATATGGCTAAATACACAAAAAATTTGTCTTATGAATCATGGCTGGATAAGTTGCTAAAAATTTGTATGAATGTCTTTTAACTGCACTGTCCAAACCTAGTACTAGCCACATATGACCATTTAAATTTAAATCAAAGCTAAATAATTAAAATTAAGTAAAGTTAAATATTAGTTTCCTAGTTGCACTAGCCACATTATAAGTGCTTGATAATAAACATGTCAAGTAGTGGTTACTGTACTGGTCAGTGTAACCTATAAAACATCTTCATCTTCACAGAAGGTTCTGTTTCTGCTCTAACAGAAGTACTGAGTATGAGAGCACTTCACAGAAATTTAATGGAGAATTAGGACAGCAAAATCATAAAAATAAAGATGTATCTAAAGACAAATATTCACGTAAGAAAATAAAATATGGGGGAAAATTGGTCAATCAACCATTTAATGCTAGGTAATTTCTGAAAATTAATAAATGACATCTAAATGAGAAACAATTTCACAGTATCACCAAATTATTCTAATAGCTTTCATGAGAGGTACTCTAGCATTATCCTTTTTCCCAGAGAAACATCACTTTCAATTCAATGATTTCAAATAAATTAAGTACTGTCATTATAACTGCTTTATTGACTTTATTCTTTTTAAATCTGTAGTCTTAGACTTTATAATTAGAAAATTTCTAAATATGTACATATGCTATTTACATATGAAGTTGATGGAAATAACCCTATTCCAAAAATCTGCCCAAAACACACGTAAAAATAGAATATTTTATATTTATCTGAAGATGTAAATTTAATCGCCCCACCCCTTGAAATGGAATGCTCAGTGCTCCCAGAAAGCACTGTGATTCCTTTAATTAAGAAAGGATAATTCTCTAGCACCATAATTGAGGCCAGCACTGGAGCAGGAAGTCATTTTGGCTCCAGATTAAAGAAATATTAAATGCTTGCCCCTTGGGAATTCACAGGACAAGTAGAAAAAAAAGATAAACTTCAAAGTACCATCTATAGATTGTGATGGTCTTTGAAGAAATCTAGACTTAAAAATAATGGCTTTACCCCAGACATTCCAAAGTTCTTCAGCTACTGAAAATTTTAAGTTGAATAAGGACAAGATGATGAAATAGGCTTTTCATATAAGGAGCAATTAAAAGTCAAAGCCCTTAGATTCATATATTAGATTGGGTGTGACTATTGTAATAGTGACCACATGATAATGTTCATAAACTCAAGCTGGAGCAAATCCTACATTTTAAAAGGAAATTAACAAAGATAGACTCAAGAGCTCACAGTTAATTTTTCTTAAAATTCTAGATTCATAAGAAAAATATTAAAAGCTAACAGTTTTATATTTAGGTATGAAGTCTAGGGAATAATATGATACTTCTAAAGAAACTTTAATACAGCCATATAATAGCATTTAGGACATACTGCACTGTGGTTCACATTCAATCCATTACTCAGGGTACCAAGAAACATGGCCACATACTGAATGGGGAAATGGTCAGAACCTTGGTGATTAGATGTGGGAAAATATTTTCATATTAAAATGTACACTTGATAAATGGAAATGTCAACAATAGGATTGTATTAAATCTGTCATGAGTTTCACACAATGAGCACTTACTGATTTTATAAACTGAGTACAGAACTGAATATATTACAAATGAAAGCTCTAAACTCATTTTCTAATGTAATTTTTTTTTTCTTCTTAGGTTAATGGAAATATCTAGGGGGAAAATGGGCACAGAACTTGAACATTTCTGTTTGATTATACCATGGTTGGGAAATAGATCCTGATACATGACTGAACATACCTTTCAAATGTATCTGAAATGTTTACATTATAAATATGTACAAAGCTTTCTAGATAAGGAATAATCTTTAAAACATAAACTACCAAGTTTTCATCAAAAGCTTTAACAGAACAAAAAGATAAAAAAATTTAATGAGTACTGCCCTCCCCCTTCCCCACCCCCCCGCCACCCAACCTTCCATCTGAGCCTTTAGTTGGTTCGTAAAATGTTACTAGAGAAAAAGAAATTCCTGATCCTTCAACTGAAATGTGTTGTATTTATGCCCTTGTTCTCAAATGGTGGTGCAGAAGGACAAGTAGACAATCAGAAAAAAATTATGAAAACACACACAAGTACAGACAGCAACAACTAATACCTAGGCAGGCTTGCACACTGTAGATTTAACGTGAAATCATTACAAAATGCTTTTGTTGCACTACAGAACTTGGTGGGAGAAAATACAGTCCTAATCAGGTCACATAATTATTTTCCATTAAATGTTTAGAAGTCCTGCTTTCTTCCACAGCACAACAATTACACAGCAGAGAATAATTATTCTACAGTCAATTGAGTACACCAAACGGGCATATTTGTAAAACCTGATTTATCCTTCATACTTGTAACACTGTATGAAGCACAGCTTTACCTCCCACCAAACCTGCAGCCAGTGAAATGATCAAAAGACTCTGCTTTGGCTCCAAAGCAAAACAATTGAGGTTTGAGAAATCCTTTTGAAATGAAGCTACTGCACTTAGCTTTTTCCTACCAACTGTACTGCAAAGAGTGAGGCATAGAAAGCAATGTGGTATCTGTGGAGAAGCTCTATAAAACTTTTATGGCTTTAGTTCATGCCCTGATTCTTGCTGCGGTGAGCAAGTACATTTTTCATTAGACTATCCCACAAAGCAGTGAGAAGGTCTACATTTAAGTAATGACCTTCTCTATATAAACTAAAACTTGTTTTCCTTGTACTTCAATAACCAATAATTATTTATGAAGGTTTGCATAATTACCCAAGATAGTACAGGAGCTTGCTCACATTATGACATTCATAAGAACTTCTCTGAATGTGTCATTTCCAAGTTTCTTAGGTGATACCCCACTTCTGTATCTTTATCACACATATATACAGTTTGTAAGGCTTCATCTATTTGCAATGATGGCTTCTTACTGTCTTTAGTGACTTTGATATGGCCTCTGTAAAATGTGTAAAACAGGTATTTCTCTTTGGGATGAAAAACAATTCCAGACTGATGTTCTGAGGCAGTTTCAGAGCAAGTTATAGAATTCAATCATAGGTGATATTGTTGAATTTGCTAATTAGCTACATGCAGTGTATGTTTGCTTTAAAAATTGCATCATTTTAGCCAATTGCTCAAGAATATAGTCTTCTGATTTCACTCAGAACTAAAGGAAGGGAAATAGGTATTTAGAGTTAATCAGAATACTGTGTGGTCCCTGGTTTGTCTATAATTCTTTATCTTCAGAGTCTGAGCAGGACTTGATATGAGGGCTATGAAACAAGAGTCCTCTATCTACTGTTGACTTTCAAATGAAAAAGATTATTCATTCCTTTCATAATACCTGTGCACATAGCAGCTCATATTGATGGCCTCCAAGCACAGTAAACTAACACATTAGTATAAACAGATGTTTTCTCTATTAACAGTATCAACCATCTGGCTTCAGGCCAAATCACGTCTGGGGAGTGATTTCAACTGGTCTGACTGTTAATGTGAAAACTGACTAAACAGTCTCTCCTCTGCTAATCTTCCCAATTCTGCAGATGATGTTTCTTCTAGTGTATGATTCATGCGAGAACGGAAAGGAGAGAGGTGATTTCATAGATTTAATTAGTTATTGGTTACAATTTTACTCAATTACCTGCTTAAATATAAAATGTACAGCTTTCAAGATGCTAAGATCTAAACTGAATATGATGAGAAGACTTAGAGACAATCTAGAAATAATTATTTTTGTAATACTGGAATCAGCTGTGGTATGTAATTTAATCTTTATTTAAAGAACCTCAGTCCCTGAGAGACTATGAAACTAGGTTATAGACTGCCTACTAAAAATAAAAGAAAAAAAGTAACTCTGACCAAAAATAGAAACATGACTATCTCACATATTACTAATTTTCAGCCATTAAATATAGTTTTTCTCCAATATAATTGCCTTAGTTCATATTATCCTTTCCTTGAATGATTCTTGAATTATATGAACACAATATTAATGCTGACTTTGTGTTTGTAGTCTAGCCTAAATTGAATAAAAAAGATAAATTATAATTCAGCATAGGATCATTTTCATTGATAAAAATCCTCAAACACGATTTATTAAAAATTAGATTTTTTTTTAAACTTTATTCCTTGGCACTTATGATAAATACCCAACTCTGCAGAACTTCCTTTTGTTCTTTTATATTAGTCAATTTTTGCCTCCTTTATTTCTATTACCAGGTTGGCTCTGCATAGTAGGAAACTATAACCCAAGAAGACACACTCTTATAAATGAATAATACTCTGGGGTTAGGAATTATTTAACTGATATTGACTCACAAAAATGATATCTTCATGTGGCTAATAACTTATACAACTATTTTTATCGTATGTTTGAAAAAATGACAATCTGGAGGAATATCTAGAAATTCAATTTTAAATTTCAATACAATTTCAAAATTATATTTTTAATGGTTTTCAGTGGTCACATAAGATTTCCTGAATTACTCAACTAACAAGGAGTTGCAGGACAATGACTAATAAATCAAGTGTGTCTCATAGTGTAGAGAGATTTGAAGTGAGTGGATACAGATTTAAATCTTGAATTAGATACTTACATGTGTCCCATTCATTGAACTCCTTCAAAATTATTAAAATGCTTGCTCTGTGCCACGTATTGGATTCAATCCTTGATACACAGTAATGAAAAAGACCGACATGCATTTTGATCTCACTCAGTATCTATTCTAACAGAGAAAATAGACATAAGATGACAACCAGTAAAATAAATATAAGTAAACATTGAGATCCATGCTATGAAGAAGAATGACATGAGGGAAAGTAATAGGACTTAGAGTTTGTAGCTTAGTTGGTGTTGGTTGATCCAAAAGTGCTTCTCTGAAAAAGGGTCATATAAACTGAGACTCTGAAATGTAGTGAAGCCAGCTATTTGTGAACTGGAAGGAAGAGTGATTGAGACAATGAGGGTAAAATCTGATCTTTAAGCCACATGATGAGAAAGAGCTGAACACATTAGAGAACTGAATCAAAGAAAATGCAACACATTTTTGGCAAGATTTTTAAACTTCTCAGAAACTTCAGTAAGAATCTGTTAAAAATAGATCTAATATGATCTAACCCACATATCAATACTTCTTTAGGAATGTACTTAATGTACATTCTGAAATCTCATTTACCAGGTATTATATTAAGCAGGAGGAAAACAGGGCAACAGAAGATGAGATGGCTGGATGGCATCATGAACTCAATGGACATAGTTTGAGCAATGGTGAACAGGGAAACCTGAAGTACTACAGTCCATGGGGTCACAAAGAGTCACATACGACTTAGCAATGGAACAGCAACAATTTTAAGCACTTGCTCTGAATCTACTCATTTAAACCTTATATTCAAAATTCTCCAAGCCAGGCTTCAGCAATACGTGAACTGTGAACTTCCAGATGTTCAAGCTGGATTTAGAAAAGGCAGAGGAATCAGAGATCAAATGGTCAACATCTGCTGGATCATGGAAAAAGCAAGAGAGTTCCAGAAAAAAACATCTACTTCTGCTTTATTGACTATGCCAAAGCCTTTGCTGTGTGGACCACAACAAACTCTGGAAAATTCTTCAAAAGATGGGAATACCAGACCACCTGACCTGCCTCTTGAGAAATCTGTATGCAGGTCAGGAAGCAACAGTTAGAACTGGACAAGGAACGACAGACTGTTTCCAAATAGGAAAAGGAGTACATCAAGGCTGTATACTACCACCCTGCTTATTTAACTTCTATGCAGAGTATATCATGAGAAAGCCTGGGCTGGATGAAGCACAAGCTGGAATCAAGATTGCCAGGAGAAATATCAATAACCTCAGATATGCAAATGAAACCATCTTATGGCAGAAAGTGAAGAAGACCTAAAGAACTTCTTGAAAAGTGAAAGAGGAGAGTGAAAAAGTTGGCTTAAAGCTCAACATTCTGAAAACGAAGATCATGGCATCTGGTCCCATTACTTCATGGCAAATAGATGGGGAAACAGTGGTAACAGTGTCAGACTTTATTTTGGGGATCTCCAAAATCACTGCAGGTGGTGACTCCAGTCATAATACTAAAAGATGTTTACTCCTTGGAAGAAAAGTTATGATCAACCTAGATAGCATATTCAAAAGCAGAGACAATACTATGCCAACAAAGGTCCGTCTAGTCAAAACTATGGTTTTTCCAGTAGTCATGTATGGATGTGAGAACTGGACTATAAAGAAAGTTGAGTACTGAAGAATTGATGCTTTTGAACTGTAGAGTTGGAGAAGACTCTTGAGAATCCCTTGGACTGGAAGGAGAACCAACCATTTCATCCTAAACGAAATCAGTCCTGAATATTCATTGGAAGGACTGATGTTGAAGCTGAAACTCCAATACTTTGGTCACCTGATGAGAAGAACTGACTGATTGGAAAAGACCTTGATGCTGGGAAAGATTGAAGGTGGGAAGAGAAGGAGTCGACAGAGGATGAGATGGAGGGATGGCATTACCGACTCAATGGAGATGAGTTTGAGTAAACACTGGGAGTTGGCAATGGATAGGAGGCCTGGCATGCTGCAGTCCATGGGGCTGCAAAGAGTCAGACACGACTGAGTGACTGAACTGAACTGAATTGAACTGAAACCTTATAACAAGATTCTCTCTTTAGATGAGGAACTAAGATTTTTGTTAACCCCATAGCAAGTGAATGGCAAACCTAAGTTAAAATCCAGCAGACTGACTCAAGAGATCATATTCAGCAGTAACACTGTATTCCTAAAATGTCATAATGTAGAAAAAGTGTCTAAAGATATCATGTTTGGTCTTGTAAGTGTAGAAATTGTTATTATCATTATCTGTGCTCAATATGATATATAAATATCTCAGCCTGATACAGCATTGACCTCTCCTACATTTATAAAATTATTTTTTACAGTTTTTCTTTCAAAATAGAATAATTTTGAGGCTGAAAGTGTTTAATTACTTGGGGATCACAGACATAAACTAACATTGTCCTGGTCAAACTGGGACAGATGGTTGTCATATAGAAAATGTGAATTTGCCAGTGTTGACCTGAGCCATTCTTTTTGTTAATATAGTAGCACTGCTGCTGCTTCATGAATTTCTTAAGCTAGAAGGGAATTTAGAGGCCATGAATTTCAATTTCTGATTTATTTTTAAGGGCCAGATAGATGAAATTACTTGCCTAAGATAACATCTAGTTAGTACTATGGCTAGGCTAAAAATTCAATGATTTTTTTAATTCATTAAAGTCTGCTTTAAGGCAAATGTGTATTTCTTTGGCTGAAATTAAAAGGGATGTATAGAACCTTAGTTATTTTACAATGTACTTGTTCTATCACATACTAGCAGAGATTTTCTTATTATTATTTCTTTTTGTAAACTAGTGACCTGTGTGATAGGGCTGACTAGCTTTCACAGACAGTCTGAAAAATATTTTAGAGAGAAACATGGGAAGTTTCATGGAAAGTGGAATCAGCATACTCTAGAAGAATGTTGTTAGCTTTGTCACAGTTTTATTTAATGGTCTTAGGTCAGTCATTTAATATTTAAATCTTCAATTTCTTTACAAAGAGAGAAAATTAGTGAAAAAAATGTAAAGTCCTTTTCTTTTTCATTTAAATTTTATGAGAACAGTCTGAGTTTCGGAAAGGATAGCTGGTAAGGAAAAGTGAAGACATCATAGACAGATTTCAGATTTGCCAAGGGCTAGTCCTGAGTCCAGTGCATGTTAAGTCACACAGTTTTTGAACTGGATTAGTGAGTAGATAGATAGAGATATTGATTAGGACACTAGTGATTATCCAGTAAATTATGCATGACTGAGTTTAAGTAGACTAACAGGATATTTTGGACTGTTTCCCACAAGATGGACTAACACTGACAGCTCATTTTCTGGAGTCATGTGGGGCTACTGTAGGCTTTACAAATGGGCAATAATGGGGAACTTAAAAATTTAAGTCCTAAAATAAAAGACAGCTAAGTTACTGGAAAATGAGTTCTAACATTATGGGAATTTTTAAAAGTTATTAAAATCTTAAGACATCCACTGGTATTTCATATATAATATGGAAAAGTGAAAGTGTTAGTTCCTCAGGAAGTAATCATTGCATGTTTGTGCTGTTCAATATTTGGTAATAACAGTGAAAGAAATACAGGTAAATTTTAGATACTTAGTTCTGGAGCCAAATAATTGGGTTTAAAGGGTTGATTGCCTGAGTTAGCAAGTTGTGGTGAGAATCAGAGAGAAGATATGTATAGAGTGTACACTCACCCTCATTGTGTTTCAGCTATATATATATTTTTTCATTGTTTGATTGCATTACACTCTCTTCAGCCACAGAGATTGTGGACAATGTTGTAGACTGGCTCATTTGACCCCAGTTATGCCTCCTGTGGCCCACTTTCTTTTAAACCAGAGGCTAGGGAATTCTGTGGTGGTGTAGTGGTTAGGATTATGTGCTTTGGTTGGGGAACTAAATTCCTACAAATCAAGTGGTGCAACCAAAAACAGAGACTAAAACATCAAAGCTACATTTCTTACATTCAAGATTCCAATGAGACTTTCTTCCATCAATTAGATACACACACACACACACACATACACACACACACACATACACACACACACACACACACACACACACATATAAAAAGACTTGGAAGGCAAAAATAAACACTGGGGGCAAAGGCTATCTGTTTCTTTCATGAGCATAGTCTGGGAGTCCTTTGATTTCTACAACATCTGTTAAGAGGATTCTGATGTTTGAATATATATACTGTTGAACAGCAGGTGGTAAAATCAGCTACATTTTGGGTAGTAATGTTGGATACATCTTTTGATTGGGTCATTTTGACTGTTTACCATCAAGTTTAGTTCCCTGAACTTTCACCAATTCTGTGAATTAATGCTAGGTTGTAATAAAGGCTCTTTTCCTTAAACCTGCTGGAGTGGACTCTGTCATCTACAACTAAGAATCCTAAAGTAACACAGCAATCTCAAACATTGAAAGAAGGGTCCCTTTCTTCTCATTAAAGTTTATTAATATAAGATAATCTTCATTCGTATATATGTATCCATTCAACATAATTATTGAGCTTAAGATACTGGGTTAGACACTGCACATAAACTGATGAATTAAAACAGGTAATTCTAAGTGTAAGAAGTAAAAATCTATCAGGAGAGACATAAATAGCAAGTAAATAGACAAATGTATGCTAAAATAATAATTAGTGCTAAGAAGACAATCAATAAGATGAAGGAATAAGATTTAAAAAAAAACTAGCTAGACCAAAAGAGTTTATGAAAGGAAGCCAACTAGCAAGCATGTGGTGGTATATATCTGTAGTTCCCAAGGTGAAAAATGTGTTTGGTGCCCTAAGAACTTGTGAGTTTTGCATTCATTAGTAATATAATAGATAGTTAAATAAAAGAGTGGTTAAATAAGTAAAAACCATTATCTGTCGGATATTGATGGATGATAAATCAATGCTGCTGTTGCTGCTAAGTCGCTTCAGTCATGTCCGACTCTGTGCGACCCCATGGACAGCAGCCCACCAGGCTCCTCTGTCCACAGGATTCTCCAGGCAAGAATACCAGAGTAGGTTGCCATTTCCTTCTCCAGATAAATCAATAAAAGGAATGCAATTCGATGACCTAGCAAAACCATTAATAATTATTTATTTCTGATAACTAACTACTTATGTAATTGTTGTATCCATATACCATTAAAAAAACCTTTTTTTTTTTTTCCCTTAAAGGGCATGGTGATGATCTCTCAGATGACTAGATTCTATGGAAAAACAATTCAGGTGAATGTCATATTTTCATTAGAAACTTTATGACATATTATGGTGGTGGAATTCCCATGTGACAAAAAAATAAGTTGAGGAACTAATATAATTATAAATAGCAAGCCAAGTAATATAAAATATCAAATGATCACTTTGAACATGATAATCTAGCCATTATTAAGAAGTATGTGATTACTGAATGTTCTGTTATTCTTCTACAACACTACTAATTTTATATATTAACCTTTATTATATAAATTTACCTTTACAATGACTTACTGCTCTTAAAATCTAGGCAGTTTGCTGAAGAGTCAGCAGTTAGTTCCTGCAGTTTTAATGAAAGAGACCTATGGTTAACATGTTGGGGAACAAACTGAATCTTCAAATCTTTTCAGGCTATTGATGATGCTGATCAAATGGTATGAAATGTTTTCAGTGTTCATAGTTCAGATTGATGTCTTTCATGCTTAGGAATATTTTCTTATCTTAGCATGTTCATTTGCAGCTGAAGCAAATTTCCTTTCTGACCTCTCTTTTGCTATGCCTTTGTCCAGCTAAACCTGGCAGAGCATTTTATGAATGGGCATACTGCCATCATGGCATATGGACCTGGGCAAGCACATTCAAGAGACAGAACGTATGTTGTATTTGACTAAGAAAGGCACATTGACACCAGTTTTTATGGAATCAGCATTTGGTGTGCAATCTTGCTCTGTATGACTGAAGGGATATGACTTACCACTCTAGCTAAGCAATGAATCAACTTTGTAAATCTCAAACATTTAAGCCTCATCATTATAGCTCTGTTGTGTAGTAAAGTAAGGCTAGAAATCACTGCTTGTTGGAGGAGACACAAATGTAAACTTTGTCCACAAGATATTTCTTGAAAAAAAAATTAGATATAGATATTTTTCCCAAATAAGTATCATATCAACTACAAAAACCATACTGATCATTTACTCTATCCATGCTGCTTGTAAGGTTTTTGTTTTTGTTCGGTCACTCAGCCATGTCCGACTCTTTGTGACCCCGTGGACAGCAGAATACAGTACTTGCCTGTCCTTTGCCATCTCCCGAGTTTGCTCAAGCTCATGGCTGTTGAATGGGTGATGCCACCCAACAATCTCATCCTCTGTCATCCCCTTCTCCCGCCTTCAATCCTTCAAGGTGTTTTCTTTTTTTTTTTTTAATTAATTAATTTATTTATTTATTTTTAAATTACAATACTGTATTTGTTTTGCCATACATTGACACGAATCAGCCATAGGTGAACACAATCTCCCAATGCCGAAGCCCCCTCCCACCTCCCACCCCACATCCTCTATTTGAATCATCCTGTGCATCAGCCCCATGCCTCCTGCATCCTACATTGAACATAGATTGGCGCTTCGTTTCTTACAGGAAAATATACATGTTTCATTGCCATTCTCCCAAAGCATCCCACCCTTTCCCTCTCCCTCAGAGTCCAAAAGTCCACTCTATACCTCTGTGTCTCTTTGTTGTCTCACATATAGGGTCATCATTACTGTCTTCTAAATTCCATATATATGTGTCAGTATACTGTATTGGTGTTTTTCTTTCTGGCTTACTTCACTCTGTATAATCGGTTCCAATTTCATCCATCTCATTAGAACTGAGTCAAATTTATTCTTTTTAAGGGCTGAGTAGTATTCCATAGTGTATATGCAGAAAAAGCCTTTGACAAAATTCAGCATCCATTTACGATAAAAACTCTCCAGAAAGCAGGAATAGAAGGAACATACCTCAACATAATAAAAGCTATATATGACAAACCCACAGCTAACATTATCCTCATTGGCGAAAAATTGAAACCATTTCCCCTAAAGTCAGGAACAAGACAAGAGTGTCCACTTTCACCACTACTCTTCAACATCGTACTGGAAGTTTTGGCCACAGCAATCAGAGCAGAAAAAGAAATACAAGGAATCCAAATTGGAAAAGAAGAAGGAAAACTCTCACTGTTTGCAGATGACATGATCCTCTACATAGAAAATCCTAAAGACTCGACCAGAAAACTACTAGAGCTAATCAATGAATATAGTAAAGTTGCAGGATATAAAATCAACACTCAGAAATCCCTTGCATTCCTATACACTAACAATGAGAAAGTAGAAAAAGAAGTTAAGGAAACAATTCCATTCACCATTGCAACGAAAAGAAGAAAATACTTAGGAATATTCCTACCTAAAGAAACTAAAGACCTATATATTGAAAACTATAAAACACTGATGAAAGAAATCAAAGAGGACACTAATAGATGGAGAAATATACCATGCTCATGGGTTGGAAGAATCAATATAGTGAAAATGAGTATACTACCCAAAGCAATCTACAGATTCAATGCAATTCCCATCAAGCTACCAGCAGTATTTTTCACAGAACTAGATCAAATAATCTCAAGATTTGTATGGAAATACAAAAAGCCTCGAATAGCCAAAGCAATCTTGAGAAAGAAAAATGGAACTGGAGGAATCAACTTGCCTGACTTCAGGCTCTACTACAAAACCACAGTCATTAAGACAGTATGACTGGCACAAATACAGAAATATAGATCAATGGAACAAAATAGAAAGCCCTGAGATTAATCCACACACCTATGGACACCTTATCTTCAACAAAGGAGGCAAGAATATACAATGGAGTAAAGACAGTCTCTTTAACAGTCTCTGGGAAAACTGGTCAACCACTTGTAAAAGAATGAAACTAGACCCCTCTCTAACACCATACACAAAAATAAACTCAAAATGGATTAAAGATCTAAATGTAAGACCAGAAACTATAAAACTCCTAGAGGAGAACATAGGCAAAACACTCTCTGACATAAATCACAGCAGGATCCTCTATGATCCTACTCCCAGTATACTGGAAATAAAAGCAAAGATAAACAAATGGGATCTAATTAAAATTAAAAGCTTCTGCACAACAAAGGAAACTACAAGCAAGGTGAAAAGACAGCCTTCTGAATGGGAGAAAACAATAGCAAATGAAACAACTGACAAACAACTAATCTCAAAGATATACAAGCAACTTATGCAGCTCAACTCCAGAAAAATAAATGATCCAATCAAAAAATGGGCCAAAGAACTAAATAGGCATTTCTCCAAAGAAGACATACGGATGGCTAACAAACACATGAAAAGATGTTCAACATCACTCATGATCAGAGAAATGCAAATCAAGACCACAATGAGGTACCATTTCACACCAGTCAGAATGGCTGCTATCCAAAAGTCTACAAGCAATAAATGCTAGAGAGGGTGTGGAGAAAAGGGAACCCTCTTACACTGCTGGTGGGAATGCAAACTAGTACAGCCATTATGGAAAACAGTGTGGAGATTCCTTAAAAAATTGCAAATAGAACTGCCTTATGACTCAGCAATCCCACTGCTGGGCATACACACCGAGGAAACCAGAATTGAAAGAGACACATGTACCCCAATGTTCATTGCAGCGCTGTTTATAATAGTCAAGGTGTTTTCTAATGAGTTGGCTCTTTGCATCAGGTGGCCAAAGTATTGGAGCTTCAGATTTAGTCCTTCCAATGAATATTCAGGACTGATTTCCTTTAGGATGGTCTGGTTGGATCTCTTTGCAGTCCAAGGGACTCTCAAGAGTCTTCTCCAACACTGCAGTTCAAAACATCAATTTTTTGGCTCTCAGCATTCTTTATGGTCCAACTCACACCCATACATGGCTACTGGAAAAGCCATAGCTTTGAAGATATGGACCTTTGTCAGCAAAGTGATGTCTCTACTTTTTTATGTGATGCCTAGGTTGTCATAGCTTTACTACCAAGGAGCAAGTATCCTTTAATTTCTTGGCTAGAGTCACCATCTGTAGTAATTTTTGGAGCCCCCAAGAATAAAGTCTGTCACTATTATCCTATCTATTTCCCATGAAGTGATGGGACTAGACTTCATGATCTTAGGTTTTTTTTTTTTTAAATGTTGGGTTTTAAGCCAGCTTTTTCAGTCCCCTCTTTTACCTTCATCAAGAGGTTCTTTAGTTCCTCTTCAGTTTCTGCCATAAGGGTAGTGTCATCTGCATATCTGAGGTTGACATTTCTCCCAGCATCTTGATTCCAGCTTGTGCTTCATCTAGCCCAGCATTTCACATGATGTATTCTACATATATTTTAAATAATCAGGGTGACAATATATAGTCTTGAAATATACTCCTTTCCCAATTTTGAACCAATCCATTGTTCCATTTCTGGTACTAACTATTGCTTCTTGACCTGCATACAGGTTTCTCAGGAAGCAGATAAGGTGGTCTGACATTCCTATCTCTTTAAGAATTTTCCACAGTACTACTTGTAAGGTAGTACATTTATAAAAGTTTTTCAGAGAAAAGATTTATGGTTTACTCTTCACATAAGCACAAGTAATTTATCTGAGCAATAGCAATTTTATACTTTATATCTCTTTCATCTTTATATAAACTATTTATATATTCTAAGCTATTCTTTTCCATTTCTTCAACTTTACCTTTTCTCTCCAACTTCCCTAATGCAATTTACAAAACATCTACTTCTGCTTCATTGACTATGCTAAAGGCTTTACTGTGTGGATCACAACAAACTGGAATATTCTAAATGAGATGGGAATACCAGACCACATTACCTGCCTCCTAAAGGAAACCAGTCCTGAATATCCATTGGAAGGACTGATACTGAAGGTGAAGCTCCAATATTCTGGCCACTTGATGCAAAAGCTCACTCATTGGAAAAGACCCCGATGCTGGGAAAGATAGAGGGCAAGAGAAATCAGTGGCAGAGGATGAGATGGTTGGACGGCATCACTGACTCAATGGACATGAGCCTGAGGAAACTAAGGGAGATAGTGAAGAAGAGAGAAGCCTGGTGTGCTGCAGTTCTCGGGGTCTCAGAGTAGGACACGACTTAGTGACTGAACACCAACAGCAAAATGTGATTTACAGTCTACTTCACTGGAAATGAATGTTCTGAGAAACATATTTTAAATCATTATTCACTTCACCTCCATCCTCTTAATCCTTCTTTTCTTATGATTTCTGCCAATGATGTTATAATTACAATGGTTAAAAACATTAAGTTCATCTTTGATATTTATCTTTTATTTCTATCTCTATTTATTCTTCAAAATTAGGCAATGCTTTCACCAACTTATCTATGTAATAGATTCTCTCATTTGCATACACAATTCTGTTACTTTAGCTCTTAGCCTCATCATATCTCACCTGGACCAGGAAAGGCCTCCATTAAATATTTAGCAGAATGTCTTCATAGTCAGACAGCACAGGTCATAAATCCTAGTACAGCCATTTAAAGTCTGTTGGATCCTAAAAATTTGCTAAATGGTACTTATAGCTAAAGAATGTGAGAAGGAATAAAATGACACTATATATACAAATATAAAATATATATTATCTATAATAAATAGTTACTATATATTATCTTCATAAGCATCATTATGAATGCTTTCTGACTGCCCACTAGTTTGTGATAAAATTCATTATTCAAATGCAACATCTAGTCATAAAATGACCAAATACCATTCCCAGTCCACTTCAAATTTATCTGAGATATTCCCCTATTTTTACAAAAATAAAACTGGAATCTTTTAGCATGTACAGCAAAAGGTAATGTAATGTTGATGTCTAGAAGACTGGATTTAGATCTAAGCATGACCACTTAGTCAACAAATATTGATTGGTGATCTAGGGCATATCTGACACTTTGAAGGCTGAGGATTGAACAATTAACTAAACAGACACAACTTCTCCCTATTATGGCTACAGATTGATTTATACACTCTGAGGAGTAGTTTCCCTGCTTATAAGACAGGGATAAATGTACCTAGATTTGGGGCTTCTTTGAAAAGTTCAATGTGATACCAGGTGGATTATTATAATTTTGTGAATATATACTTAATGATAATTAAGAGTAATCAGTTTGAAGTCAGGAACAAAAGTCTAGATTCTAACGTAGAGAGAAGGTTCCAAATGGCAGAAGAAAGCAAAGACAGATTGTTCTGTTTGTGCCTATAGGTACAGGAGTACTCTTCTCATTCTTTGGATATATGTATATCAGTTTCTGTTCATTTGCTTGTTGCTGTTGTTTTTAAAGGTAATCATCTCTAATACATGTGTATCTGTTTTCCATTTACATAGTGTACTTTTTCATTTTTTAATATTAGTAAAATAACATATTGCACTTATTTTAATATAAAATTTAACTATAATGTTTTCTTTAAATCAATGGATCTTTCCTAACTTTTTTGAGAATAATGGCCTAAGGCATATTTTCCTTTGAAAGTTAGAAGGGATTGATTCCAGGATATTTGCGAGTTACAAAGAACGACGACAAGAAAAGAGAATTGAAGGGAAAATTGGGTTATGGGGAAAGAGTGGAAGGAAAGAGGATTTCATGTACTTAAAAAAAGCAAAAGCATTTTTTCACATATATGGCATAGTATGAAAAAAATTTATTTTAGGGCTTTCTTTTTCATTTCTGAATATAATTTCAGTATTTTGTTTCACACTCTCTCACTGTGGAAATATTATCCTGAAATACCTAGAAAGAAATCAGAACAACAGAAAACTAATTAATTATTTTAAAGCCAATTAATTAAAAGATCTAGGATAAGGTTAGTTAGTTCAGTCACTCAGTCATGTCCAACTCTTTGCCACCCCATGAATCGCAGCACACCAGGCCTCCCTGTCCATCACCAACCCCCAGAGTTCACTCAGACTCACGTCCATCGAGTCAGTGATGCCATCCAGCCTTCTCATCCTCTGTCATCCCCTTCTCCTCCTGCCCCAAATCCCTCCCAGCATCAGAGTCTTTTCCAATGAGTCAACTCTTCACATGAGGTGGCCAGAGTACTGGAGTTTCAGCTTCAGTATCATTCCTTTCAAAGAAATCCCAGGGCTGATCTCCTTCAGAGTGGATATGGTTGGATCTCCTTGCAGCCTAGGAGACTCTTAAGAGTCTTCTCCAACACCACAGTTCAAAAGCATCACTTCTTCCGTGCTCAGCTTTCCTCACAGTCCAACTCTCACACCCATACATGACTACTGGAAAAACCATACCCTTGACTAGACTGATCTTTGTTGGCAAATAATGTCTCTGCTTTTGAATATGCAATCTAGGTTGGTCATAACTTTTCTTCCAAGGAGTAAGCATCTTTAATTTCATGGCTGCAGTCACCATCTGCAGTAATTTTGGAACCCCCCCCGCCCAAAAAAAAGTCTGACACTGTTTCCACTGTTTCCCCAGCTATTTACCATGAAATAGAAATGATGAACCAGATGAAATGATGAAACCAGATTCCATGATCTTAGTGTTCTGAATGTTGGACCTTTAAGCCAACTTTTTCCTCTCCACTTTCACTTTCATCAAGAGGCTTTTAGGCCCTCTTCACTTTCTGCCATAAGGGTGGTGTCACTTGCATATCTGAGGTTATTGATATTTCTCCTGGAAATCTTGATTCCAGCCCAGAGTTGCTCATGATGTACTCTGCATAGAAGTTAAATAAGCAGGGTGACAATATATAGCCTTGACAAACTCCTTTTCCTATTTGGAACCAGTCTGTTGTTCCATGTCCAGTTCTAACTGTTGCTTCCTGACCTGCATACAGATTTCTCAAGAGGCAGGTCAGGTGGTCTGGTATTCCTATCTCTTTCAGAATTTTCCAGTTTACTGTGATCCACACAGTCAAAGGCTTTGGCAGAGTCAATAAAGCAGAAATAGATGTTTTTCTGGAACTCTCTTGCTTTTTCCATGATCTGCAGAGTTTTCCAAATTTGCTGGCATATTGAGAGTGGCTCTTTCACAGCATCATCTTTTAGGATTTGAAATAGCTCGACTGGAATTCCATCACCTCCACTAGCTTTGTTCTCAGTGATGCTTTCTAAGGCCCACTTGACTGCACATTCCAGGATGTCTGGCTCTAGGTGAGTAATCACAGCATCGTGATTATCTGGGTCATGAAGATCTTTTTGTACAGTTCTTCTGTGTATTCTTGCCACCTCTTCTTAATATCTTCTGATTCTGTTAAGTCCATACCATTTCTGTCCTTTATTGAGCCCGTCTTTGCATGAAATGTTCCCTTGATATCTCTAATTTTCTTGAAGAGATCTCTGGTCTTTCCCGTTCTGTTATTTTCCTTTATTTCTTTGCACTGATTGCTGAGGAAGGCTTTCTTATTTCTTCTTGCTATTCTTTGGATCTTTGCATTCAGATGTTTATATCTTTCCTTTTCTTTACTTTTCACTTCTTTTCACAGCTATTTGTAAGGCCTCCTCAGCCAGTCATTTTGCTTTTTTGCATTTCTTTTCCATGGGAATAGTCTTGATTCCTGTCTCCTGAACAATGTCATGAACCTCTGTCCATAGTTCATCAGGCACTCTATCTATCAAATAAGTCCCTTAAGTCTATTTCTCACTTCCACTGTATAATCATAAGGGATTTGATATAGGTCATACCTGAATGGTCTAGCGGTTTTCCCTACTTTCTTCAATTTAAGTCTGAATTTGGTAATAAGGAGTTCATGATCTGAGCCACAGTCAGCTCCTGGTCTTGTTTTTGTTGACTGTATAGAGCTTCTTCATCTTTGGCTGCATAGAAAATAATCAGTCTGATTTCGGTGTTGACCGTCTGGTAATGTCTATGTGTAGAGTCTTCTCTTGTGTTGTTGGAAGAGGGTGTTTGCTATGACCAGTGCATTTTCTTGGCAAAATTCTATTAGTGTTTGCCCTGCTTCATTCCACATTCTAAGGCCAAATTTGCCTGTTACTCCAGGTGTTTCTTGACTTTTTACTTTTGCATTCCAGTCCTCTGTATGAAAAGGACATCTTTTTGGGTGTTAGTTCTAAAGAGTCTTGTAGGTCTTCATAGAACCGTTCAACTTCAGCTTGTTCAGCATTACTGGTTGAGGTATAGACTTGGATTACTGTGATATTGAATAGTTTGCCTTGGAAACGAACAGAGATCATTCTGTCATTTTTGAGACTGCATCCAAGTACTGCATTTCAGACTCTTTTGTTGACCATGATGGCTACTCCATTTCTTTTAAGGGATCCTTCCCGCAGTAGTAGATATTATGGTCATCAGAGTTAAATTTACCCATTCTAGTCTATTTTAGTTTGCTGGTTCCTAGAATGTCTACGTTCACTCTTGCCATCTCCTGTTTGTCTACTTCCTATTTGCCTTGATTCAAGGACCTGACATTCCAGGTTCCTATGCAAGATTGCTCTTTACAGCATCAGACCTTGCTTCTATCACCAGTCACATACACAGCTGTGTATTGTTTTTGCTTTGGCTCCATCCCTTCATTATTTCTGGAGTTATTTCTCCACTGATCTCCAGTAGCATATTGGGCACCTACTGACCTGGAGAGTTCCTTTTTCAGTATCCTATCATTTTGCCTTTTCATACTGTTCATGGGGTTCTCAAGGCAAGAATGCTGAACTGGTTTGCCATTCTGTTTTTCAGTGGACCACATTCTGTCAGACCTCTCCACCATGACCCGCTGGTCTTGGTTGGCCCCCACAACATGGCTTAGTTTCACTGAGTTAGACAAGACTGTGGTCCTAGTGTGATTAGACTGACTAGTTTTCTGTGATTATGGTTTCAGTATGTCTGCCCTCTGATGCCCTCTTTCAACACCTACCATCTTACTTGGGTTTCTCTTACCTTGGACATGGGGTATCTCTTACCTTGGACATGGGGTATCTCTTCATAGGTGCTCCAGCAAAGTGCAGCCGCTGCTCCTTATCTTGGACAAGGGTTATCTCCTAACCAACACCCCTCCTGACCTTGAATGTGGAATATCTCTTCTAGGCCCTTCTGCACCCACGCAGCCACCACTCCTGGTGTAATGTTATACCTCTACTACTCTGAGCATCTCTATTTTAGGTAAATGAAGTTTACTATATTAAGTTTTACAATAGTCATATTTTACATGTATGTATGTGATTCAGTTCATTGACATGTATTTCTTTCATTAGATTGTCAATATATCAGGCCTGAGAAATTTTGGTCACTATCATATTCCTATCTTCTACCACAGATCCTGAAACTAAATAGTTGATTCTTAGAATTAGAATCCAAATTTCATATCATGTCCTAGAAGATTCATCTCACCTGGCAAACCTATGACTATGTCTCCTAATTCTTTCTCTCTCTGAAACTGTAACCATACTTTTCTCTTTGCTATTCCTAGAAAACACCAAGCACACACCTGCCTCATTGCTTTTGTATTTCCATTCACTCTCCCTGGATCTCTAATCCTGCAGATATCTGAATGGTTTTGTCCATTACTTGATTCAAGTATCTGCACATATTAGAGAGGACTTTCCTGACACCCTTATATAAGGTGTCACTTCCTGCCATTCCATATTTAGCTGCTTTATATTTCTTTTACATTTTATAGTTATTTTATTTGATGGTGTTTATGGAGCATCTACTCTATAGCAAATACTTACCTAAACATAGGGATATGACACACACAAACATGTAAAAAATCACTGGTTTTGAAGAAATAAATTCTACCTCAGTGATATAGAAGATAAAATTTTAAGCTAAAATATATAATATTTATATGAGTGATAAATATCATGGAAAAAATAAATGAGGAAGGGTGTTAGAAAATATTGGGTGGTCAGAGCAGCCCTCATTTACAGGTTAACATCTAAGTTAAGACTCAGAAAATGTGAGAGAGAAAGCCCTGCAGTGGTCTGACAAATAAACTTTTGAGGAAGAGAGGATAGTAAGTAAAAATGCCCTCCTTTGAGAGCTTAACAAATTTAATCCAGGATTACAGTAGAGCCACTATAGCTAGAGCAGTGACTGAGGGGAGAATATTAAGAAATGCAGAAGGAAAAAGTGGGTTTCAGTCCTGGACTTGGGAGATCATAGTAAACATGAATTGTTACTCTGAGATGATGTGGTTTTAAATAGAGTGGTAGTATGATTTAACTTGGATTTTGACTGAATATCTTAGGTTATTTTGTTGAGAACAGAATGAAGTGGGGCATAACAATACAATAAAGACCATAGGAAGCACTTACAGTAGTCCCCTAGAAGATGATGCTGAAATAGTGGAAACAGTGAGAAGTGGTGACATTCTGGATATGTTTTGAAGGTACAACCAAAAGATTTCTTGATGGATAGGAAGCAGGATTTGAGAAAAAAATGTGAAAAAGAAATTGTTCCTTCAAGTAACCAGAGGTAAAGAGGTGCCACTGTTAGACTGTGATAGAGCAGATTGTGAATGGTTGGGCGGACACCAGTGCATGCTTCAAGTAATGGTGAAACAACAACAAACAAAAGCAAAGCAGATTATCTAGCATCCTTCATTTTATCATCTACTGGAGAAACAGACAGCAGATAAATTAAGGGTAATAGATGGAGATCATAGGCTTTAATTGTACATAAGACAATGTAGTACTTAACATATACATCACATATTGTAACAGATAAACATCCATGGCTTATACAAATAGAAATTTCTTGTTCATATTTAGGTATAAATGACAGTGGTGGCAGTGGGATATTCTCCTCTTTGAAGTCCTTCTTTACTCAGGTTAAGGAGGCCTCCTCTATTTTCAAAGTGTGGCTCCTGATATTGCCTGGAACATCAACATCTAGATGGTTGGTAAGCAGCGTAAGTGTAGAGATCTAACAGGAGATTTTATGGGTCCAACATAGATGTGATGGACTTTACTCCCCCTTCGCTAATTTCACTATTATATAATCACATGGTCCCATTAGATGCAGGGTTACTTGGAAAATGTAGTCCCTACTGAGGCAGCCATTTGCCAGCAATAGCTCTACATCAAGAAGAAGAAACTCATCTTTGGTGGAGGGATAGCTCTGTTTGTTGCATGACATCAAGACATTTTTGACCAAGAATTTAACATTTGCACAGAGACTTGAAGGAAATGGTAAAGTAAACCATGTAGGTGTGTAAATGAAGACATTTTAGGTTGAAAGAAGAGCAAATGTGAAGATCTTGAGCAAGCGAGTGAGAATGTTCTTTCTGAGTAGTGTCAAAAAGTCATTGTAGTGGGTGTGCATTGGCCAAGGGAGAGTCAGAGAACCAAAAGTCAGAGATGACTAGATGACTTTGAGCCTTTTAAGCTATGGTCAAATTTTTGGCTATGATGGAGCTAAGAAGCCATTAAAAATGTTAAGCATAGAATGATGTGCTGTAGTTTTGAGGAAAATTACTTATGCTACAATTGAAAATAGATTATGAGTCATATGAGTAGAAGAGAAGTGTTGTAAGGCTACTTTGATAGCCCAGGGAGAAGAAGAGGGTAGCTAAGAACAAGCAGTAATGATTGGTAGGAGGTGGCAAGATGTGGTTGGGTTCTGGAAAAAAAATAACAATAACTATATTTTAGAATCAGTATTTTCCCAAAACTACATATTCTAATATTTTAAACCTATAAAAATAAAATACTAGGAAGTATTTTGAAGGCAAAGCTGAGAATATTTCCTGAGGGATTATTTGTGAGATGTAAGAGAAGAGACAATGATATTTCTCAAGATTTTGGTAGGAACAATGGGAAATATGGAAATATCATTTACATAGATGAGGAAACCTGCAAGAAAATCAGGTTTGGGGTCATAAAGATTTAATTTCCCACCATTCTTATCTAGATATTGGTTGGAGTAGGGCATAATCTAAGTTTGTGTGGTGGAAGGTTTCTGAGTCTCTGGAGGAGGAAATGGCAACCAAAGTCAGTATTCTTGCCAAAAAAATTCCATGGAAAAAGCAGCCTCATGGGCTACAGTCCAAGGAGCCACAAAGACTTGGACATGATTGAGTTACTGAGCACACATGTTTCTTATAATCAATAAAATATTGTTTGGGGTAGCATAAAATAGGAAAACCCAGGTACCAGTATGGTTTGGCTCAGAGGTTAAAGTGTCTGCCTGGAATGCAGGAGACCAGGGTTCAATCCCTGGGTCGGGAAGATCCCCTGGAAAAGGAAATGGCAACCCATTCCAGTACTCTTGCCTGGAGAATCCTATGGATGGAGGGAGCCTGGTAGGTACAGTCCATGGCGTCGCAGAGTCGGACACGACTGAGCGACTTCACTTTCACTTTCTAATGTTTACAGGAATCCCAATGAAGAATGGAGCCATTTCATTTAGCATGTTTTGACTTTCTGCAGCAGATTATCTCACAGTCTGCTGCACATTGGCAGAGTATATAAAGTTCAATATGAAGAAATACAGGGAAAGGTAGTCTCCAGAGTTAATGGCTAGGCTGTGACCAAAATCCAAGTTCCTTCTATATCAATGTACCATCATTTTAATTGTAGACTTCACTTGATACTGGTTCTCATCATATTCTTAAAAGAGCTGATAGAAATACCTAAGGTAACGTTCATTTGTTCATATTCAGTGAAAGAGCAACAGAGAAGGCTCTAACATAAACAGGGATTGTAATTCCCTCTTTTAAAGTATGTTAGATCCACTTGAGCTGTCATTTCAACAATTACAGTCAGCAAGATCCCTCTCTGGAAATGAGGATGAGACAGATAACGAATGGATAGATGAAAAAATTAATTAAAACTGAAAGATTTTATTAAGAAGAAGAAAGGGCAGGCAAACAATAGAATGTGTTATCTGGAAAGAAAGTTCTCTTACCTCTCCAAATGCAATCAGTTCCTTGTGACAAGTATTTTAAATTGTTTCACCATAAGTTATTTTTCATGTTCAAGAAATTCACATATATTCACATACATAGATTGAGTATGTATTCACTTGGGTGGGGGCTTCCCTGGTAGCTCAGCTGGTAAAGAATCTGGCTACAAGGTAGGAGACCCCAGTTCTATTCCTAGGTCAGGAAGATCCATTCCCTCGAGAAGGGATAGGCTACCCACTCCAGTATTCTTGGGCTTCTCTGGTGTTTCAGCTGGTAAAGAATTCACCAGGAATGCAAGAGGCTGGGGTTCAATCCCTGGGTTGGGAAGATCCCCTGGAGAAGGGAATTGGCTACCCTCTCCAGTATTCTGGCCTGGAGAATATCATGGCCTGTATAGTCTGTGGGGTCACAAAGAGTCTGACATGACTGAGAGACTTTGTCTTTCACACTTTCACTTATTTGGGTATGATTTTTGTTGTTGCTGTTCTATAATATCTGTGAGATTTATTACACTGAATGTGTATGCATATATTAATCCTTTTTATTGTTAAGTAGTATTCTATTGTATGAATGTACCACATGAATGTAGGCATTAGGTTGTTTGCTGCTGCTGCTGCTAAGTCACTTCAGTCGTGTCTGACTCTGCAACTGCATAGACGGCAGCCCACCAGGCTCCCCTGTCCCTGGGATTCTCCAGGCAAGAATAGAGGAATGGGTTGCCATTTCCTTCTCCAATGCATGAAAGTGAAAAGTGAAAGTGAAATCACTCAGTTGTGTCCCACTCCTAGCAACCCCAAGGACTGCAGCCTACTAGGCTGGCTCCTCTGTCCATGGGATCTGCCAGGCAAGAGCACTGGAGTGGGTTGCCATTGCCTTCTCTGAGGTTGTTCACAGTTTGGGGTAATTCCTGGTAAAGCTACTGTGATTATTTTAACAAGTCCTTCAGAAAGGGAGCTATACATGTATTTTTTCTCTCGCAAAAATATCTAGAATTTGAATTACTATGTTATATGTTTAATCTGATAGAAACTACCAAACTTTTCTTCAAAGTGGTTGTATGTACACAGTCCTAAATATAATCGAGAAAGAAATAAGGTCATTAGCATTTGTGGTTATAGAATTGTAAAATATTATAATTTAAGTGATTATGAACTTTTAGTTCTTCATTTCCAAATTACAGTATGTAGAGAGATGTGAGAGATATGTGTTATACACTGAGAAGACACACTAATTTTTTCCACAATGAATTCAAAACTGCTGACATAGGATATTTGAAGCCCAGAAAAGATGTATGTATTTTTCTGGTGGAGGGGGTACTCAACACTTTGTTAGAGATTCAGAATTGGAGTCTTTAGGAACACTCAGTCACTAGAGCAAAGAAGGGCCAGGACACAAGACTGGAAAAAAATTTTCATTTTTAAATAACATAAAACTCCAAGAAAAGTTGTATCCACTATATGGCATATGTTTCACTGAGTTAGAAAGAGCCTGCTGCTGCTAAGTCACTTCAGTCATGTCTGATTCTGTGTGACCCCATAGATGGCAGCCCACCAGGCTCCCCCATCCCTGGGATTTTCCAGGAAAGGGTACTGGAGTGGGTTGCCATTGCCTTCTCCATAGAAAGAGCCTGCTGCTGCTAAGTCGCTTCAGTTGTGTCCAACTCTGTGCGACACCATAGACGGCAGCCTACTAGGTTCCTCTGTCCCTGGGATTCTCCAGGCAAGAATACTGCAGTGGGTTGCCATTTACTTCTCCAATGCATGAAAGTGGTGTTAGGAGGTGGGCATTTTGGCATTAAGTAGGTCATGAAGGGGGATCACATATGAGTGGGGTTAGAGCCCTTATAAAAGAGACCCCAGAGAGCTCTCTCACTCCTTCTGCCGTGTAAGGACAGAACAGCAGAAAGCTGTCTGTGAATCAGAATGTAAATCTTCCAGTGCCTTGAACTTAGACTTTCCAGTTTCCAGAACTGTGAGAAATAAGCATTTGTTGTTTAAACTCCCCAGTCAGTGGTATTTTTGTTATAGTAAACCAAAAAGACTAAGACACCATCCATGTGGGGTACAGGTGAAGTAACTGTAAGACATGCATTTGTAATACAAGTATGTGAAAGTGAAATGGAAGTGAAAGTCGCTCAGTCATAGCCAACTCTTTGTGACCCCATGGACTATACAATCCATGGAATTCTCCAGGCCAGGATACTGAAGTGGGTAGCTGTTCCCTTCACCAGGGGATCTTCTCAACCCAGGGATCGAACCCAGGTCTCCCGCATTGCAGGTGGATTCTTTACTAGCTGAGCCACCAGGGAAGCCAACTACAAGTATATGGAGTTCAGAAAAGTGCATTTGTTATGGCATGATAGTTGTTTATTATCTTTATCTCTGTATGAGTCTTGAAAAATGGATATCTGCAGATAATAAATTCTTTCCTATTTAAAAAAATTTCTTTTTTACTAACTTTAATTATTTAAAGCTGGGTTTTCATCTATATTTTATTTTTGTAAACATACATATAACATAACATGTGTCTGTCTCCCTTCTTTTGTCTTCTAGATAAAAACTGTTTGGTTTATATGACTATTTATTTTCTAAAATACCAAAAAAGTTTCACCATCAACTCAAAAATGTATTCTCATTACTTCATTTATGCATGTGCTCATGGGCATCCTGGTCACTAAATGAAAGGTGATGCACAACTAGACTTTAAAACTGTCAACTCTGTTTAAAATTTGTTTCCTTTCCTTCATGTACGCAACACTTCTATGTGTTATTGGCAGACAAAGTAAACAATTACAGGCCTAATGCAATATTTTTCCACTGTTTTGAATAAAGCCATTGGATTGAGGTCTTTGTTTTTATCTGAGAAAAGATGATAACATTATTATCATATCTCTAGTTTGAGATCCTGGTCTGTGTTGTGATGCAGTGACTGCTGTGAGAGTCATCCCCTCTGGCTCTTTCTATTGTTATTCATGGGGGTAGGGGTGAGGTGGGAGGGTGGACATCATCCTTTGTGGCCCTTTTATTAAAATAATTTCAATTCCTTAAGAGAATAAGCACTCTCTCCTATTTTCTCCCTTTTTCCCTCCCTCCTTCCCTCTCTTTTTCTTTTCTTTTTTTTTTTTTTTGGTCTTTCTCTGTCTGATTTTCCAGGGTCACATCATTTTCATGAGACTTGCAATTCTCTTCTAAGAGTCACTGCTCCTGGCTCCATGAGTTAAGCTCATTCTTATCATCACTCTAAGCTCCTGCAACTGGCATCATGTCAGACCCAGACCTTCATTTTCCTAAATCACCTCTGACGCATGGTTATTGCCAATAACGGACACTTACTAAAGATGTAGCAAAGGGTAATTAGAGCCCAAGGAAGAACAAAACCCACATTCAAATAGAAACTGTCGTCCTAAATTTGATCATCTCTTCCAGATTCTAAGGAATTTCTTGCTGGCTGTATTCTTCATTAGAACTCAGCTTATCACCAACTACTGAGGCCTTTTCTCTGCCTGATGCTCTTTGCTGCTTCACTAGGGCACCAAACTGCAAACCGTGACAGTACTCTTACATTCCTGGGCAGAGCAATTTCATCTCCTTGTTCTCACTCATGCTCAAACGGGCCCTGAAACCATCAACTTTTCTAATGACTTGGACACAGCAGGTCTGTACTAAGTATTTAGTATGCTAAAAGACATGAAAAACTGTTTTCTTTTTAAAAGCAATACTTGATCCTCATACATCTCTAGTTCTACCCTTCCCCTCCCCCACCACCTACTGAGATTGCTTATCCATTTCCTCATTCCAATTATAATTTGAATCAGAGCTCAGAATTCAATGATCTAAATCATTTTTGAAGATTTTCAGTAAAAAAGAAACAGCAGATATGCACCACATTGCATTTTGATTAAATTTTCCTTCATATTGCTCAGAGTAGTTTCCCCTTCATATTTAAATATTGAACTGGGCATATAAGAAGAGAGTGCCAAGCGGGATAAAGCAATTGTTAACAAAATAGTAAATCGCAGTGAATTGAAATATGAACACCAATCTTGCACTACTTTTCCTAACATTGCAAGGGGCATGGTTAGCCTTAATGATGTGAGCCAAGGACATCGCTTTCATTCAGGTAAACCGTATATTTGCTTCTCATTCCTAAAGTCCACCATGGAAAAGTGGACTGACAACTATACTGGGTTCTGCTGTTAGGGGAAGCACATTGATTGAAACTACCCACCCTCATCAGGCACCATAGCAACCATTTGTATGAGTTGTTTCACAACAGGAGGTCCCAGTAAGGAACACAGAACTAATAAGCCTCCACCAACCAGCAGAGTTCGGGAAATGTCAAAAGGAGATACTATATGTCTGTCCACCTCCCAGAATCCATCTCTCTGGCATCCATCTTGGCTGAACAAGGCATGCACCACCAGGAAGGACTCTGAGTCAGAATCACTGGCTAAAGACAACTCAGAAACTATCATCATCACCATAAAACCCGAGACTACAAAGCCATGTGACAGAGCTGTTCTCCTGGCTTCCCTTACCCTGCTGCTCTCTGCCCAGGTGCCTTTTCCCAATAAAATTTCTTGCTTTGTCAGCATATGTGTCTCCTCGGAAATTCATTTCCGAGTGTTAGACAAGAGCTCAGTGTTGGACCCTGGAAGTGGTCCCCATTCCTGCAACACTATCACTTTTACATGATGTGAATATCTAGGAAAGTAAGATTCTTCCTCAGTCTGCTAAGCACATCGGAAAGAGACAGCTACTCATGGACCCACTTTTACAGACTACTTAGAAAAACCCTAGAAAATGTTTAAATATTAATAATGTTGGCTATCATTACTGATGAAAGGAAGCAGAGTATAGAAGTTAAGAGACACGACTATGGAATGAGATAGCCTGGGCTGAATCATAACATACCACTTTATTCGTTGTGATCTTAGGCACTCAGCTTAAATTTTCGAAGACTCAGTTTCCTCATCTGTGAAAAAAAAGTCACTAATGATGACAACCATATTAGGAAGTGGCTCAGAGGTTTAAAATACATTTGGAATGTTGGATGGTGCTGGCACATTTAGGTGCTTAATAAGAGATCCCTTCCTTTGTTTTTGCTTTTTCCAGAGGTGGCCTGGACTCCCTTCCTCTGTACTTAATGACTTTGATCTTTCAGCCTTTTGTGAAAAATATGGAACCTGGGAAAGAGCTAGCCTTAAAAGCATTCCTGCTATTACAGATTAGGTGGGACTTCCCAGGTGGTACAGTGGTAAAGAATTTGCCTACCAAGGCAGACTGGGGTTTGATCCCTGGGTCGGGAAGATCCCCTAGAGAAGGGAATGGCAACCCACTCCAGTATTCCTGCCTAAAAGAGTTTCACAGACAGAGGAGCCTGGCGGGCCACATTCCATGGGGGTCACAGAAGAGCTGGGCATGATTGGAGATACACACACATGAGTGCACAGATTAGGTGTGGGCCTGTACAGAAAATTTTGGAAAGGGTTCCCACTGGGGAATTTGAAATTTGTGTGTAACTAATGATGTTAGGGGATTGGCAGTGCAACCCAATGTCTAAATTGAAAAAGAAAAAGAGTCCAGGCCTGAAAATCAAATGTCTTTTTCTGGGAATCCAAAGATAGTTCCAGTTTGAAACAACTCATTTCAATATAGGAAAAAAAAAAAAAAAAAAAGGAAATCATGCCATGTGAACCATCTCTCTCTCTCTCTTTTTTTTTTTCTTTAGTGCTTACAATTTGAAAAGTTTGCTCATATAAGTGTGTATAATCCATCACATTCATTTATCATGCTCATGCTCTGGCAAGTGAAAGTCATGAGGATTTTACTGGGGTTTCCTGAATGGGTTGTGAGAAGCTTGTTTATTCTGTTCTGTTAGTGTTTCCCAGCTTCTGACACTTGTTAGTGATGTTTATACCTGAAAGGGGTCAGGTGAACCCTGGTAATGGTTTGAATATCTTACTGGGAGCTTATTTTGGTTTTATTCAGTACCATGAGTCTCTCTTTCCTCAGTTTTTGTAATGCATTGGCTCTATATTCAGAATTCAAGTCTGATTTGTGATGGAGGGCTGGAGAAATATCCATACATCTGCTGGGAGGTAGGAATTGAGCCAGGGCAACTGCTGAAGGCATTTGACTTTTGACAGCACAGACCAGTCATCTGTGCTTCCACATATGCAACTCTGCAAACAAAGGCAGAGAAGGGAGGAGTGAGTGGTATGTGGCCTCTTATTTACTAGGAAGGGACTGTGCAATTTATTGGCATCTCCAAAATTCTAGCTGTGTGACGCTGGGGTTATATGTGTGTAAATGGGTATAAAACTGACAAATGGGCAACAATGAACAAAAATCGTAGCGTTTTCAGACTTTGGCTGTATGAAACAAAACAAAAATTAGATTCAGAAGGGGGAAGAAAGCCAATGGGATACCACAAAACCCAGATGAAACGTCTGATCTTTTATCATGCTACTCTAACATTTTAAAAGCAGCAAGCATCATAGAAGTGTTATTGGAAGGTTTTATCTACAGGAAATTTGTCCTTTACATTATCTTGCAATCAAGTTGCATGTTTTGATTGAAATCAGACTTTCAATCTTTATACGTACAGATTTACATTCTTAAATGGAAATTCCAGGATAATTTTTTGATTGTGTCAGACAGGGTACTATGTGGATTGCCTGTTAGTTCATTTCACTGATGTTAAGGAATAGATTTACTTCAGCCTAAAAAAAAAAGAGCGTAAGTGGTGAAGATTTAAATCTTTAATATTGGGAATAAAGACGGCTTTAGACTCTATTCCTTTGGTTGTATTTAAGAAAGTGAGAATTGGGACACCCAGTTCAATTAATAATCCATCAATGTGACTCTTGAATGCCAGGCACTTTACTGGCTTTAAAGTTACTGCTGCATAAGGCTTGTTTCTTGGTCCAGAGAGTATCACAAACTAAGGGAAAACCAACACTAAATAAGCAATCATGATAAAACAGAATTATGCAGTCTCTCACAGAGGCATCAAATATGTATGTATAGACTGTCAGCTGGTTGGAGTTCAACCCCAGCTTCCAATGCTTACAAATACTTTGATTTTTTTGTTAGTTACTTACTTCTCTGCACCTCAATTTCTTATCTTTCAAATGGAGATAAAATTAGTACCTGTCTCCTAGGGTTATCATAAATATCAAATAAATCAATCCCTGTGATATATGTAATACCCAGCACAAAGTTAATCCTTATTATATATTTTATTATTAGAGTCGATAATCAATCTCAGAAATTGGAAACATATTACAAACATTTTGCTTTCCCTTAATATCCTACACATTATAATAAAACCTGTGTATTTATCTTATTGCTTCAGAAGTGTGACATTCTGAAGCATTCTAAATATTCATCCATTTCCTGCCTTTGAATAGTATATATGTGCTATTTATAACTCCATATGACATATATAACTCATATCTAATATAAATGGCATACTGCTCTTTTATCTAATTAAAATACTTAACATTTTTAGTTGAAGTTTTTAAAGGTAGGATTAGCTAGGCCATATGTGATAAAAGCACATAAATAAGACTGTGTAAACAAGATAAAGTTATATTTTTCCCCAGGTAAGAAGAGTCTGGAGGTAGGATACCAGGGATAACCTGTTATGATCAGGAACCCAAGCCCTTTCTAACATTCTGCTTGCTCCTTAAAGTTTAGGCCTTTTCTGCAAGCTCCAAGATGTCCATTCAAACACTTGCCATCATGTCTGTATCCCAACAATCAGGAAGGAAAAAAAAAAAAAAAGTCAAGGGCATCCTCTAGACATCTGGTGAAGAAGTTCTCATTTAGGTTCCTCAGAACAATTCTTCTTACATCTTTTTGGCTATAACCAACAACTAGCCCCATGCGTGGTTGGGCAGTGTGATCTTTATCTACAGTATGCAGGTTTCTAAATAGGAGTGGGAGTGTAATATTAAGAGGTCAAAAGAAAAAAGATAGTGAAGCATACAGTTATCAATCAGGTAGTTTAAAAAGAGTTGAAAAGAGACAAAGTTTATGAACCCCACAGTTAACTGCTACCTACTGGTTAGGTGACATTGGGTAAGATACTTCATTTCTCTACTCTTTAATTTATTCATGATGAGCAGAGGTATGTTTCAGAAAAGTTGATCAGTGCATGTCAGCACTTAGAACTGTGCTATACAAGTGAAACCTGCTTATTTCAATGTATGGGAAACCATTGAGTAGGACTGAGTAGTAGGCACAGTAGTAGGTTGTGAGGAGAATGTTGCCATCTCTCCATATTTTTAAAGTGATCACTAGGAAATTATATAGAAAGAAGAAAAGTGTAGATGTAGGGAAAAGAGTTAGAACAGCACTGTTATAGAAGTGATAAGGGAAGAGTTTAGTGCCAATGGAGTTGTGAGAAGTGGTTGTATTTAGATTTATTCTGAGTGTGAACAAATCCACTTTACTTATGAGGACTGGGAGATAGTTAAAATGATTGTTTATCCTTTTATCCTTTTTCTCTCTATGCTATTATAACCATCATTTCCTTCACTCACATTAGGTAACACAACAATGTTTTGCACATGTTGGGGGTGCATAAATACTATGGATGAGTGAGTGAAAGTTGCTCAGTCTTGTTCAGCTCTTTGTGACCCCGTGGACCGAGAACCCACTAGGCTCCTCTATCCGTAGAATTCTTCAGGCAAGAATAATGGAGTGGGTTGCCATTTCCTTCTCTAGGGGATCTTCCTGACCCAGGGATCAAACCTGGGTCTCCTGCATTGCAAGTGGATTCTTTACTGTCTGAGCCACCAGGGAAACCCTGACATAAATGCTATAGTCAATTCAATTGGAAAGTTAGCTGCTTCTAGTTATTTTGGTTATCTTTCATTCATTCTCAAACATATTGATTTACATAATGATCATAATGTTATAATCTTCTAAATATAATGAAAGATGTTCTAATTAATATATAATGAAATTATGTAATTTAAGTAAATTGAGTTTTAAATAATCATCTAAATCCTGTGCTGTGTGCTAAGTCACTTCAGTCATGTCCAACTCTTTGCGACCCTACGAACTGTAGCCCACCAGACTCCTCCGTCCACGGGATTTTCCAAGCAAGAATACTGGAGTGGATTTCCATGCCCTCCTCCAGGGGATCTTCATGACCCAGGGATAGAACATGTGTTTCTACTTTTCCTGCATTGGCAGATGGGTTGTTTACCACTAGCGCAACCTGGAAAGCCCAACTAACAGCTTAAAGTCTTGGTTCTAGTTTTTGCTTCTTTACCATACTTTTAAGAGCACACATCAAAACCAGATATTTTTCCTATTAATTTTAGAGTCAGTATGGTGGAGTGAGTGGGCTTCCCTGGTGGCTCAGCAGTACAGAATCTGCCTGCAATGGAGGAGACCTGGGTTTGGTTCCTGGGTTGAGAAGATCCCCTGGAGGAAGGCATGGCAACCCGTTGCTGTATTCTTGCCTGGAGAATCCCATGGACAGAGGAGCCTGGCAAGCTATAGTCCATGGGGTGGCAAAGAATCAGATGCAACTGAAGTGACTTAGCATGCTTGCACATACGGTGAAGTGAAAAGAATAACTTTATAAACATGTTGATTGAGACTCAAATACCAGTTAAAATATTTTTAAGTTTCTTTATTATTTGAGTCTTTGTTTTAAAAGCACTTCCAATTCAGACCTCTGTATGGCACATGGTCTTGCATGTCAGGGACTGTTGTTGTTGTTACTATATCATCAACTTAAATTATAATATCAAATTGTTGGCTCAATAGCTTTTCTTTTAATATCTTCAAAATATTATTCTGTCTTCCTGTATCCACTGACCTGAAATTCTTTGATCCTTGTACTTTAATAGGTGATCTCTTGTGGTATACTTATAGAATTTTCATTTGTTTTTGCTATTTTTCCATTTCACCGTATTTATCTTTTTGTTAGTGTATCAGTTCAGTTCAGTTCAGTTCAGTCACTCAGTCATGTCCGACTCTTTGCGACCCCATGAATCACAGCATGCTAGGCCTCCATGTCTATCACCAACTCCTGGAGTTCACTCAAACTCATGTTCATTGAGTTGGTGATGCCATCCAGCCATCTCATCCTCTGTCATCCCCTTCTCCTCCTGCCCTCAATCCTTCTCAGCATCAGAGTCTTTTCCAATGAGTCAACTCTTCTCATGAGGTGGCCAAAATATTGGGGTTTTAGCTTTAGCATCAGCCCTTCCAATGAATACCCAGGACTGATTTCTTTTAGAATGGACTGATTTGATCTCCTTGTAGTCCAAAGGACTCTCAAGTGTCTTCACAGCACAGTTCAAAAGCATCAGTTCTTTGGTGCTCAGCTTTCTTTATAGTCCAACTATTACATCCATACATGACCATTGGAAAAACTGGAGCCTTGACTAGACAGACCTTTGTTGGCAAAATAATATCTCTGCTTTTTAATATGCTGTGTAGGTTGCTCATAGCTTTTCTTCCAAGGAGTAAGTGTCTTTTAATTTCATGGCTACAATCACCATCTGGAGTGATTTTGGAGCCCCCAAAATAAAGTCTTACACTGTTTCCAGTGTTTCCCCATCTATTTCCCATGAAATGATGGGGCTAGATGCCATGATTTTAGTTTTCTGAATGTTGAGCTTTAAGCCAACTTTTTCACTCTCCCCTTTCACTTTCATCAAGAGGCTTTTTAGTTCCTCTTCACTTTCTGCCATAAGGGTGTTGTCATCTTCATATCTGAGGTTATTGATATTTCTCCCCAAAAATCTTGATTCCAGCTTGTACTTCTTCCAGCCCAGCATTTCTCATGATGTACTCTGCATATAAGTTACATAAGCAGGGTGACAATATACAGCCTTGACATACTCCTTTTCCTATTTGGAACAAGTCTGTTGTTCCATGTCCAGTTCTAACTGACCTTCATATAAGTTTCTCAAGAGGGAGGTGAGGTGGTCTGGTATTCCCATCTTTTTCAGAATTTGCCAGAGTTTATTGTGATCCACACAGTCAAAATGTTAATATATAGATCATTTAAATTTGGGGTTTTTCATCTTTTATCTGTCATGTATGCTTTTTATCTTTTGAAAATGATATGATCTGATATTGGCATATGTATCTTCTTCTGTATGTCTCTATATCTCTATCATTTTCTGCTAAATTTGTCTTTTATCTTGTCTTCTAGTTCGCTACTTTGTTCTTTATCAGGCTATATCTTGCTTACTCATCTAATACATTGTATACATTATATAATTTGTTTCATCTATTTTTTCTTCCTTTTGATTGATTATTATATTTTCTCCCTGATTTAATTTTAATTATATCATATCTTATCTCCTAAGAATAGATTTATGTCATTATCATTTAAAATTATTTTACATCCATTTCAGTAACTTGCTCTGAATGATTTGTTTTCCAACAAGCTATTTTATACTTAAGGTAGTTATATACTTCAGGTGTGATTCATGCTCCTCTAGGGAGGAGTATCAGCTGCACCATCTGGATTGTGTATGAAAAGGGCTAAAAACAGGCATTAGTCTGTGTCTGGCTGGTAGAACGCAGGAAGAAGTTAGCACTGAGTGCTTGAGTGAATAACTCCAATGCCATAACATGCCAAGAATGGTCTTGGCTGAGGTTGTCATTATAAACCCTTAAAGAGAAGCAGCTTTGTGAGCACCACTGTCTCCAGGCTATAATTCAATCATATTGAAATTTGAATGGGGCATAGGGTAGGAGTGAATTCTCTTGTTTTTCTGGTCAGTCCTCTTCTGTTTCCTTCAACTCCCTCTGTAGGGAGCAGGGCTTTGCCTGTCTGACACTTCTCTCATGGAGATACTCTCTTGTGGAGATACTCTTTCATGATTATATCTGGATTGCTCTGGTGAAGGGCCCAGGAAAATTTTCTAGACTCCAGACTGAGGGAAAGGCAAGAACAGATGTAAACCCCTGTGACTCTCCTTGCACCTGTGTTGGCTCACGGATCCTCATTGCTCCTGCACCTAGTATACTCTAGGTCAAGAAATTGTCTGCCCAGGGGCTTGACATTTCTGTTGTTACTATGGGTTTTCTGTTGCTCTCATTTTTAATTTCTGGTTTAAGACAAAGTTCTCCTTGACTTCTTACCTTCTCCAGATTAATTTCATAACAGCATACAAGTAGTTCATGCCAGATCATTATCTTGTATGATCCCTTATTATTTAAGTATGAGAGTACCTCAGAAATCTTTAGGGAACACATTCTAAATTGAACATACTATCTTATAACAATGTGACCTTTCTTTTTCAGATATTTTAGGCTTTGATTTAATTTTAAAAAATAGCTTACACCCCCTCCTCAACATTTTCCCTCTTTTTATCCAGTCTTTGCACAATAAATGGTCAATATTTGCTTGTAAAACTGCCTATTCTTTTGCATTTTGAAAAATGAATTAACTTTCAAAAATAAATATCAGCTCTATTTCTACTGTCACACTTGTGAAATGATAAAACAGTGGTCCTGCAATACGATGCACTGTAGTTATACTTTGTCTCTATTGTCATAGCCTTGCAAAAAAGAACTTCAACAAATGAAGTAGAGAAAATAGATCTGCCTATAGAAATATTGCAAATAAAGCAAGAGAAAGTGACAGAATTTTGCTTTTCCAAATATTGAAGGAACAATTGCATAAAAGTCATTTTTTTCTACCTATCCACTTATTTTCCTTCCTTCTTGAATTTGTTGAAATGAGACTTTATCTGATTATGGAATGGTACATATTTCAGTGACCTAAGCATATATGGGACATCAGGTTTGTAAAGATTCATTTAATTCTTGAAGTTTTTTTTTTTTTTTTTTTTTTTTTTAGTTTTAAGAGTCCAAACATATTCATTTATGTGCTTATCTATATGAAGATAATGGATGTGATTCATTGGAATTTAAGGAAGCACATTAAATAATAATGGGAATTTCTTAATGATAAAGAAACATCAAAGCATCCATTAGAAAGAGTGAGGTTGAAGTGGAAAAAAAATATGTGCCAGCTTTCTAGGCTAGCTCCCTACTCTACTGTGTAATTTGGAGGTTAACCTGGCACATTCAGCAGTTGTTTAAAACACATTTATTGAATGTTTTACAATTATTTGTTTTCCCTGTTTGCTTGGGTAGGTGACCTTTGGTTCAGCTTCTGTGTATGTACACAATTTAATTGAAGCTTTTAGAGAGTTCTAAGGAAATGGAATTAGTTTTCAAGATGTTGTCTCAGAGAAATCTAGCTAGGAGGCGTGAAGGTTCTTGGGTTAAATAGCTGCCTATGTAATGGTGGAACTGTATCATTTATTTACTCTATTCCATTTTCTTTCCGATTCTTTTTGCCATGCATTTTACATTTCTCTTGTTGGTAAGTATGTATTGTGAAATAACTAGAAACTACAATCAAAAGAAAGGATTCCATATGATGTAACATGACCTTAAATCAGTTTCAGATTATATGTTTTTTAAGGAAAATAGATCATTTATATATTATGAATACTACAACCATGAATTTTGGTACAATTAAATTATAGTGGTTTCAAAAATTCACACAGCAAAATTTATACTTAGGGATTATTTCTACAGCCAATACTGTTTTAAAAAAATCCTTTTTAGGAGAAAACCATCTTTACAATATGGAATGGAATTTTTTTTTTAATGCAAAAGTTATATACAGCAAAGTAACAAATTATATAATTAAAAATCTTATCATTGCTAATATTTTATACATTTAGTAAAGAAAATTTGTTTAGAGAAAAGAAAATAACTTTGTAGGCTCTCAACTGATTGACAAGGTGGTTTCTGAAAGTTCTAGATGTGATTGAACAAAAATAGATATGATTAAAATAACATGTAGATTTCAAAAGAGACTACTTTTAGAGCACTTATTTGTATATTTAAGTACCATTATATTTGTAAATAAATCAAATCACCTCTAATAGAATAAAATTTTCTGCATTTGTTCTATGAATGCAAGATACTCCCTATAAGTTTCATATATTGGGAGAAGATACTGAAAAAAAAGAGAATGAAAGACTTGTTAAGCCCTATTTATGCGCAAATATCAGCTGGACTGAACACTTTGAAGTGAGGAAACAATCTTCCAGGCACAAATAATATACTTGATATTACCCAACGATTGTACCTGATGCATTGAGATTGCTGGTTGTTGCATGACAGAAGTTTCTATTTTGACTAATTATGTAAGCTCTTTCTGAATAGAGGTCAAAAACATGAGGGGGAGGGTGCTGAGTAAAGCTAGATTTTAAAAGGAAAAAAAAATAAGAAAAATGCAATCTAATCTGTTTAAGATTATCAACATGTAGAACTCGGATATGAGTTCTAAAGGAAATTTGTAATTACAGGCTTGTTCACAGATTTACATTGTTTAGTCATGTAAAAGATGAGTAAGTTACCATCGTCACTCCTAAACGCCTGCTGTTAATATGTGCAATTATGTCTTTTTGGTATTAAGACAGTATAGATGACGTTTGTCTCTTTTTTCTTCTTCCATTCTCCCTCCCCATCCCTTTCTTCCTCTGTCTCCTTCCTCTTCTTCATCCTCCTCTTCTTCCTAATCTTCTTTCCTTCTTCCCTTTCCTCTTCCTCTTCTTTTACTGCTGCTGATTCCTTTTCATCCTCCCTGCTCCTCCTCCTTCTCCCTCTTCTTCTCTTTCTTTCCCTTCCTTCTTTTGTATATGAACTCCTTCTTATATTTTGGGAATTTTCTATTCTATGGGCCTTAGTTGCATAGAATCTACATAAAATTATAGAACTTAAGCAAAATATTTTGAGCTTTATGCCAGTTAAGAAATGAATTTGTGACTTACATCAACATTCAGAGTGTGGTATTGGGGACAGGGAGAGTAGAGCATTCAACATGGCCATGGAAGGAATAGCTGTGTGTTTCAACGACAGATGTGCTGCATTGCCAGGGCCAGTATCCAGAGTCTGATGGTAGAAAGTGTAGCAATCAATGCAGAGGAGATAGTACGGTTGTTATCCCCAGACTTTCATTTGTTATTTTGAATATTTCCGGAGATTTCACTGTTCTAAACACATTACATTGTTTAAGCCCATCTATTCTTTCTAATAAAGTTTTCGGAGATAGGCATAATTTTTCCCTCATTACACAGATGAAATAATAAAAGAGTAGAAAAAAATAAGCAATTGCCTCAAATCAGGCAGCTATTAAGTGGCAAACTTGAGATTCAAACTTAGGTAGCATGATGTTGGTATCTGAGTGTTTAGCCAGTGTGCTGTCCAGTATCCCTTTGTTGCTGCACACTATAGAAGCTTGGTACCAGAACCTTCCAATAATTCTATAAGTAACCCATTATTTTTAATATACTAGTCTATGTTTAAAATATCCAAATTCTGGGGCTTCTCTGGTGGTCCAGTGGATAAGACATTGAGCTCCCAATGCAGGGGACCTGGGTTCGATCCCTGGTCAGGGGACTAGATCCCACATGCCACAAAGAAAACCCATTGCAACTAAATAACTAAAAAGAATAAATATTTAAAAAAAATCCAAATTCAGCTTCAGTTGCTTAAGCTAAGGATGCTGCCAATACCATAGTTATCATAGTGATACCATAAATTAGTCTTATGATCATTAATAGGCCATTTAAACTCTCAATGCTCATATGTAAAAATTTACATATTTGAGTGGAAACAGTGTCTGACTTTATTTTTTGGGCTCCAAAATCACTGCAGATGGTGACTGCAGCCATGAAATTAAAAGATGCTTACTCCTTGGAAGGAAAGTTATGACCAACCTAGATAGCATATTCAAAAGCAGAGACATTACTTTGCCAACAAAGGTCTGTCTAGTCAAGGCTATGGTTTTTCCTGTGGTCATGTATGGATGTGAGAGCTGGATTGTGAAGAAGGCTGAGCACCAAAGAATTGATGCTTTTGAACTGTGGTGTTGCAGAAGACTCTTGAGAGTCCCTTGGACTGCAAGGAGATCCAACCAGTCCATTCTAAAGATCAGTGTGGGTGATCTTTGGAAGGAATGAAGCTAAAGCTGAAACTCCAATACTTTGGTCACCTCATGTGAAGAGTTCACTCACTGGAAAAGATTCTGATCTGGAAGGATTGGGGGCAGGAGGAAAAGGGGACAACAGAGGATGAGATGGCTGAATGGCATCACTGACTCAATGGATATGAGTCTGAGTGAACTCTGGGAGTTGATGATGGACAGGTAGGCCTGGTGTGCTGCAGTTTATGGGGTTGCAAAGAGTTGGACATGACTGAGCGACTGAACTGAACTGAACTGAAATATTACTTATTACCCTAGCCTTCAAACACTGTAAGAATCAGATAAAATAATGTTTTCCTTTGTAAACCAGTAAGATTAAATACATTTAATTTGAAATCTACAAACATTATTCCTAACTTCCTAGATGTAATCCCCTTCTAGTAGCTATGGATCAAATGATGGTAGATACACTCACCCACTGATGTTCACAATATATCTGTTATTGTCCATACAGGAAAACAGAAATTGTTGTACTTTTTAAAACAGAGAGGTATTTACTGCAAGTAATCACTTATAACAGTACTCGAAGGGTTTAAGAAGTGAATAATAGGGAGCTGTGGCTTACTTAAACTTCAGTAATTATGGGAAGCCCCTATTGTGCCTATTGCTGGAAGAATATAAGGAAGAAGGACAACAGAGGATGAGATGGCTGGATGACATTACTGACTCGCTGGACGTGAGTTTGAGTGAACTCCGGAAGTTGGTGATGGACAGGGAGGCCTGGCGTGCTGCAATTCATGGGGTTGCAGAGTCGGACGACATGACTAAGTGACTGAACTGAACCGAACTGAAAATTTAATGTGATATATCAGGTATTATCTCTTTTGGTAGTCAATCTGACCGCAGACTTTCAGTTCCAGGGCGAGAATGAGCTTTCTATAATTACTCATGCATAATCCAGAGATCAGTAATTATAGAAAGCTCGTTCTTGCCCTGGAATTGAAAGCCTGCGGTCAGGTTGACTACCAAAAGATAATACCTGATGCTGCTGCTGCTTCTGCTGCTGCTTCTAAGTCGCTTCAGTCGTGTCCGACACTGTGCGACCCCATAGACAGCAGCCCATCAGGCTCCCCCGTCTGTGAGATTCTCCAGGCAAGAACACTGGAGTGGGTTGCCATTTCTTTCTCCAATGCATGAAAGTGAAAGGCGAAAGTGAAGTTGCTCGGTCGTGCCCGACTCTTAGCAACCCCATGGACTGCAGCCTACCAGGATTCTCCATTCATGGGATTTTTCAGGCAAGAGTACTGGAGTGGGGTGCCATTGCCTTCTCCAACAATACCTGATACATCACATTAAATTTTCAGTTCGGTTCAGTTCAGTCGCTCAGTTGTGTTGTCCGACTCTTTGCGACTCCATGAATTGCAGCATGCCAGGCCTACCTGTCCATCACCAACTTACGGAGTTCACTCAAACTCACGTCCATCAAGTCGGTGATGCCATCCAGCCATCTCATCTTCTGTTGTCCCCTTTCTCTCCTGCCCCTAATCCTTCCCAGCATCAGTCTTTTCCAATGAGTCAACTCTTCGCATGAGGTGGCCAAAGTACTGGAGTTTCAGCTTTAGCATCATTCCTTCCAAAGAACACCCACACTGATCTCTTTAGAATGGATTGGTTGGATCTCCTTGCAGTCCAAGGGACTCTCAAAAGTCTTCTTCAACACTACAGTTGAAAAGAATTAATTATTCAGTGCTCAGCTTTCTTCACAGTTCAACTCTCACATCCATACATGACCACTGTAAAAACCATAGCCTTGACTAGACAGACCTTTGTTGGCAAAGTAATGTCTCTGCTTTTCAATATGCTATCTAGGTTGGTCATAACTTTCCTTTCAAGGAGTAAGCGCCTTTTAATTTAATTTCATGGTTGTAATCACCATCTTCAGTGATTTTGGAGCCCAGAAAAATGAAGTCTGACACTGTTTCCACTGTTTCCCATCTATTTGCCATGAACCATTTAAATTTATATCCATTAAAATATTACTTTTCTCAACAAGTTACTTTTATTAATATGTTGATTATATTGTTGTCAGTTTCAATTAGATTTTTAGATGAGATTATACTAAGGATGGCCAGTATACTCTGCTTTTTATTCCAGTAACAAAGATGATACAATTATTTTAAATAGTTTATCATTTCATTAATTCCATATATTGGATCTCTTTTTGTCAAGATTTATAGTTTTCGCCAAGGATGCAAGTATTCTTCAAATCTACCATCTTAACACTGTCAAGATTCAGAGTGGGAAAGAGACCTTTTCAACTGGGTGTTAATTTAGCATGGTAGAGAACTGGGTGATTCCTGATTCTTTCTTTCAGTTTACATCTGCTGCTGCTGCTAAGTTGCATCAGTCGCTTCCAACTCTGTGACTCCATAGATGGCAGCCCACCAGGCTCCTCTGTCCCTGGAATTCTCCAGGCAAGAATACTGGAGTGGGTGTCCATTTCCTTCTCCAATGCATGAAAGTGAAAAGTGAAAGTGAAATTGCTCAGTCATGTTCAACTCCTTGTGACCCCATGGACTGCAGCCTACTAGGCTTCTCTGTCCTTGGGATTTTCCAGGCCAGAATGCTGGAGTGGGTTGCCATTGCCTTCTCCCAATTTTCATCTGGAAACTAATCAAAATGATTTCTCCATGTCATAGTATATAGTAAGTGTTCTAGATCCTTCTGTCCATTGATGACATGCTTTATGATTAAGAAATAAATGTGGACTTTAACTGTAGTTATGTGGACTTAAAATGTTAAAGTGTGGACTTAAAATGCTATCATTTATTAGAATTATGAAAAAAATTTTCATGTCAACTATGCTAACAAATTTTTTTGGGTGATTAATCTTTAACACATAAATGAGCAAAACAATCTAAAATGTAATTCAAAGTACCATAGTTAGTAGTTAATAGATACTGCTTCCATTTTTAGAAGTTCATAACAGAGCAGATCTTAAAATTTCTCAGCACAAGGAAAAAAATATAATTATGTGTGGTGATAGACATTAACTAGACTTACTATAGTTGATAATTTCACATTATATATAAATATTGGATTACTACATTGCACACTTGAAAATAGCATAATATGTTATTTTCATATATGTCAATGTTATTTTCATATATGTCAACTACACTTCAGTTTTAAAAATGCCATTTGAAAGTGTATTTATTATTCACTGTGCTGGACATGTTAGGGTTGAGTGCTATTAAAAATCAACAGCTCAACAAGTTATTTTAAATTCATAGCATTCCTTTCAGGTAAAAATTCTAATAACCTCTTTTATACATTTTTTTACACTCAAGTAAATAAATTTTATTAATCTTTGTTGTGTGTATAACATGGGGTAAGGGCATTCCTGGATACATTACATATGCTATCTGATTTTACTTACTAACAACCCTGTGGGGGTATTAATGACTATTTTTACATTAAAAATGGAAACTCAACGTTAGAGACAGGAAGTGGAGGAGCTGAGACCATCTGATTTCAAAGCAAATAGAAACTTCAACATAAAATCTATGTGAGAGATTCATTGGAGGAAAAACAAATTTAAAACTTTCAAATAATAGGTTCATGTAATTTGGTTCCTGTTTCCAAACCACAAAGGGAATTTTATGATATCTAAAGAAACAGTGTAAGACTGTATTTTTGGGGGCTCCAGAATCACTGCAGATGGTGACTGCAGCCATGAAATTAAAAGATATTTACTCCTTGGAAGGAAAGTTATGACCAACCTTGATAATGTATTCAAAAGCAGATACATTAATTTGCCAACAAAGGTCTGTCTAGTTATGGTTCTGGTTTTTCCAGTGGTTATATATGGATGTGAGAGTTGGACTTGAAGAAAGCTGAGCACTGAAGAATTGATGCTTTTGAACTGTGGTGTTGGAGAAGACTCTTGAGAGTCTCTTGGACTGCAAGGAGATTCAACCAGTCCATTCTAAAGGAGATCAGTCCTGGGTATTCATTGGAAGGACTGACGCTAAAGCTGAAACTCCAATACTTTGGCCACCACATACGAAGAGGTGACTCATTGGAAAAGACTCTGATGCTGGGAGGAATTGAGGGCAGGAGGAGAAGGGGGACAACAGAGAATGAGATGGCTGGATGGCATCACCGACTTGATGGACATGAGTTTGAGTGAACTCTGTGAGTTGGTGATGGACAGGGAGGCCTGGTGTGCTGCAATTCATGGGGTCTCAAAGAATCAGACATGACTGAGTGACTGAACTGAACAGAACTGAAAGGGCACGTTTTTAAATAGATGAGAAATATTGAAGTTTGAAGCACATCCTTTTCTAGGACATATCTTGATGGCAAGGTTGCACTGCTGAGGTCCCTGTTGTCTGCAGAGGAACATACCAGACCATCCTGGGACCTGAATTCAGATTTATGTAAGAGAATGGAGAAAAGGCCACAGAAACAGTAATAAGTATAAAGAACTTGAATAATGTAGAGAGAATATGGTTCTGGGGAATATAGCAGTAGACAGAAGGCCAGAGCTGCTCTAAGAGTGGGAGGTTGCCAAGGCCAGAGCTGCTGGGGTTCAACAAGCCAAAATCAGAGTAGTGGTCACATCTTTAACCACGTACTGTGATATAAGCAAGAGGCTAAATAGGTGAAAACGCTGCGCTCAATGTTTTCATTTTCCCACATGCTGCTGTTGCTGCTAAGTCGCTTCAGTCATGTCTGACTTTGTGCGACCCCATAGATGGCAGCCCACTAGGCTCTCTTGTCCCTGAGATTCTCCAGGCTAGAACACTGGAGTGGGTTGCCATTTCCTTCTCCAAGGTATGAAAGTGAAAAGTGAAAAGTGAAAGTGAAGTTGTTCAGTCGTGTCTGACTCTTAACGACACCCATGGACTGCAGCCTACCAGGCTCCTCCTTCCATGGGATATTCCAGGCAAGAGTACTGGAGTGGATTGCCATGCCTTCTCGGCATTTTCCCCCATGAAATGCACCAATTCAAGATGAGATAGATCAGTGCCCTTGTAGGAATGCCGTACTCTCAGTGGAGCTCTGACAGAAGTCTCCTGACATTGTATGTCGCTGTGGTCTGAAAAGAGAAAGAGAGAGAAACTAACAGTGGAAAAGCACTGACTCAGAGTGGGACAGATGTCTTGACGTTTCTTCCTCAGGCATTGGGCGGACTCAGCAGAGGCACCTGGTAGAGGGCTCAGCTGAAGACAACCTCTAAAGAGGCCTCTTAAGGAAGGCGCCTGGGCTAGGAATGTCACGATGGCGGAAGGGAAAGGCCAGTAGGGTGACCTGAGAGTCTGGTCTTAACTCCGGGGCTGCCTTGAACTGGATGCATCCAAGCCTTGTGTGGGGAGAGGGAAGTCTACCAGCTAAGGTTTTTATTCTTGCCTGTCGTCAGGCCTGAAACCATGGGCACAGAGTCGCTCTTGGAGCCAGACTTGCCAGAGGAAAGAGGGCTGCCGGGTTCCTAGCACTAAACAGAATGCAGGGTTTAAAACTACCCACAGATAGTACCGCGCTCAGCTACCAGCTCTCGACTTTAAAGGAACATTTTGTTGTCTCACATATAGGGTCATCATTACTATCTTCTAAATTCCATATATATGTGTCAGTATACTGTATTGGTGTTTTTCTTTCTGGCTTACTTCACTCTGTATAATTGGTTCCAATTTCATCCATCTCATTAGAACTGAGTCAAATTTATTCTTTTTAAGGGCTGAGTAGAACTCCATTGTGTATATGTACCACAGCTTTCGAAGCGCCAGTCTATGTTCAATGCAGGATGCAGGATGCATGGGGCTGGTGCACAGGATGATTCAGGTAGATGACATGGGGTGGGAGGTGGGAGGGGCTTTGGCATTGGGAGATTGTGTTCACCTTTGGCTGATTCATGTCAATGTATGGCAAAACAAATACAGTATTGTAATTTAAAAAAAAATAAAAATTAAAAAAACAATTAAAAAAAAATAAAGGAACATTTTGAGGCAGTAGAGTATGTGTTTTCCCCTTTCGTTTATTTAGAAGATGGATGGGGAAAGAAAGATGGGAAAAGTTTTGTGGCTTTTCTTTCCCTCTAAAAATTTAAACTCTGAATTAGGAAGAGGATTTAAAACTGACATGATGCGGGGAAAAGGATACTTTTCTTGTGTAAGAGGAAATTAGTCTGTCAGTGGAAAACTAGAAGGGAGAGCACTTGGAAATATGGGGGTGCTAGGACAGAGAGATAGCAAAGCCCAAGAGCAGGGTGGTGGCCTGGAACATCTCAGCAGAGAGGACCCAAGGCAGCATGACCATTGTTTTCTAGCCACTGTGTAGCACAGAAGATGGCAGTTAATAAAGTCTGCTGATGACAGAGGACCTTATCTCCCCAGCCTCCTCCCAAGTCAAGAGCTTGCCACTACAGATGGCTCCAGGCCCCTGGCATACCCTTAGTGTAGGGATGAGAACTGAGGTTATGTGCTTAGCCATCTGAGCAGAATGGATTTGGAGTAGGTAGTTAAGCTGGGTTGGAGAAAATGAAGTTCTAATGTGAGCTGAGTTCCACATATGCTGCTGTGAGACTGGCAAGAAATAGTGTAATAACAAGCACTTGGTTTTAGTGAGCATTTACTGAGAGCCTAATATTTTAATTATTTAAATAAAATATTACATCTGATGGTCTTGAAAATCCTTTGAGATAGATACTGTTAGTACCTACTTTTTACCGCTGAAGACATTGAATCTTGTGTGTGTTCAGTAATATTCTCATACTTTGGAAAGTTAGTTAATCGCTGACTGAAGATTTGACTGTAAGAATTTACCTAGAAATTTTGCTGTTTACATTCACAATGATGTGAATAAATTAGTTGAAAAATGGGACTGAGGAAGGATTGATTTATGTGGCGGGCTTGGGTTACTGACCACTTCTGTCTTGCTCTCACTTATCAATGTATCTCCACTACAAACACAGTACCTAGAATGGCTGGAGGGAGAAGAAAAGGTAGTGAATAGATACTTAATACCAGTTTAATAAATAAACTAATCTAGACAACCCCCTTTTCTCTAAAGGTCTAAGTTTACTTGTTTAAAAGTTAATGTTTCTTTTGGCTGTGCTGGTCTTCCTTTTTGTGTGCTGGTTTTTTTCTAGTTATGGAGCATGGGGGATATGCTCGTTGCGGTTCATAGGCTTCTCACTGCAATTGCCTCTCTTGTTGTGGAGCTTGAGGCTTCAAGGGCACAGAGGTTCAGTAGTTGTGGTGCTCTGACTTAGTTGTGGGATCTTCTTGGATCGGGAATCAAACCCATGTTCCTTGTATGGGCAGATGAATATTTAACTACTGAATCATCAGGGAAGTCCAAAGCCTCAGTTTTCTTATCTGTAAAATGGAAAGTAAAACTTTCTATAATCCAAGTTTTTTTAAGATGAGATGATATAAAAAGGGCTTTATAAAATATAAATATCTATAAAAGTATCAGACTTTGTTCTTGTAACCATTTTATAGGGTCAAATTCTATAGAAATAGGAAATTGAACTTTAAATCTTGTGTAATCTAGCACTTGCCAAAATCGCTGTGAAAACATCTGGTGTCTGAAAAGGAGTCTAAGGAGCAGGTCAGATATGCCATCCTCTTTAGTGAGTAGTTTATTGAAATGCATTCCTTCGATTAATTTAGAGCACGATAATTAAAATATCTGGGTTATATTATTTTAGTTGTTTATACAAAGGCCTTTTTATATTATCATTTAGTTTCACATCCTGGACTTTATTTTCTGGGGCTTATTATAAGACATGGCCTTTTGAAGAATGATTCTATATCTTTTATAAAATCAAATCTGAAGACACTGTTCATTATGATAACCTTACTTTGGGAAGCACAGTATGAGTGCTGCCAAGATTTTAGTGTGAAGAATGTGCTTGCTGTCAAAATGCACTTTGATGTTCCTATTTGTCTAGCAATGAAATCTATATTTACTGTATTTTTCTTATTGCCTTGTTTGACAGGAAAAATAGAAGCTAAATCCAGAGCTTAGCTGCAGTAAGTAGTTTATCCCATGTCCCTGATTTAGTTTTGTACTGTCTTATTTAGTTTTGTACTGTCTTGTTCATGCACAAAATTTCTAGTATATCTTAGGCACTTGCTGATAAATGACAAAAAAAAAATCACCATGACTAATTATAGTTTTTATTTCTGCTTATTTTGCATATAACCTTCACAATCTTTAAGTTGATAATACAAAAAAATATTCAACTCAATGTCTAGCAAACAGTATACTTTAGAGCAAAAGCTTCAGTATTCCCCTCCCTGTCTGGTTCTCACAGATTTCAGGTCTTAAGTTTTGCTATTGTGCTTCATTTTTCACCACTTAATTAGTTTAGGAGAAGGATTATAATGACCTATTTGTCATATGATATTGGGAAAAGATAATTTCATAAATTACAATACTCTAAATCAACAGTGAGCTTAAATACTAACAGCGATATAAATAATGCATTATATTAGAGTCCTAGTTAATTTCCATAAACACAGAAAATGGTATATATAAAGTTTGTAAATTATTATTTTGAGAAGAGAGGAATTTAAAAACTATAATGCTGCATTTGGGTGTGTTTTAAGGCTAGACAATGCTATAAATATGCTCACCATGACTATAGTTATGCCATGGAAACAGTTGCTAGAAAGCACAAAGCCCAACTAGTTGAAGTGAATGTGAAGATACCTTTTGCTAGGTGAGGAAGGGGGTCCAGGTTAGAGGACATGTTAAGATGACCATTTATACTTGGTTGATGTCCTCTTTCATTTTAATTAATCATTTAGCAAGCAAAGAGTAAAAGAGATCAACATCAAAGTGTGGGCCAGTTCTGCTGCTTGCCCTAAAATTCGGACTGCACACTTCAAGTTCAATGGTCAGTGTGATTCCTATTTGTCAGTCACTAAGTTGTGCCCAACTTTTTGAGACCCCATGGACTGCAGCACACCAGGCTTCCCTGTCCTTCACTATTTCCCAGAGTTTGTTCAAACTCATGTCCATTGAGTTGATGATGCTATATAATCATTTCATCATCTGCTGCCTGCTTTTTTTCCCTCTTGCCCTCAGTTTTTCCCAGCATCATGTCTTTACATTGGGCTTTGATCAGCTAGCCTAAGTATTGGAGCTTCAGCATCAGTCCTTCCAATAAATATTCAGGGTTGATTTCCCTTCTGATTGACTGCTTTGATCGCCTTGCTGTCCAACAGACTCTCAAGTGTCTTCTCCAGCACCAAGATTCAAAAGCATCAGTTCTTCAGTGCTCAGCCTTCTTTACAGTATATCTCTCACATCCATACATGACTACTGGAAAAACCATAACTTTGACTATATGGACATTTCTTTGCAAAGTGATGTCTTTTCTTCTTAATATGCTATCTAGGTTTGTTAGCTTTCCTTCCACAGAGCCAGAGTCTTTTAATTTCATCCCTAGAGTCATTGCCTGCAGTGATTTTGGAGCCCAAGAAAATAAAATAAACTTTCTCTATTTTCTCTCACTGTTTCCACTTTCTTCCATTTTATTTGCCATGACGTAATGGGACCAGATACCATGATCTTAGTTTTTAAAACACTGAGTTTTAAGCCAGCTTTTTCACTCTCTTCTTTCACTCTCATCAGGAGGCTTTTTAGTTCCTCTTCATTTTCTGCCATCAGAATGGTATCATCTGCATACCTGAGGTTTTGATATTTCTCCCAGTAATCTTGATTCCAGCTTGCCATTCATTTAGCCTGACATTTCACATGATGTACTCTGCATAGAAGTTGTTACATAGAAGCCGGTGACAATATACAGCCTTGTTTTACTTCTTTTCAAATTTTGAACCACAGTAAAGAATCTATCATGTTAAAGCATACCATGAGAGCAGGATTAAAAAAATTAGTCTGGAGACAGGTCCAGATCATAATTAAATGTCTCCTCTGTTACTAGTAAGGTCATTCTACCATTCTTGCTTTGACAGTGTTATCTAGATCTGTGTTCTGTTTCTTAATGCTATCATCTGGCTTAAGGCAGACTGGTCTAGAACCTACTACAAACAAAAGAATGAAAAACAAACAAAAAAAAAAAAAAGCAAAAAACTATTGGATAGTGATGTAAATACACTGCTACCTAGATATTTATTTTCTGGGGTTTCTTCACCTAGAAGAGAAACAAAGCTTATTTGAGTAAGGCAATATATTGGTGCTAGTTGTTGTTTAGTCATTAAGAGTTTATCCAACTCTTTTGTGACCCCATGGACTATAGCCCTTCAGGCTCCTCTGTCGATGGGACTTCCCAAGTAAGAATATTGGAATAGGTTGCTATTTCCTTCTCCAAGGGATCTTCCCTACCCAGGGATTGAACCCGAGTCTCCTGCATTGCAGGTTTATTCTTGTTGGAGATGGACAGGGAGGCCTGGCATGCTGCAGTTTATGGGGTTGCAAAGAATTGCACATGACTAAGCAACTGAACTGAACTGAGCTGAGCTACTGGGGAAGCATGCACTCTATTGGTGCAGGTGAATAATTTTTTCCAAGTCAAAAAAATAAAAAAACACTGAAAATATTACTTGCAGCTAAAGAGTATTGTAGATTACATTGAAATGGCTTACATGTGCATGCTCAGTCATGTCCAACTCTTTGCGACCCCATGGGTAGTCCTCCAGACTCCTCTGTTAATGGAATTTTCCAGGCAAGAATACTGGAGTGAGTTGCCAATTCCCTGTCCATTGAATGGCTTAGAACTGAATAATAGTGGTGAGAGTGGACAGCTTTGTCTTGTTCCTGGTCTTAGAGGAAATGCTTTCAGTTTTTAACCATTAAAAATAATGCTTGCTGTGGGTTTGTCATATATGACCTTTATTATGTTGAGGTAGGCTCCTCTATGCTCACTTTCTGAAGAGCTTTTTTTTTTTTTTTTAATCACAAATGGGTATTAAATTTTGTCAGAAGCTTTTTCTGCAGCTGTTGAGATGATTGTATGGTTTCTATTCTTCAGTTTTTATTATGATATATCACATTGATTTGTATACATTGAAGGATCCTTGCATCCTGGGATAAATCCCACTTAATCATTGAGTGTGATCCTGTAACATGTTGTTGGATTCTATTTGCTAGTGTCTTGCTAAGAATTTTTGTGTCTATGCTCAGTGAAACCAGTCTGTAATGTTTCAATTACAAAAATGAACCACATAGGATGTGATTTTGATTATTTTCTCTGAGAGGTTTACTGTCAGACTTCAGACAATTTCTTAACATTATTTAAAGATTATCTCGTGCTTGGAACCATAAGCAATTATAATAAAAAATACCAGTAGATATTATGTGTATGATTCACATCATGCTTTATAATAATTTATATTATTTATTAACTAGATGTAAAACTTAGAGGTCTATGGAACATTACCTGCCAGAAGAAAACAGTCAAGTGAACAATGATATGATTATTTTTTTAAGTTAGTTAATTATAGAGTCATCATTTTCCAGTACTTTTCTACTACGAAAAGCTAACATGGTTTTAAACCACAGAACTCTGTTAAATGTAATTTTTACATTGTTGAATTCTATTATAACTTTCTGAATTAGCTAGTTTTTATAATGGTTATTGTTTAAAATTGATAGGATTCTATAAAGCAAATTTGATTTCTGATGTTCTAGAAATACATACAGGTGTTATGATCAGATTTAGCAGTAGAAAAATGAAAATGATATCACTTAAAAATATGTACTTAACAATTTTTTTTTCTCATTTCTGAACTTCCTCTTGTTTCTTTGATCTTTCTAAGGTGGTTTGAGATTTTGGAAAGACATTTTTTTTTTGGTGGTTGAGATGAAAAAAATACAAAACAAAACATAGAGGAGAATAAAAGAAGTTAAAGAATAATTAGTTCTTGGTGGGAAGAAATAAGATATAACTTGTTGGTCTGCAGCTGTATGCAGCACTGTTGTCTTTTCTGCTTGTCCATCACATAAAAAGCAAGTAGCTATCTCTTCAATCAGTTATCTATTGTGGCATTTCAGACTAGCCCCAAACAGAAAACAGCCACCATTTTGTTTGTTCACAATCCTCCGGGTCAGCTTCTAGGCAATTCCACTGCTCTGGTTTAGCATAGTTAATCTGTGTTGACTTGACTAAGGCTGAGGTATATAGGATGATTTGATTTTCATTTTGGCATTTGGCAGTCTAAGGAGCTTATACTGGTATGACTTGTTTCTGTTTCACGTGGTTCTTTATGATTCAATATGCTAACCAGCGCTTTTTCACAGGATGATTAAAACACTCCTAAGAGCAAGATGGAACAAGCTGCAGTGTAAAAACAGTTTTAAAGACTCTGCTTACATCCTGCTAGCTAATATCTAATCAGTTAAAGTAAGTGAAAAGTGAAGTCACTCAGTCGTGTCCGACTCTTTGTGACCCCATGGACTGTAACCTACTAGGCTTTTTTGTCCATGGGATTCTCCAGGCAAGAATACTGGAGTGGATTGCCATTTCCTTCTCCAGGGGATCTTCCCGACCCAGAAATCAAACCCGGGTCTCGCCACATGACCAAATGCTGATGCAACAGGTAGAGAAATAGAGTTCACTACTTGAAAGTAAAGCCACAATACAAAGATTGATGCATAGAGGAATTTGTAGCCTTTTTTTTTTTTTTTTTTTGCAGTCTACCAACATATGGTTTTACACAATAGGACACGCATTCTGTAGAATTAATTATGCAACTTTTTATAACAAACAACAATATTTTATTTTTGAGGGTAATCACTGGGATCTGAATATAGCTGTATTATACAGGACATTTGTTTGTACTTATAGACATTCTCATGGAACTTCTCCCTATTTTACTCTATATTGTGTAAGAAAAAGCATAAGAATAAAATAATGTTATGAATAAAGTTAGATAAATATGAGAGCTTTTGCATCAGTTGAAAATGAGATGCTCAGTAGTAAATTTTGATTGCATAAGAAGGAAACAACTATAACGTGGTATCATAGGAAGAAAAGGCACAGAAGTTGAATCAAGTTAACTGCTTGTCTGACCAAATTGGAGCCTCATCACTTAAAAATAATAAATGAAAATTGATACAAAGAAGCCATATTTTGTCAAAAAATATACCAGCAGCAATGAAATACCTACTAAATTAACTGTGAATGAACTATATAGAATTTTAGTATGTAGTGGAAAAAAACTATGTAGCATAGCACATCGAAATAAATAGATGTGCTGACTATTTTAGATGAAGAGGAAAAGGGAAATTGGAATTTCTACCACTTTGATGCAAATCAGAGTGCCCAAAATGATTGTGACATTCAGAATCATAATTTGCTTTGTAGCTCTGTTCATGCTGTTCTTTTACATTACAGCTACTGGATGGTTATTATTATTTACTGTTTAAGGCGGAAAATGTACATGGTGGACCAATCCTAGACAAATAACAGGTTGCTGCCCCAGGGAGTTTGCAGTTTAGAGACACGGGCAGGTATAATGTAGAACAAACAAAGCAAGAATACTGACTGTTCCCTGTAGCTTAAATACTTAATGAGGCAGGGAAACATTTTGGAAATTAGTGAAAGAAAAGAGAGAATTTTGGAAAAAATATGTAAGGGATTTTTATTAATCCCTTCACAGTTCTATTATTTATAGTGAGTGCTACATAGAATGCTGGGGTGTCATGTTACCTAGGCTAAAACATCTGTATATCTAGGAATATCAAAATCAGCATTGGGAGAAAAGAGTGAGCAAAAAGATAAATGAAAAATTTATGGATTTTATGAATACGTGTAGTAGGGAGTAAATCTGATGATAATGTTAAAAGCATGGAAGAAATTACTCTACAATTTACTTTTAATAAATAACTCATGATACCTATATAGTAGACAGTTCATATTTTATAGTAGAATTTTGGGAGTATTTATACACTCTCTTGAGGTCTATAAATTCTTTATAAAACTGGTATTCTTTATCTAAAATATTATTAGAAGGGACCTTAGAGTCTAAAATTTATCCTAAAAAGTATCCCAATGAAATTAAAGGATTTTAAAAAGGGTAAACTTAATCAAATTTTATTCTAGAAAGATCACTGTAGTAATAATGAGATGAAAGTTAGTGGAATTAGAAAAGGATATGACTATAATCCAGTTAATTAAGAGCATTGAGAATGGTAGAGAAATAGCAATTTGAAATGATTTCAAGGTACTTAGAAGGGGAAAATCTATAGGTCTTTGTAATTAATAAAAGGAGTCAGTAATTGAGAAGGGGGTATCTAGGGTAATCAAAATTTAATGACATCAATTGTGGTAGTGCCATTTCCTAATACAAGGAGCATGGAAAAAGGGCATGCTTTGAAACTTTGAGCTGTCTGTGAGACATTCAAGTGAAAAACATTCAAGAGGTATTGAATATAGAGATTTGTGATCAACAGAAAGTTCTAAACTAAATGCACAATTATTGAAAAGAGAGGCTATTCATTCCAGATTATCCCAAGTTTATAGTGTGCCATAGTTACCAAACCAGGTGTGGCAAGTCAGTGGTGAACTAGACACTTTTCCTGAAACTGTTTGCAGTCTGCTGGGCAATGAGGTACACTGTTTAGAGGTACAATTAAAAATTGCTGCAAGTGAAAAATATGGTTGAATTGTCTAGGTAAAAATGCACATCCTCATTCATCCATCTTGCAAAAACTGTTAATTTTGGGTACCATAGGATTTATTAAAAAACTGATTTCCTCTTTTTCCTTTTAATGTTTGCATTTTTAAATGCTAAAGTGATACATGCTCATTATGCAACATATATATATAAGCAAAATAACTTATGCATAAATATTTACAGTGTGCCTAATATGTGTAGAATTTTCTTCCCTGGTGGCTCAAATGGTAAAAATCTGCCTGCAATGCAGGAGACTATGATTTGATCTCTGTGTTGGGAAGATCTCCTAGGAGAAGGAAATTGCAACCCACTCCAGTATTCTTGCCTGGAGAATCCCATGGACAGAGGAGCCCAATGGACTACAGTCCGTGGGGTCACAAAGAGTAGAACACAACTGAGTGACTAACACTTTCACTTTCACAACATATGAGGTATTATGATGTGTGCTGACAACTTCTTATCCTCTCTGTTCCAGTCAAAGGAAGGTTCCTTCCTGTCATTCTAGAGTTTTGCACGTGTGGTTGGTTTCCTCTGATTTCTTCTTTGCCACTTTTACCTTGTTTACTCCTTTTATTCCTCCAGTTCCCACCTCATGTATTTCTTACTCTGGGACTTCTCCTTTGACCCATTGTACCTCCTAGGCAGATTGGGTTATGAGCTTCCTTGGCATCTTACACTTACCCAGCCTTGGTGTATTTCCCAATACTTGTAATTACCTGCCTTCTAGTGCCAGGTGATTTGGCTAAGAACAATTTGGCCAAAAGTGTATTGGCCAACTGGACAGTATGTCTAAAATGAATATTTGAAAATCAATATATCTAGTTATAGGGATTTTTTTTTTCTGTTTACACTTAAAATACTAATTTTCTGAAATGTTTGAAAAGCTAATTTTTAAGAACACAAATTAATAACACAACTCTTCCAAAATGTCAAGTTTCTCTTCTTAGTATGTATTTTGAGTATTTTATCTTTTGACCTATAATGTCAGTGAAACCCCTGCTTAACTGTGTTTAATTTCTCCTTTAGAGGACAGTTTTTTCCTTAAACTCAGAAAACATTAAGATGCAAATACTTTCTTCATGCAGAAGGAGTATGGAGGGAAACAAAATATTTGTTAAAGTGTTTTATTCTTCTGTTAATTTCTGCAATGAATACCTAATCTCAATATTTTATGAGTAGGCATGGTCATGATTCTAACATTTCAGTTTTCATTGTATAGGATGAAGTTTCTACACAGTCCTGGGAAATCACTTCCTAGGTCAAATTTCCAATTTCAACAACCTTCAGTTCTGTAGTCTCCACTGATTACAATTCAGTGCTGTTTTGAGCTTGGCAATACACAAGAACTCTGAAATTGATATTTTAATTTTATCCAACATTTGATAAATGCTAACAGCAGCAAATTTGGAAAACTCAGCAGTGGCCACAGGATGGGAAAATGTCAGTTTTCATTCCAATCCCAAAGAAAGGCAATGCCAAAGAATACTCAAACTATTGCACAATTGTACTCATCTCACACACTAGTAAAGTAATGCTCAAAATTCTCCAAGCCAGGCTTCAGCAATACGTGAACGATGAACTTCCAAATGTTCGAGCTGGTTTTAGAAAAGGCAAAGGAATCAGAGATCAAATTGCCAACATCTGCTGAACCATCGAAAAGGCAAGAGAGTTCCAGAAAAACATCTATTTCTGCTTTATTGACTATGCCAAAGCCTTTGACTGTGTGGATCACAATAAATTGTGGAAAATTCTGAAAGTGATGTGAATACCAGACCACCTGACCTGCCTCTTGAGAAACTTATATGCAGGTCAGGAAGCAACAGTTAGAACTGGACATGGAACAACAGACTGGTTCCAAATAGGAAAAGGAGTACATCAAGGCTGTATACTGTCACCCTGTTTATTTAACTTATATGCAGAGTACATCATGAGAAACGCTGGACTGGAAGAAGCACAAGCTGGAATCAAGATTGCCGGGAGAAATATCAATAACCTCAGATACGCAGATGACACCACCCTTATGGCAGAAAGTGAAGAGGAACTAAAAGCCTCTTGATGAAAGTGAAAGTGGAAAGTGAAAAAGTTGGCTTTAAGCTCAACATTCAGAAAATGAAGATCATGGCATCTGGTCTCATCATTTCATGGGAAATAGATGAGGAAACAGTGGAAACAGTGGCTAACTTTTTGCAGGGGGTGGGGGAAGGGGGCTCCAAAAGTCACTGCAGATGGTGATTGCAGCCATGAAATTAAAAGACACTTACTCCTTGAAAGGACAGTTATGATCAACCTAGATAGCATATTCAAAAGCAGAGACATTGCTCACAAAGGTCTGTCTAGTCAAGGCTATGGTTTTTCCTGTGGTCATGTATGGATGTGAGAGTTGGACTGTGAAGAAAGCTGAGTGCCAAAGAATTGATGCTTTTGAACTGTGGTGTTGGAGAAGACTCTTGAGAGTCCCTTGGATTGCAAGGAGATCCAACCAGTCTATTCTAAAGGAGATCAATCTTGGGTATTCTTTGGAAGGACTGATGCTAAAGCTGAGACTCCAGTACTTTGGCCACCTCATGCGAAGAGTTGACTCATTGAAAAAGACTCTGATGCTGGGAGGGATAGGGGGCAGGAGGAGAAAGGGATGACAGAGGATGAGATGGCTGGATGGCATCACAGACTCGATGGATGTGAGTTTGAGTGAACTCCGAGAGATGGTAATGAACAGGGAGGCCTGGCGTGCTGTGATTCATGGGGTTACAAAGAGTTGGACATGACTTAGTGACTGAACTGAACTGAGAGTAGTGTCTGGTCCTTCTGAAATGTAATTATCAACTCTCTCCTCTGCATCCCACTAACAGCATGTTCATACTGTCATGTATTTATTAAATCAACAAATATTTATTGAGCCTCTAAAATGGATGTGAGATTTGGACTGTGAAGAAAGCTGAATGCCGAAGAATTGATGCTTTTGAATTGTGGTGCTGGAGAAGGCTCTTGAGAGTCCCTTAGACTGCAAGGAGATCCAACCAGTCAATTGTGAAGGAGATCAGTCTTGGGTGTTCTTTGGAAGGACTGATGCTAAAGCTGAAACTCCAAAACTCTGGCCACCTCATGCAAAGGGTTGACTCACTGGAAAAGACTCTGATGCTGGGAGGGATTGGGGGAAGGAGGAGAAGGGGACGACAGAGGATGAGATGGCTGGATGGCATCACTGACTTGATGGACATGAGTTTGAGTGAACTCTGGGAGTTGGTGATGGACAGGGAGGCCTGGTGTGCTGTGATTCATGGGGTTGCAAAGAGTTGGACACGACTGAGTGACTGAACTGAACTGAACTGAATTGAAAATATACCCAGCATTTTGCTATGTGTAGGGGATATAGCAGTGACCAAAAATACAAAGTTTCTGCCCACATAAAGTTTATAGTTTTGTCTTATTCAGAAATAAAAACCATAGACTATGTTTTAATGCCTTATTAGGACATGCCTGTTATCCAACTGTGATTACTTAAAAGAGAGGGACATCACACATTGTCACATTTCTCTTTATGTTCTGGACATCAAACATGTGGTCAAAAGTAATTTGACCTCAGGGTATAAACTTTTTGAGAATTTCAGTTTAGGTTGTGTACAGGAACTGGTAAGCTGGCAGGACTTGGTCTGTTCTTGCCATTTTTTTTATTGATGACACCAGGTATATGACAAGAATGGGTTAGAGTCAGGAGCATTTGTCATTGAATTAAAGATTCTAATACTTATGGATAAGTGCTAGAAGGTGATAGTCAGGTCATTTGCTGACATGAATGTCTCACAGTCACTGATGATGAAATGGTAGACCACTGATAAGAATTCTCACTTCTATGATTATATCTCTAATCAGCACAGTGACAGGAAGTAATGTTACTGGGGAAAGTTCTTTTCTTCCTTGATCATTTAGGTTATGCTTCTTAGGTATTTTTAAAAATCCTTTTCAGTAACTCTTCATAATTTTATCATCTTTAATTTTAGTGGTGATAGTGAGGAGGGACAATGAGAGAAATTTTACTGCAGGAGCTATTTGATCTTGTGATTTTTGCCTGCCCCCCGCCCAGCCCCCCACATCAAAGCACTCAAGATAGTCAAGTTTATCTTATTGTTATATAAGAGTACAGTAAAACCTACATTTGCCCAGAGTGTGAAGAGTATTTTTATTCTCTGGTTCCTGATAACAAGTGATGACCTAGTGCCTCTTTGCCTCTTTTGTCCCTGATGACTGAACTAATGTAGAAAAATTATGTCAGATTTTTTTAAACTCATGCTAGAATAGCTGGGTGGAGAAGGCAATGACAACCCACTCCAGTACTCTTGCCTGGAAACTCCCATGGATGAAGAAGCCTGATAGGCTGCAGTCATGGGGTCGCAAAGAGTCAGACAGGAATGAGTGACTTCACTTTCATTTTCACTTTCATGCATTAAAGAAGGAAATGGCAACCCACTCCAGCATTCTTGCCTGGAGAATCCCAAGGACGGAGGAGCCTGGTGGGCTGCTGTCTCTGGGGTTGCACAGAGTTGGACATGACTGAAATGACTTAGCAGCAGCAGCAGCAGAGTAGCTAGGGTCCCAGACATGCTGGAAAGAAGGAGGAGATGGGTTAGGAGGAGAGAGGGATAGGTCAGATTAGAAAGGATGTCTCAGACCAGAGTCCTGTGATAACATTACCCAAAATATGGGACAAAAGGCCCGTGAAAAAGAGGGATATATTATATACATACAAATAACATGTATAAATAAAACAGTGAGATGCAGGAACCACCACAGGGTGATAAGTCTGTTCACAGAGAGAGAAGGGTTTACTAAGTAGGGAAACAATAGAGGTGTGGAGGTTGATTAGTCTTCTTATTACACTGCAACCACCATTTTAAACAGAAAGAGGCAGGGCCACCAGCTTATTTTAAGTCTGAGAATGACATCATCAGTATTACACTTCAGAAGTATTAGTCTTGCTTCAGAGTAAAAACCTGTTATGTGCTAATAATTTAGCTCAAGTATTTATTGATTTCTATGATGCAAATACTTGTACCATGACCAATTTCAAGCTACCTGTGGTCTGACAATTGACTTAAAAGTATCCCTGAATACTTACCAGTTGGTTCTCATGAACCAGTGACAGCCATCTCCAATATACCACTGGCCAGAGAGTGGAATTTTAGGTATTATTGTCCCTCCCCCCCGCCACAATATCAGGTTTAGAGGTAGGATATTCAAATAAAAGTTTGCTACAGCCCTTCAAACATGAGAATATGGATGATGTTAAATAAGGTAGGGCACTTTTAGGGAGAGTGGGAAGAATACTTGGATTTAAACAAAATAAAATGCTTTAAATTAAAAGTGGCAAATTACGAAGTGTTAGTATTCAAGGATAACTTCAGGTTCAAGCTTGGATAACTGCACAGATGGTGGTCTCATTCACTAGGCTAGAAAAGAGATGGAAAAAATTGGCTTATGAGGTTTAATGACCAAATCCAGTTTGGGATATTCTGGGTTTGAGGTACTTCTAAACCTCCAAGGAGATTTGTTTCAGTACAGAGTTGATGATAGACCGGACTCCAAAAGGGGAGTTTTGATGACACAGAAAACACAACTGATGATTATTCTCTCATTGAATGAGAAGGAAAAAGGGAAAGTGTGGATTCTGTAGCTTTGTTCTTAGCCTGGAAGGAAGTTGAAAGAGGGCTTGGTTGTTGTTCTTGACTTATTGAGTAAAGTAAACTTAACCTGATAAATAAATAATTAGGCACTTTGAAAAGACAGGTGAAAATTTACATATATCTACTAAGGATAATGAATAGGAGAGATAATTGAAAGAAAGTTTCCTAGGGAATATGAAAGACCCAAATTTTAAATTTGTAGTGGTTTTTATTCAGTGATTTGAATAGATATATGTCATTTTAGTAACTATAATAAAATAGTTTCTAATTCAAGCTATTGATTCATTCTAATATAATTTCACACTAAAAACAAATCACTGCATATTCTGAAAGCAAACACTTTTTTCCCCCACAAATATTCTTTAAAACAATTTACTTAGTTGTAACTAATATATCCCCTTCATGGATCACAGCCTTGTCATGGCAAAGGGCTTGGATAACTCAATGAAGCTAGGAGCCATACTATACAGGGCCGCCCAAGATGGACAGCTCATGTGAAAAATTGTGATACAGCATGTTTCATGGGAGGAGGGAATGGCAAACTACTCCAGTATTCTTGCCGTGAGAAAACAATGAATAATATGAAAAGGCAAAAAGATATTACACTGGAAGATGAGCCTCTCAGGTTGGAAGGTAACCAGTATGCTACTGGAGAAGAGTAGAGGGCACTTACTAATATTAATAGCACCACAAAAATGAAGTGACTAGGCCAAACCAAAAGCAACACTCAGTTGTGGATGTAACTGGTATTGAAAGTAAAGTTTGATGCTGTAAAGAACAATATTGCATTGGAACCTAGAATGTTCATGAATCAAGGTAACTTGGACATAGTTATGCAGGAGACGGCAAGAGTGAACAGTGAATCTTAGGTAGCAAGTAAACCAAAATGGGTGGGAATGGGTGAATTTGATTTAAATGACCATTACATTTACTATTGTGGGCAAGAATCCATTAGAAGAAATAGAGTAGCACTCACAGTCAACAGAAGAGTCCAAAATGCAGTACTTGAGTGCAATCTCAAAAACAATGGAATGATCTCAGTTCTTTCCAAGGCAAACCATTCAACATCACAGTAATCCAACGCTGTGCCCCAGTTACTAATGACAAAGAAGCTCAGTTGACCCAAGCTATGAAGATCTGCTGCTGCTACTGCTAAGTCGTGTTAGTTATGTCCGACTCTGTGCGACCCCATCGATGGCAGCTCACCACGCTCCCCTGTCCCTGGGATTCTCCAGGCAAGAACACTGGAGTGGGTTGCCACTTCCTTCTCCAATGCATGGAAGTGAAAAGTGAAAGTGAAGTTTCTCAGTCATGTCCGACTCTTAGTGACCCCATGGACTGCAGCCCACCAGGCTCCTCCATCTATGGGATTTTCCAGGCAAGAGTACTGGAGTGGGGTGCCATTGCCTTCTCCCTATGAAGACCTACAAGACCTTTTAGAATTAATACCAGATAGTCAATACCAAAATCAAATTAATTATATTCTTTGTAACTGAATTTGGGAAAGTTCTGTGTAGTTAGGAAAAACAAGACCTGAAGCTGGCTCAGATCACAGGCTCCTTATTGAAAAATTGAGGCTTAAATTAAAAGTTGGGGAAACTATTAGGCATTTCATTTATGACCTAAATCATAATGATTATAAGTGGAAGTGATGGATAGATTCAAAGGATTAGATCTGCTAGAGTGTCTGAAGAACTATGGTCAGAGGTTTGTAACACTGTAGAGGAGGCAGTGGCCAAAATCATCCCGAAGAAAAAGAAAAGAAAGAGGCAAATTGGTTGTTTAAGGCTTAGAAAAATCTGCAAATAGAAGAGACGCAGAAGGCAAGGAGAAAGGGAAAGACTTATTTACCCAACTGAATGCAGAGTTCCAGAGAACAACAAGGAGCGATAACAAAGCCTTATTAAATGAACAGTGCAAAGAAATGAAGAAAAACAATAGAATGGGAAACTAGCGATCTCTTCAAGAAAATTGGAGACATCAAGGGAATATTTCATGCAAAGATGGGCATGATAAAAGACAGAAACAGTATGGACCTAACAGAAGCAGAAGAGATTAAGAAAGTCAAAGTGGGGCTTAGCAAACATTGTTGTTCAGTCACTTACCTATCTGACTCTTTGTGACCCAGTGGGCAGTAGCACACCAGGCTGAAGTCATCCAACCATCTTATCCTCTGCTGCCCCCTTTCCTTTTGGCTTCAACCTTTCAGTGCAGTTAGCATCAAGTGGCCAAAATATTGGAGTTTTTAGCTTCAGCATCAGTCTTGCCAATGAATATTTGGAAATCAAGGACTGATTTCCTTAAGGATTGACTGGTTTTACCTCCTTGCAGTCCAAGGGACTCTGAAGAGTCTTCTCCAACACCACAGTTCAAAAGCATCAGTTCCTCAGTGCTCAGCCTTCCTTATGGTCCAACTCTCACATCCATACTTGACCACTGGAAAAACCATAGATTTGACTAGATGGATCTTTGTTGGCAAAGTAATGTCTCTGCTTCTTAATACACTGTCTAGGTTTTTCATAACTTTTCTTCTAACAAGCATGAGACTTTCACGGATGCAGTCACCGTCCCCAAGAGCCCATGAAAATACAGTCTGTCACTATTTTCCTTGTGTCCCCAACTATTTGCCATGAAATAATGGGACCAGATGCTATGAGGTTCATTTTTGAATGTTAAGATTTAAGCCAGCCTTTTCACTCTCTTCTTTCACCTTTATCAAGAGGCTCTTTAGTTTCTCTTTACTTTCTGCCACAAGGGTGGTGTCATCTGCATATCTGAGGTTTTGATATTTCTCCCGGCTATCTCGATTCCAGCTTGTGCTTCATTCAGCCCAGCATTTTGCATGATGTTCTCTGCATGTAAGTTAAATAAGCAGAGTAACAATATACAGCCTTGATGTACTCCTTTCCCAATTCAGAACCAGTCCTTTTTCCATGTCTACTTCTAACTGTTGCTTCTTGACCTGCATACAGGTTTCTCAGGAGGAAGTTATGGTGGTCTGGTATTCCCATCTCTTTTAGAACTTTCAATTTTGTTGTGATCCACACAGTCAAAGGCTTTAGCATAGTCAATGAAGCAGAAGTAGATTTTTTTAGAATTCTCTCACGTTTTCTATGATCCAACAAATGTTGGCAATTTCATCTCTGGTTCCCCTGCCTTTTCAAATCCAGCTTGTGCATCTGGAAGTTCTTGGTTTATTTACTGGTGAAGCTTAGCTTGAAGGATTTTGAGCATTTCCTTGCATGCATGTGAAATGAGCACAATTGTACGGTTCTTTGGACATTCTTTGGCATTTTCCTTCTTTGGGATTGAAGTGAAAACTGACATTTTCCAGTCCTGTGGCCACTACTGAGTTTTTGAAATTGAGTGTAGCACTTTGACAGCATCATCTTTAGGGTTTTAAACAGCTCAGTGGAGTTCTATCACTGCCACTAGCTTTGTTTGTAGTAATGCTGGGCTTCTCTGGTGGCTGAGATGGTAAAGTGTCTGTCTACAATGCAGGAGACCCGGGTTCGATCTCTGGGTCAGGAAGATCCACTGGAGAAGGAAATGGCAATGTACGCCAGTACTATAGCCTGGAAAATCCCATGAATGGAGGAGCCTGGTAGACTACAGTCCATGGGGTTGCAAAGAGTCGGACACAACTGAGCAACATTCCTGATCCTGCCTAAGGCCCATTTGACCATATCCTCCAAAAATTCTGGTGTAGGTGAGTAATCACACCACTATGGTTATCTTGGTCATTGAGACCTTTTTTTTTTTTTTTTTTGGTATAATTCTTCATGCATTCTTACCACCTCTTCTTAATCTCTCTGCTTCTATTAGGTCTTTGCCATTTCTCTCCTTTATTTTGCTGATATTTGCATGAAATATTCCCTTGGTATCTCCATTTTTCTTGAACATATCTCTAGTCTTTCACCTTCTATTGTTTTCTCTATTTCTTTGCATTGTTCACTTAAAAGGCCTTCATGATCTGAGCCACAGTCAGTTCCATGTCTTGCTTTTACTGACTGTATAGAGCTCATCCATCTTTTGGGTACAAAGAACATAATCTTATTTCTGTATTGAGCATCTGATGATGTCCATATGTAGAATTGTCTCTTGTATTGTTGGAAGAAGGTGTTTGCTATGACCAGCATATTCTCTTGACATAACTGTTAACCATTCCCCTGCTTCATTTAAACTACGCTAAGAGGATATAAAACTAGAAGATGTAAACCAAAAGAAAAAATGTAGTGTGACAATAAGTGAGCATATTTCTTCAGTTTCATTTATTATAACTAGTGGAAATACTTAATAGTTTAACACAAGATATAATCACAGATGGCATAACCTTTAAGAATGGAAGAAACATCTATGATTCTCTGTGGAAGGTGTTTTACTATAATCAGAATCTTAGAAAAATCTATAAATTCTCTTTCATCTCAGCATGGAAGTCATTCCCAAGCCATCAGATACAACTATGGTATTTAAGTTAGTCCCTGAAGGATTAGTAGTAATATAAATAAAATGGTACGACCATATAAGCACACGGTGAAATTTGTATTTTAAGGGCTGAGTATTCTATAATAGATTGAGCTATCTCTGAAATTAGCATGTCAGTTCTATTGTAAAGATAATATCATTCCAAGTTAGGCAAAATACAAGATAAAAATTTGACAATTCCCTAACGTTTCATGAATGTATGCTTTATACCTAAGAACCCAATTGATTTTATATCACATATATTTTGTTATCTTTATATATACCATTATACTGTGTGACTCACTGAGACTCTATGGACTATAGCCTGCCAATCTCTTATTTTCATAGGATCTCCCAGGCAAGTTACTGGAGTGAGTTTCCATTTCCTTTTCCAGGGGATCTTTTCGACACAGGGATTGAACTTGCATCTCCTGCATGGCAGATGTCTCCTGCTTGGCATTTCGATTCTTTGCCACTAAGCCACCTGGGAGGTCCTACCAATACACTAACATTACAATTTACTATTTAGATAATGTCTTATAATGACTCTATTAATTTCAACTCATCAAGAAAAACACTAAAAAATTTAAATATTTTTGAAAAGAAACAAGGAGACCAAGCTGACATCAGTAGTTAAGATTTTAGTGGTCAGAGAGCATTGATCAAGTAAGTTGCATTCCTCAGAGAATTTTTTTATAAGTCTGTTTCATAAATCTTAAAAAATTACAATATTACCACACTTTGTCATATCTTAGGTTTTAAAATGTTATATTTAAAATTGTATCTGACTAAGATTTGTAGTATGATTATCTACACAGTTGAACTTTTGGTATGTTAGCCTATATCTTTGTAGTACCACTAAGCTTGCATTGATTCTAGACTCACAACCATTTAAAAACATCAATCCAAAGGACGTTGTGCTTTTAAAAATGAACAGTGGCACCCCAAACTCATTAATATTGTATTTGCTACTAATTCAGTAATGTGCTGCTTTTTTTGTTGATTTAATAACGTGAACAATGAGCTTGAAAAAAACATTATGGTGCTTATTTAAAGGTGAAAACTTGGTACATTTATAAAAGAGTTTTCCTGCTTCTATTTCTCAGTATGTTAATCCACAGCACACATCAGTTTACCTCAAAAAGCATTAAGGATATGCTATGAATCCAAAAATGTGTTAAATGCTAGTGTTATAATGCTAGGTGAGATATACTAAGAGTATTCCATGAGTTCATTTTGTTATAAGAAAGTGTGAGCCACTCTATTGTAAAAATATATTCATTAAGCACAGTTATTGGACACCTACATAGTGTAGTTGCTAAAAAATGAAATATTTAGCTTCAAGAAAGTTAGATGGATTTTCTAGAAGATGATATCTAGCATGGTGGTTCCCAGGTAGCTCAGTGGCAAGGATTCTGCCAGACACTGCAGGAGATGTAGAGTTCAATCTCTGGGTCAGGAAGATATTCTGGAGGAGAAAATGTATCTTAATCCAGTATCCTTGCCTAGGAATTCCGTGGACAGAGGAGCCTGGTGGGCCACAGTCCATGGGGTTTCAAAAGAGTCAGATACAATTTAGCAACTAAACAACAACATATGCTCAGATACAGGGAAGTGAAAGAGTTGGTAATATTTTAACTAGTTTAACATTGCTGAATTACAGAATATGAAAAACAAAATGAATCACATCTTTCTTAATTATCCTCAAATCACTGTCTTATGCTCTCATACCTTCAGATGTTCCCCATTCCATATCAAGTCAATCCTGGATATTTACATACAGAATCTTTTTTTTTTTTCCAAAAATCTGATGCTAGCCTACCTTTCCATTCCTGGTAACTCAATCTTTTACTCCAGGCTAATTGTGAAGAAAGCTGAGCACCAAAGAATTGATGCTTTTGAACTGTGGTGTTGGAGAAGACTCTTAAGAGTCCCTTGGACTGCAAGGAGATCCAGCCAGTCCATCCTAAAGGAGATGAGTCCTGGGTGTTCATTGGAAGACTGATGTTGAAGCTGAAACTCCAGTACTTTGGCCACCTCATGTGAAGAGTTGACTCACTGGAAAAGACTTTGATGCTGGGAGGGATTGGGGGAAGGAGGAAAAGGGGACGACGAGGATGAGATGGCTGGATGGCATCACTGACTCGATGGAAGTGAGTTTGAGTGAACTCTGGGAGATGGTGATGGACAGGGAGGCCTAATGTGCTGTGATTCATGGGGTCCCAAAGAGTAGGACATGACTGAGCGGCTGAACTGAACTGAATTTAATATTTGCTGATCTCCTAAAATATTCAACACTCTCTGTTTGCCCCTTTGTTCATGCCATTTCCTGTGCCTGAGAGGCTATATATATTTGCCGTAATCCGATTCTTCCTGAAAGACATTGTTCAAAAGGCACAACTGCAAGAAATATTCAAATATTTCCTAAGAGTGAATTATCTTTTGACTTCCTGGAAACACTTTGAGTTCTGATAATTCATGTTATTTTTCTTTTGGAAATGTCTCACAACATTAAGCTTTTAATTTTTGTCTGTTTCTGCTTCTCATAAGCTTAAAATTTCCTTTAGTAAAGTGATGTGTATTATTGATCTTTTATTTCTTGCTAACTATATTAATTAGAAAAGCATAGGATATATATAGTAAAAAAAAAAAATCCTCCAAAGTAATACCTCTACTCAATAGAAACTTATTTCATGCCCATGGAAAAGTCTTGGGCAAGTGGGCAGGTTAACTGGGCAGTTCTCTTGTACACATTCAGGAACCCAAGCTGTCAGAAATTCTGAAATCTTTACCAAAGTACTTTACAAAACTAACATTGGCATTGATATTCCAGCCAAGAAATGGTCCAACTCAGTTATTTCCCTTAGCTGCAGCTTAGTCATATGGCAATAGTTAACAGAAAATGAGTCTCATATATTTCTAATACACATAATTTGGGTGTTCACCTACTAATCTCTGTCAAGTTCAGTGGTTATAACTCCCTCCATATAATGTATAGTCAGCATTTATAGAGCATTTACTGTGCCAGTTTTTCTTATGTGATTTACATGTATTAACCTATTTATGCATGAATGCATGCAAAGTCACTTCAATCATGTCTCTTTGCAACCCCATGGATGATAGACTGCCAGGCCCCTCTCTCCATGGGGATTCTGCAGGCAAGAAGAGGAGCAGATGGCCAGGCGCTCCTCCAGGGGATCTTCCTGAGCAGGGATTAAAGCCTTGTCTCAGGCATCTACCTGCATTGGCAGACAGGTTCTTTACCACTAGTGCCACCTAGGAAGCCCTAGCTTATTTATAAAACTTGATAAATGTAGGTGCTCTCATATCTCCTAGAGTTGAAGAAAGTGAAACAGAGGAAATATAAAAAAATTGTACTAGGGTCAAATAGCTAGTATATAGTAAAGCAAGGGTTTGAATCCAAAGTTTGTATGCCATACTGCCTTTAGAAGACTGAATTCTCATTAGGGATCCTCTGAATGACTACAGTGTAACTATTTCAAATAGCTGATATGCTCCATGACCCAAAGTTGAAATATTAACATTCACATTTCAGTTTCCATATTTGCAGAATGGGAAAATGGTTTATTTGAGGAAACCTCAAGAAAACTGTTAGAGTCTCCTTGTAAAATATTTACAGAGCACTTTTAAAAGGACTTTATGGAATGGTTTATAGTATTATATTGAGTTTCATCATCAACATATTGTATGAAAATACTAGGCAACAAGTTATTTTTCATATTTCATTATTTACTATAATTCTTAATCAATAGATGAAAGTCTACAATAAATATAGAGGCAGTTTTTCCACTCTTCATTTAAAACACTGCCTGGAGGTGACTGGTGTGCCAGACATCCTGGAGACACTGTATTGATAGCCAAACCTCTCAGTGAATCAATGTATTTGTGCCTTGAAACCCATTCAAAACCATTTTTCCAATTCATTGAAGAATACTGAAGGCAAAAGTATAATGGAAAGGCAAAAGGTTCACTCCTTTAGTGAGTGGAGTCATCCATTCTTATAGTTTGTTTTTACTTTTTAATAAAAGGTATCCAATACATCTTAATAGGTCAGCACTTTTTAGTATGCTTCATACTTAGACTCCATCCCTTGTGATCCCCACTACCAAGAAAATCATTTATTGATTTCACTTCAAGCAGACAACTGCAAACTTGGAGTTTCTTGGCTCAATCAACCAAACCCAAAGCATTTTGCAAAGCACTAACCCCAAATGATTGTATGGGATATTTAGTCAGTCTTCCTTTTATTGAGAACAATGTGCTTATTGCTTCATACATATGACTTAAATATTAAAATGGACTTAGTATGTATGTTTTTATTACATAGACATACAGCAGTGACTGCCATCTTTTGAGTTCCTAACAATTGTACTGCATTCTTTTGATAATGATGCTTGAGTTTTCATCTAGGGTACTACCGATTCTTGCATCACTGATTGAGTTAGGTTTTTATCTTATGAGTTTGCTCTGCATCTACTACAATGGGCAAGAATCCCTTAGAAGAAATGGAGTAGCCATTATGGTCAACAAAAGAGTCTGAAATGCAGTGCTTGGATGCAATCTCAAAAACAACAGAATGATCTCTGTTCATTTCCAAGGCAAACCACACAATATCATGGTAATCCAAGTCTATGTCCCAACCAGTAATACTGAAGAAACTGAAATTGAATGGTTCTATGAAGACCTACAAGATCTCCTAGAACTAACACTCAAAAAGATGTTCTTTCCATTATAGGGGAATGGAATGAAAAGTAGGAAGCCAAGAAACACCTGGAGTTACAGGCAAATTTGGCCTTGGAGTACAGAATGAAGCAGGGCAAAGGCTAATAGAGTTTTGCCAAGAGAATGCACTGGTCATAGCAAACACTCTCTTCCAACAACACAAAACAAGATTCTACACATGGGCATCACCAGATGGCCAACACTGAAATCAGATTAATTATATTCTCCACTGCCCAAGATGGAGATGCTCTATACAGTTAGCACCACAAAAAAAAAAAAAAAGAATGGGAGCTGACTGTGACTCAGATCATGATCTCCTTATTGCCAAATTCAGACTTAAGCTGAAGAGAGTAGGGAAAACCACTCGACCATTCAGGTATGACCTAAATCAAATCCCTCACGATTATGCAGTGAAAGTAAGAAATAGATTTAAGGGACTAGATATGATAGAGTGCCTGATAAACTATGGATGGAGGTTCAAGTCATTGTATAGGAGAGAGGGATCAAGACCATCTCCAAGAAAAGGAAATGCAAAAAAGCAAACTGGTTGTCTCAGGAGTTCTTACAAAGAGCTGTGAAAAGAAGACAAGCGAAAAGCAAGGAGAAAAGGAAAGATATGCCCATTTGAATGCAGAGTTCCAAAGAATAGCAAGAAGAGATAAGAAAGCCATCCTCAGTGATCAGTCCAAAGAAACAGAGGAAAGTAATAGAATGGGAACGACTAGAGATCTCTTCAAGAAAATTAGAGATACCAAAGGAATATTTCATGCAAAGATCGATTCAATGAAGGACAGAAATTGTATGGACTTAACAGAAGCAGAAGATATTAAGAGGTGGCAAGTGTACACAGAAGAACTGTACAAAAGATATCTTCATGACTCAGATAATCACAATAGCGTTATTACTCACCTAGAGCCAGCCATCCTGGAATGTGAATTCAAATGGGCCTTAAGGAAGAATCATTATGAACAAAGGAAGTGGAGGTCATAGAATTCCACTTGAGCTATTTCAGATCCTAAAAGACGATGCTGTAAATGTGCTGCACTCAATATACCAGCAAATATGGAAAACTCAGCAGTGGCCACGTGACTGGAAAAGGTCAGTTTTCATTCCAATCCCAAAGAAAGGCAATGCCAAAGAATGCTCAAACTACCACACAATTGCACTCATCTTACATGCTAGTAAAGTAATGCTCAAAATTCTCCAAGCCAGGCTTCAGCAATACATGAACCGCGAACTTCCAGATGTTCAAGCTGGTTTTAGAAAAGGCAGAAGAATCAGAGATCAAATTGCCAACATCCACTGGATCACAGAAAAAGCAAGAGAGTTCCTGAAAAACATCTACTTCTGCTTTATTGACTATGCCTAAGCCTTTGACTGTGTGGATCACAATGAACTGTGGAAAATTCTGAAAGAGATGGGAATACCAGACCACCTAACCTGCCTCTTGAAAAATCTGTATGCAGGTCAGGAAGCAACAGTTAGACCTGGACATGGAACAACAGACTGGTTCCAAATAGGAAAAGGAGTACATCAAAGCTGTATACTGTCATCCTATTTATTTAACTTATATGCAGAGTACATCATGAGAAATGCTGGACTGGAAGAAACACAAGCTGGAATCAAGATTGCCTGGAGAAATATCAATAACCTCAGATAAGCAGATGATACCACCCTTATGGCAGAAAGTGAAGAGGAACTAAAAAGCCTCTTGATGAAAGTGAAAGAGGAAAATGAGAAAGTTGGCTTAAAGCTCAACATTCAGAAAACAAAGATCATGGCATCCGGTCCCATCACTTCATGGGAAATAGATGGGGAAACAGTGGAAACAGTGTCACACTTTATCTTTTGGGGCTCCAGAATCACTGCAGATGGTGACTGCAGCCATGAAATTAGAAGACACTTACCCCTTGGAAGAAAAGTTATGACCAACCTAGATAGTATATTCAAAAGCAGAGACATTACTTTGCCGACTAAAGTCCGTCTAGTTAAAGCTATGGTTTTTCCTGTGTTCATGTATGGATGTGAGAGTTGGACTGTGAAGAAAGCTTAGCGCCGAAGAATTGATGCTTTTGAACTGTGGTGTTGGAGAAGACTCTTGAGAGCCCCTTGGACTGCAAGGAGAGCCAACCAGTCTATTCTGAAAGAGATCAACCCTGGGATTTCTTTGGAAGGAATGGTGCTGAAGCTGAAACTCCAGTACTTTGGCCACCTCATGAGAAGAGTTGACTCATTGGAAAAGATTCTGATGCTGGGAGGGATTGGGGGCAGTGGGAGAAGGGGACGACTGAGGATGAGATGGCTGGATGGCATCACGGACTCGAACATGAGTCTGAGTGAACTCCGGGGATGGTGATGGACAGGGAGGCTGGCGTGCTGCGATTCATGGGGTCGCAGGGTCGGACACGACTGAGTGACTGAACTGAACTGAACTGATGGGAAAAACAGACCACCTGATCTGCCTTTTGAGAAATCTGTATACAGGCCAGGAAGCAACAGTTAGAGCTGGAAATAGAACAAGTCTCGTTCCAAATTGGAAAAGAGTATGTCGAGGCTGTATATTGTCACCCTGCTTATTTAACTTCTATGCAAAGTACATCATGAGAAATTCTGTACTGGATGAAGCACCAGCTGGAATCAAGATTTCTAGGAGAAATACCAATAATCTTAGATATGCTCAGCTAGTTAAAAGTCTGCCTGTAATGTGGGAGACCTGGGTTCAATCCCCTGGAGAAGGGAAAGGCTACCCACTCTAGTATTCTTGCCTGGAGAATTCCATGGACTGTACAACCCGTAGAATCACAAAGAGTCAGACACGACTGAGTGACTTTCACATGCAGATGATACCACCATTATGGGAAAAAGTGAAGATGAACTAAAGAGCCTCTTGATGAATGTGAAGGAGGAGAGTGAAAAAAGTTGGCTTAAAGCTCAACATTTAGAAAACTAAAATCATGACATCTCTCATCATTTCATGGCAAATAGATGGGGAAACAGTGGAAACAGTGGCAGACTTTATTTTTTGGGGCTCCAAAATCACTGGAGATGGTGACTTCAGACATGAAATTAAAAGATGCTTGCTCCTTTGAAGGAAAGTTATGACAAATCTAGACAGCATATTAAAAAGCAGAGACATTACTTGCCAATAAATGTCCATCTAGTCAAGGCTATGTTTTTTCAAGTAGTCATGCATGGATGTGAGAGTTGGACTAAAAAGAAAGCTGAGCACCGGAGAACTGATGCTTTTGAACTGTGGTGTTAAAGACTCTTTATTTTCCCTTGGACTTCAAGGAGATCCAACCAGTCCATCCTATAGGAGCTCAGTCCTGAGTGTTCATTGGAAGGACTGATACTGAAGCTGAAACTGCAATACTTTGGCCACCTGATGCAAAGAACTTATTCGTTGGAAAAGATATTGATTCTGGGAAAGATTGAAGGCAGGAGGTGAATGGGACAACAGAGGATGAGATGGTTGGATGGCATCACCAACTGAATGGACATGAGTTTGGGTAAACTCTGGGAGTTGGTGATGGACAGGGAGGTCTGTCATGCTGCAGTCCACAGAGTCACAAATGATCGGACATGTAAGCGACTGAACTGAACTTTGTCTGGACAGAGAATTGCATTCCTTGGTTCAGAGATGGACTAAGGGAATTCATGAGTTTTGGACTAGGGATATTGCTACAGATGAATCAATTGCTCTCTGCTGAATGAAGCTGGGACAATGGGAAGCTGGTTATACCACAGCTATTTCTCTTTAATTAACTTATTTACTCACTCAACAAACTATTATACACTTATCATATGTCTAGCACAGGCATTTTGGAAAAATAAATTAATAAAATATAAAAAATCCTGGTCAAATAGATGTAAGAATCAGCCTGACAATGGAACTAATGCAGATGAGGTAGAGCTGAAAAATTATGGAATTAAGATGTTTTGAAATTGTATCACAGGATCAAGCCTGCTTTAGAAGTTCACACTGGCAGGGAAATTCTGTTTGACAAGCCAATACATTTCCTTCTTAAGTTAGTATAGGTTAAATCTGTCACTATTTCCCCAATATTATTTTCTTTGTTGGATTACCCAATTAATATATGCTATTACAGAAAATAGAGAAAAATTTAAACAAAAATTCCTTCTAATGCTGCAATCAACTGCTACTCTGGTGTTTTTATTTTCAGGAAGTATATTTAAATAAATAGGTATTTATTTAATATTTTTAAATGACTGATTTCTTAATTAAAGTAGTAAGTTCTTGTTTCCATCATGTACTCATACATTTTGAGCATTTTCTCTTTTTTATCATAAGAAAATGGGATTTTAACCCTTCCCCCATTATTCTATCTTAAAGACAACATAAATTTCCTCTAGTATGGAAATTTAGATCTTTTAATTTTCCTAATTATAAACAACATTACTATTTTTTGTATCCATAATTATTTAATAATGAAAATTTCTAGACACTTATTTTTAAAATGTGATTATTTTTGTACTTAAATTAATTTCTTAGTTTATTACTACATAAGTAAATTGTCTTTGAAGTTCTTTCCTCATTTTTCCATTGACATGCTTTCTTCTCCACTTTGTATTCTTTGCATAATTAAATTAACCTTTCTCTCTCATGTTCACTGCCAAAATTTCTCTCAATTTTTTTCTTTCCATTCTGATAAAAGAGATTGTAGGTCAAACAAAACAAAATAATCTTACATTTGCATGTTTCAAACTTTATTTTTATTTGTGATTTGTTACAGTGACTTTTTGCTCAAAAAGTCCATGCCCATTTTTTCCTTTTATTACTTTATTTGTATTTTTAAGTTACACATTTCATTTGTTTGTAAAACAATTTTAAAAATCTGTTATGAAATAAAATACAGGCATAATTCTATTAGAATAACTATTTCAGCTATTAGATATGGAAAACAATCTTTCTAGCAAAAACAATGCAATTTAGATAATGTTTAAATAGAACTTCAACTAATTCTTTAGTATATGTGATATTGATTTCTAAGTTTAGTTAATCAACCTGGAACTAAATTTGAATTATGATATAAAGCACCAGGGAAGCCCTTTTGTTTTTATTTTCCACCAAATCATTTGTTGCTTATCTTTTATTTTACTTATTGATTTTGATGATTGCTTTATTGTATAATTACTTAGATATAGTAACTTTTTTTCTGACATTGATTCTGGCTCTTACATCTATTTACAGATTTTTCTCTACCATATTAATATCTTGATGCATCTTAATATCTAGTACTATATCTATATTACTTTTGGTATGCTGCTGCTGCTGCTGCTGCTAAGTCGCTTCAGTCGTGTCCGACTCTATGCGACCCCATAGACAGCAGTCCACCAGACTCCCCCGTCCCTGGGATTCTCCAGGCAAGAACACTGGAGTGGGTTGCCATTTCCTTCTCCAATACATGAAGGTGAAAAGAGAAAGTGAAGTCGCTCAGTCATGTCTGACTCTTAACGACCTCATGGACTGTAGCCTACCAGGCTCCTCCATCCATGGGATTTTCCAGGCAAGAGCGCTGGAGTGGGATGCCATTGCCTTCTCCTACTTTTTGGTATACTTTATATCTATTCTTAACTACTTATGTTTACAGGTAAACTTTATAAACCTGTTTTTAAAATGTCATAAAAATTCCCTAGTACTTTGATTGGGATTTATTTAACGCTACATGTTAATTAAGAAAGCATTTTATACTTCTCCTGAAATATCATGTGTATCTCCATTTATTTATATCTTCTATAATATCTTTATGTATATACTTTTATATAGCTGTAGGTATTTAGGTTTCTTTGTTAATATCCAGTATATTTTTCTTTCGTATCATTAAGTATAGAGGGAAAATATAACCCTTTAGATAGTTCAATTACTAAGATTTTTATATGGGTAATTAATTACTTGGAAGGGTTAGGTGGAGGGGCCACCTCGTTTTAAGAACACTCCCTGCCTGTAACCCAGAGATCGGGAAACTGCCACTACTCTGTCTACAATTTCTTCTGTTTTCTGTGAAGGTTTGTCCACTAGATATGGAGTATGGCCACTAAAGTTATCTCTCTGTACTGATGTTGCTATAATACTGCTTGTAATCAGAATGAATGCCTGAAAGAGAGCTTCTGCTTGATTTCTGCCTTTCAAAACTGATAGGAATGCAGATATTCAGTGAAATCAATTCTACCTCCAAAACTTTAGTTTCAAAGCAGTGTAGGAAATGTAGTTTTTAGATTGTGAGTGTCTGAAGGATTGGGAGTGAGTCAATACATGAGATCAACCATGATGTTCTTTCCCATCAAGCCTCTGACAAATTACTAATGATGTATGGGAGATCTCTGTTTGAATATTTCTTATGTTGACTCTTTTTTTGTTCAACTTGAATTTTGCAACACTATTTATAAAAAGAATATACATAATTTAATATTACCCATGAAACCTACTAAATTCAGGATAATTTATAGTTTAGATTTTATATATATATAATTTAGATTAGTAAAACATGGCAAGTTATAACATCAGAAATGTAAGAGTGAAGTAAAAATGTAATTTGTGATTGATACTTATTTGATACATTTCATTCTCTTCTTTTTCATATTTATTGCCCTCTTGACCTGAAAACAAGTTATTCATTTTCTTGGTTGTATAATATTGTATAAGAGGATTTCGTTGTTGCTGTTTTTTTATTTGCTGTGCTCTTATTTGGTTTATTTTACTGTGACTCTTGAAAGACATCAATAATGAATCTGATGATAATTTTCCTACACAGTGATTCGATATCCCAGAAACCAAATCATCTTTTATCAATATAACAAATATTTTAAATGTGATAAGGATATAGAAATTTCACTTCAGCAAATGTTTGACTTGTAGATGATTTATTCAAGTAACTGTTAAAATGTTTTAAACAGTATTTTGTAAATTAAAAAAATACTATATTAACATATCTCTTTTTTGAGAAGGCTTTTTTCATTTTCAAGCTAACATATAAAAGTGAGGAAAAATATTGTGATAGCGCATTACTCCTATAATTTTCATACTTGTGCATTTTTAAAATACAAATTTTTAAAATGAATGTTACAAAGAAGTATTCCATGCTAATATTTATTATTGACCATTATTTGTAGTGATTGATGTTGTGATGGGAGAGGGAACTTGCTATTACCGGTAATTTCCTGTTTCTCTGCTATACCCCTGCTTTCAATTCACATTGTAGTCAACAAACAAACAAAAAGCAATGATGGCACCAACTATCACTTAAAAGAATTTCCTTTTATAAAAATGCCTCTCTCTATTCTTAGTGTGTCATTTCATTTTGTAATATTTATGTGAGTAATGAAAGTAATATTTGGATACTGTTCAGCATTCTGTTCAATTTCAGTATAATTCAGTGCAACATCCTTATGAAGTGAAGTGAAGTGAAGTGAAGTCACTCAGTTGTGTCTGACTCTTTGTAATCCTATGGACTGTAGCCTACCAGGTTACTCTGTCCATGGAATTCTCTAGGCAAGAATACTGGAGTGGGTTGCCATTTCCTTCTCTAGGGGATCTTCCTGACCTAGAGATTGAACCCAGGTCTCCTGCATTGCAGGCAGATGCTTTACTGTCTGAGCTACCAGGGAAGTTGCAACATCCTTATAGTACAGAAATATTTGATGATGTTTGATTTAATATTTATAATTTTGCTATCAGAGGGAAAAGTTTATGAGTGGAGGCTTGGTTTCTAATTTTTTAATGACGTGCCTCCAAGGTATTGTCTTGATTATATATGATGTCTGGATATTTTTATGTATAGTTGTGTATGCGAGTATACAATTATAATCCTTTACCTAGGCATTAACTTTACTTATTACTATTCCCATTTTCTTATTCCTAATCAGAAGTCCTCTGTTTTTTGTCTTTTCTGAGTCAAATACCCTAGCCACTTTAAGGGACAATACTATGAAAACTGGGTTTGTAGAGTTCAAGTGTAAACTGAGCAGAAAGTTTATAAATCAAGAGGTGAGGAGGTGAGGTGAAGTTGCTCAGTCACGTCCGACTCTTTGTGACTCCATGAGTCACAGCACACCAGGCCTCCCTGTTCATCACCATCTCCCGGAGTTCACTCAGATTCACGTCCATCGAGTCTGTGATGCCATCCAGCCATCTCATCCTCTGTCGTCCCCTTCTCCTCCTGCCCCCAATCCCTCCCAGTATCAGAGTCTTTTCCAATGAGTCAACTTTTCTCATGAGGTGGCCAAAGTACTGGAGTTTCAGTTTTAGCATCATTCTTTCCAAAGAAATCCCAGGGTTGATCTCCTTCAGAATGGACTGGTTGGATCTCCTTGCAGTCCAAGGGACTCTCAAGAGTCTTCTCCAATACCACAGTTCAAAAGCATCAATTCTTCGGTGCTCAGCCTTCTTCACAGTAGCCCTACTAAATTAATATTTAGGAAATAAATGAAAATTGCATAGGAGTGCTCAATACATGGTTTAGTATATATCATATTTTAGAATTTATAGATCTTATTGAATCCTGACTATTCTCTGAAGAATGCATTAACATTTCCAGATATAATAATCCAATTTCTCAAAATTAGTGTGCAGAATCACTATTCCAACTAAAGATATTACATACTAAATTTATACTTCTTTCTGATTCTAGAGTAGCAAAATAGATGGTTGTTGTAAATATCTGTAAAGAAACAGTCTTGTGGACTTTTAGGACTACAAATGGTCTTCATGAATATTTATCCAAGTCTCTGACTGTCAAACATCCTTGCAAACTTTTCTTAAATATATACAGTTCCAGGAGTCTCCCTAAATTGTCAGTACTCACTCTGTAAATCCACTGCAATAGCTGTTAAATATTCCTCATATTGATTTCAAAACTGCCTCCAAAATAAATTATAACCTCCAGAGTACCAAAGAGTAGGCCAAATTCACTTCTTCATGACAATCCTTCAGCAATTTAAATACAGCTAAGTATTCATATTGCAAGAATTTCTAGATTTCTCCCTGTACTGTTTGTCTGCCTTTGATTTTGTATTTCTCAGAACACTGGTTCTCAGTCTATTAGTGATTATCAAAGACTATAATGAGTATGAAATATACTCTGATATGAGTTTAGTTTTGTCTTTGGTGCAACCTATAATTTTGTTTATATTTTAGTAGCCACATAGCAATATGCATCTATATTTGCATTGGAGAATTTATTCTTCAAACTTTGTCGAGGCAATTCACACAGGTTCTACTAGAGTTATAAGTTCCACAGTAGTATTTAAGGGAAAAAGAAAAATTACAAAAAATTACACCACCTTCACCCATTTTACCTACCTCCTATCCTACCCCCTAACTCTTGTAACTGCTAATCTGCTCTGTTTCTGAAACTAATTTTTTAAAAAGATTTCACATATATGTGAGATCATACAGTATTTGTCTTTTCCCTGTCTCACTTCACTTAGTATAATGCTCTCAATGTTCATCCATGCTGTAATAAATGTCAGGATGTACTTCCTTTCTTTGGTTGAATAATATTCCATCTTATATACACCATACTTTCTTTATCAGTGGACACTTAGGTTATTTTCATATCTTGATTCTTGTAAATAATACTACTGTGAACATGTGGATGCAGATATCTTTTCAAGTTTGTGTTTTTGTTTTCTTGAGATAAATACCTGGAAGGGGAATTGCTGTGTCACATGATAGTTCTATTTTTTGATTGCTTGAAAAACTGCCAGATTGTTTTCCACAGTGGCTGCACTAGTTTATATTTTCCAAGTGTTTTCTTTTCTCCACATCCATGCCAGCACTTGCTATTTCTTATCTTTTCAATAATAGCATTTCTAACAGTTTTGTCTTGAAGCTCACTGTGGTTTAGATTTTCATTTCCATATGCCAAAGCTTTTGACTGGGTAGATCACAATCAATCAGTTCAGTTCAGTTCAGTTTAGTCACTCAGTCGTGTCCGACTCTCTGTGACCCCATGAATCACAGTGCACCAGGCCTCCCTGTTCATCACCATCTCCTGGAGTTCACTCAAACTCACGTCCATCGAGTCTGCGATGCCATCCAGCCATCTCATCCTCGGTCGTCCCCTTCTCCTCCTGCCCCCAATCCCTCCCAGCATCAGAGACTGTTCCAATGAGTCAACTCTTCGCATGAGGTGGCCAAACTACTGGAGTTTCAGCTTTAGCATCATTCCTTCCAATAAACTGTGGAAAATTCTGAAAGAGATGGGAATACCAGACCACCTGACCTGCCTCTTGAGAAACCTATATGTGAGTCAGGAAGCAACAGTTAGAACCGGACATGGAACAACAGATTGGATCCAAATAGGAAAAGGAGTACATCAAGGTTGTATATTGTCATCCTGCTTATTTAACTTTTATGCAGAGGACATCATGAGAAATGCTGGTCTGGAAGAAGCACAAGCTGGAGTCAAGATTGCCGAGAGAAATATCAGTAACCTCAGATATGCAGATGATACCACCCTTATGGCAGAAAGTGAAGAGGAACTCAAAAGCCTCTTGATGAAAGTGAATGAGGAGAGTGAAAATGTTGGCTTAAAGCTCAACATTCAGAAAATGAAAATCATGGCATCTGGTCTCATCACTTCATGGGAAATAGATGGGGAAACAGTGTCAGACTTTATTTTTTTGGGCTCCAATATCACTGCAGATGGTTATTGCAGCCATGAAATTAAAACACTCTTACTCCTTGGAAGGAAAGTTATGACCAACCTAGACAGCATATTGAAAAGCAGAGACATTACTTTGCCAACAAAGGTCTGTCTAGTCAAGGCTATGGTTTTTCCAGTGATCATGTATGGATGTGAGAGTTGGACTGTGAAGAAAGCTGAGTGCAGAAGAACTGACACTTTTGAACTGTGGTGTTGGAGAAGACTCTTGAGAGTCCCTTGGACTGCAAGGAGATCCAACCAGTCCATTCTGAAGATCAGCCCTGGATGTTCTTTGGAAAGACTGATGCTAAAGCTGGAACTCCAGTACTTTGGCCACCTCATGCGAAGAGATGACTCATTGGAAAAGACTCTGATGCTGGGAGGAATTGGGGGCAGGAGGAGAAGGAGATGACAGAGGATGAGATAGCTGGATGGAATAACTGACTCGATGAACATGAGTTTGGGTGAACTCTGGGAGTTGGTGATGGACAGGGAGGCCTGGCATGTTGCGATTCATGGGATCACAGAGAGTCAGACACGACTCAGTGACTGAACTGAGCTGAACTGAACTGAATGATTAGTGATGTTAAGCATCTTTTATGTACCTATTGGTAATTTATATGTCTTTCTTGGTAAAATGTTCAATGAAAAAAAAATGGTACTATTCAGATTCATAGGTTTTGTGAAAATCATGGTGGCTGCATTCATTCATTCAACAAATATTTACTGATTGCTTGTTATGTCAGTACTTTTTTATTGCTGGGGATATTTTAGTGAATAAAACAAAGATTCCTGCCACCAAAGAACTTATATTCTAAGTAAGGAAAGCATCACCTAAGACATAAAATGGTGAACTGTCATGTACTTTTCAGAACTATACATATTTTCTGTATAAATTTAGTGCTCCAAGCATCAATTATTAGTTTTTATAGTTAATAAAATTATGGTCTGATATTTAACAAAGATTATTAAGAATCATATATTTAGTGAGCATAGTTCAATGAGTTAATAGCTTTCTGTTGTTTATAGTCAAATAAACTTTTTATGTAATTTCATTATTATTTGAGAAGAGCTATAATTAAAACTCTAATTTTCAAGCCCTCCAAATTTTGATCCTGGAGTGAGTGGAAATCCTTGTGAATTCTATTTAAAATGGAAAATTACTTCAATGATTCTTTTAAATTAAGGAAAAATGAGGGCATGTATTGTTAAATAAGGACAGACATCATAACTTCAAGCCTCATTGTTTGAATTTGTACTCAGCAAAACTATGGCATATTAATCTAGTTTAAGCATACGATCCTGGTTGTTGCTCTAGTTAGGGTTTAAATTCTCATAAATGAGAAGTGTGAATAAAATGTACCAGTGGAGGTTGTATACACTGTCCATTCTATTTTAAGACTACATTTATCTAGTCCAAAATATTAGAGGGAGGAGGGGCATTATCCAAAGGTATAGACACATGGAACTGTTTCCTACAAAGAAGAAATAGTTATAAGTAACAAGTTGTATAATAATTTGACTTCCAAATTAAGTAGATTACAAGTGTTAATGACTAACCTCAGGCACCACTACATGACTAACCTCAGTCACCACTACGTATTTAAAAAATAAAAACATATCCCATTTAAATGAAACAATATGTCAAGTAAAACCCTTTAGTACTATGAAATGCTAAAAACACAGTAAATATTAGATGTAGATGAGTTACAATTCCAGTCATTGCCTAAGCCCAATTCTTTTTCTTTAAATGCTAATCTTATTCATTGTTCAAAAGCAGTTTCCCAGTGATAGACAAGGCATTCTATTTTTATTTCAGTTGTACCTCAAATAGCTTATCTATTAATATGGCAGAGGAAGAGGTGGTGGGGGGACAGAGGGAAAGAGAAGGGATGGAAGATGGAGGATGGAAGGAGATCTCTGGTGACTCTTACTTATAAGGATACCAGCTCTTGTGAATTCTTTCAACTTTAATTACTTGTGTAAAGACCCTAACTTCAAAAATAGTCATATTGGGAGTTAGAAGCCTAAACATATGAATTTGCAGGGCCAGGGGAGGATACAATCAATCTATGATAGATTGTTTATATAATATTTTAACATTAATTTTAATTTTAAAACAGTTATGGGTATATAGAACATTGCAAAGATAAGTATAGAATATTCCACTATGCCCCTCACTCAGTTTGCCCTATATTTAACATTTTACATTAACGTGATACATTCATTAAAATTAATGAATCAGTTTCCATACATTACTGTTTACTAAAGCCTATAATTTACTCAGAGTTCTTTAGTGTCTACTTATTGTTTGTCTTCCTTCTGTCTCTATCTCTTTTAGCTTCTTCATTTCCTTTCACTTTTTCTTTCTTTTTTTTTTTTTTTTTTTTGGTCCCATTATCCCATTCAGGATATCACAATACTTGTAGTAGTCATTTCTCATGAGGCTTCTATTGACTGTGACACTTTATCAGACTTTCCTTGTTTTGAATGGGCTTTACACTTTTGAGAAGTATGAATTTAGGTATTTTGTAGAATCAACTGAAAATTTTCTGATAGTTAGCTCATGATTGGTCTGGGTTATGTGTTTCTGGGGAGGAAGACCACAGAGATAAAGTGCTGTTTTCATCACATATCAAACATACATACTATCATAGTGACCTCATTGGTGTTAGCCTTGATTATCTGGCTATGGTAGAGCTTGTCAGATTTCTCCTTATTCCATTGCCTCTACCTTTTCATATTTTATTCTCTGAGAAGTAGCATCTATTCAAACAATGCCAACCATTCATCTGTTTGCATCTCTATAGTTTTGGTGTTTGCAGAATTAATACAGTTGCATAATTGAATATGTAAACTTTTCAGATAGGCTTTTTCTACTAAGTAAGATGGTGACTGCAGCCACAAAATTAAACGATGCTTGCTCCTTGGAAGAAAAGCTATGACAAACCTAGTGAAGTGAAAGTGAAGTCACTCAGTCGTGTCCAACTCTTTGTGACCCTATGGTCTGTAGCTTACCAGGCTTTTCCATCCATGGGATCTTCCAGGCAAGAGTAATGGAGTGGGTTGCCATTTCCTTCTCTGGGAATTTTCCAACCAAGGGATCGAACCCAAGTGTCCCCCATTACAGGCAGATGCTTTACCATCTGAGCCACCAGGGAAGCCCATGACAAACCTAGACAGCACACTAGAAAGCAGAGACATAACTATGCCATCAAAGGTCTGCCTAGTTAAAGCTATGGTTTTTCCAGTAGTCTTGTACAGGTGTGAGAGTTGCACCATAGAGAAAGCTGACCACTGAAGAACTGAAGAACAGCTGTGGTGTTGGAGAAGACTTTCAAAAGTCCCTTGGCCTGCAAAGAGATCAAACAAGTCAATCCTAAAGGAGATCAATCCTGAATAATCACTGGAAGGACTGATGTTGAAGCCGAAGCTGAAGCTCCAGTACTCTGGCCACCTGATGCAAGAAGCTGACTCATTAGAAAAGACCCTGATGCTGGGAAAGCTTGAGGCAAGAGGAGAAGGGGATAGCAGAGGACAAGATAGTTGGGTGGCATCACCGGCTCAAGGGACATGAGTTTGAGCAAGCTCCAGGAAAGTGTGAAGGATAGGGGAACCTGGAGTGCTGCAGTCCATGGGTTTGCAAAGAGTAGGACATGACTGAGTGACTAAATAACAACAATATGTATTTACATGCCATCTATGTGTTTTAGCATCTTGAGAGCTCATCTCATTTTGTTGCTGAATAATACTCTATTGTACAGTTACATGTTTCATTTCTGATACTGAAATTTCTTTCTCTCTCTCTCTCTTTCTCTGGTTAGCCAGGCAACAGATTTATCAATATATCTGTCACATAATTAGCATTCAGTTTTTCTTTGGTTTTCAATTTCATTGATTTCTGCCAGTATTTTTCTTTTTTTCAACTTACTTTAAGCTAAATTGCTCTGCATTTTCTAGTTTTATAAGATGGAATCTTAGGTTACTGATTTAGGTCTTTCTTATTTTCTAACACATGCATTTAATACTATATTTTTCCTCCAAGCACTGTCTATGCTGTATTCCACAAATTTTGATAGGTTGTATTTTTCTTGTAATTTAGTTTAAAACATCTTCTGAATTTTCCTTGAGACTACTTCTTTGATTCAGGTTTACTTATTTATTATTTGATGTGCAAGTATTCAGGTATGTTCCAAGTATCATTTTATTATTGATTTCTTATTTTTTTCAAATTTTATTTTATTTTATTTTACTTAATAATACTGAATTGATTTTGCCATACATCAACATGAATCTGCCAGGGGTGTACATGTGTTCCCAATTTAATCCCATTATGATCTGACAACACACCTTGTATAATTTTTGTTTTTAATATGTATTTAATTGTCTTTTTATGGTCCAGAGTATTTGTCTGTCTTGGTGAATGTAGCTGTTTGTTCAAAGTGACACATGTTGTATTAAGTGATCAAAATTGAAGTGACTAGGCATACAGGATGTATTTTTATGTTAATCTGGCTAGTAATTGGCTGTGTTTAAAGTTTCTTCCAAGGATAGGTACCACAGGCTACATATTAGGTTGATGCAAAAATAATCGTGATATTCCATTGCTGAATTTTGCCATTATATGTTGAAATATATTCTTAAATAAATGAGTTATGCATCATTTTAATGTGCATTTCTTGCTTTATGTTTTTTTGCTAAAGATTTATTATCTGCTATTTATTTTATATTTATTTTAGAATATGCAGATGATGTTAGACATAAAGCAAATTTGAGCGATTTTTAAAAATTTGAGCTCAAAATGGGTTGTAAAACAGCAGAGATAACTCACAACTTCAAGAAGGCATTTGGTCCAGGAACTGCTAATGAATGTACAGTGCAATGGTGGGTTAAGAAGTTTCACAAAGGAGACAAGAAACTTGAAGATGAGGAGCACATTGGCTGGCCATTAGAAATTGACAACGACCAATTTGAGAGCAATCATCAAAGATGATCCTCTTACAGCTACGCAAGAAGTTGCCAGATAACTCAACGTCAACCATTCTATGATCATTCAGCATTTGAAGCACACTGAAAAGGTGAAAAAGTTCAAGTGGGTGCCTCATGAGCTGACTGGAAATCCAAAACAATCATAGGTTTAAAGTGTTGTCTTCTCTTATTATATGCAACAACAATGAACCATTTCTTGATTGGATTGTGATATGCAATGAAAAGTGAATTTTATACAACTGGTGACAATCAGCTTGGTGCCTGGGCCAAGAAGAAGCTCTCAGGCCCTTCCCAATGCCAAGTTCATTTCAGTTTAGTCATTAAGTCATGTCTGACTCTTTGTGACCCCATGGACTTCACTACTCCAGGCTTCCCTGTCCATCACCAAATTCTGGAGCTTGCTCATTCTCATTTCCATCGAGTCGGTGATGCCATGCAAACATCTTGTCCTCTGTCATTCTCCTCCTCCTGCCTCAATCTCTCCCAGCATCAGGGTCTTTTCTAATGAGTCAGCTGCTCACATCAGGTAGCCAAAGTACTGGAGTTTCAGCTTTAGCATCAGTTCTTCCAATGGACATTCAAGTTTGATTTCCTTTAGGATTAACTAGTTTGATCTCCTTGCAGTCCAAGGGACTCTCAAACATCTTCTCCAACACCACAGTTAAAAAGCACTAATTCTCCATCACTCAGCTTTCTTTATGGTCCAATTCTCATATCCATACATGACTACTGGAAAAACCACAGCTTTGCCTAGATGACCTTTGTTGGTAAAATAATGTCTCTGCTTTGTCAATAAAATAATGTTTCCCAATGCCAAACTTGCACTAAAAAAAAGGGGGGTGATGATTACTGTTTGATCTACTGCTGGTTTGATCCACTATAGCTTTCTGAATACTGATGAAAGCATAATGTCTGAGAAGGATGCTCAGCAAATCAATGAGATGCACCAAAACCTGCAACACCTGCAGCTGGAATTGGTCAACAGAAAGGGTCCAGTTCTTCTGCAGGACAATGCCTGACCACACACTGCACAACCAATGCTTCAAAAGTTGAACGAATCAGGCTATGAAATTTTGCCTTATTTACCATATTCACCTTGCCTCTCACTAGATGACTACCACTTCTTCAAGCATCTTGATGACTTTTTGCTGGGAAAATGCTTCCTCAACCATCAGTAGGCAGAAAATACTTTCCAAGAGTTCATCAAATCCTGAAGCATGATTTTAATGCTTCAGGATAAACAAACTTACTTATCTTTGGCAAAATGTGTTTATTATAATGGTTTCCATTTTGATTAATAAAGTTATGTTTGAGCCAGCTTATAATGATTTAAAATTCATGGTCTGAAACCTAACTTAGTTTTGCCCAAACCTAATGTATCTTGTTTTGGTTTCTGCTCTTGACTTTAAACTCTCTTAAGTATTCCTCTTCAGAAAGGGGCTACATTGATCAGTGGTAATTTCCTTTTAATATAATATAACCTTGTTGGTGTGGTGGCATGGAGGTGAGGAGGGAAATGTTCTGTCACCTTCTGATTAAACTGCAGTCCTTTCTTGGGCCTGTGTCTCTAGGCTGGTGCTCTCACAAGTGTTTTCCAGTGTATAGCATCAGCCTCACCATAGTTGAGAAAGGAAAGCTTTGGGGAATGAGAGTTCTTTCTTGTAACTGGGATGCATGTATGTGTGCTAAGTCACTTCAGTCATGTCCAACTCTTTTCAATCCTATATGGACTGTCACACACTGGGCTCCTCTGTCCATGGAATTCTCCAGGCAAGAATACTGGAGTGGATTGCCATGCTATCTCCAGGTGATCCTCTGGACCCAGAGATCAAATCCCTATTTCTTATGTCTCCTGTATTGTCAGAATAGGAAACCCATACCTAGAATAAGACTCTGGCAAAGTCTTTCCTCTGGAAAGTAAATATTTGTTATAGAGAATTATCTTAGCATATTTCCCAAGCACTCTTTTCCTCCTCCTGCCAGAACCACAATAAGAACTTGCTTGATTCTTCACTATGAGATCCTAGTATAGAACCTACTACAGATTTTACCCTTTTATAGAGGATAAAATCTATGAAACTGGGGATAACTCCCTAAGATTGCAGCTTCCAGAAATTTCCTACTCTCTTCATCATGTATGTGTTCTTACCTATTTATGGCTCTAACAGCTTCTGTTCTAGCTAAACTGATCTAGGCACTGTGACTATATTTTCTCTTCCGACTTTTGGGATGGTAGTTTGTCCTGAAACCACCATTCTCTGATAAGTTAAAAATTACTGATCTTTTATTTATTCAGATTTTTCTTATTTTAAGATTGGAAGCGACAACAGAAAATCTGTTTTCATGCCAGACCTAAAATCTGCAGTCACATAGTTTTCTTTTAAAGAATTTAAGTAGCAAAATGTTTACCTTTGTTGTTCAGTCATCATGTTTGACTTTCTGCAACCTTATGGACTGCAGCACACCAGGCTTCCCTGTCCTCCACTATTTCCTGGGGTTTGCTCATACTCATGTCCATTGAGTTGATGATGCCTTCCAGTCATCTCATCCTCTGTCGCCCTCTTCTCCTTTTGTCTTCCATTTTTCACAGGATTAGGGTCTTTTCCCATGAGTTAGCTGTACATCATTTGGCGAAAATATTAGAGCTTCAGCATCAGTCCTTCCAATGAATATTCAGGGTTGATCTCATTTAGGATTGACTGGTTTGGTTTTGCTATCAAGAGACTCTCAAGAGTCTTCACCAGCACCACAGTTCAAAAGCATAATTTCTGACTCTCATAATAAACATCTGTAGCTATTTAGACAGTTCAACACAATGCTAATAATTTTATATATGTACTTGGAGCAAATAACCTTTAATTGTTATTGTCAGTGAATATTGTACATAATCATTATAGGTAGCAACTTCTCAGTTCATGTTAAAAGCTAAAGTTTTGTTCTTGAACATTTGAGAGTTTGCTATTTAGCAGCTATCATAAACATTTAATTTACTAAACTGATCCCCAGGATTCTCACAAACTTGGTATACATACCCTGTATAACATCTTCTTTTGAAAGGTACTTGTGAAATATCACTCCTGTGATTGTTACATTATATGGCAAAGAGATTTTAAAGATGTAATTAGAATTCCTAATCAGTGACTTTGAGGTGTCAAAAGAGAGATTATTCTGGTTCACCCAGTTTAAACATGTGGGCCATTAAAAAGGGGGCTAAAAATATTTGAAGCAGGAAAAATTTTTCTTGCTGACCTTCAAGAAGCAAAATTCACATTTGAACTGCCTATTGAGAAGATTACATGGCATGAAATTGAAGGTGGTCTCCAAAACTGAGGGTGACCTCTCGTTAATATGCAGAAGGAAAACAGGGATTTCAGAACTATAGTTTTTGGAAACTAAAATCTGCCAACAACCAGTAAGATTAGAAGAGAATTTTGAATAATACAGGAAAACAAAATAATAACCAACATCTTGATTTCAGCCTGGTGAGACCTTGAACAGAGGTCCTAACTAGATCATACCCAGCTTTTTGAGCCATGGATAATTAATATATGTTGTTTTGTACCTATATGTTTGTGGTAATTTGTTACACAGCAATAGAAAGCAAATACAAAAGGTGAAAAAAGCACAATGTAAAAATTGTTAGATATATTGCTAACATTAGTCATGATAGGAGCATGTTCATGATTTTAGAATTAATGAAGTATCATGTTTATTCCTATAATTACAATAACTTACACAAAAATGTATTGACTTAACTTATCTAAAGATAACGTTTATAATATCTTAGTTCATCTGGGCTGTTGTAACAAAATGCCACAGACCAAGGGGCTTATAAAGAACAGAAATGTATTTCTCATAAGTCTGAGGGCTGCAAATTCAAACTCAGGGTATCAGCATGGTCAAGTTCTAGTGAATACCCTCTTTCAAGTTACAGAGTACCATTTCTCACTGTGCCCTCTATGGTGGAAGGGACAAGGTTGCTCTCTAGGGTCTCTTTTACAAGGTTGCTAGTCTCATTCATTTATGAGGGCTCTACCCTCCTGATTTAATCACCCTAATGTCCCTACCTCCTAAGACTATCATTTTAGGATTATATTTCAACAGTTGAATATGATGTAGCTGCTGATAAAAGTTGTCAGGATGATCAACTTGGAATATTTGCACATTTATGATTGCTTTTGGACTTCCCTGGTGGCTCAGATGGTAAAGCGTCTGTCTACAATGTGGGAGACCTGGGTTCGATCCCTCTGTCAGGGAGATCGCGGGAGAAGGAAACAGAAGCCCACTCCAGTACTATTGCCTGGAAAATCCCAAGGATGGAGTAGCCTGGTAGGCTAAAATCCATGGGGTCGCAAAGAGTCGGACATGACTGAGAGACTCCACTTTATTTTTCTTTCTTTCCATGTGTACTAAAAAAATAAGAAAATAAGAAAAAAAAAAGAAAGAAAAGTTGTACACTGAAAAGTCCAAAGATCAACAATGTAACAAAATAGTAACAGTTCAGTTCAGTTGCACAGTCTGTCCGACTGTTTGTGACCCCATGAACCACAGCACGTTAGGCCTCCTTGTCAATCACCAACACCCGGAGTTTACCCAAACTCATGTCCATTGAGTCGGTGATGCCATCTAACCATCACATTCTCAGTCGTCCCCTTCTCCTCCTGTCATCAGTCTTTCCCAGCATCAGGGTCTTTCGAAATGAGTCAGCTCTTCACATCAGGTGGCCAAAATATTGGAGTTTCAGCTTCAACATCAGTTCTTCCAATGAACACTCAGGAATGATCTCCTTTATGATGGACTGGTTGGATCTCATTGCAGTCCAAGGTACTCTCAAACATCTTCTCCAACATCACAGCACAGTTTGGTGCTCAGCTTTCTTTATAGTCCAACTCTCACATCCAGACATGACCACTGGAAAAACCATAGCCTTGATTAGGTGGACCTTAGTTGGCAAAGTAATGTCTCTGCTTTTTAACATGCTGTCTAGGTTGGTCATAACTTTTCTTCCAAGGAGTAAGCATCTTTTAATTTCATGGCTGCAATCACCATCTGCAGTGATTTTGGAGCCCAAAAGATAAAGTCTGACACTGTTTCCATTGTTTCCCCATTTACTTCCCATGAAGTGATGAGACCAGATGCCATGATCTTTGTTTTCTGAATGTTGAGCTTTAAGCCAACTTTTTCACTTTCATCTTTCACCTTCATCAAGAGGCTTTTAGTTCTTCACTTTCTGCCATAAGGGTGGTATCATCTGCATATCTGAGGTTATTGATATTTCTCCAGGCAATCTTGATTTCAGCTTGTGCTTCATCCATCCCAGCATTTCTCATGATGTACTCTACATATAGGTTAAATAAACAGGGTGACAATATACAGCCTTGACATACTCCTTTTCCTATTTGGAACCAGTCTGTTGTTCTACGTTCAGTTCTAACTGTTGCTTCCTGACCTGCATACAGGTTTCTCAAGAGGCATGTCAGGTGGTCTGCTATTCCCATCTCTTTGAGAATTTTCCACAGTTTATTGTCGTCCACATAGTCAAAGGCTTTGTCATAGTCAATAAAGCAGATGTTTTTCCTGGAACTCTCTTGTTTTTTCAATGATCCAGCCAATGTTGGAAATTTGATCTCTGGTTCCTCTCCCTTTTCTAAAACCAACTTGACTATCTGGAAGTTCACAGTTCACGTATTGCTGAAGTCTGGCTTGGAGAATTTTGAGCATTACTTTGCTAGCATGTGAGATGAGTGCAACATTATAATAGTACTATTATTTCACAATAATAGGAAGAGTACTGACAGCTATCTACTTCTTGAATATTTGTAATGTCTATTATTAAGTCTTTACAATGTTACTGGTATGGTTTAGAACACTTAATTGTGGTGAAGGTGAAGTTGCTCAGTTGTGTCCGACTCTTTGCGACCCCGTGGACTGTAACCTACTAGGCTTCTCCATCCATGGGATTCTCCAGGCAAGAATACTGGAGTGGATTGCCATTTCCTTCTCCAGGGGATCACTTGTCATAATGATCCTGTGGAGTAGTTACTATTGATTTCTTGCTATAGTAGAAGAAGAAACTGAAGCAGAGAAAAATCAAGAAACATATGGACAGAAGCTCCTCATTATGGGTTGCCTGATATGGGTCAGATTGGCCCCATTTTTCTCCTACATAATAGAGAGCCTAACAAGGCCTGACGTCAGAGTTTTGTGCAAGGATTTCTACATGTCCTGGGCTTTCTGAAGATGTCCAACAAAATATGTGACCAACATAAGAGGCTCATTGAACAAGCCACACAAAATTCTGGTCATATATCCATTCTCAACACTTTTATGCCTTAACCTTGGAACCAGGTCCATATAGAGCTGGCCAAAAGACAAAATAATCTTTATAGCTGTTGAACACTCTATTGATTGGGCAACAAATAAAATCATACAAGTTATACCAATCATAGCTAGCATTATGATTAATAAAAATAACATAAAATTTCATATAAAATAGTAATAACTCATATATGACACCACCCTTATGAGCAGAAAGTGAAGAGGAACTAAAAAGCCATTTGATGAAAGTAAAAGAGGAGAGTGAAAAGTTGGCTTAAAGCTCAACATTCAGAAAATGAAGATCATAACATCTGGTCCCATCACTCCATTGGAAATAGATGGGGAAACAGTGGAAACAGTGTCAGACTTTATTTTTGGGCTCCCAAATCACTACAGATGGTAATTACAGCCATGAAATTAAAAGATGCTTATTCCTTGGAAGGAAAGTTATGACCAACCTAGATAACATATTGAAAAGCAGAGACATTACTTTGCCAACTAAGGTCCATCTAGTCAAGGCTATTTTTTTTCCAGTAGTCATGTGAGAGTTGGACTGTGAAGAAGGCTGAGCACTGAAGAATTGATGCTTTTGAACTGTGGTGTTGGAGAAGATGCTTGAGAGTCCCTTGGACTGCAAGGAGATCCAACCAGTCCATTCTGAAGGAGATCAACCCTGGGATTTCTTTGGAAGGAATGATGCTAAAGCTGGAACTCCAGTACTTTGGCCATCTCATGTGAAGACCTGACTCATTGGAAAAGACTTTGATGCTGGGAAGGATTGGGGGCAGGAGGAGAAGGGGGCAACAGAGGATGAGATGGCTGAATGGCATCACCAACTCAATGACTCATGTCTGAGTGAACTCCGGAATTCGGTGATGGACAAGGAGGCCTGGCGTGCTGCGATTCATGGGGTCACAGAGTCAGACATGACTGAGTGACTGAACTGAACTGAACTGAACTGACAGTGTTTATAGTTTATAAAAGAGTTCCAGAATTCATCATCCATTATGTAACTATTAAAACAAAAATATTTAATATATTTTATTACTGTCCTAACTTTAAAGAGGAGAAAGCTAAGGTTTTCATGGGCAGAATCACACAGCCCAAACATGGTAGGTGAAATTAGGTCTTTTAACTCAAGACTCTTAGTAAAAGTCTCCCCTCCCTCTTCCAAGACTTATTGGCTTAAAGTAATATGGTTGCTTCTACAGTTCAGCAGTTTGGACTGAATTTAGCTGGGTGGTTATTCTGATGATTAGACCAGGCTTACTCAAGAGTCTGTAGTCAACTTATTATCAGCTCAATGTCAACAGCTCTGAAGGTTGGCTGTCTGTCAGCTGAAGTGCTGGGGAAAATTTAGCCACGGCCTTCTCATTTAACAAGTTTTCAAAGTCAGAAAATAAAAATTTTAATGATCAATCACATTTCATATCTTTGCTTAAGTTTCATTGCTGCTGCTTCATTATTCAAAGAAAATGACAAGGGCAAATATAGTGTCAGTATGTAATGAATCAAGATCATTAGTACACTGAGGTATATACAAATTTGAGATTATTATTACAGCAATCTACCAGAATTACTTAAAAGAAAAATCCCCTCCATTCCAGTACGTCTGTTAAGGTTGTTGCTTTCTCAGGGTTCATTGATTCAAAAATAAATGAAAGAACAAAACTTTTCAAAGATTATGTAAAGACTGTGATATAATACAGTAAATCTTCAAAGTCTAGACTAACAAATCTCAGTGATATTCTATGGCACATTGTTTGCGAGATTTACTTTTCAAAGGATTGGAATTTTTTATAAAAATATTTAGAAAATATTCATTTCCCTGGCTTATTTCAGTTTAAAGGTTTACATATCAGAATGTATGATGGTTAAGTTTTTTGATCAGTGTAACTGGGCCATTGGATGCTCAGACATTTGATCAAACAGCGTTCTGAGTGTGTTCTGTGAGGGTGTTTCTGTAGGAGATTAGCACTTGAATCAGTAAACTAAAGAAAACATATTTTCCTCCCTGATGTGAGGGGGCCTCATTCAGTCAGTTGAACTGGACAGAACAAAAAGCCTAAGCAAAAGAAACTAATAAGCTGGGATACTGGTTTTTCCCTGCCTTCAGAATCAATCTGAAAAAGTGTCTTTTGGGGCCTTAAGCCTATTTGTTTGGGGGCTAGAAATTGCACCATTGGCTTTTATGACTCTCAGGCCTTTGAAATAAATTAGAACTATACAGTCAGTGGGAGGGGAATGGGCCAACAAAGGATGAGATGGTTGGATGGCATCACCAACTCAATGGACGTGAGTTTGAATAAATTCCAGGAGTTGGTGATGGACAGGGAGGCCTGGTGTGTTGCAGTCCATCAGGAGGTGAAGAGTCAGACATGACTGAGTGATTGAACTGAACTGATACAGTCAGCATTCTTAAGCTACCCTTGTGGCTCAGATGGTAAAGAATCTGCCTGCAATATAGGAGACCTGGATTTGGTGTGGGGGTTGGGAAGATTCCCTGGAGAAGAAAATGGCAACCCACTCCAATATTCTTGCCTGGAGAATTCCATGGACAGAGGAGCCTGGCTGGCTGCAGTCCATGGGGTCCCTAAGAGTCAGACATGACTGAGTGACTTTCACTCACATACCATCAGCTCTCCTGTGTCTCCAGCTTGTCAATTCCAACTGAAGATCTTGGATCTCAGCCTCCATAATCATGTGAACCAATTCCTTGTAATAAGTTAACCTCTCCATTTGGGATATTTATATAAATGAGTCCGTGTGTGTATATATATATACACATACATATATATATATATATACACATGATATTTATACATGAGTTTTATATATATATATATAATTATATATATAATATTATATATACATATATATGTGAGAGAGGTTTCAGTTCTGTTCACTTCAGTCGCACAGTCATGTCTGACTCTTTGCGACCCCATGAATTGCAGCACCCCAGGCCTCGCTGTCTATCACCAACTCTCGGAGTTCACTCAGATTCACGTCCATCGAGTCAGTGATGCCATCCAGCCATCTCATCCTCGGTTGTCCACTTCTTCTCCTGCCCCCAACCCCTCCCAGCATCAAAGTCTTTTCCAACTAGGATATAAAAAGAAGAAGGTAAGAAGGCCCTCAGTTCAGTTCAGTTCAGTTCAGTCACTTAGTCGTGCCTGACTCTTTGCGACCCCATGAATTGCAGCACGCCAGGCCTCCCTGTCCATCACCAACTCCCGGAGTTCACCCAAACTCATGTCCATCGAGTCAGTGATGCCATCCAGCCATCTCATCCTCTGTCATCCCCTTCTCCTCCTGCCTCCAATCCCTTCCAGCATCAGAGTCTTTTTTAATGAGTCAACCCTTCGCATGAGGTGGCCAAAGTATTGGAGTTTAAGCTTTAGCATCAGTCCTTCCAATGAATACCCAGGACTGATCTCCTTTAGGATAGACTGGTTGGATCTCCTTGCCTTCTAAGGGACTCTCAAGAGTCTTCTCCAACACCACATTTCAAAAGCATCAATTCTTTGGCACTCAGCTTTATTCACAGTCCAACTCTCACATCCATACATGACCACTGGAAAAAACATAGCCTTGACTAGACAGACCTTTGTTGGCAAAGTAATTATTCTTCTTTTGAATATGCTGTCTAGGTTGCTCATAACTTTCCTTCCAAGGAGTAAGCGTCTTTTAATTTCATGGCTGCAGTTACAATTTGCAGTGATTTTGGAGCCCGAAAAGATAAAGTCTGACACTGTTTACACTGTTTCCCCATCTATTTCCCATGAAGTGATGGGACCAGATGCCATGATCTTCGTTTTCTGAATGCTGAACTTTAAGCCAACTTTTTCACTCTCCTCTTTCACTTTCATCAAGAGGCTTTTTAGCTCCTCTTCACTTTCTGCCATAAAGGTGGTGTCATCTGCATATTTGAGGTTATTGATATTTCTCATGACAATCTTGATTTCAGCTTGTGCTTCATCCACCCCAGTATTTCTCATCATGTACTACACATATAAGTTAAATAAGCAGGGTGACAATATATAGCCTTGACGTAATCTTTTTTCTATTTGGAACCAGTCTATTGTTCCATGTTGCTTCCTGACCTGCATACAGGTTTCTCAAGAGGCAAGTCAGGTGGTCTGGTATTCTCATCTCTTTCAGAATTTTCCATTGATTTTTATTGTGATCCACACAGTCAAAGGCTTTGGCATAGTCAACAAAGAAGAATTGATGTTTTTCTGGAACACTCTTGCCTTTTCCATGATCCAGCAGATGTTGGCAATTTGATCTCTGGTTCCTCTGCCTTTATGAACTATCCTTTAATATAAAATAAATTTTAAAATGAGTAGAAAAACCTTGATTTAAGCCTTGGTTCTACTTCTAATTATGTGACTTTTTACATTTATTTAAAGGCTCTAAATTCTGATTCATCACCTGTAAAATGTAAAGACTGAGAAAATATTCTAAAGGTATTTACAGGCTAACTTTCTTCTAGAAACTATGAATAAATTCTAGTTACCAGAACTATTATTACTATGCTTATATAACTATTTTAATCTAATACATTTTTAAATTTATTATTTTATTAGAGGATAATTGCTTTACAGAATTTTGTTGTTTTCTGTCAAACTTCAACAGGAATCGGCCATAGGTATACATATATCCCCTCCCTGTTGAGCCTCCTTCCCATCTCCCTCCCCATCCACCTGTATAGGGTGATACAGAGCCCCTGTTTGAATTTCTTGAGCCATACAGCAAATTCCCGTTGAGTATATATTTTACATATGGTAATGTAAGTACATTTTTAAACCACAGAACCGCTTGTTGTATGTTATCTGTTAATGTCCTGAGAAATTATATTTGGTGAGTATATTTTATAAAATGTATTTAGAGAAATAAAAAGTCCAAGAAAATGGTAATTTAAAACTTTCATTGGCATGGTGAAACTTTGATCTGCCATTATTTTCACTCTTAACTTGGCCTTTATGTGTGAGAGAGACACAAAAACAAATGTCAGGATGTGCTTATTCTGGACACAAAAGTGTCTCAGTAAGACAGACAAAACTGAGATTGTAACAGAATTCTTAGCTCCATCTGTTTTTTTTTTTTTTTTTTTAGAAAAGATGATTGTTGGATGTTTTGAGGGAAGATTTATATGCACATAGTTGGCTTAAAGCTCAACATTCAGAAAACTAAGATCATGGCATCTGGTCCCATTACTTCATGGCAAATAGATGGGGAAACAGTGGAAATAGTGGCAAACTTTATTTTTGGGTCTCCAAAATTATTGCAGATGGTGATTGCAGTCATGAAATTAAAAGACACTCCTTGGAAAGAAAGTTATGACCAACCTAGATAGCATATTCAAAAGCAGAGACATTACTTTGCTGACTAAGGTCTGTCTAGTCAAGACTATGGTTTTTCTAGTAGTCATGTATGGATGTGAGAGTTGGATTGTGATGAAAGCTGAGTGCTGAAAAATTGATGCTTTTGAACTGTGGTGTTCGAGAAGACTCTTGAGAGTCCCTTGGGCTGCAAGAAGATCCAGCCAGGTCATTCTAAAGGAGATCAGTCCTGGGCGTTCTTTGGAAGGAATAATGCTAAAGCTGAAACTCCAGTACTTTGGCCACCTCATGGGAAGAGCTGACTCATTGGAAAGGATTCTGATGCTGGGAGCGATTGGGGGCAGGAGGATGAGATGGCTGAGATGGCATCACCGACTCGATGGACGTGAGTTTGAGTGAACTCTGGGAGATGGTGATAGAAAGGGAGGCCTGGCGTGTTGCAATTCATGGGGTCGCATAGAGTTGGACACGACTGAGCAACTGAACTGAACTGAACTGATAGTAAGAAGATAAGAATAAGGAAATAATAGTAATGACAATACCATAGAGTTCCCAATCACCATTCAGTTTCAGAGAAGTTTTATATTTCTTACCTGATTTCAAAAAATGATTCATGGACCATGAAACAGTACACCTGATCCAGCCATACAAAGGAAGCAGAAAGAGTTTTGCTCCTTTTGCTCAAAGGTCACAGACACCTTGCCTGTCCAGAGTAAAACTCAGTCTGGCAAACAGCAATTAACACTGACAAAATGGATCATACCAGAATATAAAAACTATAGTTTCTTTCTGAATAGTTTTTCTGTCATTGCTACTAAGTGGAGATGGTATTTTAAAAATATTCCCATGAAAATGAAAGTCACTCAGTAGTGTCTGACTCTTTGTGACCCCATGGACTATATAGTCCATAGAATTCTCCAGGCCAGAACACTGGAGTGGGTAACTTTTCCTGTCTCCAGGGAATCTTCCCAACCCAGGGATCAAACTCAGGTCTCCTGCATTGCAGGTGGAATCTTTAAAAACTGAGCTACTCCAATAAAACTCAATAATGAAATATTGCATGTCTTAAAGTATTTTTGAAAGGGAGTGTATCTAGTCCCTCTTCCCAATAAAACATTTTATTAATGACCAACTATTTTACTGATGTATCAAAACATGATGACTCTAATATTTGTAATGCTCGTTCTTTTATTAATACTCTAGTTAGCTTAGAATTAATATAGGTTTATGACATTTTGCTCATATTTTTTATTTCTGTGGTCTCTTAACATATTAATGAGACAACAAGAAAACTTCTCTAGCCATTATGTTAAGGTTCATAAAAAGTCACTATTGTGTTCCTAAGTGAAATATAAAAATGTATTAATTTTTAAATTATATGATCTTAAAATTAAAAAGATATGCAGACATATTGACAATTTTGTATACCATTTGCCAGTGAGTAGTAAAAATGCCTAGTACCAATGTTTACTTTTTTGATCTCTATACTTACATTGTCTTGCCCCATGACTACAGACTTAGACATAATCTAGAATAATTATTTTTTGCATTATCATTTTTTCCTTAAAGGCTCCAGGACAAAATTTAGTTAGAAAAATCTCTATGAAAAAGTTAGTTAGGAAAAAACTCTAAATCTCTCTTGGGACTATAAATCAATATGCATACCATATTAAGAGGGAGGATATGAGAACTTTATTTATTAAAAACCAAAGAAACAGAATTCTATAGAATTGTCTAGCATAAAACTTGATATTTAGTTACCTCTTTTCCAAATATATTTCCTTAATTCACTTTGCCATTCCTTTCCTTCCACAGATTCTAAGATCCAGTTCAAATCCTTTGCAGAACTTTTCCTGAAAAGTCCACTGAAAGGTAATCATTTTCTTTTCATCTTCAGCATCAAAATTTTATCCTGCCTATGTTGCCTTTTTTTAATATGTGAATAATGTCATAGTTTAGAACATGCGCCATTGATCTGAAGAGTCAGGGTTGAGGTACTCTACATTTATTCACTCTATATATCTGGGCAGGTTTTGGTATCATTAAGCCTTCCTCGTGTGAACATCTATGGGGTAGGAAATCTTTATTTGCCTTTTCAGTTTGTTATAAAACAAAAAGTATACTAAATGGTAAATAGTCTGCTTTTATAAGATGATACTGTGTTTTATCCTCATTATTCTCAACATCATTTCTGTAACTATGTTTTATGTCCAGGTGGTAAGCATAAGCTCTTACAGTATTTTTATAACCTCCAAATTTCCCAGAAGTGTGTCTTGCTCTAGGTAGGTGCACAGAAAATTATTGATTAATAGCTGACTGATATTAATGAAGAAAAAGGAGAAAAAAGAGAAAAAAAGGTAAGATGACTTTATGTGGACAGTAAAATTAATATCCTGGAGTCAATATTTAGTTTTTATGTTAGATCAACAAAGTACTTAAGTTGTAGACAAAGACTCTTTCATTTCAGCTCAAATAAGCTGTGATTCTGCTGCTTGGAGTAAAACGTTCTGTAAAATAGAAGAGTGCCAATGAATAAATGATCTGTAGTGTTATGAATGTTTAAAATGGGGGATATATAGTTACACTTAGATAATCATCTGCAATTTTCTAGGCACTACGGTCAATGATGGGAATAAAACTATTACAGGACATTTCCCTAAAGCAGCTCATATAAAAGGGCAGATGACTAAGCAACATATTATGAAAGGTTGATATGCTTTATATAAATATTTATGCAGGAAGCTAAAGAGGCACAGAGGAAGGACATGAAAGCCAGGGGAAGGAGACTGGGAAGCATTTTGGAAAAGATTCTATTTAAGCTAAATCTTGAAGATGCCGGAAAACAAACCGAGAAGCTGCTGTAACTGTCTAGGAAAAGCATGACAAATATCTTTTAAAAAGGAAACTAAAATTAGGCATGAGCTAGAAAAATAATATGGCAAAACCCTGTGGTAGTTGGCCCTGAGTTAATCCAAGTTTATCCAAGTTGGAAATAATGACATTAGTGATTAGTTCTTATTCTGTCCCCAAACCACATTCTTGAATAGAAGTAAAGTCTTTTCATTTTGGAGGGAAGACAAGGCCAAGGAGGGAAATAGCAGGCAGCTGTATCTTGAGAAGGTATGTCTTCATATTTTCATTATACTTCTAATCCAATTGCTCAACAGTGGTTCAACAAAATGAGTTCATTCCTAGGCAGACTCCTGGCATTGCTACTATCCCAGACCCAGAGTTATCCCCATTTACTATTTCAGCTACTTTGGACAACTGCCACCAGGTGGCACCAGACTGCAGGCGGGACTTGGAGGAAGCTGGATTGCCCAGACTCTGATGTTTTTGACCAACTAGCTGCATGGGTTTGTCCCACTCATTTCATTAACCTCACAAAAACATGACTCAGCATTTTATATGAATGAATTTTTAGACCCTATATCTCACACTTTATAGGGTTGCATTGTCAAATAAGAAAAGAAAATTAAAACTTAGAGAAGAAAGACAAATGTAAGATAATCTGAATTTGTTGACTCCCTGCTGAGTAAAGTGGTTTGTTGGTGGAGAGGTAAGATGGTTGGGTTCACGATGGAAGGATGGAATCCTGACTGATAGCATTTTGAGCTTTTGGAATGGCTATTCTTAAAAAGTGAGAAACAGAAACGGGGTAAGGAAGGCCATCTGAGTGAGAAGAGAACTATCCCAATGGTTTATTTCATAAGCAATAGACACAGACTGGAGAAGTGGTGGCATCGACATTAGGAAAAACAAGAGCTTGTAATGGTTTTGTTTTTGTTTTGTTTCCCAGTTCAGGAATATGTGATTAGTTTTTAAATGTATAAAATAACTTCTATTTGATTCTCTCACAGAGTGTTATATGAAACATTTCTGACCTTTGATAATAGAGTTTGCAATATCGTTAGCCCCAGGTCTTAATGCAGAATAATTCAAGATGCCTGATTTTTGTGTGTGCATGCTAAGTTGCTTCAGTTGTGTCCAACTCTTTGCAACTCTATGGCCTTTAGCATGCCAGGTTCCTCTGTCTAGGATTCTCCAGGCAAGAATACTTGAGTGCATTGTGATGTCCTCCTCCAGGAGATTTTTCTAACCCAGGGATCGAATCTGGGTCTCCGACATTGCAGCCAGACTGTTTACCATTTAATTTTTATTAGATGATAAATTTTTATTTCTTAATAAAAATTAGGAACCATCTAATTTTTATTTCCCCATAAATCTCCATGTGTTTGTTTTTCCTGTATAATACTGAGTATGAGCTCTGTGTAGAGATGTGCCTTTTTCAGTCTCTTGATCAGGCATTTCTTGTCCTGCTCTCTGGTGAATGTAATCTTCTCTTGCTCTAGAATTGCCTATTCTGTGACATTTGTGTCCCAGGGAAACTTGCCTCCCAGTCCCCATAAATGCTCCTTCTGTGGAATTACTCTCTGAAGATTTCTCAGTTGAAGGAACTCTTAATCCTTATGGAAGGGTTTCCATTAGGGGCCCAAGTACACAACAGCTTTACCATGACTGTCTTAGACATTGTGTTTTCTCAGCTTTATGCGTGGCACTCTGCCAGGGGCCAGTGTGAGGAATCCCGCCCATGACAAGGTCATGTGGAAGGAAGCCTGGCATACCCAAGGCGTGATCAAGCTTCAGGGATTTCCCATGGCATTTCCTGAGCATCCACCCCCCCCCGCCCCCACCACCCAAAATAAGAATCTGTCGGCCTCTGCACTCTGCTTTTCCACTCTTCTGATATTCTATGGGAAAAAGTCAAATCAGGGCTTTAGTCTTCTGCATTTGAAAGGGATGTTTCAGTTAACCCCCCTCTGATAGCTCTTTAGCTTGCCTAACATGTTTCCCAGACTTCTTACAGATTGTGAATTGCCTACAGTCCCCCAACTGCAAGAGGCACAAAGCTTGAAAGATACAGAGGCTTTTCTAAAGAGTTAAAAATCATTGGTGACGGGTTTTCACTATTGACTCAAGGATTGCTGCCAGACCTCCATATTCTTTATCTTTTAGGAACCTGGGAGGATGCTACTCAATGTAAGCAGGATGTAGAAAAAAATATATGGTAGTTTTAATGTTAGCAACACTAGATTTTGAGTTAATTGCTTCTCTTTTGCTGTAAATCACTGTACTCCCTTTACTTGTTATAAGTTGCTATATCTTTGCTGTGTAAGAATGTAACTTTATTTAGTGCTTTTCTGAGAGTGACACCAGACCTTGGGAAGATCAACACAAATAAGTCTGCTTGACAAACCCTTATTGGAAAAAGGCTGTAAAATGTTAATTGGCCCTTTTTGGCTGGAAGAAAATGTAAATTACCTAAGACTTGTGTATACAACTAGGTATGCAGAGAGAAAAGCCTGGTTTTGATAAGAGTCTGGGCTGCTAATGCTGCATAATTTTGTATTACCCATTGATCTCTATGTACAATCAAAAAGGTATAAAAGGCCTTCTGAACAATCGAGGATGGAGCTAATCGCTAGACTAGTTTCCCCCATGCTCTCTCTCTCTCTCTCTCTCTCTCTCCTTCCCTCTCTTCTTCACTCTAATTTCAGGCTGAATTCCCATCTGGAACGGGGCTGCTCACCAAGTCTACTTACTTGTCCCAGTTTTTAAGACCCGCGCAAAGGGAGCCCAAGGTGGGGCACCCTTAGAGATTCAAGCAGGCACCAGTGGCCCCACGTAGATGGTGCAAATCTCTTGTCCAGAGATTTTATTGGCCTTCCCCGCAAGCCAAGTTATTCAGCCTTCTTTATCCACTTAATTTTTCCCACTACACTATTTCTTCCTAATCTTACATTTCTATATTAATAAATAAATCTTTCCTCGCCAACGCTGTCCATGCTGCAAATTCCCTGGACCCACTGGGGCTGAACCCCAGCAGCACTCCACTCCATATCTTTGTGCAGGAGTAGCAATACTTATATCAGATAAAATAGACTTTAAAACAAAGGCTGTGAAAAGAGACAAAGATGGACAGTACATAATGATCAAAGGATCAAACCAAGAAGAAGATATAATAATCATAAATATATATGCACCCAACATAGCACCACAATATGTAAGACAAATGCTAAAAGTAAGAAAGGGGAAATTAACAGTAACACAATAATAGTGGGAGACTTTAATACCCCACTCACACCAATGGATAGATAAACTAAACAGAAAATTAACATGGAAACACAAGCTTTAAATGATACAATAGACCAGTTAGACATAATTGATATCTATAAAACATTTCACCACAAAACAATGAATTTCACTTTTTTCTCAAGTGCACACGGAACCTTCTCCAGGATAGATTACAACCTGGGCCATAAATCTAGCTTTGGTAAATTTAAAAAAAATGAAATCATTCCAAGCATCTTTTCTGACCACAATGCAGTAAGACTAGATGTCAATTATAGGAGAAAAATTATTAAAAATCCAAACATATACTGAGGCTGAAAAACACTCTGCTGAATAACCAACAAATCACAGAAGAAATAAAAAGAGAAATCAAAATGTGCATAGAAATGAAAGAAAATGAAAACACAACAACCCAAAACCTATGCTGCAGCAGCTGCTAAGTTACTTCAGTTGTGTCTGACTCTGTGTGACCCCATAGATGGCAGCCCACCAGGCTCCACCGTCCCTGGGATTCACCAGGCAAGAACACTGGAGTGGGATGCCATTTCCTTCTCCAGTGCATAAAAGTGAGCAGTGAAAGTGAAGTCGCTCAGTCGTGTCTGACTCTTTGCAACCCCATGGACTGCAGCCTACCAGGCACCAGGAAAATCCTCCGTGGGATTTTCCAGTCAAGAGTACTGGAGTGGGGTGCCATCACCTTCTCCACCCAAAACCTATGGGAGACTGTAAAAGCAGTACTGAGGGGAAGGTTCATAGCAATACAGGCTTACCTTAAAAAACAAGAAAAAAGTCAAATAAATAAACTAACTCTACACCTAAAGCAACTTGAAAAGGAAGAAATTATGAACCCCAGGGTTAGTAGAAGGAAAGAAATCTTAAAAATTAGGGCAGAAATAAATGCAAAAGAAACAAAAGAGACCATAGCAAAAATCAACAAAATAAAAAGCTGATTCCTTGAGAAGATAAATAAAATTAACAAACCATTAGCCAGACTCATCAAGAAACAAAGGGAGAAAAATCAAATCAGCAAAATTAGAAATGAAAATGGAGAGATCACAACAGACAGCACAGAAATACAAAGGAACATAAGAGACTATTATCAGCTACTATATGCAAATAAAATAGACAACTTGGAAGAAATGGACAAATTCTTAGAAAAGTACAGCTTTCCAAAATTGAACCAGAAATAGAAAATCTTAGCAGACCCATCACAAGCACAGAAATTGAAACTGTAATCAGAAATCTTCCAACAAACAAAAGCCCAGGACCAGACGGCTTCACAGCTGAATTCTAATTTTGGTTTTTTATTTTCTTGAAGCATCCTAGGTGCATGAGTATGTGCAGTGTTAAGAACCACTTTCATGCTACTTTAGAAATGATCGGATGAGCCTTCTTAACATTTTATCTTGTTTCTTGGGTTCACCTTTTTCATCATTTTAAACACATGGAAGGGTATTGTTTGTTGAAGTTGAGTGCCTACTTTTGTTTTACAATTTCTATGATTTTATCTTATAGGTTATTATTGTTTTTAACGTGTTATTCTAGATATTTTTCCTTGTGGGTCTCCTCTCATGAGAAATACAGGCCTGCCAGGTATATCCAGTTCAAAATAGTATTTTCCCTTTGCTTCATTCTAAGTCAGATAATCCTACCTAGGAACTATATTCCCATCACCCAAACATCTTCTTCAACCTTACAGCGTGTATACTATAGTTCTTCCCTATGACTTACTTTCAGTGTGGTTAGTTTCAGAGTGTTGAATTTGGTTTTTAGATGAGAAACTGCAAAGGAGGTGTTCAACCTATGTTTCCATCCTAGGGCTTTATGTTGGTACATGGCACAACACACTTTTTGCCTTAATTTTAATTTACTTACTTTTGCCTTATGGAAAAGTTGTGGCCATGCTTAAAGTTTTCTCTATCTTTTATTGGATTCCTTATATAATACATTTTCAGTCATGTGTGTCCAGGGCACAGGTAACCTTGTATTTTCAGTTCAGTTCAGTTCAGTTAAGTCGCTCAGTCGTGTTCGACTCTTTCCGACCCCATGAATCGCAGCACGCCAGGCCTCCCTGTTCATCACCATCTCTCAGAGTTCACTCAGACTCAACATCCATTGAGTCCGTGATGCCATCCAGCCATCCCCTTCTCCTCCTGCCCCCAATCCCTCCCAGCATCAGAGTCTTTTCCAATGAGTCAACTCTTCACATGAGGTGGCCAAAGTACTGGAGTTTCAGCTTCAGCATTCTTTCCAAAGCAATCCCAGGACTGATCTCCTTCAGAATGAACTGGTTGGCTCTCCTTGCAATCCAAGGGACTCTCAAGAGTCTTCTCCAACACCACAGTTCAAAAGCATCAATTCTTTGGCGCTCAGCCTTCTTCACTGTCCAACTCTCACATCCATACATGACCACTGGAAAAACCATAGCCTTGACTAGATGGACCTTAGTCGGCAAAGTAATGTCTCTGCTTTTGAATATACTATGTAGGCTGGTCATAACTTTTCTTCCAAGGAGTAAGTGTCTTCTAATTTCATGGTTGCAATCACCATCTGCAGTGATTTTGGAGCCCCCAAAGTTAAAGTCTGACACTGCTTCCACTGTTTCCCCATCTATTTCCCATGAAGTGATGGGACTGGATTCCATGATCTTCATTTTCTGAATGTTGAGCTTTAAGCCAACTTTTTCACTTTCCTCTTTCACTTTTATCAAGAGGCTTTTTAGTTCCTCTTCACTTTCTGCCATAAGGGCGGTGTCATCTGTATATCTGAGGTTATTGATATTTCTCCCAACAATCTTGATTCCAGCTTGTGTTTCTTCCAGTCCAGCATTTCTCATGATGTATTCTGCATAGAAGTTAAATAAGCAGGGTGACAATATACAGCCTTGACGGACTCCTTTTCCTATTTGGAATCAGTTTGTTGTTCCATGTCCAGTTCTAACTGTTGCTTCCTGACCTGCATACAGATTTCTCAAGAGGCAGATTAGGTGGTCTGGTATTCCCATCTCTTTCAGAATTTTCCACAGTTTATCGTGGTCCACACAGTCAAAGGCTTTGGCATAGTCAATAAAGCAGAAATAGATGTTTTTCTGAAACTCTCTTGCTTTTTCCATGATCCAGAGGATGTTGGCAATTTGATCTGTGGTTCCTCTGCCTTTTGTAAAACCAGCTTGAACATCAAGAAGTTGACGATTCACATATTGCTGAAGCCTGGCTTGGAGAATTTTGAGCATTACTTTACTAGCATGTGAGATGAGTGCAATTGTGCGGTAGTTTGAGCATTCTTTGGCATTGCCTTTCTTTGGGATTGAAATGAAAACTGACCTTTTTCAGTCCTGTGGCCACTGCTGAGTTTTCCAAGTTTGCTGGCATATTGAGTGTAGCACTTTCACAGCATCATCTTTCAGGATTTGAAACAGCTCAACTGGAATTCCATCACCTCCACTAGCTTTGTTCTTAGTGATGCTTTCTAAGGCCCACTTGACTTCACATTCCAAGATGTCTGGCTCTAGGTTAGTGATCACATCATCATGATTATCTGGATTGTGAAGATCTTTTTGTACAGTTTTTCCGTGTATTCTTGCCACCTCTTCTTAATATCTTCTTCTTCTGTTAAGTCCAGACCATTTCTGTTCTTTATCGAGCTCATATTTGCATGAAATGTTCCCTTGGTATCTCTCATTTTCTTGAAGAGATCTCTAGTCTTGCCCATTCTGTTGTTTTCCTCTATTTACCCTCTAGTAAAGTTCACTTTTGAATCAGTATTTTACAATGATCTTTCGGGTCTTCTCTGAAATTTGCTCAAGTTTTCAACAGCTACTGGATTTTCAACAGCCACTGGATATGCTTTAGCCATCCTTAGGTATGTTAGACACTTCACCTTCAAGCATAAGGACTGTCCTTAATATTTCTCTAGACCCCGAATCTTGCTTGGGAAGTCACATTAATCTGCATTCTGTGATCTTGACATTCTTGGGCCAGAGGAATAGAAATAGAAATCGACTAGAGAAATAGAAATAGAAATAGAAAACAACTAGAGAAACATAAATCTTTCCAGATACTCTCTAAGGGCAGTTATATTCAAATTGACCTCGTTTTCACCTTCGTATCTCTTTATGTTGATCTTGCAGATCATTTTCTGGTTTCTATCTGTTTAACATATTTCTAAGGTTCAACTTTCCCCCGATGAGGAAATTTCTCTCTTTCCATATTTGCTGCAAGAAAAATGCTCAACCTAGGAGTGGTAAGATAAGTTTTATTTCAAAGACTTACTGAGGACTATAGTCTAGGTGACAGCCTCTGTGGTAGCTCAGGTGAAATACTCTGAAGAGATAAAGGAGGAACCAGGATACATATGAATTTTTTTAACTGAAAAAAATCATGCAGTAAACAAGCATAAAAAAAGTGACTGACAATCAGAAAAGAGACATCTCAAGTAATGATTTAGAGTTTTTCTCTTTATGGGAAGAGGCAAGACTCTGGGGTCATAAAATATTTCCTCAGATACATATTGTGACTATCTAGGGGCCAGTATAAACAAGGCATGGAATGCTTCCTGTTTCTCTCCATCCTTGTTCCCCTCAACTGTTTGTGGACAACTGCAGTGACTAATCACTTGATCTTGTAGAATTGGAATAGCAGGAGGCATATTTTTCTTTACACCAGAATAAACGGCATTTATTTTGCTTTAACTCATTTGCTATCTTTTATCTGATGAGAGAATTGAATCATGTTTTTCTGATCACCCCATTTTCACCTTGATTCTCTGAGCAAGCATTACTCTTAGAGGCCTAAGTTCCAAGCACAGGTTTTGTAAGAACCTCTTCAGCCTTTAGATTTCCAGTCATTTCATTGTTATCTGCCTTAATACAAGTAGATAGGATATTTTCATAGTCTCTTTCTTTAATACTGTATTCATTAGGAAAAATCTGCCATTTGTGAATGAAGTTACATTAAATTATTGGAAAACTAAATCCATGATGGCTGCTGCTAAGTCACTTCAGTCATGTCCGACTCTGTGTGACCCCATAGATGGCAGCCCACCAGGCTCCCCCGTCCCTGGGAGTCTCCAGGCAAGAACACTAGAATGGGGTGCCATTTCCTTCTCCAATGCATGGAAGTGAAAAATGAAAGTGAAGTCGCTCATCGTGTCCGACCTTCAGCAACCCCATGGACTGCAGCCTTCCAGGCTCCTCCATCCATGGGATTTTCCAGCCAAAAGTATTGGAGTGGGGTGCCATTTCCTTCTCCACCATGATAGCTATATTTAGCTATATATTTATAGATGAGAACTATATTTAATCATAAAATTAAATTTTATGATCAGCTGGAGACTAAGCAGAAAGGGTAGGATTTTTGCTACCAGGAATATCCCACTTATGGAGAAGGTAAGTATCACAGGTTTATCTCATTCTTCTAAAGCCCCATAATCAGAAAAGTCAAGTATTTGCTGGGGAAAAATAAATGAATAGGTGATGAGAAACTAGGAGAATTTTTCTAATGAAAAATGTTTTTATGTAGAAAGAAACTTTAGGACAGAAATAGATACATTTTTTTCTAATGCTTAGGCTAAGTCTAATGGCATTTTCTCAGAACGAATGAAATGTGGAGCGCAGAGTTGGGGGTAGTACACCATAATATTAAATGTCTCAAAGTTCTTCTGAAAATGACCTAGAAAGATTGCCTTTCTAGAGATTAATGACAGGATGGATCATAGTTTATAAATGTTGATTAATTAGATTTTTCTTCAGTCCTGTGGTTGACAATTTCCTCTGTTACAGTGATGAGGAAAATTTCTGACAGAATTCAAGTATATGTAGCATATGGTAACATTTTCAAATATATCAACTCATATGTTTTTATATTTTATTTCAAATTACAAAAGAAATAGATTACTGTGGGAAATGTTTACAATCTGATGGTCTAATTTAATCAGTTAGAAATAACACAGTTCACGGTCACTATATACAAGATTATTCACCAAAACTAATTGTATTTCCATACTATAGCAGTAACAAACAAGAGATTATTATAAAGACACCACTAATATAAGCATTCATAAAAATAATTAGAATTTTATAAGAATATCTAACTGATATGGAAAAATATTAAAAATCCCCCAAAGCCTAAAGGTTTAAATAATAAGTGACATTACTCTAAATTAATAAAAATTAATTACAAAAATTAGTTTGTGAATATGTCATTCTGAAATTCTGGTTGTATTTATTTGAGAGATTTAAGGAAATTATATTAAGCTTTTATGGAAGAATAAAGGGCTAAAATAGAGTAAGTTAACTTAGAAAACATGTTGGTAGAATGTAGGGATATGGGAACACAACTTCACCTGCTGGGATAAAAGTGTTTATACAAAGCAACATGTCTAGATTTTTAAAACATGTTGATGAGTGAAAACATGCAAAAATTGACATTTTTATAGCACAGCATTAGGCATACAAATGAATACAAACATACTTGAAACAGACATAAAATAAGAAAATATGCTTGAGAAGATTTATGATATGCCAGAAAAAATATAAATAAATAAAAGCAATTCTTGAACTCACAATACAGGTTACTGAACAAAAGTGAAAGTAAAGTCACTCAGTCATGTCTGACTCTTTGCTACCCCATGGACTATAGCCTACCAGGCTTCTACATCCACGGAATTTTCCAGGCAAGAGTACCAGAGTGGGTTGCCATTTCCTTCTCCATGGTATATGCTTAATATAATTTCCTTGACAAAGTCACGAATACATAAAACATAATTTAACCATAGATTTCCATTTATATCTTAATTTTTCAATTATAAAAGTGAGAGTTTCTTTTAATTGAAAAATTAATAGAAGTATGAGAATCAGAACACAAGCTATAACCAGCGCAGTCTTCCCACATTCTTGAAAAGGGAAACTATTAAATAATTTTGTTTAGAAATTTAAAAAAATTTATTTAATTTTAATTCTTTGTCTGCACTTGGTTTTCATTGCTGTGTGTAGGTTTTCTTTAGTTGCAGCAAGTGGAGGTTACTCTTTAGTTGCAACAAGTGGCTTCTTGTTGCAGAGCATGGACTCTAGGGCGGATGGACTTCAGTAGTTGCGGCTCATGGGCTCAATAGTTGAGGCTCCCAGGCTCTAGAGAATGGGCTCATTAGTTGTGGCCCATAGGCTTAGTTGCCCCACAGCATGTGGAATCTTCCCAGACCAGGGATCAAATTTGTATCCTCTGAACTGACAGGCAGATTCTTAGCTCATGGATCACCAGGGAAGTCCATCGTTAAATTTTTGACATATTTTCACTCAGGTTTTCCTTTAGATATTATTCTATGTTTTCCTCATAATATTATTGACTAAATATTCTCCAGTATTAACACATTTTCTAAAAACTTTTCAATGGCTGTAATAATATCATAGTCTCCATCATTAGGTCCAGACTAAATGCTACATAGGCTGAATAGAAATTACCTGCTAATTATGAGTAACCAGGTTCTTACGAAACTTTGGAGTTTTGAGTTTCATATGAGTATAATCTGTGGCAGAGGAGAATGGGATTTTATAATGTAAAGTATATTTATTTGGTTGGCCAAGACAGTCACTTGGGTTTCCCATAAGATGTTATGGAATACATAACATGCAATACAATGCATGGAGAGAAGCCTTACACACAGAGACAGTAGAAATAGAATTTTTCTTTCTTTTCAGGATGGTTAGCATGTGAGAATCACTGGAACCTCAGGGCTGTGAGTCCCACTCCCTACCTCTACCTCCACCAGAAATTCCCACTTCTGATTAAAAAAAAAAAAAATAGTGTGTGTGTGTATGTCTCTCTCTCTCTCTCCCTCCCCCCATATATATATATATGAACAACTCAGGCACAGATTACCTGTATTATTTTAACTCTGACTGTACTTTTGACTTTGTGTTTGGGTTATACAAAATATCTAAAATTGTGGGGAAATTGCTCTTTACTCTTAGGATTGTGATTATCTGGGAAGAAATTCAGCTTGTGTGGGTGGGAAATAACAGGAGGAAGTTGAAATACGTTTTCTGAAAAGATGATTAGTGAATCATATACTTAGTGGTAACAACTGAGAAGAAAAAGTTGACTCAGAGAGAGTCTCAAGAAAGAATAAATACTAGAAAGTGGGTAACAGCTTTGGAGAGAAGCTGTTTTAGCTGTTTTAGCTAAATTTCAGAATGAGATAAAGGAAAAAAAAAAAAAGAAAAAGAAGAGGAAGAAGCTACTAATACCCAGAGGAGATGCAGTATTCTCAGAGGAGTGTAGTAGTACGTTACATGCTGTCAAGACTGTCAAATACCAAGGAGAAATCAAAGAGAAAGAGAACTAAAGAAATGTCCCCTGTATTTTAAGATCAACTGTGGAAATACATAGAATGTAATGTTATACTTTGTAGAAAAGAAGAAAATGTATTATGCTGGGAATTGAGACCTCAATTCCACATTTGAAACTCCCAGAGTTTCCTTATGGGAAGAAAAAGTCCCATATTTTCCTATATGTCTTAGCTTTCAAAACCATTTAAAAAATAAAAGGATTTAATGTATCAATTTTCAAGATTTACTTTATTTATAAAATATTAGAATTTGTCACCATTGCAAGAGATTATATATAGTAATGTAAATAATTTTGATTTGTCATAAACATAAACATGTAATTATTTTAATAAAATTACTTATTTTCATATATAAATTTTGAGCTATAAATATTCTATAAAATTATTTTTGTACCTTTGTATTTTCTACCTGTAATAAAAGAGTATCTTAGAATTTAAACCAGACACAAAGGTAAAGAAAAGCCAGACTTTGAGTCAAAGCAGCCATATACCTTGCCCATTTCAAAGTAGCCAAGGGACAGACTAGGGATATAGTCCTGGGGACAAATATCACAGTGAAAGCCCCTGAAACTTTCCTCTGGCCAGACATGTACAGAAGGCACATTCTTCCTTCATACATTTGTATCCAACCCTAGAGAGAATTCAGGGTAAGAGGTAGATGCCTGAGATATTTGAATGACTGAGCAATTTTTCTTGTAAGACCGATCATCATCTAAATGGAGTCTTTAATCATGGACTTGGATTTAAATTATTTAAATTATTAAATAGACTCTTTAAATTATTGAATTGGATTAAGTTTTAAACCAAATTTTCCAAGCTGAAAGTTTTCTCTAACTCAAGAGTGGAGACTTTACGAGTAACAGTAGTTGCTTATAGGCAAACTAAATTAGGCATATTTCCCTTAGTATATGTGAAGTATTGTGAGTTAAATTTTGACGCCCACATATGTCGTTTTATATATCAACAATCTCAGATTGTATTCTATTTCTATTGTGTTCAGGTATATTGCTGCCTTCTAGAATACAGTTTATACAAACAGATTTTTTTATTTTTCTAAGCTGTGAAGTCCAAGGCAAGGGACCTCAGTGAAATCAATCAAAAATGCATTAATTGAGATTCACAAACAGGGAGTTTGAACTACATTGCAATGCACTCTAATAGCTTATAAACTACTTTGTTTTATGCTGAGTAAATTCCTTCTTAAATTCTTTCTCCAAATTATTCTTGATGAGATACTTTCCATTTCCTAAGAACAGCCCTATTAATAGAGGATAGGAATTCAAGGAGGATAAGATGAAGTAGACAGCAAGATACAAGCAGGTAATGTATGGCCCTTTATTTATTTTAAACAGTAACTATTGACCACCTAGCATATGTTAGACAACATCTTGTGTGGTGGGAATAAAAGGGTGAATAAGATAGACATGAAGTTTACATTGTAATGAAGGTGATAGAGACTAAAACAGTAGGATGACTTCAGATTACAACCAGTACTCTAAAGAATACATTCCTATAGCCAAGAGTCTGAGGGGCACAGAAACTTCTTTGGAAGGACTCTGATAAAAGAAACCATTTTAACTAAAATTAGAACCATAGAGAGGAGTCACACAACAAGGAGTTCAGCAAATTCAGGCAGAGGGAATAAAGCCACATGGATCAAACTTGGTTGGCTAAAGCAAGAGAATGTACGTGGATTAGTTTGGCTATGGGAAACTAATTGGGTTGGGGTGTGGGAGAGTTACAGGATGAGGTTACAGAAGAGTCAGGGCTAAATTTCACATAGACATTCTTTTCCAAGTGAAATTATGTAATGAACAATGTTGTGGTTCAGTCGCCCAGTCGTGTCTGATGCTTTGTGACCCCATGGACTGCAGCAGGCCAAGCCTCCCTGTCCTTCACTCTTCTTTTCTAAGTGAGAGTATGTAATGAATGACATTAGTGCCCCAATTCCCTGGGATCTGTATGACCATTTTTGTGCATATTTCAGCTTCAGTGTGCTTTTTTCCCAAGAACTAGTGCCTGTGACTTTTCTTTTTCCTATTTAGGGATGAATGCCTACAAGTGGCAGTGGCCTGCTTTGTCCACACTGCAGAAAACCATCTGAAAATTTGACTGTGACTCCTACCACTCATTACATTCATGGGTGCAGTCTTTGAGAAAACACTGAGGGTTAATTTTCTCTCAAGAGTTCTTCTCTGGAATCAGGCTGAAATGACTCTCTCTGGGACTTTCCTTGTGATAGAACCCTGCCTGGATTTCTTCCTTTCTCTGTTCTTCTCTCCCAGTTTCCCCTGGGAACAGCTTCTTACCAGTTTCCCTGGGAACATTTCCTTATAAAATCACTTGCATACCAAACCTCATCTCACAGTCTACATCTGGGAAACTCAAACTCTGATAGTTGGAAGATTTGGAGGAATCTACAGCAGACACAAATTGACTAATTTTTTAAAAATATCACTGTGGTTGCCGTGTGAAGAATGTTAGTAGGGGCAGAGTGTGGCCAGAAAAGAAGAAACAAAGACAGCAGGCTGTTTTAATAATCTGGACTAGATAGTAAGCTATATGTTACCTAAAGTTCTCCAAGAAATATGTGTATTAAAGAGACTATCATAAATAATGCATTGAGTTATAAAAAGAAAATAAGAATTCTTTCCATGAATCTAGAAATTAGGAAGTAAATTGTGCTTCACTACTCTTGTCAGTACACATATTTATACTTTGAAATAAGTTTTGATATTGGGGAATGCACTCAACATTTTTTACTAAGGAGATAGGCCATCAAAAATATTTGAAGAATACTGGTTTTAGACACTAGCCAGTGTTATGTTTTCTATTTTTCATTCTTGGTAGTCTTATGTAATGTTTTTCTTGTGCATGTGTCTCTAGTTAGATGTCTTCGCTTTCAATCCTTCATTTTGCAGGAGAGGATTTAATTATTTGGGTGCTACTATAGGTTAGGTATTTTGAAGAATGAGACTATTCAATTTTTTTGAAGAAATGCATAACTAGTTATAGGGGCAAGTCTTATTATTATTATTTTCTGAGAAAAAGAAAATTAAAAGTGCTCCAGATGCTTTGAATGTAATTTTCCATCTACCATAAATTGACTTCAGAATGCTTTCCTCACACAAGGTTAGGGCATTAGTGCTCATTTAGGACTATATACATGCAAAGCTTGAGTATTCATCAGAAAACCAATCAGTTGTTTGAACTCAAAGAAAGTCTATGAAAAAAGAAATTGTGAGCTGCCTTTTTTTCTCTTATTCAGCAGTCCAATGCCAACTTTCACATTAGATATTACTATTTTAAAAGGAGGATTTTATTATTCAGGCACAGTCAGGCCAACAGATCTGAGTACAACTGCCACTGAAAGGATAGTTTGTTTCTCACAGCTCCCAAGGCAAGGGCTTTGCCATGCCACACAGGGCTACGTGGAAGAACACCCGAGTCAGGCAGGAGGCAGAAGAGAAGGAAGAGCCTGGAAGAGTCTTTATTGTAACTTTCACAGGAAAGGCAAGGCAGGGTGGGCAAGTTCATGATTGGCAAGTTTGAATAATTTCAGTAGACTCTGGGATATAAGGGCTGTGTCTAGATGTTTTTAACTGGCTGTGGGGTAACTTGTATGGAAAGAAAGTGGCCTGAGATCTGGACAAAGGAGAGTGCTTAATGTATAGGCTTTGGATGGATTTATATGTATGTGAAATGCACTTTGCAGGCTAGTCCATTCTGATCTCTAGTATTTGGCTAGCACTGGGAATGTCAGTCTCTTCCATGTCAGTAAGCCCCCAGATATCAAAGCATCAGAAAATTAAAAAAACATCATTAATGCATTCATGCATAAGGAAAGAAAATGATTCTATGATAGAATGAAAGAAAAAAGTGAGAGAGGAATAAAAACGAACAAAAAGAGTGGATGAAGAAAGGGCAAGAAAAGGGGTAATGAAGTAAAGAACAGAAAACAAATCAAGGAGAAAGAATGGAAAAAACAAAGCAAAATTTTTCTTTGGAACTAATTCTTAACTTAGGATGATTTTAAAAAGATATTCTAATGACAGTTTAAAATATTTTTAACTACTGTTAGTGTGGACTGACTCATTTAAGTGAAGAAATATGGCTAGGTAGATTTAAGACAACTAAATGACTGCATAATTCATAAAGATAACTATGTTGAAAATATACTGAATGGATTTTAACTTAAGCTTTTACATAATTTCTTTTTGTAAATTATATATGCTTGAATTATTTCTTCCTTAAATGAATAATAGAGACTTCTGGTAGTCAAGAATTGAAAACTTGATGGGTGTTTGAGAGAGAAGCTAGAAACATTGTTTCTGATAAAACATGGAGGAATTATTTTTTTAATTTAAATTTATTTATTTTAATTGGAGCTAATTACTTTGCAATATTGTATTGGTTTTAAAAACACATATTTTGTTACTGAGTTTATTTTTTCCCTTTTATTCTTTCTTGTTGGGTCAAGATTGCATACACTGACTTGAATAATCAGTTCAATGATTTTAAATATTCTAGGTTTAACAGGTATCACAATTTGCTTTTTAAAAAAAAAAACTTTATTTATTATTGTCTGTGCTTGGTCTTCATTGCTGCAATGCAGACTTTTTTTCTAGTTGGGGACAGCAGGGCGACTCTTCATTGCAGTGTGCAGGTTTCTCATTGTGGTGGCTTCTCATGTTGTGGAGCACAGGCTCAGGGGTACATGGGCTTCAGTAGCTGTGGCTCATGGGCTCTAGATCACAGGCTCAGTAGTTGTGGTGTACAAGGTGAATTGCTCTGCAGCATGTAGGATCTTCCCAGATCAGGGAGGTTCAAGGATCAAACCTGTGTCTCCTGCAATGGCAGGCAGATTCTTTACCCCTGAGCCATCAGGGAAGCCCCACAATTTGCTTTTAATGTCATCTTAGGTTTGACTCCTTTTGAAAATTTTGCCACTACCTGAAAATTTCCTATGTACTTACTTTCTCCCATTTATTACTAATTTGATATTTTTAAACATTTCCAGGTACTTGAATGTACAATGGATAGTATGTGATAACTGCACTTGGATCTATAAAGCAAACTGCCCAAGAAAACAAACCATAATTTCTGAAGCATTCAGAATGGTCAAGACTTGGTCAATGACTGCCAACCTCCCAATTTTTGTTCCTTAAGACCAACTAGAGAAAGTCAAGTACAATGCCCAAACCAATCCCATAGGAAAATATGATGCTCCACTTCCAGGTGGACTGTGATTAGATTTCTATGCCAACAACCTCCAATACAGCACATCAGAAGCCTTATATGTTCTTCTCGACTCCTTTGGCCAGAAAGCTCTGGATAACTATTTTTTGAACGGTCTTTGCTTATTATTTCATGCTTTTTCTTTTCTTGGGACTGATTTCTTTTCCTCTCACTAGTCTTCATCTGGTTAGTTCAGTTGTTCAGTCATGTCCAGATCTTTGGGAACCCATGGACTGCAGCCTGCCAGGCTTTCCTGTCCATCACCAACTTCTGGAGCTTGCTCAAAGTCATTTCAACTGAGTCGATAATGCCATGCAACCATTTCATCCTCTATCACCTTCTTCTCTTTCTGCCCTCAATCTTTCCCAGCATCAGGTTCTTTTCCATTGAGTCAGTTCTTCACATCAGGTGGCCAAAGTATTGGAGTTTCAGCTTCAGCATCAGTCCTTCCAATGAATATTCAGGCCTGCTCTCCTTTAAGATTGACTGTTTGGATCTCCTTGCAGTCCAAGGGACTGTAAAGAGTCTTCTCCAACACCACAGTTCAAAAGCGTCAATTCTTTTCTTTTTTTTTATTTTATTTTATTTTTATTTTTATTTAAATTAAATTTATTTATTTTTTTAATTACAATACTGTATTTGTTTTGCCATACATTGACACGAATCAGCCATAGGTGAACACAATCGCCCAATGCCGAAGCCCCCTCTCACCTCCCACCCCACATCCTCTACCTGAATCATCCTGTGCATCAGCCCCATGGTCCAACTCTCATATTCATACATGACTACAGGAGAATCATAGCTTTGACTAGCTGGACTTCTGTTGGCAAAGTTATATCTCTGCTTTTTAATATGCTATCTAGGTTGGTCACAGCTTTTCTTCCATGGAGCAAGCATCCTTTAATTTTATGGCTGCAATCACCATCTGCAGTGATTTTGGAGCCCCCTCCCCCAAATAAATTCTCTCACGGTTTCCTTTATTTCCCCATCTATATACCATGAAGTGATGGGACTATATGTTATGATTGTAGTTTTCTAAATGTTGAGTTTTAAGCCAGCTTTTTCACTCTCCTCCTTTACTTTCATCAAGATGCTCTTTAGTTGCTCTTTGCTTTCTGCCATAAGAGTGGTTTCATCTGCATATCTGAGGTTATTGATATTTCTCCCAGCAATCTTGATTCCAGCTTGTGGTTCATCCAGCCCAGGATTTAGCATGATGTACTTTGCAATTAAGTTAAATAAGCAGAGTGAAAAAATGCAGCCATGATGTACTCCTTTCCCAATTTTGAATCACTTCTTTGTTCCATATCTGATTCTAACTGTTGCTTCTTGACCTACATATAGATTTCTGAAGAGACAGATAACGTGGCCTGGTGTGCCCATAGTTTGTTATGATCCATACAGTCAAAGGTTTTAGTTAATGAAGCAAATTATTATTTTTTTTCTAGAATTCTCTTGCTCTTTCTATGACCCAGTGGATGTTGACAATTTGATCACTGGTTCCTCTGCCTTTTCTAAATTCAGCTTGAACATCTGGAAGCTCATGGTTCACATATTGTTGAAGCCTGGCTTGGAGAATTTTGAGCATTACTTTGATAGCATATGGAATAAGTGCTATTGTGTCAAGACCGGCATGACACCCAGGCTTCTGAAAGCATAATACGGTGAAAGAATGAAAAACAAGACACAAGAATTTGGTGAAAAGCGAGGATCAGAGGACCAACACTGCTCCCAGGTGAAGGTGCCAAAACTGAATCCAAGCCAGCTTTATTATACTTTCAGCCATCAAGGAAAGAATATGCAGGGAGTTAAGCTATAACTTACATGGCCTTCAGGGCCAAAGAGCAAAGTGATCATTAACCACTGAGCAACTAAGAAACATTTATCAATAACAAATCAGTAACTCAAACTAATATTCTTATCTATAGATTTTCCACCAGATATGTAAAACATGTGACTCTGAGACACCAGTTGAGAAACAGTCTGGAGTCAGTTGTCCAACACCAGGGTCATATCTTGTTTTCGTGACTATGAACTGTTCCCTCTGGACTTGTTCCAAGAGTCTCATGCCTTACAGTGTCTAGTTTATTAATAATTATAAATTTCTTTTGCGGCCCTTGCCGGGGCCTGCTTTTCTTTTATTCTTCCTGTTGCCTACACAATTGTATGGTAGTTTGAACATTCTTTGGCATTGTCTTTCTCTGGGACTGGAATGAAAACTGATATTTTCCAGTCCTGTGGCCACTGCTGAGTTTTCCAAATTTGCTGGCATATTGAGTGCAGCACATTCACAGTATCATCTTTTAGGAACTGAAAGAGCTCAACTGGAATTCTATCACCTCCACTAGTATTGTTCATAGTGACACTTCCTAAGGCCCATTTGCCTTTGTATTCCAGGATGTCTGGCTCTGAGTGATCACATCGTCATGGTTATCTGGGTCATGAAGATTTTTTGTATATAGTTCTGTGTGTTCTTGCCACCTCTTCTTTAATATCTTCTGCTTCTGTTAAGTCCATATCACTTCTGTCCTATATTAATTGAAATATTTCCTTTGTATCTCCAATTTTCTTGAAGAAAACTCTAGTGTTTCCTGTTCTATTGTTTTCCTTTATTTCTTTGCATTGATCACTGAGGAAGGCTTTCTTATCTCTCCTTGTTATGCTTTGGAACTCTGCATACAGATAGATATATCTCTCCTTTCCTCTTTTGCCTTTTGCATCTCTTTTTTGTCAACTATTTGTAAGGCCTCCTCAGACAATCATTTTGGTTTTTGCATTTCTTTTCCTTGGGGATGGTTTTGATCTCTGCCTCCTGTACAGTGTCATGAACCTCCATCCATAGTTCTTCAGACACTCTATCATGTCTAATCCCTTGAATCTATTTGTCATTTCCACTGTATAAATGTAAGGACTTGATTTAGATTATACATGAGTGGCCTGGTGGTTTTCTCTACTTTATTCATTTTAAGTCTAAATTTAGCAATAAGGAATTCATGATCTGAGCCACAGTCAGTTCCAGGTCTTGTTTTTGCTGACTGTAGAGAGCTTCGCCATCTTCAGCTGCAAAGAATATAATCAATCTGATTTCAGTATTGACCATCTGGTGATGTCCATGTGTAGAGTCATCTCTTATATTGTTGGAAGAGGAGTTTGCTATGACCAGTCTGTTCTTTTGTCAGAACTCTGTTAGCCTTTGCCCTGCTTCATTTTGTATTCCAAGGCCAAATTGCTGGTTACTCCAGTCTTCATAAATCTTGCTTATACTAAGGTGAGTGATATTGTCCTTCTTCACTACTAGGTATTTCTTGAAAAATGGAATAATATTATACCAGGGAGGGAGTAACACCTGTAAAAGTGTGACTTGAAATATGGGGATTTTCCCCCTCTAAATATCATAAATATTATCACTATGAACAAAGCTATTAGAAGTGATAGAATTCCAGTTGAGCTATTTCAAATCCAAAAGATGATGCTGTGAACATGCTGCACTCAGTATGCCAGCAAATTTGAAAAACTTGGAAAGTGGAAAATTGGAAATTTGGAAATCGACAGATGAATGGAAAAGTTGGAAATTTGGAAAATCCAGAAAGTGAACTAAAGAGAAACTTGATGAAAGTGAAAGAGGAGAGTGAAAAAGTTGGCTTAAAGCTCAACATTTTGAAAACTAAGATCATGGCATCTGGTCCCATCACTTCATGTCAAATAGATGGGAAAACAGTGGCAAACTTTATTTTTGGGCTCCAAAATCACTGCAGATGGTGGCTGCAGCCATGAAATTAGAAGATGCATACTCTTTGGAAGAAAAGTTATGATCAACCTAGATAGCATATTAAAAAGCAGAGACATTACTTTGTCAACAAAGGTCCGTCTGGTAAAGGCTATGGTATTTCCAGAGGTCATGTATGGATGTGAGAGTTGGATAGTGAAGAAAGCTGAATGCCGAAGAATTGATGCTTTTGAACTGTGGTGTTGGAGAAGACTTTCGAATGTCCTTTGGTCTGAAAGGAGGTCCAACCAGTGCACCCTAAAGGAGATCAGTCCTGGATATTCATTGGAAGGACGGATGTTGAAGCTGGAACTCCAATACTTTGGCCATCTGATGTGAAGCGCTGACTCACTGGAAAAGTCCCTGATGCTGGAAAATATTGAAGGCAGGAGGAGAAGGAGATGACAGAGGATGAGATGGTTACATGGCATCACCAACTTGATGGACATGAGTTTGGATAAACTCTGGGAATTGGTGATGGACAGGGAAGCCTGGTGTGCTGCAGTTCATGGGGTGGCAAAGAGTTGGACATGACTGAGAGATTGAACTGAACTGAACTGAATATTTCTTTGTGTATATGTACCAAAACTTCTTTATGCATTCACCTGTCAATGTACATTTAGTTTGCTTCCATGTTCTACCTATTGTAAATAGTGCTGCAATGAAAAATGGATATGTGTGTCTTTTTCAATTTTGGTTTCCTCAGGATATATGCCTAGGGGTGGGATTGCTGGGTCATATGGTGGTTTTATTCCTTGTTTTTAAGTAACCTCCATACTGTCTCCCACAGTGGCTGTATCAATTTATATTCCCACCAACAGTGCAAAAGCATTCCCTTTTTACACACGCTCTTCAGCATTTATTGTTTGTAGACTTTTTGATGATGGCCATTCTGAACAGTGTGAGGTGATATATCATAGTTTTGATTTGCATTTCTCTAATAATGAGTGATGTTGAGCATCTTTTCATGTGTTGTTAAGCCATCAGTATGTCTTCTTCGTCTTTGGGTCTCTTTTCCACTTTTTGATTGGGTTGCTGTCGAGTCATATGAGCTGCTTGTATATTTTGGAAGTTAATGCTTTGTCAGGTTTTCATTTGCTATTATTTTCTCCCATTCTGAGTGTTGTTTTTTTCACCTTGCATATAGTTTCCTTTGCAGTCAAAATTTTTTAAGTTTAATCAAGTCCCACTTGTTTACTTTTGTCTTTATTTCCGTTACTCTAGGAGGTGGGTCAAAGAGGATCCTGCTTTGATTTATGTCATCAAGTGTTCTGCTTTTGTTTTCCTCTAAGAGTTTTATAGTTTCTGGTCTTACATTTAGATCTTTAATCCATTTTGAGTTTAGCTTTGTTTATGGTGTTAGGAAGTGTTCCAATTTCATTCTTTTACATGTAGTTGTCAAATTTTCCTATCACCATTTATTGAAGAGGCTGTCTCTCTTCCTTTTTTTTTTTTTTACTTTGAAAATTTTATTGTGGTAAAGTACACATAACATAAAACTTACCTTCTTAGCTATTTTTAGCATATGATTGATTCAATAGTGTTAAGTACATTCATATTGTTGTGCAATGAACCTTAAAATTTTTTTTTGCATAACTAACACTCTATACCCACTATGCAATGACTCATATCATATAATTTGTAAGAATATCTGTAAATTAATATATGGTAAAGCTTTTACTGTCAAAAGATTCTGTCACAAATGTAAATTCAGGATTCATCGTGAAGGGAGATTTTGATGGGTATGGAACAATTTTACTCTGCTCCCTAAAATGGGCCTATTTTGGCTTCCTTTACCATTTATTCATTTTGACAACTCCTATCTCACATTTTTCTTGTCCTTGAAAAATGAATACAACTTTAATGGAGTGAGGTGTTAATTGAGTACAGAAAGACACATTGCATTGCAATACATCTCTCAATGGCAACAAGTATGAAAATAATGCCTACTTTTCTTTGTATCAGAACACAGACCAAGGACTCAAACTCTATTAGAATTACAGTGGCTGTACCTTAGTACTGCAGTTCTAAAATACTAGGGATATAGGTATCAGCTGAGGAAAACTTTCAAGCACAACAGAAAAATTACCAATTGTTTAATTCACTCTGGTTTAGAGATTTGACTTTTCATGTTAAAAGTATTCCTGAAACAAGGAGTTTTTAATGATATATGATGCCATTTATTTTGTAATTCTATTTTCTAAGTGGAGATGACAGACAATCAAACCAAAGCACACAATACTTAAGTATTTTCATAAAGTATAACACATACCTTGAAATTGGGGTTACTATTATACCAACCTGTTTTTTTTCCCCCGTACATAAAAGAGAGAGTTGTACAATGAATTATTAATACCATGAGAATGTTAAAGTATTTCTTTATACTCTGGAAAACCAGTTGTGCTGAAGCTTAGCAACAATCTTAGAATGGAATGTGTAGAAATTTGGTCATTGTTGTCAACTATTTTTAGGTTCTTTTCTGTGATTTCATGATGGAAGAGGCATTCAATCCAGAGAAATTATGCGCCACTTGTCAGAACAATTTAAAGTCATGGAGATACAGAGGCAGACAGAAGAGAGGCAGGAATATTTTCTTCAGGCAACTAGCTACAACTTTGTGATTCATCATAGCAGGCATGGTTGCCAGTTACCATGGTGGTAAAACCACATCCAGAATTTATACAGATTCCTGGAAAATGAAATCATATTGTTCTAATTAAATATAAAGAGATGAACCTGGTAGCCTTTTTCTATTATCATTTATGTATTAATGTATTAAACATTTATGTATTAATCCACAAAAATTAATTATTGAAACTACACTGCTTAAGATTTAAGAATCTAGAAGTTATTTTACAACATTATTTTTTTGACACAGGAAATACAAATCATTAAATCAGGCAGGGAATGACAATATTACAATAGTTATGATACTTTTTTTGTAAATTCTGAGGTGGTTTTTTGGTATAGAATATATACTTACCTTTAGAGTATTAGCTCTTTTGTTATGATTTCCCATAGTCTATTTAAGTTTCATAATTTCAAAGCTTTAGAAAACAAATCCACCATTTAAGATTTTGCTTATGAGGAAATAACTGGTTCAAAAGACAAGTCCATGTTACTCAATGTGGTGAACAAATCTCTCCCAGAAGTCTGAACCAACATATCTTTCATTCTTTCCTATACTCCAGAAATAACAAAGTGATGTCATTTTCTGCCCATATGTTATACTTATTGAATCTAAATTTATGTTGATAAACTCATCTGTATTTGAACTTCTTACAGTTCTCTCAATATGTCCCTGAAAATAAATCCAGATTGAAAATTGTATCAACTAAGTAAATGAGAAAGCTCATAAAATACAGTAACAATTGTATAGTTCCTTGGTGGCTCAGACAATAAAGCATCTGCCTACAAATACCAGACCACCTGACCTGCCCCTTGAGAAACCTATATGCAGGTCAGGAAGCAACAGTTAGAACTGGACGTGGAATAACAGACTGGTTCCAAACAGGAAAAGGAGTTCGTCAAGGCTGTATATTGTCACCCTGCTTATTTAACTTCTATGCAGAGTACATCATGAGAAACGCTGGACTGGAAGAAGCACAAACTGGAATCAAGATTGGCGGGAGAAATATCAATAACCTCAGATATGCAGATGACACCACCCTTATGGCAGAAAGTGAAGAGGAACTAAAAAGCCTCTTGATGAAAGTGAAAGAGGAGAGCGAAAAAGTTGGCTTAAAGCTCAAATTCAGAAAACGAAGATCATGGCATCTGGTCCCATCCCTTCATGGGAAATAGATGAGGAAACAGTGGGAAAGTGTCAGACTTTATCTTTTGGGGCTCCAAAATCACTGCAGATGGTGATTGCAGCCATGAAATTAAAAGATGCTTACTCCTTGGAAGGAAAGTTATGATCAACCTGGATAGCATATTAAAAGCAGAGACATTTTTCCAACAAAGGTCCATCTAGTCAAGGCTATGTTTTTTCCAGTGGTCATGTATGCATGTGAGAGTTGGACAGTGAAGAAAGAAGAGTGCTGAAGAATTGATGCGTTTGAACTATGGTGTTGGAGAAGACTCTTGAGAGTCCTTTGGACTGAAAGGAGATCCAACCAGTCCATTCTAAAGGAGATCAGTCCTGGGTGTTCATTGGAAGGACTGATGCTAAAGCTTACTTTCTGTCACAGGAAGAGGAGAAATCATCTCAATTTATACTTTGTAATTATTGTATTTTTTGTAAATAAACTGCTTCTTGTTTGTATTCTTAAAAAAAATAAATAAATAAAGCTGAAACTCCAATACTTTGGCCACCTCATGCAAAGAGTTGACTCAGTGGAAAAGACCCTGATGCTGGGAGGGATTAGGGGCAGGAGGAGAAGGGGACGACAGAGGATGAGATGGCTGGATGGCATCACCGACTCGTTGGACATGAGTCTGGGTAAATTCCGGGAGTTGGTAATGGACAGGGAGGCCTGGTGTGCTGGCTTCATGGGGTCGCAAAGAGTCAGACACGACTGAGTGACTGAACTAAATTGAACTTACAATGTGAGAAATCCAGGTTTGATCCCTGGGTCAGGAAGATCCCTTGGAGAAGGAAATGGCTGCCCACTCCAGTATGGAGGATCCTGGTAGGCTACAGTTCATGGGGTTGCAGAGTTGGACATGACTGAGTGACTTCACTTTCACTTTACAAAATGAAGAATGTAGAGTAAAATTAAAACAATAGTGAAAGTGAAAGTCTCTCAGTCGTGTCTGACTCTTTGTGACCCCATGGACTATACAGTCTATGGAATTCTCCAGGCCAGAATACTGGAGTGGGTAGCCTTTCTCTTCTCCAGGAGATCTTCCCAAACCAGGGATCAAACCCAGGTCTCCTGCATTGCAGGTGGATTCTTTACCAGCTGACCCACAAGGGAAGCTCAAGAATACTGGAATGGGTAGCCTATCCCTTTTCCAGGGATTTTCCCCACCCAAGAATTGAACCGGAGTCTTCTGCATTGCAGGCAAATTCTTTACCAACCAAGCTATCACACAAATAAAGATTTATGTGATGCACAAAAATTAAAATTCCCTAAAATCTCTTTCCTAATTTTTAAAATAACATACTATCACTGAATTTGAAAGGCTATTTTATTTTTTTATTTATTATTAAAATTTTTTTTTAAATTGGAGGCTAATTAGTTTACGATATTGTATTGATTTTGCCATACATCAACATGAATCCGCCACAGGTATACACGTGTTCTCCATTCTTCCTCCCTCCCCATACCATCCCTCTGGGTCGTTTCAGTGCACCAGCCCCAAGCATCAAGTATCATGCATCGAACCTGGACTGGCGATTCATTTCATATATGATATTACACATGTTTCAAGTTAAAAGAGAAAGTATGTAAATAAAATCTACTCTTTGGTATATTATAAAGCTTGGAGTTATCCTGGATTTGTCACATTATTTTCAAGCCTACCTCTTATCTATCAACAAAACAAATTGATTATGATTTCAAAGCATATCTCTGAAATTACCATTTCTCAACACCTACACTCATATCCCTTTAGTCAAATGAACAGTCAATGCACATTACTCCTACCTAGATGCTAAGAATTTAGTCTTGAATACAAAAGTATTTATCTACAGGAAAAGACACCACTTTCTGGGATCCTTTAAAATAAAGTTGGTTTATATCATTTTACTTTTTAAAGATCTAAAATGATTTCTTTCCAACCTTAAAATAAAAAGTAGTCTGCCTGGTACCTATAAGACTACATTGTTAGACATCTGGCTTACTAGCTAATCTCTAAACAAACAAATTAAGCAAAAACAAAGCCAAAAATGAGCCACCCCCTGCCCCCCAAAAAAGCAATAACATTCACCTCAGGTATTTTTCATTGTTACCTCTGAATGGAATATTCTCTTTGGATATTCTATAGTATATTTCATCCTTTCATTGAGGTCTTCATACAAATGAGTGAGTGGAAGTCACCCAGTAGTGTCCAACTCTTTGCAACCCCATGGACTATAACCTGCCAAGTTCCTCTATCCATGGAATTCTCCAGCTAGGAATACTGGAATGGATTGCCATTTCCTTCTCCAGGGGTCTTCCAGACCCAGAGATTGAACCCAGCCCAGGTCTCTTGGATTGCAGGCAGACTCTTTGTTATCTGAACTACCAAAAATATGACCTTTTCAAGATTTCTTTGATTATCCAAGTTAAAACTGTATGTCCTCTTAATTTTTATTTCCATTATTTGTGTTTTATAATGTCACAGTGCAACCTGACATTAAGTTATCTATCCATCTATTTACTTATCGTTTTTCTACCCTCAGAATCTAGGCTCTAGGAAAACATTTAAATTTGTTTTCTAATTAATCATCAGCATCTGGTATATACTAAAGGCTTATTGAATTAACATAAAAACAGATGAATTAATGAATAAAATATGGTTAGGGTGTAGCTATTGCAACAAAAACCCCACCTCTTATACATTACCACATGTATTCTTTCAAAGAGTAATGTGAGGGAGGCATTCATCATATTCCAGGTTTTATAGATAAAATATGAGTACAAGAAAGATTAAATCACATGTTCAATATCTTGTATGAAATTATTTTTCTGAATCTAACTTTTTTCTTTCTAAATGAACCTTTTTTCTTAACTGGGATACCACTCACCTCCAGAGAAAGAAAGGCAGAGCAGGAGCTAGTCAGTGATTCTCAGATCAGGCTGTACATTAGAATTACCTGAGGAAGTTAAAACAAAAATTACTGAGAGTCAGACATGATTTTAAGACAACTGAATCAGAATATCTAAGAATAGAGTGTGGACATTTACTTGGTTTATATACAGTGAATATATGTGTGCTTATAACTTTTGTATTAATGTTTTGTTTCCTTTGGATAAATACCCAGAATTGGAATTGCTGGACCATATGATAGTTTTTTTAAAGGTATTTTGAGAGACTTCTATATTGCTTTTTTATAGTATTGAAAAAGTTTCCATTCCCAGCAACAGTGCACAAAGTTCCATTCTCTTCACATCCTCACCAACACTTATATCTGTCTTCTTGATGATAGCTATTCTAATGAATATGAAGTTTTAGCTTTGGTTGTAATAGAGCTTTAATTTCCAGCATAGTGAAGGAAGTTGTGGGTTTAACAATCAAGATTTAGGGGGTGCTCAGCAATCCAGTGAGGAGATTCTCTAATGGGGTACTCCTAGAGGTCTGTGACTGTAGAAGGGTGTAGCAACCCACTCTAGTATTCTTGCATGGAGAATTCCGTGAACAGAGGAGCCTGGTTGGCTACAGTCCATGGAGTTGCAAAGCTCTGGACATGACTGAGCAACAACAGAGATCTGTGAGTTGACTTCCTGTAAGTCCTGAAGTAGACAGTAGGAACCAAGATTCTTTAGTGCCCTTTGATATTCTTCTCTGCCTCCTTCTTTTTCTTTTCTTACCTCTTACCCCTACCTTGGAGAAGACTCTTGAGAGTCCCTTGGACAGCAAGGAGATCCAACCAGTCAATTCTGAAGGAGATCAGCTGTGGGATTTCTTTGGAAGGAATGATGCTAAAGCTGAAGATCCAATACTTTGGCCACCTCATGCGAAGAGTTGACTCATTGGAAAAGACCCTGATGCTGGGAGGGATTAGGGGCATGAGGAGAAGGGGATGACAGAGGATGAGATGGCTGGATGGCATCACTGACTCGATGGATGTGAGTCTGAGTGAACTCCAGGAGTTGGTGATAGACAGAGAGGCCTGGCGTGCTGCGATTCATGGGGTCACAAAGAGTCGGACATGACTGAGTGACTGAACTGAACTGAACCCCTACCTCTAGTGGTAGAAGTTGTTCCTCAGAAATCAGAGTGGTCCTGGGGAGAAACAGATTTCTCCAGCCACAACATGTACAACTGGGATAGGTAGGGTGACTCATCACTTTGACTTTTTATTTCTTCTCTGGGAAAGGTCTCTGCTTTCCACTTCCCCTTGGGAAAGGTCACCACCACCACTGCCAAACATTTAAGCCCTTTGACATATTACCTTAGGGTCAGGATCAACTCTGGTAAGTTTCTCCTCTGCCTCTACATCCAAACTCTTTTGTTTCAATAATATGCTGGAATCTCCCCTCAGGAATGCTGCACATTTTGTCTCTCACCTGTGACTTCCTGCTCAATTTGCTTTCTCTGAGTATTTTTCTGATCATGGTGAGTGAGGATAGGGTAAGTTCACTGAAATTTTGGATATGAAGTCCCTACTGAAGTTGCATTTATTTTTTGATTCACAGATAGGGAAGACTATTCCTTAGTCTCTTGCTATAAGGCACTTTGTTCAGCTATGAAAGCCTCTAATTGTTTAAAAAAAAAATGGGGGAGAGAGAGAGAAAAAAGACAGGAATTGGATCTCTACTTGAGATGATGTATAAACATCTTTCTGAAGTCTTAACTCTGACTTAAGAGTAGTGTTGTGTTTGTTTCTGTGTTTGTAGGTAGGTAAGTAAATGGATGTTTAAACTGATAGTGAATTGAGTACTTAAAAGAGTTGAAAGAAAAGATTATTTGGGTTAAAATGAGAAACACCTAAGATAAATGAAAACAGAAAGTTGTATAATGTCAATTAGAAGGAAATATCCATGCCCAAAGCAATAGGGTCAACATTAGTATCTGATCCTTTTTAGAAGGTAAGAAATAGGCAATAAGAAAAGGGTTATATTACAGTAAAATGGAATAGTACATACTGATGATATTACAGTATCCAGTGTACTGGACGACATAAAATATATAAGTAAAAATACATAAAAATACAGAAGATAAGTGGCAGATATTTAATAGCAGTAGAACCTTGATCATCATCATCCCTGCAACATAAAATAGACAAATAATAAAGATTATAGTTGTTTAAAAGGATCTAGTAAGCTTTAGTTAAGTGTGACATGGTTGCCTGAAACAGGATTTATTCTATTGCAACTTTGCATTGTTCCACATTCTTTTTAAATCTTGTTATTTATTATCAGTCAATTGGAGGTACGTATGGGAGTATCACCTTCTCAGGTGGCGCTAGTGGTAAATAACTCACCAGCTAATGCAGGAGACTCAAGAAACATGGGTTCAATCACTGGGTCAGGAGGATCCCCTAGAGACGGGAATGGCAACCCACTGCAGTATTCATGCCTAGAGAATCCCACAGGCAGAGGAGCCTGGAGAGCTATATAGTTCATGGGGTTGCAAAGAGTTAGACACTACTGAAGCAACTTAGCATGCATTCATGCATAGGAGTATCACACTGATGTTTTATTTTCCCTTTTCCTCATGATAGATGACATTAATAGCTCACTTGGTAAATAATCTGCCTGCAATGCAGGAGACCTTGGTTCTATTCCTGGGTCAGAAAGATCCCCTGGAAAAGGGATAGGTTACCTACTCTAGTGTTCTGGCCTAGGTAATTTCGTGGGGTCACAAAGAGTTGAACACAACTAAGTGACTTTCACTTTCACTGAATATCAGCTATTTAGATAGACTCTTTTATGAAGTTCTTGTTCAATTATTTAATCCATTTTTAAAATTGGTATTTCTCTTACTGATCTGTAAGAGTTTTTAATGTATTCCAAGATATGATTTATTTGAAAACAAACACACAGGGAGATTTAAAAGTGGCAGAAGTGTAGGTGAATGTGGAGTAAGTACATCTCTCTCCACGGATACATCAGGAAATCAACTTCAGAAACAGAAGTGCATGCAGAACACCAGCTGAGAGCAGATAGGAGTACCTGACGAGCGGAAAAAAAAGAAAAAAAAATACATAAGACCACACAAAACTCCGTAGGATGAAGGAACTGGGGGAAAAACAAGAGTGTTAGTAAGATTGGACCTTCCCTTGGTGGATGGGGGAACTGTTCCCCACAGTGGGGCAATTGTCTGACTCAGAGGAGAAACACCTTCTCACTCTACTCTTGCAGTTAATCTTTAATGTATATAAATCTACTTTATCTACCTATATTTAACTTTGCATGTCTATTCTTTCTATTTTTACTTTTCTTTCCTCTCAACATATTTACTAGTTTTGTTCCCATTGCTTTATTTCCCACTTGACACCTTGCTTCAGTTTTGATTTCCAGTTTGTTCTTCAGTTAGTTTTGTTCTTAACTGGTAAGTATACTTTTTATTTTCTCTGTTTGCCAGGTCAATCTATTGTACTCTATTTAAGCTGGACTATTCTGACTTCACTTATGGGTGTATATTCAATGATTTTAATTATTAGCTGCCTGATTTTATAACTGCAATTTGTCTGGGGTTCATCTTTGGCTTCTTGCTTTTGGATATTTGTATTAAGCTCAATTAATGCCATAACAAACCACTTATAGAATCTTCATTCATACCAGAGATCAAGCCCTGAGCCTTTGGAGTGTGAGCACTAATTCCAAAATTCTAGAATACCAGAGACCTAACCCTAGGGAGTATAAAACAGTGAGAACTACACAAAGAAAACCACTTGAATACAACACCCAGAATCATCCAACCACCAGTAGCACTCTGTGCAGGACACCTCTTCTAAACAATAAACAAAACAAAATACAAACCAAATCATCAGCAGACAGGATTACCATCTCACTCAGCCTTGCTTATGAGGAAAATAAAAAACATACAAACAAACAAAAACAGCACAAATTGCACACTATACAAACCACTGGACCAACCTTAGGAGGGCAGAAACCAAAGGAAATATAGAATTCAACCTTGAAGCCTGGGAAAGGAGACCTCAAATACAATAAGTTTAAAAAAAAAAAAAAGAAAATGCAGAGAAATACTACACAAATGAAGGAACAATTTAGAAACACAGAAGTCCAAATGAATGAAGAGGAAATAAGGCAAACAACCTGACAAAAGAATTCAGAATAATGATAGTAAAGATCAAAAACCTTGAAAACAAAATGGAGAAAATGCAAGAATCATTTAACAAACTTAGAAGGATTAAAGAATAAACATACAGAGACAAACAACACAATAACTGAAATTAAATTGTGGAATTTATGAAGGAATCAATTGTGGAATTTATGAAGCTGAAGAAAAATATCAGTGAGTTGGAATATAAAATGGTGGAAATAACCTCTGAAGAGTAGAATACAGTAAAAGAATGCAAAGAACTGAGGATGGTCTCAGAGACCTCTGAGACAATATCAAATAAACCAACATTCAAATTATAGGGTCCCAGAAGAAAAAGAGAAAAAGAAAGGGCATGAGAAAATTTTTAAAGAAATTATAGTTGAAAATTTCCCCAACATGGAAAAGGAAATAATTAATCTGAAGAGGTACAAAGAATCCCATACAGGTTAAACTCAAGGAGAAAGACACCAAGACACATTCTAATCAAACTAACAAAGACTAAACACACACACAAAAAAGACTATTAAAAGCAGCAAGGGAAAAGCAACAAGGAACATACAATGGAAACCCATAAGTTTAACAGCTGATCTTTCAGTAGCAGCTCTGCAGGCCAGAAGGGAATGGCAGGATATATTTGAAGTACTGAAAGGGAAAAATCTACAAGCTAGATTACTGTACCTGGCAAGGCTCTCATTCAAATTGATGGAGAAATAAAAACTTTTCAGGCAAGCAAAAGTCAAGAGAATTCAGTACCACCAAAGTAGCATTACAGCAAATGTTAAAGGGACTTATATAGTCAAGAAATACAAAAGAGGAAAAGCGATCTACAAAATCAACCCCAAATAATTAAGAAAATGGCAATAGAAACATATATATCAATATTTACTTTAAACGTAAATGGATTAAGTGCTCCAAACAAAAGACACAGAGTTGCCGAATGGATACAAAAACAAGACCCATATATAAGCTGTCTAAAAGAAACCCTCTTCAGACCTAAAGATACATATAGACTGAGGAGAAGAGGATGGAAAACTATATTGCATGTAAATGGGAAGCAAAAGAAAACTGGAGTAGCAATCCTCATATCAGACAAAATAGATCTTAAAGAAGATGGCAAGAGATAAAGAAGGCCACTACATAATGATCAAGGGATCACTCCAAAGGAAGATATCTTCAAAGAAGACATACGGATGGCTAGCAAAAACATGAAAAGATGCTCAACATCACTCATTATCAATGAAGTGCAAATCAAGACCACAATGAGGTACCATTTCACACCAGTCAGAATGGCTGTAATCCAAAAGTCTACAAGCAATAAATGCTGGAGAGGGTGTGGAGAAAAAGGAACCCTCTTACACTGTTGGTGGGAATGCAAACTAGTAGAGCCACTATGGAGAACAGGGTGGAGATTCCTTCAAAAACTACAAATAGAACTGCCTTATGACCCAGCAATCCCACTGCTGGGCATACACACTGAGGAAAGCAGAATTGAAAGAGACACGTGTATTCCAATGTTCATTGCAGCACTGTTTATAATAGCCAGGACATGGAAACAACCTAGATGTCCATCAGCAGATGAATGGAAAAGAAAGCTGTGGTGTATTATACACAATGGAATATTATTCAGCCATTAAAAAGAATACATTTAAATCAGTTCTAATGAGGTGGATGAAACTGGAGCCTATTATACAGAGTGAAGTAAGCCAGAAAGAAAAACACCAATACAGTATACTAACACATATATATGGAATTTAGAAAGATTGTAATGATAACTCTGTATGTGAGACAGCAAAAGAGACACAGATGTATAGAACGGACTTTTGGACTCTGTAGGGGAGGGAGAGGGTGAGATGATTTGGGAGAATGGCATTGAAACATGTATACTATCATGTAGGAAATGAATCACTAGTCTAGATTTGATACAGGATACAGGATGCTTGGGGCTGATGCACTGGGGTGACCCAGAGAGATGATATGGGGAGGGTGGTGGGAGGGGGTTCAGGATTGAGAACTCATGTACACCCGTGGAGGATTCATGTCAATGTATGGTGAAACCAATACAGTATTGTAAAGTTTATAAATAAATAAATAAATAAATAGAAAATAAAGAGCAAAACCAATACAGTATTGTAACATTAAAAAATAAATAAAAAATATAAAGGAAGAAAAAAAAAAAAAAAAGGACGATATCTATGCACCCAACATAGGAGCACCTCAGTAACACAATAATAGTTGTAGACTTTAACACTCCACTTAAACCAGTGGATCACCAAAATAGAACATTAATAAGGAAACATAAGTCTTAAATGATACATTAGATGAGATGGATCTCATTTATATCTTCAGGACATTCTATCCAAATGCAGAGGAATATACCTTCTTCTCAAGTGCACATGGAACATTCTCCAGGAGAGATGACATCTTGGGTCACAAATCAAACCTCAGTAATTTAACAAAATTGAAATCTTATCAGTCATCTTCTCTGACATGAACATTATAAGACTAGATATCAATCACAAGAAAAAAAAAAACTGTAAGAAACATAAGCACATGGAGATTAAACAATACATTTCTAAATAACCAACAGGTAACTGAAGAAATCAAAAGGGTAACAAAATTTTCTAGAAAAAACGACAATGAAAACATGACAAATCCAAACCTATGGGATGCAACCAAAGCCGTTCTAAGAGGGACGTGTATAGCATACAATTCTAACCTCAAGAAACAAACGAAAAAAGGTAATTGAATAGACAACTTAACTTTACCCCTGAAACAACTGGAATAATAATAAGAAGAACAGCAACAAAAAAGCCCCAAATTAATAGAAGGAAAGAAATCATAAAGATCCGAGCAGAAATAAATGAGGAAGAAATGAAAGAAACAATAGTAGAGATTACTAAAACTAAACACTTGTTCTTTGAGATATTAGACAAAATTGACAAACCTTTAGCCAGACTCATCAAGGAAAAAAAGAAGAATCAAATAATAAAATTAGAAATGAAAAAGGAGAGGTTATAACAGACAAAGCAGAAAGACGAACGATTATGAGACTATTATGAACAGCTACATGGCAATACAATGGATAACTTGGAAGAAATGGACAGATTCTTAGAAAATTTCAACCTTTCAGGACTAAAACACGAGAAAATACAAATTATGAACAACCCAATTACAAGCACTGAAATTGAAGCTGTGATCAAAAATCTCTCCCAAAACAACAACCTAGGACTAGATGGCTTCACAGGAGAATTCTGTGAAACATTTAGAGAAGAGTTAATGCCTATCCTTCTAAAACTCTTTCAAAAAATTGCAGAGGAAGGAACACTTTCAAACTCATCCTATGAGGCCACCAACACCTGGATACCAAAACCAGACAAAGACAATACAAAAAAGAAAACTACAGGCCAATATCACTGATGAACATAGATGCAAAAATCCTCACCAAAATTTTAGCAAACAGAATTCAGAATTCATCAAAAACTCATATGCCATGATCAAGTTTGGTTTATTTCAAGGATGCAAGGATTCTTCAATATAAGCAAAATATCAATGTAATACACTATATTAACAAACTGAAGATGAAAACCATATGATAATCTCAATAGGTACAGGAAAAGCCTTTTATAAAATTCAGTACCCATTTATGATTAGAGGGCTTCCCTGGTGGCTCAGAGGGTAAAGCATCTGCCTACAATGCAGGAGACCCAGGTTCAATCCCTGGGTTGGGAAGATCCCCTGGAGAAGGGAATGGCAACCCACTCCAGTACTCTTGCTTGGAAAATCCCATGGACTGAGAAGCCTTGTAGGCTACAGTCCATGGGGTCGCAAAGAGTTGGACATGGCTGAGAGACTTCACTTTCACTTTTAATCACATTTATGATTAAAACTTCAAAAAATAGGCATAGAAGGAACCTACCTCAACATAGTAAAGGTCATATATAATAAGCCTACAAGCAAACATTATTCTCAATGGTGAAAAACTGAAAGCATTCCCCTAAGGTCAGGAAGAAGACAAAGGTATCCACTTTCACCACTATTATTCAACATAATTCTGGAAGTCCTAGCTACAGCAATCAAAGAAGGAAAAGAAATAAAAGGAATCCAGATTGGAAATGAAGAAGTAAGACTCTAATTGTTTGGAGATGACATGATACTGTACATAGGAAATCCTAAAGATAGTATCAGGAAATTCTAGAGCTAATCTGTGAATTTAGCAAAATTGCAGGATACAAAAATCAGTATACAGAAATCACTTGCTTTTCTATATGCTAACAATGAAAAATCAGAAAGGGAAATTAATCCCATTCACTATTGCAACAAAAAGATAAAATATCTAGGAATAAACTTACCAAAGGAGACAAAAGAAGTGTCATGGAAAATTACAAGACACTAATGAAATAAATCAAAGATGATATAAACAGATAGATATTCCATGTTCATGGGTAGGAATAACTAACATTATGAAAATGAATATACAGCCAAATGTGATCTACAGATTCAGTGTGATCCCTATCAAATTACTAAAGACATTTTTCACAGAATTAGAACAAAAAATTCCAAAATTCATGTGGAAACACAAAAGACCCCCAGTAGTCAAGGCAGTCTTGAGAAAGAAGAATGGAGCTGGTGGAATCAGTATTCTTGACTTCAGGTTAAACTGCAAAGCTACAGTCATAAGACAGCATGATACTGGCACAAAAACAGAAATATAGACCAATGTAACAAGATAGAAAACCCATAAATAAACCCATGCACCTATGGGTATCTTATTGTTGACAAAGGAGGCAAGAATATACAATGGGGCATAGACAGCCTCTTCAATAAACGGTTCTGGGCAGACCAGACAGCTACATGTAAAAGAATGAAAATAGAACACTTCCTAACACCATACACAAAGATAAATTCAAAATGGATTAAAGACCTAAATATAAGACCAGAAACTATGAAACTCTTAGAGGAAAATATAGGCAGAACACTCGACATAAATCAAAGCCAGATCCTCTATGACTCACCTCCTAGATTAATGGAAATAAAAAAAAAAAAAAGAAGTAAACAAGTGGGCCCTGATTAAACTGAAAAGCTTCTGCACAGCAAAGGAGATTATAAGCAAGGTGAAAAGACAACCCTCAGAATGGGAGAAAACAATAGCAAATGAAACAACTGACAGGACGTTAACTTCCCAGATATACAAGCAGCTTATACATCTCAATACCAGAAAAAACCAACAACCCAGTCAAAAAGTGAGAAAAGACCTGAACAAAGACCTGAACAGACATTTCTTCAAAGAAGACATACAGATGGCTAATAAACCCATGAAAAGATGCTCAACATCACTCATTATTAGAGAAATGCAATTCAAAACTACAATGAGATATCACCTCACATCAGTTAGAATGGCCATCATCAAAAATTCTACAAGCAATAAATGCTGGAGAGGGTGTGGTTAAAGGGAATGCTCTTGCACTGTTGGTGGGAATGTAAATTGATACAGCCACTATGGAAGATTGTATGGAGATTCCTTAAAAAAAAAAGGAATAAACCACCATATGACCCAGCAATCTCACTCCTAAGCATATACCCTGAGGAGGCCAAACTTGAAAAAAAAAATATGTATCCGATTGTTCATGTGGCATTATTTACAATAATTAGAACATGGAAGCAACTTAGATGTCCATTGACAGATTAATGGATAAAGAAATTGTGATACATATGCACAATGGAATATTACTCAGCCATAAAAAGGAATACATTTGGGTCAGCTCTAATGAGGTGGATGAACCTAGAATTTATTGTAAAGAGTGAAGTAAGTCAGAAAGAGGAAGATAAATATCATATTCTAATGTATATACATGGAATATAGAATAATGGTGCTGAAGAATTTATTCACAGGGTAGCAATGGAGAAACAGACATAGAGAATAGACTTATAGACATGGTGAGAGGGAGGCGAGGGTGAGATGCATGGAAAGAGTAACATGGAAACTTACATTATCCTGTGTAAAATAGACGGCCAATGGGAATTTGCTGTATGGCTCATGGAACTCAAACAGGGGCTCTCTGTCACCCTGGATGGGTAGGATGGGGAAGCAGATGGTAGAAGGGTTCAGGAGGAAGAGGAATACACACACACACACACACACACACACACACACACACATACATACACATGGCTGATTCATGTTGAGGTTTGACAGAAGACAACAAAATTCTGTAAAACAATTATCCTTCAATAAAAAATAAATTAATTCCAAAAAAGCAAACACAAATTGAAAGAAATAAGAGGAAAACGAGACAGTATAGCAGAAAAGAACTTAAAAACCTGAAGGAAATGATCCATGTGAAGTGGTGCAGAGTTAGATAATTTCCAATTATTACAAGATGTTATAAAATAGAATCACAACAAGAAAGAGCAATTTTCAAAAAAATATAGTAATAGAGAATTGAGCATTTATTAGTTAGCTGGCTTCCCTGGTAGCTTAAACAGTAAGAACCTGTTTACAATGCAAGAGACCTGGGTTTGATCCCTGGGTTTGGAAGATCACCTGGAGAATGGAATGGCTACCAACTCCAGTGTTCTTGCCTGGAGAATTCCATGAACAGAGGAGACTGGCAGGCCACAGTGCATGAGATCATAAAAGAGTTGGACATAACTGAGTGACTTTCACTTTAAAGATTCAGAAAAGAGAATCAAAATGCTTTATAAGTAACTGAAATAAATTCAGGAAAAGATAGAAAAATTAAATGACTGATTTATGATATTAAAGATTCAAATTAGAAAAAAAGTTTCAAATTTTGAGTTTAGGAAGTGATGTTATAGAAAATCAGTGACACATTACAGATTGTAGGAGACAGGGCCTAAGAGAAGGTCTAATATTTTTAGGAATTAAGAAAAAATGATTCATGCAAGTTACATGTTGATTCATTCAACCTGTTACTGATAATTCACAGCTGCTATAGCTGGAAACTAGAAATATAGAGATGAACACATTCAGTATTCTGTGAAAAATATTCCATAACTAAAATATCAGTCAATATTTCCATAGTCAAAAAATGTAAATATCAACTCACAATTTAAAATACATTGTCCTATAATTTTAGAAATATTTGTTGCTGTTCAATCACTCAATCCTGTCCAACTCTTTGTGACCCCATGGACTACAGCATGCCAGGCTTCCTTGTCCTCCACCATCTCCCGGAGTTTGCTCAAACTTGTATCCATTGACTTGATGATGCCATCCAACCATCTCATTCTTTGTTGCCCACTTCTCCTCCTGCCCTCAGTCTTTTCCAGCATCAGGGTCTTTTCCAATGAGTTGGCTCTTCGCATCAGTTGGCCAAAATATGGAGGCTCACCTTCAGCAATAGTACTTGCAGTGAATATTCAGGGTTGACTTCCTTTAGGATTGACTGGTTTGATCTCCATGCTGTCCAAGGGACTCTCCAGCACCACAGGTAATTTTCATGTATTTTTCCCTTTAAAAACATTGCTTAATTTATTTTAATTGGGGTATAATTACTGTACAAAATTGTGATGGTTTCTGTTATTCATTGACATGAATCAGCCATGGGTGCACTTGTGTCCCACCATCCTGAACCTCCCCCCACACACACCTCATTCCCCACCCCATGTTTCTGGGTTGTCCCAGAGCACTGGCTTTGGGTGCCCTGCTTCATATATCAAACTTGTTCTGGTTATCTATTTTATATATGGCAATATACATGTTTCAATGCAATTCTCTCAAATCATCCCACTGTCACCATCTCGACCACAGAGTCCAAAGTCCGTTCTTTACATCTGTGTCTCTTTTGTTACCTTACTATAGGATCAACATTACTTCTTTCTAAATTATTATATATATTCATTAATATGTAGTATTTGTGTTTCTCTTTTTACTTATTTCACTCTGTATAATAGGCTCCAATTTCATCCATCTCATTAGCACTGACTCAAATGCCTTCTTTTTATAGTTGAGAAATATTCCATTGTGTATATGTACAACAACTTTTTATCCATTCATCTGCCAATGGACACTCAGGTTGCTTCCATGTCCTAGCTATTGTAATCACTACTGGAATGAACATTGGGGTATATGTGTCTCTTTCAGTTCTGGTTTCCTCAGTGTGTATGCCCAGCAGTGGGATTGTTGAGTCCTAGGGCAGTTGTATTTCCTATTTTCTAGGAACTCTCCACACTGTTCTCCATAGGGCTGTACCAGCGTGCATTCCCACCAACAGTCTGACAGGCTTCCCTCTCCTCCACACTCTCTCCAGCATTTATTGTCTGCAGACTTTTCAGTGGTGTCATTCTGACCAACGTGAGATGATACCTCATTGTGCTTTTGATTTGTATTACTCTAGCAGTGGGTGACAGAGAAGGCAATGGCACTCCACTCCAGTACTCTAGCCTGGAAAATCCCATGGACGGAAGAGCCTGGTAGGCTGCAGGCCATGAGGTCACTAATAGACACGACTGAGCGACTTCACTTTCACTTTTCAGTTTTATGCATTCAGTTCAGTTCAGTTCAGTTCATTCGCTCAGTCGTCTCCGACTCTTTGCAACCCCATGAATCGCATCACGCCAGGCCTCCCTGTCCATCACCAACTCCCAGAGTTCACTCAGACTCACGTCCATTAAGTCAGTGATGCCATCCAGCCATCTCATCCTGTCATCCCCTTCTCCTCCTGCCCCCAATCCCTCCCAGCATCAGAGTCTTTTCCAATGAGTCAACTCTTCACATGAGATGGCCAGAGTATTGGAGTTTCAGCTTTAGCATCAGTCCTTCAAATGAACACCCAGGACTGATCTCCTTTAGGATGGACTGGGTGGATCTCCTTGTAGTCCAAGGGACTCTCAAGAGTCTTCTGCAGCACCACAGTTCAAAAGCATCAGTTCTTTGGCACTCAGGTTTCTTCACAGTCCAACTCTCACATCCATACATGACCACTGGAAAAATCATAGTCTTGACTAGACAGACCTTTGTTGGCAAAGTAATGTCTCTGCTTTTTAATATGCTATCTAGATTGATCATATCTTTCCTTCCAAAGAGTAAGCATCTTTTAATTTCATGGCTGCAGTTACCATTTGCCGTGATTCTGGAGCCCCTCAAAATAAAGTCTGACACTGTTTATACTGTTTCCCCATCTATTTCCCATGAAATGATGGGACTATGAATAAAGTTAGTGGAGGCAATGGAATTCCAGTTGAGCTATTTCAAATCCTGAAAGATGATGCTGTGAAAGTGCTGCACTCAATATGTCGGCAAATTCGGAAAACTCAGCAGTGGCCACAGGACTGAAAAAGTCAATTTTCATTCCAATCCCAAAGAAAGGCAATGCCAAATAATGCTCAGGAAATGGCAACCCACTCTAGTGTTCTTGCCTGGAGATTCCGAAGGATGGGGGAAACTGGTGGGAGGCCGTCTATAGGGTCACACAGAGTCAGACATGACTGAAGCAACTTAGTAGCACCAGCAGCAGTACTGAGTGAGGTTGAGCATATTTTCATATGTTTATTAGCCATCTGTATGCTTTCTTTGGAGAAATGTCTGTTTAGTTCTTTTGCCCACTTTTTGATTGCATTGTTTGTTTTTCTGGTATTGAGCTACAGGAGCTGCTTATACATTTTGGAGATTAATTCTTTGTCAGTTGTTTCATTTGATATTATTTCTCCCACAACACCACAGTTTCAAAGCATCAGTTCTTCAGTGCCCAGCCTTCTTTATGGTCCAACACTCACATCCATACATGACTACTGGAAAAAAACACTGTTTTGACTATATAGACCTTTGTCAGAAAAGTGATGTCTCTGCTTTTTAATACAGATGTTTTAATGTCTAGGTTTGCCATAACTTTTCTTCTGAGGGGCAAGCGTCTTTTAATTTCCAGGCTGTAGTCACCATCTGCAGTGATTTTGGAGCCCAAGAAAAAAAGTCTTTCACTGTTTCCATTGTTTCCCCCTCTATATTTAGTTAAGTGATGGGACCAGATATGTAATCTTAGTTTTTTGAATGTTGAGTTTTAAACCAGTTTTTTCACTCTCTTATTTCACCTTCATCAAAAGGCTATTTAGTTCCTCTTCACTTTCTGCAATTAGGGTTGTGTTATCTGCATATATGGGGTTACTGATATTTCTCCTGGCAACCTTGATTCCAGTTTGTGCTTCATGCAGCCCAGTATTTCACATGATGTACTCTACATAGAAGTTAAACAACCAGAGTGACAATGTATACCTACATACATTTGACAAATATATACACACATTCATTCTTAATGTGTAATACATACATACATTTGACAAAGGTTGAGAGGAAGACTGAGGGGAATGTATTTGTAAGAGAGTTAAATCATCATTCATCATAAAGGAAGCATATGAAGTTTTAAAATTAAGCAACAGCAATGTATAGTTTAAATTATGGAGTTAAATATCAGGTAGCAGGAACACCCAATTATAATACTATATAGATTATAATATATGTAATATTATATAGAACAGGTATATAGTATTCTTTAATGATTAATAAGAATTTATTGAAAGCTACCAATATTTTCAGTGAATTACTAAGCTTTATAACTTCATAATTCCACTAAATTAACTTGTATGCATACACATATATGTTTATGGACTACATATTATATATATATATATATATATATATTCAGTGGGAAAATAAATCATCAATTTATCAATAAGGAAACATTTACTAGATACTTGATATAGTAGGTTCTCATTAACTTGAGAGTATATGCACACTTTGGTGGTGAAATTAATTAGCAGTCATAGGAAAAGTGATTGGTAGCAGTGACCAAGACTAAGAAATTGAAATGACAGATGAGAATATTAATATTTTAACATTATTCTGGTTAATATGCTATGCAATACTTAAGGGAATTGGAAAGCATGAAGAATGTGAGTAATTGAAATCATTTTTCATATGAATCTTGAAATCTGCAGAGATCAAAATGGAGTGATTCCTTTGCATTTGTTCTTGTAAGCCAAGAAATAGCCCTACTAATTATTAGAAATAAAGAAGACTGTGAGAAAATAATATTAATATAACAATCTATTTGGGATTTCTTTATAGTTTGGTAGAAAGTGAAAGTGAAAGTCAGTCAGGCATGTCCGACTCTTTGTAACCGCATGGACTATACAGTCCGTGAAATTCTCCAGGCCAGAATACTGGAGTAGGTAGCCTTTTCCTTCCCTAAGGGCTCTTCCGGACCCAGCAATCAAACCCCAGGTCTCCCGCATTGCAGGAGAAATGTTCACCAGCTGAGACACAAGGGAATCCCAGTTTAGCAGAAATATGACCCAAGTGCTAAATCATCCATAGACATTGGACATATAAGATATGGTCATTTTTAAATAAAAGTTAATTGGACAAACTTCAAGAGACTTCTCTGAAAATATCTGATGTTTGTAATATTCCTAATCTATTCTGTAATTTTTAATAGTTTCTTATTTTAATGGAAGATTACTATTGGTTGTTTTTTTTTTTTTCCATTTCAATAAATTCAGTTCAGTAAATTAGAACCTTAAATATTGGGTTGACCAGAAAGATTGTTTGGAGTTCATCATACCATACTATGGAAAATCCTGAATAAATTTCAGTCAATCATATATGTACTTATTGGAAAAGGAAATGGCAACCCACTCCAGTATTCTTTCCTGGGACACACCATGGGACAGAGGAGTCTGGCAGGCTACAGTTAGTTGGATTGCAAAAGAGTCAGACATGACTTAGCGATGAAACAACATATGTAGTCATATATTGTGAATCAAGTAGTTCTTTAATCAATGGCTACAATAACTCCATTTCTTTTCTCTTTCCTTCCTATTAGTCACCATATTGAGTACACATTAGATGGCAAGCATTGTGCTCATGTTTTAAAATACACATATTTAAATAACTCAGAGAATTTCAGGAATATTCTGCAGATGAGGAAATGTATGTTCAAAGATGTTAATTAAATTGCCCAGCATCATAGTATTAGCAAATAGAAGATGTATCTTTCTAAATGCAAATCTTTTCTATTACATAATGGTGCATTATTTTAAACACACATATATGTTTTTTAATCTACAAGTGTTCATTGAGTGCCTAGTATCTGCCACGCTTTACTCTTGACACTGGGAGAAATAAAATGCAATGACTTTTCTTATGATTCTCACAGTCTCACAGTCTGGTAGAGAAGGTATTCATATAAACATATTTCTGCATCTGCTGCTGCTAAGTCGCTTCATTTGAAGCATGGAAATTTGGTTTGACCTTATTATTCCTTTTTGGGAATTCTGTACCTGTTGAGAAATTGATTTAAGAGAAGAATGCCACTATAAAATTTCATGAGAAAGATTCCCCAAATATCTATGATAAATTATTTTAATTATAACATTAAAATAATGGGTAAGAAGAAAAATTTTTAAAATAGAGTAAATGGTAAACTAAAAAATGTATTTTGTCTTCATTTATTGAACTTTAAAAGTTTTCACAAATGATTTAAGAATAGATCTTCTGATGATTTTAAGCCTAAAGAGGCAAAAATTTGAGCAAAGTCTTATTGAACTGACTGCAATAGAATAGCAAGCATTTACTGTGAATGAAGATCAAAGAAATTTTAGTTTAAAATAGCCTGTAAATTTTAAGTAACAGAATTCTATTATAAGACATGTGGCTGAAACACTAGTTCTTGACTTATATTCTGCTATGCATATTATCAAAAATGTTAGTAATATTAATGAATTGATTTTTAATAATCACTTACTTACATGCAAAGGTAAAACCATATATATTTAATTTTTTTCTGTGCTGAGTTAATTATTCTTCTGCTTTACTGTTGAGAAGTTTCTTGGTCTCACATAGCTGACAACAGAGTGGATCTGATTGATGGACTATTTATGGAATGGAAAATCAGTAAAACAGATGTCATATAATTATGACTGACAATGAAACAAGTGCAGCAAAGCTGGGAATGACATGCAAATAATCAGATGATGAATATTTTTTCACATTTTTCAGTTATATATTAGAAGAGTAATTATAACACAAAAAATGTAACACAATTACTGCCCTTAGGCAGGAAAATAGTGAGTCAATGTTGTCACTCTACCTAATTAAAAAACATCTATTCATACATGACATAAAAGAGCCAATAGAACTACTTTGTCAGATATCAGGAACTCAAGCAAGATGGAATAGAAGCTATTACATTTTTTTAATGTTTGAATTAAAGATTTAACGTTGCACTCTACCAATAATAAAGCTAGCTTTCAAGAGAGCTTACTTATAGAGAACATGGTTTATTAAAACTGGATTAAAAAAAAATCAAACAGTTGTCACTTGAGAGCAAAAGTATTTCTTACTTTGTGCCTGCTCTAAGGAGTCTCCCAATATTTTGCTTCACAGAACATGCTGAAATTATTGTGTATGAAATGAAAGTTGAGATGCAGGTAGAAATTTGGAGATTTTTCATATTGAAACCAAATTTCTCCATGACTATATTTCTAGATCCAAGTTTGGAGGATTTTTTCCCCCACAAGTGAACTTAAAACAGCACCTAAGCAAAAATATTACTAATAAAATAATATGTGAAGATAAAACTTCTAAAATATAGAGAATCTCTTCAAGCAGTGCAGACATCTGTAATTTGAGGAATTGATTAGATGAATTTACAAGAATTTAAAAGCTGATAAATTGTTACTTTGATGATAAAAGAAAGCTTTCAAACTTAGTGGCAATGGTACCAATAACAGTAGACTCACTCATTTCTTTTGCTCACTTGTGTCTGACTCTTTGCAACCCCATGAACAGCAGCATGCCAGGCCTCCCTGTCCATCACCAACTCCTGGACTCCAATCAAACCCATATCCCTTGAGTCAGTGATACCATCCAAGCATCTTATCCTTTGTAATCCCCTTCTCCTCCTGCCCTCAATCTTTCCCAGCATCAGGGTCTTTTCAAATGAGTCAGCTCTTTGCGTTAGGTTTGCCAAAGTATTGGAGTTTCAGCTTCAACTTTAGTCCTTCCAATGAATACCCAGGACTGATCTCCTTTAGGATGGACTGGTTGGATCTCCTTGAAGTCCAAGGGATTTTCAAGAGTCTTCTCCAACACCACAGTTCAAAAGCATCAGTTCTTTGGCACTCAGCTTTCTTACATGACCACTGGAAGAACCATAGCCTTAATTAGATGGACCTTTGTTGACAAAGTAATGTCTCTGTTTTTTAATATGCTGTCTGGGTTTGTCATAACTTTCCTTCCATGGAGTAAGCATCTTTTAATTTCATGGCTGTACTGACAGAATTATCTTCAAACATCTACACACCCACTGACCTCATTTGGAAATGAGTGGAGAAACTGTTCTCTTCTAACTAAATCTTCAAACTATTAGAACTGGCTCTTAAAAATTTTAATAGTGAAAGTACAATCATAATTACCTTTTTGGAAACATATTCAGAGTTTTTTTAAAGTCCCATTCTGTGATAGTTTTAGTTGAACTTCCTGTAATATTGATTCTAACATTCAAGTATTTGGCATTCAAATAAAGAGGAGTGTATTGAGGGCAAATCTCTGCTTAAAATGTGGTGCAATAAATTTAGCAATAGAGACTTAAACACAAAGTTATGTTTTTCATGGGGTTACAAAGAGTTGGACACGACTAAACCGAACTATCAGATAGTAGATACAGTAGGTAGTGGGTTCTGTCGTAGGGCATGAAGAAAATACCTGCACAGTGTTTTGAGTAATAGTTTGTTGAAAGACAAAGACACTTTTATGATAAAAGTTAGAATGAAACAAAGAACCCATGATGATAATCAACTTGACAGAAAAAGTTAATACAACTATAAATACAACTCTAGTAAAACTGTATTCTTTTTGAACAGTTATCATTATGTCTTTTATGCTGTCTATACAACCAATCAAATGTATATTATAAAAATAAAATTCACATCATAGTGTATTACATGTAATAGGTGCTGTGCTTAATCACTCAGTCATGTCCAACTCTGTGACCCTGTGGACTATAGACCACCAGTCTCTTCTGTCCATGGGAATTTCCAGGCAAGAATACTGAAGTGGGTTGCCATTTCCTCCTCCAGGGGATCTTTCTGACCCAGGGACTGAACCTGCATCTTAGGCAGATGCTTTACTGCTTAGCCATTGGAGAAGGTTATGTAATATACTGCATCTAATATATACATAAATATTTGGTCTTACCATTAAAGGAAGCAGGACACTTCTGTTTATATCTATTGTGAGTAACCAAAGATTATACATATACTTACATGTTCTAGAAAATACTAATAATTTTATCCTTTTTAGGCTTAAAGAAATAAACTTGTTTCTCCTGTGATTCTTGATGCTTATGGGACTGTCAGTCTACAAATATAGATAAAACAGTACTGCTGTATTTTCTCTTCATTAAGTTGAATGAAAAGTTTCTATTTGTTTTTCTCTACAAATAATAGGATAGATTAAGATAGGGAGAAAAAAGAAATAAAAACGGTTTTGAGCAGTTAATTTTCAGTTCCAACCCCATAGTCATCTCCAGTGTGAAAATAGAGAGAAGACTGGAAGCAGCAGGTTCCTCCTTCACTCCATAAGGAAGCCAAGTGAGTTTATGAGGTGAAACCATGTAAAGGTCAGTTCTGTCTTTTGCTACTTAAAATGACATCATAGTGCTCAAGAGGAAAATTAACTTACATGGATCAAACCCAGTTCTTCCACTGTGAGAATTTACATTAATATTTTGTGTATAATTTGATCTATTATCCTCTTAATCTGAGGTTTAGAATAAAATATATTTTTTTTCCCAAACTCTTCCAGACTTCATCCAAAGTGCAGTCAACTGGAACACTAAATTAAGCTCCATTTCTAACTCTTTTATAGTAATTTGGATGTGATTATTCCTTAGCAGTGCAACAGAGAGGACCTTATAATGAGGGCTTCTGGGAGCTGAGCTATCCAGCATTTGGTTAAACTCCCACTGTGTTCTTGATTTGCCTCACTTTTGTGCTTACAAGGATATAATTGTTTTACATTTCCTGCCCCCTTTTATGTTAGCTATTTTTCTCAAAGGTCTTGTGAACTCTGTGTTTCCAGAATGCATGGACACCTCTCTTTATGGCAACTCTGATGGTTTGCCCTCCAAAAATGCAATAGATTTCTAGATTGTCTCCACTACCTAATGTATTAGAGAGATTTGCAGAATCTCCCTGAATATTTGTATGATCAGTAATCCCCTGTAACAAGACAGGCTTCATTAGAAATCATTCTCTTTACCATTATGTATGTTTTATTAGGAAACAACAAAGCTCTTTGTGGTAAATTAAAACAGACAATAACTAGTAAATAGATAATTTAACCTAGACTTCCCAAACAGTTTATCATGTTATTCTTTCCTCATTTCTAAAGCTGTCCCTCTACACATATGATCTCTATATTTTATGTGCTTCAAGTATATTAAAATGACTTAACATGAAACAAACTAATGTTATTGATATTTAGCTCACAAAGGTCTCAGTTGTTTAGTACAGCTTTTTTAAAAAGGAAATGATGGTGCATTAGTTCAAATGCAAAAGTTTTATCATCAAAAAAGTGGGAGATTTAATTTAAAAATATACACAATTTCAGAAGGGTTGTACAGCATGAATGCTTTTCTCTAAATCACTGTGCTATTATTTTCCAGGCAGCCTGGCCTGAGGTAATTAGTTTTGCTTCTCTTTGTGAAATCCATTGAGAACAGGTCAGTGGATAATGAATGTGAATCAGAAAATCTTCAGCACATTCATTTTTAAACAATTCTCCACAATGACTAGGTTTCTGGTGTGGTCCCCACTGAACAAGAGCAGCACAAGGGGCCAGGGTGCCTGACCCCCGGCTCCCCAGCACTGAGTGATGTGAAATCAGTTTTCTCCAGATTGTTTTAATATTTCAGCTTCTTCTCTATTTAGACACACATAGACATTTTATCTTCATTAATTTAAATTATTAAAACAAGGAGAGATTGATATCAAGTAATTTAAGAAGTCTGTTAAAAACATAACTCTTTGCATCATTTGGGGACCAAGAGACTTGAATGTTGCATTTAAATTGAACAGTATGGAAAATGATCGAAGAGGGAAAATGGGAGGGTAAAGTGGGTTAGGTGTCACAATATGTACCTTAAAATAGTATTAACTTTATTTATAGGCTCCTTTGAGTAAAAGAGTAGCAAAGATCATTTACAAAAAGAATCCAAAGTGATCTGGTTATTTTCTCAATGTAATTTTCAAATTTCATAGGAGGAATGTTTTGTACAAAGCAAATATGAGAAATTTTCGATGATTCTACAAATACTGATGGATAATTACAGAAATTTTAATATATTTGTATTATATTAAATTATTACAGTTAAGTAACTAGTAACTTACATTTTGTTAGTGACTACTTAATGAGAATTATTTTTCTCTTTTTCTAATTGAAGTATTGTTGATTTATAATATTGGGCTAGTTTCAAGTAGAACAAAGTGGTACACACATAAACACACATTTTTCTCAGGTTATCCTTTATTATAGATTATTATAAGACTTAATATTGTTTTGTCTTATGAAGTAAATCCTTGTTGCTCATCTATTTTATGTATAGTAAAGTTGTATATATTGTATCTGCCAATCTCAAACTCCCACTAATTTTTCTTTCCTCTGCTCTTTCCACTTTGGAGACCATAAGTTTGTTTTCTATGTCTTTGATTCTATTTCTGTTCTGTAAATAAATTCATAGGTAACGTTTTTAGATTCACATAAAAGTGATATTATATGATATTTATATTCATCCAAATTATCTCACTTAGTATGATAATCTCTGGGTCCACCTATGTTGCTGCAAATGACAATATTTTATTCTTTTTATGACTAATATTCCACTGTATGTATGTATATGTATGTGTATATATATACATATGTGTGTATATATACATATATATATCATATCATATCAATTCATTCATCTGTCAGTGGACACTTAGTTTGCTTCCATGACTTGGCTACTGTAAACAGTGCTGCTGTGAATATTGGGGTGTATGTGCCCTTCAAATTAGTTTTCATCTTTTCCAGATATATGCCCAGGAGTGTGATTGCTGGACATGTGGTAGCTCTATTTTTATTTTCTAAGGAACTTTCATACTGTTTTCCATAATGGTTGCCCCAATTTGCATTCCAACCACAAACAGGGCTTCCCTGATAGCTCAGTTGATAAAGAATTTGTCTGCAATGCAGGAGACCGTGGTTCAATTCCTGGGTCAGGATGATCCCCTGGAGAAGGAATAGGATACCCGCTCCTGTATCTTTGGGCTTCCCTTGGGGCTCAGCTAGTAAAGAATCACCTGAAATGTGGAAGACCTGGGTTTGATCTCTGGGTTGGGAAGATCCCGTGGAGAAGGGAAAGGCTACCCACTGCAGTATTCTGGCCTGGAGAAGCCCATAGGCTATATAGTACATTGGGTCACAAAGAGATGGGCACGACTGAGTGACTTTCTGTTCAGTTCAGCTCAGTCACTCAGTCGTGTTTGACTCTTTGTGACCCCATGAACTTCAGCCTGCTGGACCTCCCTGTCCATCACCAACTCCCGGAGTCCAACAAAACCCATGTCCATTGAGTCAGTGATGCCATCCAACCATCTCATCCCCTGTTGTCCTCTTCTTCTCCCACCTCAATCTTTCCCAACATCAGGGTATTTTCAAATAAGTCAGCTCTTTGCCTCAGGTGGCCAAAGTATTAGCGTTTCAGCTTCAACATCAGTCCTTCCAATGAACACCCAGGATTGATCTCTTTTAGGATAGACTAGTTGGATCTCCTTGCAGTCCAAGGGACTCTCAAGAGTCTTCTCCAATACCACAGTTCAAAAGTGTCAATTCTTTGGTGCTCAGCTTTCTTCACAGTCCAACTCTCACATCTATACATGACCACTGGAAAAATCATAGCCTTGACTAGACGGATGACAAAGTAATGTCTCTGCTTTTTAATATTCTGTCTAGGTTGGTCATAAATTTCCTTCCATGGAGTAAGCGTCTTTTAATTTCATGCCTGCAGTCACTCTCTGTAGTGATTTTGGAGCCCAGAAAATAAAGTCAGCCACTGTTCCCACTGTTTCCCCATCTATTTGTCATGAAGTGGTTGGACCGGATGTCATGATTTTAGTTTTCTGAATGGTGAGCTTTAAGCCAACTTTTTCATTCTCCTTTTTCACTTTCATCAAGATACTCTTTTGTTCTTCTTCACTTTCTGCCGTAAGTGTGGTGTCATTTGCATATTTGAGGTTATTTATATTTCTCCCGGCAATCTAGATTCCAGCTTGTGCTTCTTCCAGTCCAGTATTTCTCATGATGTACTCTGCATATAAGCTAAATAAGCAGAGAGACAATATACAGCCTTGACGTACTCCTTTTCCTATTTGGAACCAGTCTGTTCCATGTCCAGTTCTAACTGTTGCTTCCTGACCTGCATAAAGGTTTTTCAAGAGGCAGGTGGTCTGGTATTCCCATCTCTTTCAGAATTTTCCACAGTTTATTGTGATCCACATAGTCAAAGGCTTTGGCGTAGTCAATAAAGCAGAAATAGATGTTTTTCTGGAACTCTCTAGCTTTTTGATGATCCAGTGAATGTTGGCAATTTGATCTCTGGTTCCTCTGCCTTTTCTAAAACCAGCTTGAACATCTGGAAGTTCATGGTTCATGTATTGCTGAAGCCTGCTTGGAGAATTTTGGGCATTACTTTACTAACTTTTGAGATGAGTGCAATTGTGGATAGTCTGAGAATCCTTTGGCATTGCCTTTCTTTGGAATGGAATGAAAACTTTGGAATTGGAATGAAAACTGACGTTTCCCAGTCCTGTGGCCACTGCCGAGTTTTCCAAATTTGCTGGCATATTGAGTACGACACTTTTACAGCATCTTCTTTCAGGATTTGGAACAGCTCAACTGGAATTCTATCACCTCCACTAGCTTTGTTCATAGTGATTCTTCCTAACACCCACCTGACTTCACATTCCAGGATGTCTGGCTCTAGGTGAGCGATCACACCATCATGATTATCTGGGTTGTGAATATCTTTTTTTTTTTTTTTCACTAAAAACTGTAGGATGGCTTCCTTTTCTCTCCACACTTTCCAGCATATATTATTTTCAGGCTTCTTGATGATAGCCATTCTGACCAATGTGAAGTCAAATCTCATTATGGCTTTGATTTGCACTCTTTAATAATGATGTTGAGCATCTATTCATGTCCCCGTAGCTTATTTATTTGTATGTTTTCTTTGGAGGGATGTCTATTTAGCGCTTCTACTCAATTCTTCTTTTTTTAATTTATATTAAGTTGTATGAGCTGTTTATATATTTTGGAAATTAAGCCCTTGTTGGTTGCATCATTTACAAATATTTTCTCCCAATTTATAAGTTGTCTTTTCCTATTGATGGTTTCCTTTGCTGTGCAAGGGTTTTAAAGTCTAATTAAATGCATTTATTTTTGCTTCTATTTCTTTTGCCTTGGGAGACTTATCTCTAAGAAAGTATTGCTATAATTTATGTCAGAGTATGTTTGCCTATGTTCTTTTCTAGGAGATTTATTGTGTCACATCTTACATTAAGGTCTTTAAGACACTGAGTTTATTTTTGTGTACAGTATGGAGGAGTGCCTTAATTTATTTGGTTTAATGAAGCTGTCAGTTTCCCCACCATCACTTGCTGAAGAAACTGTATTTTGTTCATTGTATATTTTTTACTCTTTTTTCACAGATTAATTAGCCAGAGGTGTGCGGACTTATTTCTGTACTCTCTGTTGAATTCCATTGAGGTATATATCTGTTTTTATGTCAACGTCACATTCTTTTGACTATGTAGCTTTGTAATATTATTTAAAGTCTAGGAAGTTTATGCCTGAAGTTTCTTCATTTTCTTGAGGATTTCTCTGGAAATTCTGGGTATTTTATGGTTACAAATTACAGGATTATTTGTTCTAGGTTTGTGAAAAATGTCACAGGTTATTTGAAAGGGAATGCATTTAATCTGTAGATTGCTTGGGGTAGTATGGCCATTTTAACAATAATTCTTCCAACCCAAGAGTATGGTATATCTTTTCATTTCTTTAAATCCTCGTTAGTTTCTTTTATCATTGTTTTATTGTTCTTAACATACATGTTTTTCACCTCTTTAGGTTTATTTCTAGGTTTTTTTTTTAAATGTGATTTTAAACAGGATTTTATTTTTTTTAATTTATCTGAAGTTTCATTGTTAGTGTAAGAAATTGCAGCAGACTATATTACTCTTATATTTGCTACTGTGCTAAATTTATTAGTTCTATTAATTGTGTGGAATCTTGAAGTTTTTCTATATAAAGTATCATGTCACTTGCATGCAATGAATTTACCTCTTCTATTCCTAATGGCAGAGAAGGCAATGGCACCCCACTCCAGTATTCTTGCCTGGAAAATCCCATGGATGGAGGAGCCTGGTGGGCTGCAGTCCATGGGGTCGCTAAGAGTCAGACACAGCTGACTGACTTCACTTTCACTTTTCACTTTCATGCATTGGAGAAGGAAATGGCAACCCACTCCAGTGTTCTTGCCTGGAGAATCCCAGGGATGGGGGAGCCTGGTGGGCTGCTGTCTATGGGGTCTCACAGAGTTGGACATGACAGAAGCAACTTAGTAGCAGCAGCAGCAGCAGCAACATTCCCAATGGGAAACTAAATAAGGAAATTAATAAATGTAGTATAAGTAATACATAATAATTAACATTCTGATTCTTAAAACCATAAGAAACATATTAAACACTCTCATTTTACTATACCCATTTTTTAAAAAAATTTATAAGTTTGTGATAGCAGGATTTTTTTTTTTCTGAAACAGAACCTCTCATTCTTTTTCTTGCCTCCATGCTAACTGAGGACTGTGGCAGTGGGCGGCCTTTATGACCTAAGCAAAATAAAATTTGTTAGGGAGGCTCTATCCTTGCTGGAATAAGATTGGATCTGATGAGGGAAGTCTGGTATTTATGCCAGTTACTAATGCCAAGAGATCACTTTCAGGTTGGCATGCCTCCGGGCGAAGGCCTAACTTCTATTCCTAGGAAGATATAAGCCACAATAGATACATCCGATGACAATGGTCATGGATAATATCCATGCCACAGATTCACACTGAAGATGTATTAGTCAGCCAACTAGGCAATACCAAAGAGATCCTAAAAAGTATAAGCTTATCCTTAGAAGTATGGAAACTCTAGTGTGTGTAAGAATCAGGTGAGGTGTTTATTTAAATGCTTTTTCCTTTGTGCACCTTCAAGAAATTATGATTTAACAGATGCATTTTAAAACTTAGGGAGCTGCATTTATAAAATATCTGCTTTTAATTTTAGAAAATCTGAGATTTATGGAAAACTTATGAAAATACAATAGAGAGTTCCTATCTTCTCTGACACCTCACTCCCTAGGGAGCTATGTTTTTACTGACTAAACATAATCCTGGTGCATGTATTTTGAAATTCATATTGAGAAGTATTGGGTTAGACTATTGAGGAAGCAGAGTGGGGAGTGTTTGGATTTCAGACACAGCTTGCTCTTTCTGGGCACATCAAAACTTGGATTGTTGGAATAATAGCCCAAGGTGTTATCAGGCTGCAGTGATGAAAATCATAGAGAACTTATTAATAATAGCCATTACCCTGGCAATGCCAGGAGTAGAAATGTCAATGAATTGTAGGTCCTTCAAGATTTTTGAGAATGAGGTTTCTGATATATTTCCCTCTTCATATGGAATAATACCATCCTGAGCCTCTGGTGGGAAATTTTGTAATCTCCCACCAAGTAATGGTAACCAAGAAACCGAAGGAGTAAGGTTTTCTTTAAATATATTTGGCCAGTTATTAGATATGTCTTACTTAAAAATTTCATTCATTCAAGTTGTTTGATATAATGATGTTACTTACTCATATGGTTCTCTAAATAGCCAGGAGGCTTCTGTTATTACAAAATGAAAAGATGTCTTTAAACTATAAATTATGTACTTATTTTCTTGCTTTCATAGTACTATTATTGTATCATTCTGTATACTTTGTTTTAGACTTACAAGTAAAATACCCCTTAAAAGTGAGGGTTGAGGATCAAAGTAATTCAAAATGGAGCCAAGAAATGTAATCTGTAACTTTGTTTAAAAATTTTAAAGCAATACTGAACAGATACTTCTGAACATTTTTTATAAAATAATTTCACACTTTAATTTATAGACTAGTCTAATGCTTTAATGGATGTATCATAGAATTGAAAGTAATTCACTTTAATGAGAGAACTGATAGATTTCTGACAATGCTGTGACATGTGAATTAATCTGTATGAAATGTCAGTAATAATAATAGCCGTTAGTAAATACTGCATATGATTTAATTAACAATGATTTAAAATAATCTTTTGCTTCTATGAAATCACATATAACCTGGCAGAGATGTCATTTTCCTATGCTTAGTATGGCAATGAATTTTGAAGTAGAGCACATCATACAAGTTTCTCAAAAGATTTCGTTTATGTTGCCTAAACTTACCCAGACAGCATATTCAAAAGCAGAGACATTACTTTGCCAACTAAGGTCCGTCTAGTCAAGGCTATGGTTTTTCCTGTGGTCATGTATGGGTGTGAGAGTTGGACTGTGAAGAAGGCTGAGCACCGAAGAATTGATGCTTTTGAACTGTGGTGATGGAGAAGACTCTTGAGAGTCCCTTGGACTGCAAGGAGATTCAACCAATCCATTCTGAAGGAGATCAGCCCTGGGATTTCTTTGGAAGGAATGATGCTAAAGCTGAAACTCCAGTACTTTGGACACCTCATGAGAAGAGTTGACTCATTGGAAAAGATTCTGATGCTGGGAGGGATTGGGGGGCAGGAGAAGGGGACAACAGAGGATGAGATGGCTGGATGGCATCACTGACTCGATGGAAGTGAATCTGAGTGAACTCCGGGAGTTGGTGATGGACAGGGAGGCCCGGCATGCCCCGATTCATGGGGTCGCAAAGAGTCGGACACAACAGAGCTACTGAACTGAACTGAACTGAAACTTACATTTGTAAGAACAAATTCTTTTCCATGTGAGTTTTTTAATAAATCAATGATTTAGTGATATAAGTTCACTTTATGCACTTTTATTTTTGAAAGTAAATTGAATAGTCATAAAGTACTGAAAGAAAGAACTGTGTAAAATCTATGATACCAACAAGTCTTTGACTCCATTTTTAAAAATAAGACACTGTGATTGCCACTCTGACAGCTAAGTCTACATTTTAGTAAGGGGTTCGTGAACATGAAGTCACTCAGTTTTGTCCAACTGTTTGCGACCCCATGGACTGTAGCCTACCAGGCTCCTCCCTCCATGAGATTCTCCAGGCAAGAGTACTGGAGTGGGTTGCCATTTCCTTCTCCAGGGGATCTTTCCAACCCAGGGACTGAACCCGGGTCTCCTGCATTCCAGGCAGATGCTTTAACCTCTGAGCCAGCAGGGAGTAAGGGGGTTACGTGGGTATTAATTTTGAGTTGTTTCAAACCAAAGGTGCTTTTGGGTTATTCCAGTATTATATTATTTTTTTGAAAAATAAAAGGAAAATAATGTTAACAATAAGGCACACCTACCATTCACATTAATCCTTAATGACTTATGTAACATCAAAAGCAGACGGTAAAGCTGAAATATTGTCTAATTCAGAATAGTTGAATCTTGCCTATAGATAGAAGGTGAAGCAAACGATAAAAATTTTTTTTTTGAAAATTTGACAAAATCATAGTGTAACAGTCTACCCCCTCCTGTATTATTCTGAAGATAGATATGTCTAAAAAACACCAAAATATGACTGGGAGCCAAAGCTGTGCAGGACATCAGATTAGCCTATTTTGTATATTTTGCTAGGCTTAAAATTCCAGCCAACACAATTGTAAGGCAATTATCCTCCAATTAAGAATAAATAAATTAATTGAAATTGCAGCATCTACTGAAGTACACATTCCTTTAAAATGATTCAGCAATTGCTTTTGCTATAGGGTTGAGTTTTTCTGATTTTTTTCCTCCAGAATTCCACAGTTATGCTTCATGACTTATAGTAACTATTATATAAAATATTTGGGAAAATCATATAGTATTGTTAGATGAAATGCAAAATAATTTCATGCACCTATAAATTTGAGGCGAATATTCATATAGGTGAGAATTTTAGTCTCCTCCAAAGTCTGCTGAAAGAAGTGTCTTATGAACTTAGTTTATCTCCTCCATTAGAATCTAAATATCATTTTTCTTAGATATAAAGTGATTTTACATGTAACTTTTTCAGCATTCTAATTTCCATAACAATTTGTCTTGAATGATACTATTATTGAAAATTTAAACCATACATTAAATGAGAAAGAATAGAATAATACAGATAACCATGACTTAGAGTGCACCTATGACTGAGTTTTAGAAAAGAAAGATTAAGTGTTCAATTTCAGATTGACCACTTTTTCAAGGAGATTTTATATATCCTTTGCAGTTATTTTTCCAAATCCTACAAGGTTATTATTATCTGTGTTTTTAATGGGGAAGGTGAAGGTAAGTAAAGAAAGGTGAGCCACTAATGGGTACACACTTCAGAATCTGCTGCCTAACCCTTTAGTCTCAGGTCTAAATTTCTAAGGAATCAGGGAGAGAGTCAGATCTTTATGGAAGAACAAGAAATGGAACAGGAGAGTGAGGACAGAAATTAAGAGAATGTTGGGAGACCAAGAAAGAGGGAATACATTTATCTTGTTAGTCTTGATCTCCTTTGAGAGAGGATTAATATTGTTGGGATACAAAATTCTAAGCTGTCTCCTCTTGTCCATCCTCACTTTGAATTTCCTGGATCCACTGGGGCTGGACCCCGGCATTCTCTGACAGTGCCCAGGGAATATGGTAACAGGTGTGGTTGTTTCATGAGATTCTGTTATTTATCTGAGTGGGAAAACAGGGCATATTTTCTTCCTTGATATAGGTACTTCTTAATGTCTGAACCATAAATTATTTTGAACATTACTAAAAAGATATGTTTTTACCTAACAGTGTCATGTGTCAGTGAGTTGGATTTTGTTGTTTAATGACTTTATACATTAATATTCAATGGAAAAATGACATTCTATAAAATTGAAATATTCTATATAATATATTAATAGATTTTAATAAGTGAGAGACCAGGGGAACTGTAGAAAAGTACTTTACATGCTTCATCTTTTCAATGGGACCATTTTTACTTCTTTTATTTTCATAAGATTAAAAATTCAAATACTTGATTTTTTAGATGCTTAGCTTGCCTTCTAATTATAGAAATAACTAAATTTTATGGTGTCATAAATGATCAAACAATGGATCTTCTTGATATTAAAAGGTTTTTTTTCTTTTTGTATTATTTTCTATTTATCTGGATATGATAAATTCATGGGATTTTATTGTGGAAACTGACTTTAAAAGTCTCCTTTATGACATGCCTGGCTGTATGAATGATAAACTGAAATCAAGATTTCCAGGAGAGATATCAATAACCTCAGATATGCAGATCATACTACCCCAATGGCAGAAAGCAAAGAGGAACTAAAGAGCCTCTTGATGAAGTTGAAAGAGAGGAGTGAAAAAACTGGCTTAAAACTCAACATTTGAAAAAAAACAAGATCATGACATCAATTCTTATCACTTCATGGCAAATAGATGGGGAAAAAATTGAAACAGTGGCCAGTGTTATTTTCTTGGGCTCCAAAATCACTGCAAATGGTGACTGCAGCCATGAAATTAAGAGACACTTGGTCCTTGGAAGGAAAGATAGGACAAATGTAGGCAGCATATTTAAAAGCAGAGAGATCACTTTGCCGACAAAGGTCCATCTAGTCAAAGCGACAGTTTTTCTGGTAGTCATGTATGGGTTTGAGAGCTGGAGCATAAAGATGACTGAGCACTAAAGAATTGATGCTTTTAAATTATGGTGTTGGAGAAGACTATTGAGAGTCCCTTGGACTACAAAGAGATGAAACCAGTCAATCCTAAAGGAAATCAACCCTGAATATTTCTTGGAAGGACAGATGCTGAAGCTGATACTTTGGCCACATGATCTGAAGAACTGACTGTTGGAAAAGTCCTTGATGTTGGTAAAAACTGAGGGCAGGATAGAAGAGGGTACCAGAGGATAAGATTGTTGGATATCATCACTTGACTCAGTGGAGATAAGTTTGAGAAAACCCTGGGTGATAATGAAGGACAGAGAAGTCTGCTGTACTGAGGTCCATGGGCTAGCAAAGTTCGGATGCAACTTAGCAATTGAACAACAACCACCTTTATGACAATTTCTGGCAAGTTTTCACTAAGCAAGATAAACATCTCTAATGATGAGGAACTTATCAATGTCAGGAGTTAGCATAGAGGGCTAGTTAAGAGTAAAGACTTCAAAGTCACCTTTTTTGTTGCTGTTTGGATTCCAGTTCTGCCACTTACCATGTATCATAAAAGTATTGTGATGATTTAATGAGGTAATATGCCAAAATTATTCAGAATAAACTACCACATAGTAAATTCCATTTGAGAATTGCTATTACATCACAAGGCCATTCATTTCATTTCTGAAATGATATAATTTTAATACTTAGAATGTATCTTTCATCTAGAATGTGGGTTGGCAAACTTCTCTCATGAAAGACCAAGTAGTAAACATTTTCAGCTTTACCAGCCATAGGGTCTCTGTTACAACTACTCAACGCTGCCATTAAAGCATAAAGGAAGACTTTGTAAACACATAAATGAATGGGTGTGGTTGTATTTTTAAAAAACCTTTACTGACAAAAGCAGGCAATGGGCCAGAATACAGCCCACAGGCCATAATTTGTTGACCTTTTACTTATAAGATTATTTCAATACTTTTATAAAGAAGTCATTCAGATAAAAAAGACACCTTAAACTTGAGTTAGAAAAAATATCCCCAATGGAAGGGAATCATGCACTCCGGCATCCTTTGCAATTAATTCATCAGGGCCACTCCCCAATCATAATTAGCTTCACAGTGGCAGAATGATGGCATTCTTAAAATTACTATCAATTAAAATGAAAATCTGAAAAGGAATATCAAGTTTGAGTTTATAACTAAAATAATAGAGTCTATCAAAAGAATATGTTAAAAGAGTTTTTCAGCCAGCTTTTAAATGAAGACGTGACACCTGCTGTATTATCATTTTTGAATAGCAAAAACCATGCATATTTATATGGTGTATGAAGACCTTGTCTACCAGTTTATTAGAAGAACTCATTAGTATAGATTCATTACACTTTAATTAAGATAATATTTTATATAAATAGAAACTTTAAACATAGCATGCAAAATGGTTTGCAATTTAAAAATGTAAAATATTTAGACAATTTTAAAAATTCAATAGCAATAGATGTTCTATTTCAAAATTCTACATAAAGCAGCAGAAAACAAAAAGAATTAGTTAATAATTTAAAATAGTATTCTATAAAAATAAATGATCAAATGAATTTTGAAACAAAATTAGTAATAGCACAAAATCTTAAAATTTGAAAGCAACTGGTTTAACATATATAAAAATAATATTCTGAGAGATTTCCAGTCTTGATAAGTACATGTTGAAAGTGCTTTAAATAGCTGATAGTGTAGTTATAAATTTAAATAAGGTTTTGAGGGTCTGTATACACATGAAGGGACATTAAAATATAGGAGGCTGCACTGAAATTATAGTCATTTCCTAAGTATTAATTGATATGTTATAATATTTAATGCAATTTATTAATATAATTGGGAGTGATATTAAAATATGTTGTACTCTACTTTTCTCATCTTCCTCTGTAAAATCCTACTCAGGCATCCATCTGTGGGGATGGATGAGGAGGGAATAAGGAGATTAGATCTTTGAACAGAGGGAATGTGTAGAGAAATAGATATATTATTAATAGTAATATTCAGCTTTTGGCACTCAAACTAAGGACCATGAAACTGGATAACAACATATCAGACTAGATATTCTTTCAGGGAGGATTTAAAACATTTCTTTTACTCCCATTTATTCAGTACCTCAATTATCATCTAGCTCAGGGTATTAAGTGCACAGAGGTCAGTAGTATGGTGAAACACTCCAGTATGATTTTAGAACTTACCGAGGGTTTGAAGAGAGGAAATGGTTGGGGCATTTAAAGAAAGATCAATTATTTCTGCCTCTGGGAAGTGCCATGTAGAAGAAAGAAAAGAGAAACAGGAGATTGGAACAACCAGGCCAATGCTTAGTTTCCATGGTTCTGACTCTGAATTATAAAAAAAAAAATGTGTAAAGTGAAATGAAGACAGAACTAAGGAATATTCACCTTTGGCTCCTCTTGGAACTCTGGAAAGAATTCAGATTTCAAGCTTCTCTGTTAATCTGGGATGCAGGCAAAAGTAGTGTCTGACAAAAGTAGGATTTTAGAGTCAGCCCTTCTGAGAAAATAAGTTAGCATTTACCAGTGATATGGAGAACTTGGATAAGAGTGACTGGGTCTGCTCTTGTGCCATGTGGAAAGCCTTGGTGACCTCTTAGGCTTCTAGACTGGATAGGAGATATGGTTACAGATTTAGGTATGTGAAACCAAAAGTTTCAGTTCTGAAGGATAATACCTCGTGAGCATTTCATTAATCACACACAAAAAGACTCTATCATTTTTAGATTTTAGCATCACAAAATGACAGGAAAATCAATTACCAAAGGACATGTGACATTATCCAGCAGAACAGCTGATGCAGGCAGCATTATGACTATAGTCATAATGAGGTAAAGTCTCCCTTACCTCAACTTACAGTGATGTATGGCTACGAACCTAGCATCCCTTACTCTCAGAGGCTATTTTGGGGAAGGAACAGACTCAAGGGTCACTTATATGACAATCTGAATATTCTATCTGAGAAGATTGAATACCACTTTAAGATTCTTATACAGTTATCACATTAATTTGACTTTAAACTGTATTAGATACTCAGGTAAATTTTGCCACCTTAGCTGTATCTATATGCTTTGCCAGAAGACAAGGTTGATTACAGATTAAATAAAGAAATTGCCAAAAAAAAAAAAAAAAAAAGAGAGAGAGAGAAAGAAATTGCACAACTGATATATAATAAAATTGTATTTTGTGACCCTGTTCCAAGTTCAGTTTATAAAAGTCTTCTTGATAAAGTCTGATAAACATCTCAATAGTGTTTGTATACAATTTATTAATTACAGTAACTGAAGATAAAGAATGTGGAATTTATTCAACAAATACATGACATTAAAATAATGCTTTACAATTCTATCAAGTATTAATTTATTCAACAAAAGTAGTTGTTTAAGTGCCTATTAGTATTTTGTGACTGCCTTATCCTGTCATGAGAATTAAAACGATACAATGAAAAATCCTTGCACTAGGGAAACTTCTATTTTAAGAAGCTAAAATCTGACTGCTAGTAAAATTAGAATTAACTCTTAGAAATATCAGCAGATAAGATAAAATATTGTGTAAGTAATTATAGAAACTCAGGGGAAATTTACTTTCAATTGACCAAAATTCATAGGTGATTCGTAATTGCACATAGGAAAAAAAAATTAGATTGAGGTATATATGTGAAGAAAGCAAATATGGATAGTGGCAAAAATATAACACTCAGGAAAGGCATGTGAGTGGGGTTGTCTAAAGTAAAAAATCTATGTTTGGAATGAATAGTAAGTTTAAAAATAAAAGTAATATCTGCTGTGCACATATTTAATAATAATGGCTCTATTATTGAATTCTTTTCTTATAATTTGTCATACAGTTAATAAGTAGAAGATTTATATCTTCTAAAGCAGAAAGACTAATACAGTGTCAAATAAGAGTGTACATTATATGTTGGGGGCTTCACAGGGGTAAAGAATCCTCTTGCCAATGTAGGAGACACAAAAGAAGCAAGTTAAATCCCTGGGTCAGGAAAATCCCTTGGAATAGGAAATGGCAACCCACTCCAGTATCCTTGCCTGGAAAATTGCATAGAAAGGGGAGCCTGCTGGGTTACAGTCCATGAGGTTGCAAAGAATTGGAAAAGACTGGCATGCACAAACACTGTATGCTAGGTAGAAGAGTTTAGAATTAATTAATGAAATAGAAAATATGGTGACAATCATATTTGCATAAAAAGTAACTTCTACTAGAGTTTATACTTAGATATGACAAACAAAAGATAAGTAATATAACATCAATAACTTTTGAAGCTTTTGGTATATTATACCTGGCTTGCTGTTTGCAATCTTTATTATTATTATATATATATAATGACATCACTAATCTATATAAAGTGACCATGATATCTACACCATAATATTATGAGACTCCAACACATCAGTATCAAATAAATGTGAAAATGCTATATAAACTTGAGAAATAGCATAGTTTTTAATGCTAAGGTTTCTATAGTATTTTTAGCATGTTTTCTAAAATTAAAAATAATTGTATTAACTTTCCTTTATTTCTTGGTCCTTATTCAGTTTAGTTCAGTCACTCAGTCGTGTCTGACTCCTTGGGATCCCGTAGAATACAGCATGCCAGACATCCCTGTCCATCACCAACTCCTGGAGTTTACCCAAACTCATCTCCATTGAATCAGTGATGCCATTCAGCCATCTCATCCTCTGTTGTCCCCTTCTCCTCCCACCTTGAATCTTTCCCAGCATCAGGGTCTTTTCCAATGAGTCAGCTGTTTGCATCAGGTGGGAAAAGTATTGGAGTTTCAGCTTCAACAGCAGTCTTTCCAATGAACACCTAGGGCTAATCTCCCTTAGGATGGATTGATTGGATGTCCTTGCAGTCCAAGGGACACTCAAGGGTTTTCTCCAACACCACACTTCAAAAGTATAAATTCTTCCGTGCTCAACTTTCTTTATAACACTCACATCCATACACAGCTACTGGAAAAAGAATAGCCTTGACTAGACAGACATTTCTTGGCAAAGTAATAATGTCTCTGCTTTTTAATATACTGTCTAGGAAGGTCATAGCTTTTCTTCCAAGGAGCAAGCGTCTTTTAATATGATGGCTTCAGTCACTATGTGAAGTGATTTGGGAGCCCCAAAATATAAAGTCTGACACTGTTTCCATTGTTTCCCCATCTACTTACCATGGAGTGATGGGACCAGATGCCATGATTTTATTTTTCTGAATGTTGAGCTTTAAGCCAACTTTTTCACTCTCCTCTTTCACTTTCATCAAGAGGCTTTTTAGTTCCTCTTCACTTTCTGCCATAAGGATGGTGTCATCGGCATAGCTGAGGTTATTCATATTTCTCCTGGCAATCTTGATTCCAGCTTTTTCCAGCTCAGCGTTTCTCATGATGTACTCTGCATAAAAGTTAAATAAGCAGGATGACAATATACAGCCTTGAAGTACTCCTTTTCCTACTTGGAACCGATCTGTTGTTCCATGTCCAGTTCTAATTGTTGATTCCTGACCTGCATACAGGTTTCTTAAGAAGCAGGTCAGGTGGTCTGATATTCCCATCTCTTTCAGAATTTTCCACAGTTTGTTGTGATCCACACAGTCAAGGCTTTGGCATAGTTGATAAAGCAGAAATAGGTGTTTTTCTGGAACTCTATTGCTTTTTCAATGATCCAGCTGATGTTGGCAATTTGATCTGCGGTTCCTCTGCCTTTTTAAAACCAGCTTGAACATCTGGAAGTTCATGGTTTACATATTGCTGAAGCTTGGCTTGGAGAATTTTAAACATTACTTTACTTGCCTGTGAGATGAGTGCAATTGTGTGGTAGTTTGAACATCCTTTGGCATTGCCTTTCCTTGGGATTGGAATGAAAACTGACCTTTTCCAGTCCTGTGGCCACTGCTGAGTCTTCCAAATTTGCTGACATATTGAGTGCAGCACTTTCACAGCATCATCTCACAGGATTTGAAATAGCTCAACTGGAATTCTATCACCTCCATTAGCTTTGTTCATAGTGATACTTCCTAAAGCCCACTTGACTTCACATTCCAAGATGTCTGGCTCTAGATGAGTGATTACACCACTTGATTATCTGGGTCATGAAGATTGTATTCTTGCCAATTTTTCTTAATATCTTCTGCTTCTGTTAGGTCCATACCAATTCTGTCGACTATTGAGCCCATCTTTGCATGAATGTTCCTTTCTATCTCTAATTTTCCTGAAGAGATCTCTAGTCTTTCCCATTCTTTTGTTTTCTATTTCTTTGCACTGATCACTGAGGAATGCTTTCTTATCTCTCCTTGCTATTCTTTGGAACTCTGCATTCAAATTGGCATAACTTTCCTTTTCTCCTTTGCTTTTCCCTTCTCTTCTTTTCACAGCTCTATGTAAGGCCTCCTCAGACAGCCATTTTGCTTTTGCGCATTTCTTTTTCTGGGGGATGGTCTTGATCCCCTTCTCCTGTACAATGTCATGGGCCTCTGTCCATAGTTCATCAGGCACTCTGTTTATCAGGTCTAGTCCCTTAAATCTATTTCTCACTTCCACTGTATAATCGTGAGGGATGTGATTTAGGTCTTACCTAAATGGTCTAGTGTTTTTCCCCACTTTCTTCAATTTAAGCCTGACTTTCACAATAAGGAGCTCATCATCTGAGCCACAGTCAGCTCTCAGTCTTGTTTTTTCTGACTGTATAAAGCTTCTCCATGTTTGGCTTTGAAGAACATAATCAATCTGATTTTGGTATTGACCATCTGGTGATGTCCATTGTAGAGTCTTCTCTTGTGTTGTTGGAAGAGTGTGTTTTTACTATGACCAGGACGTTCTCTTGGCAAAGCTCCATGAGCCTGTATCCTGCTTCGTTCTGTAGTCCAGAGCCAAATTTGCCTGTTACTCCAGGTATTTCTTGACTTCCTACTTTAGCATTCCAGTCCCCTATGATGAAAAGGACATCTTTTGGGGCATTAGTTCTAACAGGTCTTGTAGGTCTTCATAGAACCTTTTAACTTCAGCTTCTTCAGCATTACTGGTCAGGGCAAAGACTTGGATTACTCTGATATTGAATGGTTTGCCTTGAAAATGAACAGAGATCATTCTGTCGTTTTTTGAGACTGCACTCAAGTACTGCATTTCAGACTCTTGTTGACTATGATGGCTACTCCATTTCTTCTAAGGGATTCTTGCCCACAGTAGTTGATAAAATGGTCATCTGAATTAAATTCACGCATTCTAGTCCATTTTTGTTCACTGATTCTTAAAATGTCAACATTCACGCTTGCCATATCCTGTTTGACCATTTCTAATTTAGTGACTTTAAAATTCTGTTGTTTCAATACATTAACTTTTGGCATGACTTTTATTAGATCCTTCTTACTTCCTTATTTTCTAATCTTATCTTTCTAACATATTTTTAAAGGTATAGATGTCTTTTAAATCACAGATTCAGCTAAATCCTACAAATTTTGATTATTACAATACCTTTTAAAAATTTCACTGTGAGTTCTTCTTTGAGCATGATTGTGAACAGTATTGCTATTTTCACAATGCTGGTGGTTTTTTAGTTATCTTTTTGTTTTATTGTTAATTTCAGATTGCAGTACATGATTTTGCAATTTGCCAGCACTTACTGTTTGAACATACAAACTGCCAGTTAATATAAATGTTCTAAGAACCCTAAAAATCAATGTGCATTCTGAATTTCAGTGCCATATTTCATATGCTCAGAGTATGGCTACACCTTTCCAAACCATTTACATCTATGTCTCTTGTCAGTTATTGGAAAAAATAAGTCAACCCTTATTTTTGCTGTACTTTCAAATATCTTTTTATTCCCTTAATCTGTATATTTTGAAGTTATGATATTAGATGCTTACAAAAGTAAATCTTTTTATTTGTCTGGTAGAATTTTTAGTTGCCTGGTGAATCATTAAAAAAACAATTCCTTTATATTATTTCTAGTAATGTCTCTTGCTTTAAAGTGAACTTTCAATTAGTTATTTATACCTTTTTCTTCTACTTACTGTTGCCTCATTTGTATCCTGACAATCAGGAATAGATCTTAAAGGACGGATAAAACTAGGTATTGTTTATAAGTCCAGCATGAAAATGTTTGTCTTTTAATGGTATTCTTTGTCCTTTAGTAGGTGTTTGGATTTAAACCTACAATCTTATTTCTTATTAATTGGTCCTGCTTGCATACCTTCCTTCCTGACATTTTTGGGACTACTTAGAATTTATGTTAATATATTTTTCTCTTTATGACCTTGCTATTTATATATTCTATAACTATATTTTGAGATTATTATATAGATTACAGTATGCATTGAAAACTAATTCTAACTATTATATGTAACATTATATTAACACATTTCTGATTGTGCTAGTACATTAGACTCTTCCTCTGCAAAGTGTGGTCTGCAGACCAGCAATATTGGCATCTCCTGGGTACACTGTTAGAAATAATGCAGAATTTTCAAGCCACACCCTAGAACACTGAATCAGATCCTGTGGTTTTACAAGAATCTCCAGTGGAACTTATGCTCATTAAATTCAAGGGGTATAGTCTTGGAACACATTTGACTCTAATTATCCACCTTCTTGCCTTTTATTATGTCGATATACTTTACTAAAATCCTTTTAAATCCCAGGCACTATTATTTAATTAGCAAATAGTTTTATCCACCCACTTGCCCTCATATTAGATTGAATCATGTTGCTCTTCTTCTCTCCCTCCTTTGTCATTTCATATAGAATAATTTTCTATACACCAGAAGACCTCCTTTAATATTTTTATTAGTGTGGATCATCTGGTGTGTAATTCTATCATTATTTATTTTTGAAATGCGTTTGTCACCTTTCGAATTTGGAAAGATACAGTCAGTAGGTATAAAATTCTAGTTAATGTTCCTGAGAGTGCCTAGCGCAATGTATATGCCATAGTAGTTGCTGTATAATATTTGGTAAATTGTTATTCAATACAATTAACTTGTGCTTGACATGAAGTAAAGAGATGGAGTATTTTTCTTCTTAGAAAGAAGTAAATTCTTGCTGAATGTAATAAAGCAATGAATTATACCTTTCTAACCCTTTCTGATTGTGGAAATAATCTTTATAAACCCTCATACTGATTATAAGAGACTCAAGGTGTCTATGAAAGTGAAAGTGAAAGTTGCTCAGTCGTGTCCAACTGTTTGTGACCCCATGGACTATACAGTCCATGGAATTCTTTAGGCCAGAGTACTAGAGTGGGCAGCCTTTCCCTTCTCCAGGGTATCTTCCCAACCCAGGGATCAAACCCAGGTCTTCTGAATTGCAGGCAGATTCTTTACTAGCTGAACCACAAGGGAAGCCCCAAGGTGTCTATATGGAGATCATAAAAGTTAAATAATTGATTATATTTGAGTTAAAAACTTTACAAAATCAAGTGAATATGCAAAAATATAGCTCAATGAAGGAATATTTAAGTTAAAGCTGGAATACTAAAATACAATGTTTTTAGTTTGTGATGAGCTCAGATTTAATTATACTTGATCCTGAAAGTGCATGCTCAGTCATTCAGTTGTGTCCAACTCTTTGCAACACAGTGGGTTGTAGCATACCAGGCTCTTCCGTCCATGGAATTTTCTAGGCAGGAATACTGAAATGGGTTTTCATTTTCTACTTCAGGGATCTTTCTGACCTAAGGATGGAACCCGTGTCTCCTGCACTGGCAGGATTCTTTACTATTATGCCATGAATAGCTCCCAGCAAATACGGACTAAAGTATATACAAGGAATTGAAGTTTCCCATGATATGTGTGTACTTTATTTTGAAAAAAGTAACTGAGCCTTATAGCTACAAAAGCATTGCTATATACAAAATACACTAAAAACAAGCCACTGCTGCAAATCTTACTGCATAGTAAAAGGAACATCTAAATTTGACAGTGTCTAGTTTCACTTTTCACTTTCATGCATTGGAGAAGGAAATGGCAACCCACTCCAGTGTTCTTGCCTGGAGAATCCCAGGGACGGGGGAACCTGGTGGGCTGCAGTCTCTGGGGTCGCACAGAGTCGGAGACGACTGAAGCAACTTAGCAGCAGCAGTTTTTGTTTTGAGTGTGTGTTATCCCATTTTAGTACCATTTCTGTTTACAAGCTGTTTACAACAGCTGTCAGTGTTCAACAAACAAAATATAAGTCCTTGTTAAGCTTGTCCTATTTTAATGATTTTATATTCGTTATTTTGGGAAGAATAAGAAAATAGCAAATTAATGTTTTCCTGAAGCTAATTTTAATTACTATTTTTACCCGAATAACTAAAGTGTTCACAAATTACCATACAGTGTTTATTTTGAACAAATACATATTGAACATCTATTATGTCATCAGTTCAGTTCAGTTCAGTCACTCAGTCATGTCCGACTCTTTGCGACCTCATGAATCGCAGCATGCCAGGCCTCCCTGGCCATCACCAACTCCCAGAGTTCACTCAGACACGTGTCCATCGAGTCAGTGATGCCATCCAGCCATTTCATCCTCTGTTAACCCTTCTCCTGCCTCCAATTCCTCCCATAGGTAGAATTTTGGATGATTGTTTGTAAAGGCTTAATTTCCATCACTTTAATTATAATCTATTTTATAAGACAACCAATAACAATATATGTAATTCTAATATTTGACTGCTGTTATAAAAGTAAATTCTCTATTCAACCTAAATAGTTACATAATGCAATTTAAGGTCCTTTCCTTTGATGTGAAAAATACTTGAGTATGAATGACTGAATCACATATTATTGCATAATTTTTTGCAATTTTACAAGATGAGTGAGGTGGTTTTCATCAGAACCATTTAGGTCATTTTCAGACATAAAAACAATTCTTTTGAACAATAGAGGGTTTGAACTGTAGAGTCCACTTAAATGCCAATTTTTGTTTATCCAAAGTGGGTTAAATCCACTAACGTAAAGCCTTGGATGTGAAGAAACTGTTGATACGGAGGGATAACTAAGTTAGGCAGAGGTTTTTTTGGCTGCACAAAGGATCGGTGCCTCTAAACCCCTCATTTTTCAGGGTCAACTGTAGTTTTGAAATTCTTGCTCCCAGTAGACAACCAACTACTTCAGCTTTGGTATCTGTCATCTCAGTGGAGCTAATGAAGATGTAGCCACCTTTTACCTCATGACCTCTTTTGGGTAACAAGATATGACTTTTTCTTCATTAGCAAGATACTATGTAACACCAGTAAGTAGAAGGTTAATTTTTTGGATTGTGCAATTACAGAACAAGAAATCAATAATGAAAAGGTACTAGAAATGGGCAAAAATGTGGAATAGTATCACTGAATATTATCTCTTGGTTTTCTCTTATTTTTGTATGGTGTGTTTATATTTTCAATGTTTATTCTCTAATTGGGGTTAAAAATGATCTATGAGGACTCCCCAACTCCTTCCCATATTAAAGTACAAATCTCTTAATTTGGTTTTATTTTATTTTTTTATCTTATCAGTACATTTTAAGCTTTTATTTATTTACTTATTTAACTTTACAATATTGTATTGGTTTTGCCATATATCAATATGAATCCAGCGTGGGTGTACACATGTTCCCCATCCCGAATCCTCCCCCCCTTCCCTCCCTGTACCATGCCTCTGGGTCAGTCCAGTGTACCAGCCCCAACCATCCTATATTCTGCATCGAGCCTGGACTGGCGATTCACTTCTTATATGATATTATACATGTTTCAATGCCATTCTCCTAAATCAACCCACCCTCTCCCTCTCTCACAGAGTCCAAAAGACTGTTCTATACATCTGTGTCTCTTTTGCTGTCTCACATACAGGGTTATCATTACCATCTTTCTAAATTTCATATATATGCATTAGTATACTGTATTGGTATTTTTCTTTCTGGCTTACTTCACTCGTATAATAGTCTCCAGTTTCATCTACCTCATTAGAACTGATTCAAATGTATTCTTTTTAATGGCTGAGTAATACTCCATTGTGTACATGTAGCACAGCTTTCTTATCCATTCATCTGCTGATGGACATTTAGGTTGCTTCCATGTCTTGGTTATTATAAACAGGAACCTTCTCTAGGATAGATCACATCATGGGCCATAAATCTAGCCTTGGTAAATTCAAAAAAATTGAAATCATTCCAAGCATCTTTTCTGACCACAATGCAGTAAGATTAGATCTCAATTACAGGAGAAAAACTATTAAAAATTCCAGCATATGGAGGCTGAACAACACACTGCTGAATAACCAATGAATCACTGAAGAAATAAAAGAAATAAAAATATGCATAGAAACAAATGAAAATGAAAACACAACAACCCAAAACCTGTGGGACACTGTAAAAGCAGTGCTAAGGGGAAAGTTCATAGCAATACAGGCATACCTCAAGAAACAAGAAAAAAAGTCAAATAAATAACCTAACTCTACGCCTAAAGCAACTAGAAAAGGAAACAAAATGAAGAACTCCAGGGTTAGTAGAAGGAAACAAATCTTAAAAATTAAGGCAGAAATAAAGGCAAAAGAAACAAAAGAGACCATAACAAAAATCAACAAAGCCAAAAGTTGGTTCTTTGAAAGGATAAATTAAATTGACATGGTTTTATTTTAAATAGAGTTAATGAGAACTTAAAGTCATGGATTGATATCTCATTTTCCTGATTATTGGTATTTATATTTCGTGATACCAGCTTCTATTTTTTTTAGCTTTTTTTTTTTTTTTTAGTTGCTTGTGTGTTGGAGACTTTATATCCATTTCTTATGAAAAACAAAACAAAGCAAAAACAAAATTCCCCATAAAATACAAAGAATTTTTATTCCTGATTTAAGGAGGAGATATCCTTGGAGACGTTTTGATATATCTCTAATCACCAGATACATATGAAAGCATGCATCACTGACTCACACACTGAAATTAGGCTACATTATTTTTTTCCATTGCATCATACTTCTGAGGGGAAAATACATCAATCTGATTCTACTAAATTTTCCATGGTAACATTGAGAAGATCAGATTGAAAAATGGACTTGAACATATTCTTTCCACTTGAAACTTGGTAGCAAAATCAGCTTATCTTTTCAGATTTATTTAGTACTTCTAGAAATAATACAGAAGTGTTTTTTTCCCCAGTGCTGAATTTAAACAATAAAAAAACACTTGCTAACATTTTAGAAAAAAACTAAGAAACGCTGATATTAAAAAAAAAAAAAAGTATAGTGGAGTCGTCTGTCTTTTCATCCAATCTGCCAAAATTTTAACAACAAATATACCAATGATTCATAAAGCCATTAGTTGGCAACATATCTAAGAAAGATTTATGTTTTATACCTACTTACAGAAAATCCTTATATTACTTAAAACTTCTGCTCTTTAGTTTTGATTAGTTTGTTTTTAGCTATTATAGGCAGAAAATGAGTAGTGTAATAAAACTTACAATAATCAAAAAGGACATAATTATTCTCCAAAAACTACATTATTGCTGCTACAATTTTCAAAATTTGATATTAGGTGATTTATACAATTTAAGATAGTCTTTGTAAAAAGAACATTTATATTCTTTCATTCCATTTAAGAAAGGAATATGGATATGTATAACATATACTATTACTAACATTAACCTCATATATACAGATGATACCACTCTAATGGCAGAAAGGAAAGAGGAACTAAAGAGCCTCTTGATAAGGATGAAAGAACAAGAGTGAAAAAGCTGCCTTAAAATTCAGCATTTAAAAAACTAAGATCATGGCATCCAGTGTCATCACTTCATGGCAAATAGAAAGCAGAAAAGTGGAAGCAGTGACAGATTTTATCCTGAGTTTCAAAATCATTGCAGATGGTGACTGAAGCCACGAAATTAAAAGACGTTTGCTCCTTTGGAATGAAATCTATGGCCAACCTAGATAGGGAATTAAAGAGCAAATACATCACTTTGTCAACAAAGGTCCGTATAGTAAAGCTTTTGGTTTTTCCAGGAGTCATGAATGAATGTGAGAGTTGGACCATAAAGAGGCTGAGTGCTGAAGAATTGATGCTTTTGAACTGTGGTGTTGGAGAAAACTCTTGAGTCCCTTGGACTTCAAGGAGATCAAATCAGTCAATCCTAAAGGAAATCAATCTTGAATATTGGAAGGGCTGATGCTGAAGCTCCAATACTTTGGCTACCTGATGTGAAGAGCTGACTCATTGGAAAAGACCCTGATGCTGGGAACTACTGAGGGATAGTGAAGACAGGGAAGACTGGCGTCCATGGGATGATAGAATTGAATACGACTTAAGGACTGAGCAACAATAGTGATATTATCAACATTAATAATAAACAATATTCATTAAGGATTTGTATTTAATATATGATCTAATTTAATCCATAAAAATACCCACCTGAATATTATTACTGTTACTCTCCACTTTACAAATGAGGAAACAGCCCCAGAGAAGGTAAGAAATTAGTGGACCCAAGACTCAAATATAGGTAGATTTTAGAACATATAATTTTAAGATTAGCAGCACTGTGTTATGATATTGTTTTTATATTTTTATACTTATTGGATTACAGTGATATTACCTGGGCAAGATTCTATATTGCATCATCACTATTTTTTAAAGCAGTTCTGATTGATTAGCAGAATTAATGGGAAATATCAAAGTAAACTGTTTGAAAATTGCAAAGAATACATGTCCAAATAAACCACAGAGCTGAAAATGCTGAACATAAGTCCTGTATTAGATATCCTTTACTGGGTAAAAGTTAATCACAAATTTAGTGGCTTAAAACAACCCACATTCTCATAGATTCTGTGGGTCAGGAGTTCAGTCACAACTTAACTGAGTTTTCTGTTCTGAGTCTCTCAAGGCTACAATCAAGGCATCGGTGGAACTGTTCTCATCTGGAGGTTCAGCTGGAAATATTCTACTGGACACTTATCCATATAAAAAAATGGGAGCAACTAAACTCAAAAGCTTTGGTATAGCAAAGGAAACCACAAATGTTGATAGACATTTAGGTTGTGTCTGTGTCCTGGCTACTGTAAACAGTGCTGTAGTGAACACTGGCTGTATGTATTTTTGGAACCACATTTTAATCTGGATATATGCCCAGGAGTGGGGTTGCAAGATCTCATAATAGCTCTACTTTTAGTTGTTTTTATTTTTATTTTTAAGGAACCTCCATACTGCTTTCCATAGTGGCTATATCAATTTAATTTCCCACTAACAGTGTAGGAGGGTTCTCTTTTCTTCACACCTCTCCAGCATTTATTGTTTTTAGACTTTTGATGATGGCCATCCTGACTAATGGAGAAGGAAATGGCAACCCACTCCAGTATTCTTACCTGGAAAATTCCATGAATTAAGGAGCCTTGTGGGCTACAATCCATGGGGTCGCAAAGAGTCAGACATAACTGAGCGACTTCACTTGCACTTTCGTTCGTCCTGACTAAAGTGAGGTGATATCTCACTGCAGTTCTGACTTGCCTTTCTCTAAATATTAGTGATGGTGAACATCTTTTCATGTGCCTATTGACCATATGGTCTTCTTTAGAAAAATATTCAGTTCTTCTGCCCATTAGTTAATTGGATTGCTTATTTGATATTGAGCCTCATGACCTGTTTATAAATTTTGGAGATTAACCCATTGTTGTCAGCATTATTTACACATATTTTCTCCCATTCTCTGTGTTATCTTTTTGTTTGGTTTATGGTTTCCTTTGCACTACAAAAGCTTTGGAGTTTAGTTGTTCCCATTTGCTTATTTTTGTTATTATCTCCATTTATTGTAGGAGATGTACTGAAAAAGACATTGCTGCAATTTATGTCAGAGAGTATTCACTCTATATTTTACTCTAAGAGTTTTATAGTATCCAGTCTTATGTTTAGAGTTTTAATCTATTTTGAGTTTATTTTTGTATATGGTGTTAAAGAATGCTGTAATTTTATTTCTTTACATGTAGCTGTTCTGTTTTTCAAGGACTATTTACTGAAGAGATAGTAATTTCTCCATTACATAGTCCTTCCTCCTTTGTCATAGATTAATTGAAACCATAGGTGCATCAATTTATTTCTAGGCTTTCTGTCCTATTCTATAGATCTTGATTTCTGATTTTGTGCCAGTAACATATTGTTTTGATAACTGCAGCTTTGTAGCAGAGTCTGAAGTCAGGAAGCCTGATTCCTACAACTCTGCTTTTCTTTCTCATTTTTTTGGGCTATTTGGGGGTCTTCTGTGTCTCTATACAGACTTTAAGATTTTTTTTTGTCTTAGATCTGTGAAAAATGCAATTGGTAATTTAATATGGATTGCACTGAATCATTACATTGCTTTCGGTTGTATAAACATTTTCAGAATATTGATTTTTCCAATCCAAGAACATAGTATATCTTTCCAACTGTTTGGATTATCTTCAATTACTTTATTCACTCTTACAGTTTTCTGAGTACAGGTCTTTTGCTTCCTTAGGTAGGATTATTCCTACATATATTATTTTTAATGCAATGGTAAGTGGATTATTTTTAAATTTCTCTTTCTTCTCTTTCATTGTGACAGATTTCTATGTATTAATTTTGCTTCCTGCAACTATGCCAAATTCATTGATAAGCTCTAGTAGTTCTCTGGTACTTTCTTTAGGATTTTCTACGTATGCTATCATGCCATTTGCAAATAGTGACAGTTTTACTTCTTTTCCAATTTGTATTCCTTTTATCTCATTTTACTCTGATTGTTGAAGCTAGGGCATCCAATACTATTGAATAACAGTGGTGAGAGAGGACTTTGATAAGGGTTGGAATGAATTCTTCTTTAAATAGCTGATAGAATTCACCAGTGTAGCCATTTTGTCTTGGAGTCTTCCATGTTGGGAGGTTTTTGATCAATGATTTAATCTCCTAACTAGTTATTGATTTGATCAGATTTTCTATTTATTTGTGATTTAAGATTAGCAGATGCATGTTTCTAGGAATTTATTCATTTCTTTTGGTTATTACAATTATTAGCATATAGTTGTACATAGTAATCTCCTATGATTCTATATATTTTTATGGTATCAGCTACAATGTTTCCTTTTTCATTTTTTATTTTATTTGACTTTCTAAGTTATTCTAGCTAAAGGATTGTCAGTGTATTCATAACTTTTAGCTTTGTTTATCTTTTGTTTTTTTTTTTCTATTCTTTTCCTTATTTTTATTTCCACTCTGATTTTTTTTTTCTCTTCCTTTGACTAACTTGGGCTTAGTTTGCTTTTCTTTTTATAGTTTCTTAAGGTATAAAGTTAGCTTGTTTATTTGAGATGTATTTTCTTGATATTTGCATTTATTACTATAAACTTTCCTTTCAGAGCTGCTTTTCGGCATGTCTTGTTTCTATTTTCACTTTTTTGATATATATATTTTTAACTTTCCTTTTGATTTCTTCCTTAACCCATTGATTGCTCAGAGGTGAGTTGTTTAATTTCCATACGTTGTAAAATTTCCACTTTCCTCTTTTGTTGATGTATAGTTTTATGTCACTGTGGTCAGAAAAAGCATTTCATATGATTTCAGGCCATTTAAATTTGTTACTATTTGTAAGAGTTTCAGTTGGTTTCAGTTTAAGGATTTTCTCACTCTTATTTCTCTTAAAGGAGTCTTAGTTGTCAAGTAAAAGTTCACTTTTCAAAGCAGCATTTAGCAATATTGGAACTGATTTTTCTCAGTCTATTCTCCTATAGACTTCTCATTTATATACTGCTTTTTCTTGATCTTGGGAACTTGTTTCTCTACTAAAGCATCTGCTGCTGTTGTATAAGAATGTGCCTTGATTTTAGGTTCATCTGGCCTAAGGTATCTCCCATGAAAATACTTTTATTTTCCAAACTTATGAGTTTTCCCATTTCACTGATCATTTCAGATACTCACATACACTCTTGAGGGACAGAACACAGAAACTCTCATCAAGAGATGGCAGGATTCTTTAAATTGTCCTCAGAATAGGTTATGTATTGTTTCAGATAGTAGAACTAGGGCAGATATGTGGTACCTTATTTATCTTCAATCTCTAAGCTTCAAACTCATAGCCTTGTCTCTGATAGTTAAACATGACAAGCTATTTGCTATAATAGCCCTTAACCTTAGCTCTTCCTCAGTCTGGGTAGCTCTCCTTAAGATTTTCTTCTATTTATAATTCAAATCTCACCTCAAATGTCCCTTCTTCCAAAAGCCCTCCCTAAATACTTCACCTCAGAAGTTCCCCAGTCACTCCTTAACTTTCACTCTGCTTTACTTTCATTAAAGCATATACATGATATCTGTAAATTATTTTGTCTTTCTCCAATTCATAGGAAGATTAAGAGGTTTTACCTGTGTCTCATTTGTCTCTTAAATGCAGACCAGGGTAGGGCATACATTGTTGCTGAGTGAATGAATGACATATGAAGAAACATATGTGATTATTATCTGTTATTTAATTTTGACAATGGCATGAGAAACACAAACATTTCTGAAAATATTTTGTACTGACTGCTATTCAGCTATATATAATACTTTATATTATTAGGTATTTTGGATGAAAAAATGGATCTAAATCTACTATACCAAATATACTGTTAACTTTATAGTTATAGAAGTCTGATGGCAAATTTTAAAATAAGCTTTGTACCAGAAATTACTTTGTTTTAACACAGTAGAACATTACTTTTAGGTATCAGAGGAAATAATATTTGACTTCAATTAGAGAAAGTTAAGGGAATTAAGGCATTTATAATGTGGAACAAAGAAAAAATAAGTATGAAAATCTAGAAAATTATAAAAGATACTATATTGTGAATAGATTAAATTAAAATTTAACTTCTAAAAAGTGACTTATCAAAAAGCTGCTATAGAAAGAAATGGGAATATATATTCTGAAAATGGAGCAAAGAGATGAAAAGAAACATAATATAAAGTTACCTAGAGTTTAAGAAAGAACAGTGAAGTAGAAATCCAAATATAGAATGACTGTATTGTTCATAAATGGCTTTTAAGATTATAATAAAGAGCATTTACAAAGGTATCATACTCAAGGGAAATATTCTAACAGAGAAATACTCTAGAAAGTAGGAACATTAATGATGATGTTAAAGTGGAACAGTACTGTTATGTATTTGTCGATTTTCTCATTAAACTGTAGATAAGTGAGAAATGAGCTTGAGAAATTGTCAGCTGAAAAAAGCAGATAAAATAATAGTAATTAGAAAAATGTGCTATACGCAAATCAGTGGGAACCAATAACCTTATTTTCTATGACTTCTCAAAGGATTGTTTTATGCACTTACCATTTCTGGAATGTCTCTAAGACATACGACTGTATTGGCCTGCATATGAAGTCATTCAGCTCTGAAAAGCTCCTGAAATCTGCCAACAGCCACAGTGAATCTAATTAGAAGCAAAGTCTAATGGGGTACCAGAGATTTTTCATTACACTGTTATGCTTAAAATCTTTAACAGTTTGGATAAAGCAAGAGTTAACTATTTAAATGATTTTTGTAAATGTTAATAAATAAATAGGCAGTATGAAAATTAGTGGAAATAGAAATGCTATGAAAAGCTTTAAGCTATGAGTTCAATTTGTCAGATTTTGGCCTGCTGTAAATAACAAATCTAAATCTCACAAAGATCTCTGAATATTCAACTGATGACTGAATATTTTCTTATATTTTATATCTTATCTTCATTATCCATATCGGAAGGTGAAATACAGTTATAAAGGAGAGCCAAATAAAAAGATAATGAAGCCTGAGCAAAGATGGTGATAGGCTATTGCATTCCATATGAGAAGCACTTTCTGTTTTTCTTGCTCAGTTCCTTGGTTAAATTTTAATCAATTTTATTGTTCCTGAAGTGAAAAGTGTTAGTGTTGGTGTTAGTTGCTCAGTCATGTCAGACTCTTTGCAACCCTATGGACTATAGCCCACCAGGCTCTCTGTCCAAGGCAAGAATACTGGGGTGGATAACCATTCCCTTCTTCAGGGGGTCTTCTGGACCCAGAGGTTGAACCTGGGTCTCCTGTATTGCAGGTAGATTCTTTACTCTCTGAGGCTACCACAGAAGCCCCTCCTAAAGAAAAAGGTATATTGAATTGAAGCAAAATTATCCAACATACTACCTTCCAGGAAAGATTAGAATACACATCTACCACTTTCATAACAAAACAAGATTGAAAGGGAAATAGACAAATTATGATGTCATCAAGCTATTAAAAGACATTTGTCATATGGAAGCAAGATCTATTTGATCTATAAGGAATCCCTAGTCCCCAGTGTGATGATATTTGGAAGTGGGGCTTTTGGGAGTTTATTAAGTTTAGATGAAGTCAAGATGGTGTAGCCCTATGAGGTTGAGGTAATTAACGTACTTAAAAGGTGGCACACTCTCTCATTGTCAGTCATACAAAGATATTACAAGATGCATATTTCTGCAAACAAGAAAAAGGGTCCTTACTAGCCACTGATTCAGTTGGAATATTGATTTTTAACTTTTCAAGCTCTAGAACTCTGAGTAATAAATGTTTAAGCCACTGTGTCTATGATAACTTGTAATATCAGCTCAAGCTAAGATAGCCTGAATATGATAGTACATAGTCTTAGTAAATTTAAGAAAAGTAAAATTATATCAAGGATATTTTCTAAACCCAATGGCATAACACTAGAAATCAACTACAAGAAAACTGCAAAGATCTCAAAACACATATAAAGACTAAAGAATATGATATTAACAACTAATGGATTATTGAAGAAATCAAAGGAGAAGTCAGAAATTGTAGAGAAAAACTCTAAAAAATGAAAACACAACAATACAAAAATCTTTGGCATGCAGGATGAGTTCCTCTCATCTGTGGCATGAGAGAAGTATATAGAGACACAAGCCTACATAGGGAAATAAAAATCTAAAAATAAGCAAGCTAACCTTACACCTAAAAGAGCTAGGGAATAAAACACATGTAAAACACAAAATTAATAAAGAGATTAATCATAAAAATTAGAGCAGAAAATGAAATAGAGACTAAAACAGTAGAAACAATCATAAAATTAAAACTTAATTTTTTGAAAAGATAAAAATGACAAGAGAAATGTCAAAATCAGAAATAAAAAGAATTTACAACTGAGACCACAGAAATACAAAGCATCATGAGACAACTATTAACAATTATAAACCAATAAAATGGACAGCCTACAAGAAATGGAAAAATTCTTAGCAATACACTCTCCCAAAAGTGAATCAGGAATAAATAGAAAGTATATTCAGACCAATTACCAGTAATGAACTTGAATCAGTAATAAAATAAACCATCAATAAACAAAAGTCTAGAAACAGATGACTTCGTGGGTAAATTTACCAACACTTGAATAGTTAACACTTACCCTTCTCAAACTATTGCAAAATATTTTCACAGGAAGGAATGCTTCCCAGCACATTCTAAAAGGTCAGCATCACCCTGATACCAAAACCAGACAGAGCTATCACAAAATAAATAAATAAATAATAAATTAAATGCCAATATCAGTGATGAAGGAGCAAAATTCCTCAATAACATATTAGCAAATCAGATTCAAGAATACATTAATAGGATCATATACCATGATCAAGTGGGACTTCTCCCAGGGATACAAGGATGGTTCAATATCAGGAAGTTACTCAATGTGGTACACTACATTAACAAATTGAAGTTAAAGATCAATTATCTCATTATATAAAGGAAAACTTTTTGACAAAACAACATCAATTTATGATAAAAACTCTCCAGAATGTAGGTATAAAGGGAACATACATTAGCATAACAAAGGCTATATATGCCAGTTCAGTTCAGTCCTTCAGTCATATCTGAGTCTTTGTGACCCCATGGACTCCAGCACACCAGGCTTCCCTGTCCATCACCAACTCTTGGAGGCTGGCCAATAGCTAATAATATTTTCATTAATAAAAACCTGAAAGCATTTCCTCTAAGATCAGGAAAATGATAGGATGCTCACTCTCACTACTTTTATATAATGTGATATATTATATAATTTTTACATAATGTAAGTAACTGCAAGGAGATCCAACCAGTCCATTCTGAAGGAGATCAACCCTGGGATTTCTTTGGAAGGAATGATGCTAAAGGTGAAACTCCAGTACTTTGGCTACCTCATGAGAGGAGCTGACTCACTGGAAAAGACTCTGATACTGGGAAGGATTGGGGGCAGGAGGAGAAGGGGACAACTGAGGATGAGATTTCTGGATGGCATCACTGACTCGATGGACGTGAGTCTGAGTGAACTCTGGGAGATGGTGATGAACAGGGAGGCCTGGCATGCTGCGATTCATGGAGTCGCAAAGAGTTGGACACGACTGAGTGACTGAACTGAACTGAACTGAAAGTACTTGACACAGCAAAAAAGAAGAAAAAAAAAGAAATAAAAGGAATCCAAATTCTAAAGAGAGAAAACTATTACTGTAGGCAGATGATATGATAGTATGAACAGAAAATCCTGAAGACATAACCATAAAACTTAGAGGGCATCACTGGTGGCTCAGACGGTTGAGAATCTGCCTTCACTGCATGAGATGTGGTTTAGATCCCTGTGTCTGGAAGATCTTCTGGAGAAGGAAACAGCAACCCATCTCATATCTTTGCCTGGGAAATCCCATGGACAGAGAAATCTGGTGGTATCTAACAGAGTATCTAACACACACACACATAAAACTTAGAATGCAGCAACAATAAATTCAGTAAAGTTGCAGGATACAAAATTAACATATAGAAATTAATTGCATTTTTAAATACTAACAGTAAACTATTAGAAAGAGAAATTAAGGAGATATTCCCATTCCAGGCTGCATTTCTAAATACTAACAACAAGCTATCAGAAAGAGAAATTAAGAGGAGAATTTCATTCCAGGGATCAGTTTCCCTGACTTCAAGAATATACTGCAAATTAAATAAAGATCCATGAAACAGGATAGAAAGTCCAGAAAAAAACACAAGTTCTTACTTAATCTATAACACAGGAAGAAAGACTATACAATGGAGAAAAGACAATAACTTTAGTAAATTGTGCTGGGAACAAAGGATATTTACATGTTAAAAAAAAAGAAAGAAACTAGACCACTCTTTAATACCATACATGAAAATAAACTCAAAATGAATTAAAGACATAAAGGTAAGACTGGATATTATAAAACTCTTAGAGGAAAACATAGGCAGAAAACTCTCTTTTCTAAAAATTTATTTATTTTAATTGGAGGCTAATTTCTTTACAATATTGTAGTGGTTTTGCCAAACATTTATATGAATCAGCCATGGGTGTACATGTGTTCCCCATCCTGAGCCCCCCTCCCACCACCCTCCCCATCCCATCCCTCTGGGACATCCCAGTGCACCAGCCCTGAGCACTCTGTCTCATACATCAAACCTGGACTGGTGATCTGTTTCACATATGATAATATACGTGTTTCAATGCTATTCTCTCAAATCATCCCACCCTTGCCTTCTTCCACAGAGTCCAAAAGACTGTTGTATACATCTGCATCTCTTTGCTCTCTCGCATATAGGGTTGTCGTTACCATCTTTCTAAATTCCATATATATGTGTTAGTATACTGTATTGGTGTTTTTCTTTCTGGCTTATTTCACTCTATATAATAAGCTCCAGCTTCATCCACCTCATTATAGCTGATTCAAATGTATTCTTTTTAATGGCTGAGTAATATTCCATTGTGTATATGTACCACAGCTTTCTTATCATTTGTCTGCTGATGGACATCTAGGTTGCTTCCATGTCCTGGCTATTATAAACAGTGCTGCAGTGAACATTGGGGTACACGTATCTCTTTCAATTCTGGTTTCCTTGGTGTGTATGCCCAGCAGAGGGACTGCTGGGTCATACAGCAGTTATATTTCCAGTTTTTAAGTAATCTCCATACTGTTCTCCACAGTGGCTGTACTAGTTTGAATTCTCACCAACAGTGTAAGAAGGTTCCCTTTTCTCCACATCCTCTCCAGTATTTATCGTTTGTAGATTTTTGGATAGCAGCCATTCTGACCGGTGTGAAATGGTACCTCATTGTGGTTTTGATTTGCATTTCTCTGATAATGAGTGATGTTGAACACCTTTTCATATGTTTGTTAGCCATCTGTATATCTTCTTTGGAAAAATGCCTATTTATTTCTTTGGCCCATTTTTTGATTGGGTCATTTTTTTTTTTTTTCCTGAAATTGAGCTGCAGGAGTTTCTTGTATATTTTTGAGGTTAATTCTTTGTCAGTTGCTTCATTTGCTATTACTTTCTCCATGATCTGAAGCTTGTCTTTTCACCTTGCTTATAGTTTCCTTTGTTGTGCAAAAGCTTCTAAGTTTAATTAGGTCCCATTTGTTTATTTTTGCTTTTATTTCTACTACCCTGGGAGGTGGGTCATAGAGGATCCTGCTGTGATTTATGTCTGAGAGTTTTATAGTTTCTGGTCTTATGTTTAGATCTTTAATTCATTTTGAGTTAATTTTGTATATGGTATTAGAAAATGTTCTAGTTTCATTCTTTTACAAGTGGTTGACCAGTTTTTCCAGTTCCACTTGTTAAAGAGATTGTCTTTTCTCCATTGTGTATTCTTGGCTCCTTTGTTAAAGATAAGGTGTCCATAGGTGCATGGATTTATCTCTGGGCTTTCAATTTTGTTCCATTGACCTATATTTCTGTCTTTGTGCCAATAGCATATTGTCTTGATAACTGTAGCTTTGTAGTATAGCCTGAAGTCAGGCAGGTTGATTGCTCCAGTTCTATTCTTCTTTCTCAAGATTGCTTTGGCTATTCGAGGTTTTTTGTATTTCCATACAAATTGTCAAATTATTTGTTCTAGTTCTATGAAAAATACCATTGGTAGCTTGATAAGGAAAGCCTTGAATCTATATAATGCTTTGGGTAGTATACTCATTTTCACTATATTTATTCTTCCAATCCATGAACATGGTATTCATCTATTTATGTCCTCTTTGAGTTCCTTCCTCAGTGTTTTATAATTTTCTATATATAGGTCTTTTGTTTCTTCAGATAGATATATTCCTAAGTATTTTATTCTTTTCATTGCAATGGTTAATGGAATTTTTTCCTTAATTTCTCTTCCTATTTTCTCATTGTTAGTGTATAAGAATGTGAGGGATTTCTGTGTGTTTATTTTAGATCCTGCAACTTTACTACATTCATTGATTCAGCTCAGTTCAGTTCAGTTCCGTCGCTCAGTCGTGTCCGACTCTTTGAGACACCATGAATCGCAGCACACCAGGCCTCCCTGTCCATTACCAATTCCAGGAGTTCATTCAGACTCACTTCCATCGAGTCAGTGATGCCATCCAGCCATCTCATCTTTGGTCGTCCCCTTTTCCTCCTGCCCCCAATCCCTCCCAGCATCAATCTTTTCCAGTGAGTCAACTCTTCGCATCAGGTGGCCAAAGTACTGGAGTTTCACCTTTAGCATCATTCCTTCCAAAGAAACCCCAGGGTTGATCTCCCTCAGAATGGACTGATTGGATCTCCTTGTAGTTCAAGGGACTCTCAAGAGTCTTCTCCAAGACCACAATTCAAAAGCATCAATTCTTCTCTAGTAATTTTCTGGTGGAGTCTTTAGAGTTTTCTAGGTAGAGGATCATGTCATCTGCAAACAGTGAGAGTTTTAATCCAGTTTTCCAATCTGGATTCCTTTGATTTATTTTTCTGCTCTGATTGGCCAAAACTTCTAAAACTATGTTAAATAGTAGTGGTGAGAGTGGGCACCCTATCCTTGTTCCTGACTTTGAGGGAAATGCTTTCAAATTTTCACCATTGAGGATGTTTGCTGTGGATCTGTCATATATAGCTTTTATTATGTTGAGGTATATTCCTTTTATGCCTGCATTCTGGAGGGTTTTATCATAAATGGATGTTGAATTTTGTCAAAGACTTTCTCTCCATCTGTTGAGATAATCATGTGGTTTTTATCTTTCAATTTGTTAATATGGTGTATTACATTGATTTGTGGATATTGAAGAATCCTTGCATCTCTGTGATAAAGCCCACTTGGTCATGATGTATGATCTTTTAATATGTTGTTAGATTCTGTTTGCTAGAATTTTGTTAAGGATTTTTTTCATCTATGTTCATCAGTGGCATAAATGGCAAGATCTTTTTAGATCTGTCTCCTAGAGTATATGGGCGGGGGGGTGGGGGAGGAATGTAATTAAACTCAAAAGTTTCTAAACAGCAAAGGAAACCATAAACCAGATGAAAAGACAACCCACAAAATGTGAGAAAATATGTGCAAAAGATATAACCAACAAGATTGTAATATCAAAAATTTACAGCATATGAGGCTAAATATTAAAAAAAAAAACAAACCATAATCAACTGAAACATGGACAGAAGAACTAAATAGACACTTCTCCAGAAGGGAAGACTTACATATGACTATGAGGCATATGAAAAGATGCAAGTCAAAAATATAATGAGATATCACTTCACATCAGTCAGAATGGCCATAATCAAAATGTCTATAAACCATAAATTTTGCAGAGAATGTGGAGAAAAGAGAACCCTCCTATACTTTTGGTGGAAATATAAATTGGTATCAAGGTCCCTTAAAAACTAAAATAGATCTACTGTGTGACCCAGTAATCCCACTCCTGGACATATGTCCAGAGAAAAAACATGTTTTAAAAGTATACAGGCACTCCAGTGTTTATTGCAGTACTGTTTACAATAGCCAAGGTATGGAAGCAACCTAAATGTCCATCAGTGTAAAAATGGATAAAGATGTGTTCTATATATACAATCTAATATGACTCAGGCATTAAAAAAATGAAATGATGCCATTTGCAGCAGTACAGATGGGCCTGGATATTATCACACTAAGTCAAGTAAGTCAGGCAGAGAAGGACAAATATATGATATCACTTAAAAGTGTAATCTAACAAAAATGACACAAGTGAACTTATTTACAAAACATAAACAGACTCATAGAACAAATTGATAGTTACCAGGGAGAAACAGTGAGGGGGTAGTGAAAGATTAAAGGACCATAAAGATTGCTATTGACATGTACACACTGCTATGTTTATTAATAAAATAGGTAACCAACAAGGATTTACTGTATAGTAGAGAGAACTCTGCTTAACACTCTATAATAATGTAAATGGGAAAATAAATTGAAAAAGAATAGATACATATATACCTATAACTCACTTTACCATACACCTGAATCTAACATAACATTGTTAATCTACTATATTCCAATGTGAAATAAAATTTTAAAACAGAAAGAAATAGAGAGTGGAGGAGTAAGGATTGGCTCAAGATTGTCAAAAGACACAAATTTCCAGTTGTAAGATTAATAAGTACTAGACATGTGATGTGCAACCTGATAGATGTAGTTAACATTGCTATATATGAAAATTGTTAAGAGAAAATTCTAAAAGGTCTCGTTACAAAGGAAAATTATTTCTTCTTATCTATCGGAGATAATAGTTGTTCACCTGAATTATTGTGGTTATCATTTCATGATGTATGCAAGTTAAATCACTGTGCTATATACATTAAATATATAATGCTGTATGTCAGCTGTATCTTAGTAAAACAAAGAAAAAATGTTAACTCATCATTGCAGCTAGGTAAAATTGCTTTTCTCTGCATAATATGGTTACTTGAACATCTGTCTTTACTTAAGCTATCACAGGAAGCTGAATAAGAAGGTAGAAAAATTTCCTTTAGCAGTGGATGCTTGTTCATATCTTTTCCAAATTCACTGATTTCAAGTCATTTTTGAAACTAATCATCAAGGATGTCTTAATACCTGTTACAACTATTTCAGTTATAACTAGTCAAGATCATTTAAAGTTTTAGATAAATTTCATATATTACTTTCCTGCTTTTTTGGTCTAAAAATAATATCTTTCAATTATCTCTTAGTTAAGATTACAAAGTAAAAGTCAAATACTTACTGGGTAACTTGTGATTGCTAGTTTTACGTGTAAACTTGGCTAGGTTATGGTACCCTGCTGTTTGGTCAAACACTAGTCTAGATGTTTCTGTGAAAGTATTTTGTAAATGTTATTAGTATTTATAATCACTTTTTTTTTTAAAGTAAAGCAAATTACTCTTGATGATGTGAGTGGGCCTCATTCAATTAGTTTAAAGCAGTAAAGAGAAAAAAATGAGGCTTCCTGGAGAAGATTTATTTCTCAAGACTGTAACATAAAAAGCTTGACTGAATTCCTAGTCTCCTGGTCTATTCTATAGATTTTGTATTTAAGACTTCAGCATCAATTCTTAGTGGAATTTCTAGCCTATTAGCCTGACCTAAAGATTTTAAATTTACCAGTTTCCACAATTGTGAGGCAATCCCTGAATATAAATCTCTCTCTCTCTTTTTATTGACAGCATATATATATATATATATATATATATATATATATAGCTATGTATATCTGTATATCTATATCTGTATATCTATATCTGTATATATGTATCTGTATATCTATATGCTATTGTTTTAGATAAATCTTGACTGATAAGGGCTCAGTGCTTTCCTTGAAATGCTGAAATATACTAACATCTATAAAAAAAAAAATTCATCCTTTCTACTTTTCATCTCTTAAGCAGTGCTACAAAAGCCTGAATCCTAGAGACAGAATGTATAGTGGCAAGTTTCTTTCTTAAAAAAATAAAAAATTCTTCAAAATGAACATAAAGGTAATACTATTACTATTAAAAAAAAAAACACCTCATATATAATGTTACTGATAGAATATCTAAGAATGTAATATTGGCACCTCATCATGAATTTGTTCTTTTTCTATATAACAAATCATCTTTAACAATTATATTATCTATACCTACAAAGTCATTAAATACTTATCAGATATTCACATTTTTAATTACCCTTTCTAATTAATATTCTTAGTAAATGGAGTTTTAAAATATACTACTCTCTTCAATTTGCCATATTTATTTAAGCTGTCAATAAAAAGAAGAATTTGTGATTATTTTGAACAGTAACTAAGAAGTATCATATGATATGTCATAATTTTGTCTATCAATAATGGGATAACATTATAAAAATTCTCACTGGAAACATTATAAAATGCCAAAATTCGTTTCTCAATTCAAATCAGGAAAGAGGGCATGAAAATATTTTTTAAAACAGATGGTAATATGTGGGAGGGTGAGAGAAGTCATCTCCAGTTACTGTTTCTAATTTAACAAACACTGTAGAATATTTTAAAGTTTACAAAACAATTTTACACACATTGTTTCTTATTTTCTTATGTACTTATAATGTACAGTAAGTTCAGCCGAACAGAATATTTTTAAATAATTGCCCCAATATAGACAAACAATTGAAAGTGGATGTAATCCAGGAAGTTCTACTCAAGGAAACATGATCCACATTTTACTCTTCAGGAGAAAATGCTGTGGTATTGTATGTTAGCTAACATATATTTATTTCTTAAAATTACAGCATAGAATAAACTTACAGCAAAACATCAAGCACAGAAAAAGAGTTAAGATTGTACATTTTTCTTATACCTTTTCTTATATGAATTTCTACTTGTGGGAAATAATCTTTATTCACTTCACAGAAAGCTGCAAAGATTATTACATTTGATGGCAATAGGGAAATATTAAGGTCATGTGGTACACACACTTGTTCAGTCCTTTATTTCTTGAAAATGATTCTTAGCACTCTCATAGAATATTTTTCATGCATTTTGAGCTGTTTCCTGTAGTAGAAGCCACTGTTTTTAAACATAACTACCTTGAATTGTAATTGTTTTGTGAAACTAGGCTTCTAGCAGACTTGCTATCAAGATCACCATCTGTCTTATTCATAAAATGCTAATAGATTATAACTTAATTTCCCAAGGTCAAAATGTTAACCACAAGGACAGCTTTGTTTTGTCAACATTGACAGATATTTTGTTCAATTTGCAACTGTCTTCATGCCTTCTTTATGTTCTTCTTCACAGTTCACATTCTGATCTTCACTGTAACTCAATTTTCATGAGTCTTTCAACTTTTCAAAAGTCACGTTAAAATGGGATTGACTGCATTACTTAGCTTTGATAAATGGAAGTACACTGATGATATTTTATATCAACTTGTACAAATCTTTTCAAATTGAAATAATTTAATAAATGATTAAAGAACAAAATGTAAATTTCCAGAGAGGCTATATATCCTAGGTAATTCAGGAAAGATAATTCCTATTTTCCACCTCCAGAAAGCCTGCAGTATGTCATTAAATTATCTGAGAATAGCAAGGCCTATTGCCACCTATTATTCACTTACAAAATGTTTATTTATAGCATCTGAGACATTCATATAGCTATTATGATCTTTCTTCTCTCCCCTCACTCTCAGGTAAATATTGCAATGCATGATAACATCTTTCAAATGCATCCTTAGAAATCAGTATGTATGAATGCCAGAAAATGTGTGAAGTTTTGTATATGTGCTCATTGTTGCATATACCTGAGGAGCATTATTAAATTTTAAGATGGATGTATGATGTCCCTTATTTCTCACTACCACTAGTTAATCATTTTCTTAGAGAAAGCAATAAGGTTTTTTTTTTAAAATATAAATTGATTTATTTTAATTGGAGGTTAATTAATTTACAATATTATATTGGTTTGTCATACATCAACAGGAATCCACCACAGGTATAAACGTGTTCCCCATCTTGAACCCTCTTCCCTCCTCCTTCCCCATACCATCCCTCTGGGTCATCCCAGTGCACAAGCCCCAGGCATCCAGTATCATGCATTGAACCTGGACTGGCGATTCATTTCATATATGACATTATACATGCTTCCATGCCATTCTTCCAAATCATCCCACCCTCTCCCTCTCCCACAGAGTCCAAAAGACTGTTCTATACATTTGTGTCTCTTTTGCTGTCTCGTATACAGGATTATCATCACCATATTTCTAAATTCCATATATATGCGTTAGTATACTGTATTGGTGTTTTTCTTCCTGGCTTACTTCACTCTATGTAACAGGCTCCAGTTTCACCCACCTCATTATAACTGATTCAAATGTATTCTTTCTAATGGCTGAGTAATGCTCCATTGTATACATGTACCACAGCTTTCTTATCCATTCATCTGCTGATGGACATCTAGGTTGCTTCCATGTCCTAGCTATTATAAACTGCTGCAATGAACATTGTAGTACACGTGCCTATTTCAATTCTGGTTTCCTCAGCAGAGGGATTGCTGGGTCATACAGCATTCTATTTCCAGTTTTTAAGGAATCTCCACACTGTTCTCCATAGTGGTTGTACTAGTTTGCATTCCCACCAACAGGGTAAGAGGGTTCCCTTTTCTCCACACCCTCTCCAGCATTTATTGCTTGTAGACTTTTGGATCACAGCCATTCTGACTGGTGTGAAATCGTGACTCACTGTGGTTTTGATTTGCATTTCTCTGATAATGAGTGATGTTGAGCATCTTTTCACGTGTTTGTTAGCCATCTGTGTCTTCTTTGGAGAAATGTCTATTTAGTTCTTTGGTCCAATTTTTGATTGGGTCGTTTATTTTTCTGGAATTGAACTGTAGGAGTTGCTTGTATATTTTTGAGATTAGTTGTTTGTCAGTTGCTTCATTTGCTATTATTTCCTCCCATTCTGAAGACTGTCTCTTCACCTTGCTTATAGTTTCCTTTGTTGTGCAGAAGCTTTTAATTTTAATTAGGTCCCATTTGTTTATTTTTGCTTTTATTTCCAATATTCTGGGAGATGGGTCATAGAGGATCTTGCTGTGATTTATGTCGGAGAGTGTTTTGCCTATGATCTCCTCTAGGAGTTTGATAGTTTCTGGTCTTATGTTTAGATCTTTAATCCATTTTGAGTTTATTTTTGTGTATGGTGTTAGAAAGTGTTCTAGTTTCATTCTTTTACAAGTGGTGAATTTTCCTAGCACCACTTGTTTTATAAAAGGCAGAGGATCCACAGATCAAATTGCCAACATCTGCTGAATCATTGAAAAAACAAGAGAGTTCCAGAAAAATATCTATTTCTGCTTTATTGACTATGCCAAAGCCTTTGACTGTGTGGATCACAGTAAACTGTAGAAAATTCTGAAAGAGATGGGAATACCAGACCACCTGACGTGCCACTTGGAGAAACCTATATGCAGGTCAGGAAGCAACAGTTAGAACTGGACATGGAACAACAGACTGGTTCCAAATAGGAAAATGAGTATGTCAAAGGTTGTATACTGTCAATGTGCTTATTTAACTTATATGTAGAGTACATAATCAGAAACGCTGGACTGGAAGAAACACAAGCTGAAATCAAGATTTCTGGGAGAAATATCAATAACCTCAGATATGCAGATGACACCACCCTTAGGGCAGAAAGTGAAGAGGAACTAAAAAGCCTCTTGATGAATGTGAAAGAAGAGAGTGAAAAAGTTGGCTTAAAGCTCAGCATTCAGAAAACTAAGATCATGGCATCCAGTCCCATCACTTCATGGGAAATAGATGGGGAAACAGTGGAAACAGTGTCAGATTGTTATTATTATTTTTTGAGCTCCAAAATCACTGCAGATGGTGACTGCAGCCATGAAATTAAAAGATGCTTACTCCTTGGAAGGAAAGTTATGACCAACTTAGACAGCATATTGAAAAGCAAAGACATTACTTTGCCAACAAAGGTCTGTCTAGTCAAGGCTATGGTTTTTCCAGTGGTCATGTATGGATGAGAGAGTTGGACTGTGAAGAAAGCTGAGTGCCGAAGAACTGATGCTTTTGAACTGTGGTGCTGGAGAAGACTCTTGAGAGTCCCTTGGACTGCAAGGAGATCCAACCAGTCCACTCTAAAGGAGATTAGACATGGGTGTTCTTTGGAAGGAATGATGTTAAAGCTGAAACTCCAGTACTTTGGCCACCTCATGAGAAGATTTGACATTCTGGAAAAGACTCTGATGCTGGGAGGGATTGGGGGCAGGAGGAAAAGAAAACAACAGAGGATAAGATGGCTGAATGGCATCACCAACTCGATGGACGTGAGTTTGAGTGAACTCCGGGAGTTGGTGAAGGACAGGGAGGCCTGGCATGCTGCGATTCATGGGGTCACAAAGAGTAAGACACGACTGAGTGACTGGACTGGACTGAGCTGAACTGACCTAAGAGATGATCTCTCAATATATCTAGCTTTGAAAGACAGTGGGCTTCTGTCCATGAGACTCACAAGTCTGCAACAAATTGAGAAACAGCTATTAATTGACTCACAAACAGACTCACCCACCCTAGGGTCCAGCACAGAGGCAGCCCATAGTAAGATGCTCAGATCTTAGATGAATAAGCCTTGTTTATCTGAAAAGATTTGCCTGAGTGGTAGGCATATCATTTAAAACACATATAGAAACGTACTGAAATATTCTTCAGTGAGTGCCTTATTTTCCCCCTCTCATTCTGTGTCTCCTTCCCTAGAAAGAAGCTTGTTTTTGTCTGGCACCCAAGTTTTTATGACTGCCACCCAGGGGACACCTCTAGATCACATTGTTCTGATGGTTAGAATAGCTTTATGCTTACAGGTTCCACAGGACTAAAACAAATGGAGAAAGATCTCTTAAACAGCTACTACTCTCAAGACACAGAAGAGAGACAACAGACTGAGGAGTCCAGTCTTTCTGTGAAAGAGGCCTATTAGCTTATCCTCATAGCAGTGGCCTTAAGAGCAGGCTTTTAACTAAACACACAACTAAGGGCTCACTGTACTCCTCTCCAGAGACATGGAAGGGTGGATTCTGTCTTCATCTCCTCCCTCTGCTGCACTCCAGATTGCCAGTGCCTCCTGTGGAATTTAGGTACATGTCTAATACTGCTCTTGTTGTTTTTGTCTGGTACCCTGGTTTTGTGGCTGCTACCTAGGGGATACCACTTGATTGCCTGACTCTGGTGGTCAGCAAAGTTTGTGCTCAGTAGTTAAATTGGACTGCAGCCAAAAAAGGAAAGAGTTATGAACTAGATATGAACCCTAGAATCAGTGCAGAGGGAGCAGACAGAAATTTTCATTTCCAAGTCTTCTTCTGAAGAAGGTATATTTGCTACCTCAGAGTTTGGCTTCCAGTCAGCGTGATTCTAGGTGATGACAAAGATCCTCCCCTTTGGGACACTGACAGGTTTTAACACATCCTGAACTATTGGGAGCCACTAAAAGTAAAGGCTGCCTATAAAATCACCAAAGTCTGGGAGACAACTAAGATTAGAGTAGGGTTGAATAATAAGACATACCCCCTACATGAGGCTACTCCTTCAAGACCAAGAGAGGTGGTTGTTTTGTCTAATGCATAGAAACCAACACAGAGAGTTGAGGAAAATGAAACAGCAGGGAGTATGTTCCAAAGAAAAGAATAAGATAAAACCTCAGGGGAGGAAAAACAAAACAAAACAACTTAATGCAGTAGATATAAATGGCTTACCCAATAAAGAGATTCAAAATAATGGTCATATAAATGTTCACTCAACTCAAAGAATGGATAAAGTAGTTTAATTTAACTTAATTTAAACATTAATTAATTAATTGAGAATTTAATTAAAAAATACAAGAAAGTACCAAAGAGAAGTTACAGAAATGAAGAATATTCATACAATAACTGAAATGAAAAATATAATTTCAAAATTCAAGAGCAAGCTAGATGATGTGAAGAAAGCAACTGTGAATTTGAGAAAAGGCAGTGGAACTCACAGAAGTACAGCAGGGGAAACATAATGAAAAAAAGTGAGTAGAGCTTAAGGGATTTGTGGAACAACATCAAGTAGATCAACATTTACATCATAAGAGTCCAAGAAGGAAAAGAATGAGCTAGAAAATTTAATTGGTGAAATTATAGCTTAAAACTTTCCTAACCTGGGAAAGAAACTGACATTCAAATCCAAGATGACTGGAGACTTCCAAGCATGATGAATAATACATTATAATTAAATATTGCATGTTAAGGACAAGGAGAGGATCTTGAATGCAGCAAGACAGGAAAAAATACAAACTTGTTATATACAAAGGAGCTTCCAAAGGAGTATCAGTAAATTTTTTCAGCAGAAACATTATAGGCCAAAAGAGAGTGGAACAATGTACTCAAATTATTGGAAGAAAGAAAGAAAGAAAAAACTCTGCAAACCAAAAAATGCTCCACATGGCAAAGTTATTTGTTGGAATTGAACAGAGAATGAGTTTTCCAGAGAAACAAGAGCTAAAGGAGCTCATCACTGCAGAACAGCCTTTAGAGAAATGTTAAGGGGATTTCTTTAAGGTAAAATGAAAAGATACTAATTAATAACAGGAAAACATATAAAACCATAAATCTCACTAAAGAGGTTAAGTATTTAGTACATATCAAGCTAATATAATGTAAAGTTGGTGAGTTAATAAATTATAACGCTATTATGAAAGTTAACAAATATATTAAGAATAAGTACAATAATTTGTTAATGGTTACACAAGATAAAAAGATTCAAATTGTGACATCAGAACATAAAACTTGAGGGGCTAGAGGGGTGAAAATGTAGAGCTTTAGAATGTGTTTAACCTTAAAGGGTGATTGATTTGAAATACTGTTGTCTAATTTTATGTAAACTTCTTGGTAATCACAAAACAAAGCCCTATATTAGAGATATAAAAGAAAAAATAAATCTAAACTTAACCCAATAGAAAATCATCAAATCACAAAGGGAAAGAACAGAACAAGAATAAAGGAACACAGGAACTACAAAATATTCAGGAAACAATGAACAAAATGGCAATAAGGTAATGCCCATCAATAATTACTTTAAATGTAATTGGACTATATTCTTCAGTCAAGAGACTTAGAGTGACTTGTGGATAAAAACAACAACAACATGACCCACCTGTATGGTGCCTACAAGACATGAACTTCAAACCTAAAGATACACATAGGCTGAAAATTATAGAATGTAAAATTATATTCCATACAAATGGAAACCAAAAGAAACCTGGTGTAGTGATACTTACATGAAACAAAATGACCTCAAGACAAAAATTGTAATAGGAGGCAAAGAAGGTCATTATATAATGATAAAGGAGTCAACCCTATAAGAGGATATAACATTTGTAAATGCTTCTGCACTCCACTCTGTTGGGCTTCTCTGATGGCTCAGATGGTAAAGCATCTGCCTACAATGCAGGAGACCCAGGTTTGATTCCTGGGTTGGAAAGATCCCCTGGAGAAGAAAACGGTGACCCACTCCAGTATTCTTGCCTGAAAAATCCCATGGATGAGGAGTCTGGTGGGCTACTGTCCATGGAGGTAAAAGAGTCAGACATGACTAAGCGACTTCATTTTCACTTTCACTTTCTGCACTCAACATAGGAATACCTAAATATATAAGGAAAATATTATAGACCTAAACAGAGAAAAAGAGAGCAATCTAGTAACAGAAGGAAAATTTAATAACTCACTTTGTATCAATGGATAGAAAATCATCCAGATAGAAAATCATTAGGGAAACATTGGCCTTAAGTGACATATTAGGCCAGACAGACTTAACAGGTTTATATGGAATATTCCATCCAAAAGCAAAAGAATATATAATCTTCTCAAGTGCACATAAAGCATTATCCATGATAGATCACACATAGGCCACAAAACAAGACTTAATAAATTTAAGAAGACTGAAATTATATCAAGTACCTTTCCTACCACAGTGGTATGAAGTTGCAGCTAGAAATCAATACAGGGGGAAAAAGGCATATTAACCAGTATGTAGATATTAAACAACGTGATACTAACCATTTCTTGATTCAAATAAATCAAAAGATAAATTTAAAAATACCTTAAAAATGGAAAAACATCATACCCCAAATTGTGATATGCATCATAGCTCAATGAACTGGAAAAAGAGGAAGATATAAAACCCAAAGTCAGTAGAAGAAAGAAAATAACAAAGGCCAAAGGGGAAATAAACATAAAAAGAGACCAAAACAGAGTAGAAAATATCAGAAACCATGAACTAGTTTTTGAAAAGAAAAACCAAACCAACAAATCTTTAGCTATGATTACCAAGAAAATAAGAGAAGGGACTCAAATAAAATCAGAAATGAAAGAGGAGACTTGCAGGTACTATCATAGAAATAAAAAGGACCATAAAAGAATAGTATAAATGTATACCAACAAATTGGACAACTTAGAGGAAATAAATTTCTAGAAATAAAACCTGCTAAGACCAAATCTGAAAGTGGAAAACCTGAATAAACTGATTAGTAATATGGGCATTGTACCAGTAATTAAAAACCACCTAAAATACAAAAGACCAGGACCAGACAACTTCACTGGTGAATTTTACCAAACATTCAAAGAGAATTTAAAACAATTCTTCTTTCTCTCTCTCTTTTTCTTTTCAAAAAATAGCATAGTAGGGATCACTTCCAAACACATTTTATGAGAAAGCATTAGGAGAAAATAAAATTACAGGTCACTATCCCTTATGAACTTAGATGGGAAAATACTGAAAAAAAAAAAAGTAAAACAAATTCAACAGTACAATAAAGTCACACATACCATGATCAAATGACATTTATTCCAGGATTGAAAAATGGAATAATATACACAAATCAATGTGACATATCAGATCAATAAAATAAGGATAAAATTCATAGGATCATCTAAATAAATATAGGAAAAAATTGACACCACCTATAAAAACTCTCAGGAGTGGTTATAGAGGGAACATGTCTCAACATAATAAAGGCCAAATATAACAAACCTATAGCTAACATCATACTCAATGGTGATAATTTGAAAACATTTCCTCTAAGATAAAGAACAGACAAGAATAGCCACTCTTGCCACTTAACATAGTTAGAGAAGTTCTAGCCAGAGAAACTAGGAAAGAGAAAGAAATAAAGAGAACCAATTGGAAAGAGTAAAGTAAAACTGCCACCATTTGCAGATAATATAATACTATATAGAAATCCCTAAGAATTTGACCAAAACACTATAAAAACGAATAACCGAATTCAGTAAAGTTGTGCTGTGCTAAATCACTTCAGTTGTATCTGACTCTTTGTGATACTATAGACCATAGCCCACCAGGCTCCTCCCTATATGGGGTCCTCCAACAAGAATGCTGGAGTGGGCTGCAGTGCCCTCCCTCCATGGGATTGTCCCAACCCAGGTACCGAACCTGCAATTCTTACATCTCCTGTTTCAGGATACAATATAAATTTCTATATATTACTTTTTTCTATACACCAACAATGAACTATTTTTAAAAATTAAGAAACATTTCCATAAAAAAAAATCCTAGGAATATATTTAACAAAGGAGGTAAAAAGATCTATAGCCTAAACTATAAGAGATTGAAGAAAAATTGAAGTAACAAAAAAATGGAAAGATACCTCATGACCATGGTTGGAAGAATTAATATTGTTAAACTGCCCATACAGCAATATACAGATTCAACCCAGTCCTTACTAGAAGACCAGTGGTATTTTAAAAAAATAAAACAAATAACTCTAAAATTTGTATGGGATTATGAAACACCCTAAATATCCAAAGCAATCCAAAAGAAAGGGAACAGTACCATAAAATTTTGAATACTGTAACTACATGTTACTCCTTGGAAGGGAAGTTATGACCAACCTAGACAGAATATTCAAAAGCAGAGACATTACTTTGCCAATAAAAGTCCATCTAGTCAAGGCTATAGTTTTTCCAGTGGTCATGTATGGATGTGACAGGTGAGCTATAAATAAAGCTGAGCACCAAAGAATTGATGCTTTTGAATCATAATGTTGGTGAAGACTCTTGGGAGTTCCTTGGACTGTATGGAGATCCAACAAGTCCATCCTAAAGGAGATCAGTCCTGAGTGTTCATTGGAAGGACTGATGTTGAAGCAGAAACTCCAATACTTTGGCCACCTGATGTGAAGAGCTGACTCACTGGAAAAGACTCTGATGCTGGGAAAGATTGAGGGCAGGAGGAGAAGGGGACGACAGAAGATGAGGTGGTTGGATGGCATCACTGAATCGATGAGCATGGGTTTGGGTGGACTCTGGGAGTTGGGAGGCCTGGCTGCTGCAGTTCATGGGGTCACAAAGAGTCCGACATGACTTAGTCACTGAACGGAACTGACTGCATGTTATAGTCTGAAGGCAAGAAGCAGCATTTCTCCAATTCTATTCTTTCTCAAGATTTCCTTGCTGATCCAAGGTCTTCTGTGTTTCCATACAAATCTAAATTTTTTGTTCTGGTTCTGTGAAAAATCCCATTGCTATTTTGATAGGGACTGCATTTAATCGGTAGACTGCCTTAACTAGTATGGTCATTTTAACAATATTGATTCTTACAATCCAAGAACATGGCATATATTTTCATCGGTTTGTGCCATCTGAAATTTCTTTCACCATCATCTTACAGTTTTCAGAGTATAGGCCTCGGCCTCCTCAGTCATTTTTTCTTCCTAGTATTTTCTTTTTTTTTTTTTTTTTTCTTTTCTTTTTTTTTTTAATACTTTATTCTACATTACAATACTGTATTTGTTTTGCCATACATTGACATGAATCAGCCACAGGTGTCCACGATCTCCCAATGCCAAAGCCCCCTCCCACCTCCCACCCCACATCCTCTCCCTGAATCATCCCGTGCACCAGCCCCATGCATCCTGCATCCTGTATTGAACATAGACTGGCGCTTCATTCTTACAAGATAGTATACATGTTTCAATGCCATTCTCCCAAATCATCCCACCCTCTCCCTCTCCCTCAGAGACCAAAAGTCCGTTCTATACCTCTGAGTCTCTTTTGTTGTCTCACATAGAGGGTCTTCATTACTATCCTTCTAAATTCCATTTGTATGTGTCAGTATACTGTATTGATGTTTTTCTTTCTGGCTTACTTCACTCTGTATAATCGGCTCCAGTTTCATCCATCTCATTAGAACTGAGTCGAATTTATTCTTTTTAAGGGCTGAGTAGTACTCCATTGTGTATATGTACCACAGCTTTCTTATCCATCCATCTGCTGATGGACATCTAGGTTGCTTCCATGTCCTGGCTATTATAAACAGTGCTGCAATGAACATTGGGGTACATGTGTCTCTTTCAATTCTGGTTTCCTCAGTGTGTATGCCCAGCAGTGGGATTGCTGGATCATAAGGCAGTTCTATTTGCAATTTTGTAAGGAATCTCCACACTGTTTTCCATAATGGCTGTACTAGTTTGCATTCCCACCAGCAGTGTAAGACGGTTCCCTTTTCTCCACATCCTCTCCAGCATTTATTGCTTGTAGACTTTTGGATTGCAGCCATTCTGACTGGTGTGAAATGATACCTCATTGTGGTCTTGATTTGCATTTCTCTGATAATAAGTGATGTTGAGCATCTTTTCATGTGTTTGTTAGCCATCCGTATGTCTTCTTTGGAGAAATGCCTATTTAGTTCTTTGGCCCATTTTTTATTGGATCATTTATTTTTCTGGAGTTGAGCTGCATAAGTTGCTTGTATATCTTTGAGATTAGTTGTTTGTCAGTTGTTTCATTTGCTATTGTTTTCTCCCATTCAGAAGGCTATCTTTTCACCTTGCTTATAGTTTCCTTTGTTGTGCAGAAGCTTTTAATTTTAATTAGGTCCCATTTGTTTATTTTTGCTTTTATTTCCAGTATATTGGGAGGTGGATCATAGAGGATCCTGCTGTGATTTATGTCAGAGAGTGTTTTGCCTATGTTTTCCTCTAGGAGTTTTATAGTTTCTGGTCTTACATTTAGATCTTTAATCCATTTTGAGTTTATTTTTGTGTATGGTGTTAGACAGAGGTCTAGTTTCATTCTTTTACAAGTGGTTGACCAGTTTTCCCAGCACCACCTGTTAACACCTAAAGCAACTAGAAAAGGAAGAAATAGAAAACCCCAGAGTTAGCAGAAGGAAAGAAATCCTAAAAATTAGGGCAGAAATAAATGCTAAATAAACAAAAGAGACCATAGCAAAAATCAACAAAGCAAAAAGCTGGTTCTTTGAAAGGATAAATAAAATTGACAAACCATTAGCCAGACTCATCAAGAAACAAAGAGAAAAAAATCAAATCAATAAAATTAGAAATGAAAATGGAGAGATCACGACAGACAACACAGAAACACAAAGAATCATAAGAGACTACTATCAGCAATTATATGCCAATAAAATGGACAACTTGGAAGAAATGGACGAATTCTTAGAAAAGTACAACTTTCCAAAACTGAACCAGGAAGAAATAGAAAATCTTAACAGACCCATCACAAGCATGGAAATTGAAACTGTAATCAGAAATCTTCCAGCAAACAAAAGCCCAGGTCCAGATGGCTTCACAGCTGAATTCTACCAAAAATTTCGAGAAGAGCTAACACCTATCTTACTGAAGCTATTCCAGAAAATTGCAGAGGAAGGTAAACTTCCAAACTCATTCTATGAGGCCACCATCACCCTAATACCAAAACCTGACAAAGACACCACAAAAAAAAGAAAACTACAGGCCAATATCACTGATGAACATAGATGCAAAAATCCTTAACAAAATCCTAGCAATCAGAATCTGCTAACACATTAAAAAGGTCATACACCATGACCAAGTGGGCTTTATCCCAGGGATGCAAGGATTCTTCATTATCTGCAAATCAATCAATGTAATTCATCACATTAAGAAACTGAGAAATAAAAATCATATGATTATATCAATAGATGCAGAAAAAGCCTTTGACAAAATTCAACATCCATTTATGATAAAAACTCTCCAGAAAGCAGGAATAGAAGGAACGTACCTCAACATAATAAAAGGTATATATGACAAACCCACAGCTAACATTATCCTCAATGGTGAAAAACTGAAACCATTTCCCCTAAAGTCAGGAACAAGACAAGGGTGTCCACTCTCACCACTACTATTCAATATCGTACTGGAAGTTTTGGCCACAGCAATCAGAGCAGAAAAAGAAATAAAAGAATCCAAATTGGAAAAGAAGAAGTAAAACTCTCACTGTTTGCAGATGACATGATCCTCTATATAGAAAACCCTAAAGACTCGACCAGAAAACTACTAGAGCTAATCAACGAATATAGTAAAGTTGCAGGATATAAAATCAACACTCAGAAATCCCTTGCATTCCTATACACTAACAATGAGAAAGTAGAAAAAGAAGTCAAGGAAACAATCCCATTCACCATTGCAACGAAAAGAATAAAATACTTAGGAATATACCTACCTAAAGAAACTAAAGACCTATATATCGAAAACTATAAAACACTGATGAAAGAAATCAAAGAGGACACTAATAGATGGAGAAATATACCATGCTCATGGGTTGGAAGAATCAATATAGTGAAAATGAGTATACTACCCAAAGCAATCTACAGATTCAATGCAATTCCTATCAAGCTACCAGCAGTATTTTTCACAGAACTAGATCAAATAATCTCAAGATTTGTATGGAAATACAAAAAACCTCGAATAGCCAAAGTATTTTCTTTTTTTGGATGTGATATTAAATAGGATTGTTTTATTAATTTCCCTGTATGATATTCCATTGTTAGTGTACAGAAATACAACAGATTTCTATATATTAATTTTGTATTCTGCAACTGTACTATATTCATTGATGAGTTTTAGTAGTATGGTGGTACTGGGCTTCCCTGGTGGTTCACTGGGAAAGAATCTTCCTGCCAATGTGGAAGATACAGATTCAATCACTAGGTCAGAAAGACCCCCTGGAGAAGGAAACAGCAACCCATTCTTGTATTCTTGCCTGGGAAATCTCATGGGCAGAGGAGCCTGGTGGGTTACATCCCATGGGGTCACAAAAGAGTTGGATATGAGTTAGTGACTAAGCAACAACAACTGAAACAAAAATAAACACATAGATCAATGGAACAGTATAGAAAATCCCGAAATGAGGCTAACTACTTATGGTCAATTCATTCATGAGAAAGGAGGTAAAAAGACATCTCTGTTAAATGAATGGTACTTAGAAAACTGGAAAGCTACATGTAAAAGAATAAATGAGAACATTCTCTAATACCATATATGAAAAGAAACTCAAAATTGATTAAAGACCTAAATGTAAGACCTGATATTTTAAAGCTCATAAAAGAAAATATAAGCAGAACAGTCTTTGACATAAATAATAGTGATATTTGTTCTGAGTATGCCTCCTAAGGTCAAAGAAATAAAAGCAAAAATTAAAAAATGGGACCTAATTTAACTTAAAAGCTTTTGCACAGTGAAGGAAACCAAAATAACATGAAAATGCAAATTACTGAATAGGAGAAAATATTTGCAAATAAAGTGACTGATAAGAAATAAGAAATTAATATCTAAAATATATAAACTCATACAACTCAACATCAAAAAATTAATTAAAAATAGCAGAAGAGCTAAACAGGCATTTTTCCAATGAGAAAATGCAGATGGCCAATAGGCACGGAAGGGATGTTCAGCACTGCCAATCATCAGGGATATGCAAATCAAAATCACAATGATATGTCACCTAACACAAGTAACAATGGCTATCATAAAAAGGTCTACAAATAACAAATGTTGGTGAGAATGTGGAAGAAAGGGTTTCCTTACACACTTCTGGTGAGGTGTAAATTGGTGCAACCACTGTGGAAAACAGTATAAAGGTTTCTAAAAAGCTAAATGTGGAACTACCATAGGATCCAACAATTCCAGTCCTGGGTATATATGAAAAAGTCCTACTAATTAAAAAAGCTAAATACACCCAATGTTCATAGTAGCATTATCTGCAGTTTCTAAGACATGTGTTCATCAATAGATGAATGGATAAAGAAGATGGGCCATGCATATACAGTGGAATACCACTTGGTCATAAAAAGAAAATTTTTAATTTATTTTGTCATTTGAGCAACATAGATTGACTTGAAGGACATTATGCTAAGTGAAATGTTAGACAGAAAGGTTAATACTAAATGATATGACTTATATGTGGAATCTAAAAGATTCAACAAACTAATAAATATAACATAAAAGAAGCAGATTCATAGACAAAGAGAAGAAACTAGTGGTTACCAGGAGGGGAGAGGTGCTGGGGTCCAGCCCCGGTGGATCTAGGGTGATTCAAAGGTGGGGACAGAGTCGGCGTCCTTGGAAATAACTTATTTAGTTACAGATATATAAAGAGATTAGAAAAGGATAGTGTAGTAGGAAAATTTAGTGGAGAAAAAGAGGCTAAACAACTTGGTTTATGTGGAGTAACAATCACCACCTACGTAGGCCGCAGGCGTCTTTCTGTTCTCCCAAAGGAGAGGAGGCACTGAGGCCTCCCCAGTCCCATCTTAGAAGCCCAGGCCATAATTAGCAGGCTTGATGAGTACTCACATTATTGATCCAGAAAAACGGGGAGCAAGGAAGAAACGACATGGGGGAATCAGTCTTTCCAGAAACTGATCCCATTTCTTTATTATTTAGGTTTGCTTATATACCTTTTGTTACACATAGGGATGAATACAGAGTCACGTGGGGGTGAGCAGTTCTGACCTTTATCAAAATCAGGTGCTTCACATAAAAAGGTCTTAGGCATTTTACATCATCTTCTGGCCATGAGGCCTGCTGACATTTATGACCCTTTCTTTCTGATAACTAAAAAACTTATTTTTTCCAAGTGTGTGTTTTTCTTAAACCAGGCACCACCCTCCAAATAAAGTTGCATTCCTAAAGAATGAAGGTGTAGTGAGTTACAATCAAGAAAGGAATTTATTTAACCCAAGGTTAACATGATTAACCCTAAAGGTTAATACTTATTTCTCCTATATGCTAGTTATATTCATTATAAGGGCAGGGAATATGGAGATTTAGCAGCAAACACCAGACCAACAAATGAAAATCCTTTCACCAATGTTCCCCTTAAGATCTGTTTAGTCTTAAGATAGTGATAAAGTTACATTTTTACATAGCAAGGACACAATGATCTATAACAAAGTACAGTGATCTATTACAAAAGAAAAAAATTCATTAACTCAAAAAGTCTAGTATTGCTAACCTTAAAAACTACTATATTTCCTTTTCTATATTCCAAATACATTGATTAATATATTCCCAGGTGCATAAGGATATGGAGGCCTGGTGGCAATCATTGACTCAACAAGAAAAGCCCTATGCTAATTAAGACTCTCAAAATACTCCAAAACTGTCTGTGCTGTTTATGGTTGAGAGGTAGTAAACAATCATGTGCATTTTGGCAGGAGTATGGATAATCCTGTCACACAAGCTAGTCTGTCAGCAGAGAGGTTTGACCTGAGACACCCTTGTCACACCCAGGACAGGGAATTAGCAGCAATTATTGGCACAACAAATGAAAAAAACCCTTCACCAATATAATTCCTAATCAACTCACTATACTAATAATTTCTAGGTAGACTCTGGCTTTGGAGGTAGATGCTCAGGAACAGGGGGTTTCCTGAGGCTTGATCACGCCTTTGTGTATGCCAAGCCTCCTTCCTCCTGACCTTTGCCATGGGCGGAGTTCCTCATGCTGGCTTCCAGCAAGAGGGGCAATATAAGGATGAGGGAATGGAAGGTACAAACTATTGTGTACAAGAGATGCTCAGTGATGCATTGTACATAGTGAAGAATCTAGCCAATATTTTCTAATAGCTGAAAATGGAAAGTAACTTTTTAAAATTGAACAAAATAAATATTTAAAAGGCAATAAGCCATGAATACAATTGGAACTTAAAAACTAAGATTAATAAAAGTTACACACACAAAAAAAAACCCACTCCTCTGCTGCTGTTTTTCACAAGTGACATGCATTGGTTGCATGATCTTGGAAAGATCTCTTTACTTTTTACTAAATGGGATTGATAATAAATGGTGGAATGGATTCACTGAGGTAATATATGTGAATGCTCTGTAGAATGTTATATCACAGTTGGCTCCTATGAAGTTTTTTTTTTTTTTTAAATTGTAAATAACATGGTTTTCTGACGTTTTAGGATTCCTAATGTCTATATTGCAAATTGCAAAATTTTTTAGTATGTTGTATGTGCCAGACACACTGCTGCTGCTGCTGCTGCTAAGTTGCTTCAGTCGTGTCCAACTTTGTGTGACCCCATAGACAGCAGCCCAACAGACTCCCCCATCCCTAGGATTCTCCAGACAAGAACACTGGACTGGGTTGCCATTTACTTCTCCAATTCATGAAAGTAAAAAGTGAAAGTGAAATTGCTCAGTTGTGTCTGACTCTTAGTGACCCCATGGACTGCAGCCTACGAGGCTCCTCTGTCCATGGGATTTTCCAGGCAAGAGTACTGGAGTGGGGCGCCGTTGCCTTCTCCTGCCAGATACACTACTAAGTATCTTATAACTACTAATTCAGTTAATCCTCATATCTACTTTATTATAAAATAAATCCTATTATTATCATCTTGACTTATAGATTAACAATGTAAGGTAAAGTGAGGTTAAATAGCATTATTGTTGTTCAGTTGCTCAGATGTGTCTGACTCTTTGCAGCCCCATGAACTGCAGCATGCCAGGGTTCCCTGTCCTTCACCATTAAAACCACATGACTAGGAAGTAGTGTCATATTTGGAAAATAATGGCCTCATTCTAAGAAATCCTAATTCTTGGCTAAAACTCCTCCTCTCTGACTTACCTTTCACCTATGAGATATAAACTCATTGAGGAAAAGAAAGAAAACAAAGATGAATGCATCACCCTTCTTGATCTCAAACTCCACTACAAAGTACAGTAATCAAATAGTATGGTATAAGCATAAAACATATAGATAGGTCAATAGAAGAAAATAGAGAGTTCAGGAGAAAACAAACCCAAACAAACATTTTGTCAATCAATTAATGACAAAAGAGCCAATAATATACAGTGGTGAAAATACAATTTCTTCAATTAATGATGTTAAGAAAACTCTACAGCCACTTATAAAACAAACTGGACTACTCTCTAGATAACATATTGAAAAGCAGAGACATTACTTTGCCAACAAAGGTCCGTCTAGTAAAGGCTATGATTTTTCCAGTGGTCATTTATGGATGTGAGAGTTGGACTGTGAAGAAAACTGAGCACTGAAGAATTCATGCTCTTGGACTGTGGTATTGGAGAAGACTCTTGAGAGTCCCTTAGACTGCAAGGATATCCAACCAATCCATTCTGAAGGAGATCAGCCCTGGGATTTCTTTGGAAGGAATGATGGTAAAGCTGAAACTCCAATACTTTGGCCACCTCATGAAAAAGAGTTGACTCATTGGAAAAGACTCTGATGCTGGGAGGGATTGGGAGCAGGAGGAGACGGGGATGACAGAGGATGAGATGGCTGGATGGCATCACCAACTAGATGGACATGAATTTGGGTGAGCTCTGAGAGTTGGTGATGGACAGGGAGTCCTGGCATGCTGTGATTCATTCAGTCACAAAAAGTTGGACACGACTGAGAGACTGAACTGAACTGGACTCTCTCTTATACCAAACACAAAAATTAATTCAAATGAACTGAAGAACCGAATGTAAAACCTGAATTCTTAAAACTCCTAGAGGAAAATATGAATGTTAAGCTACTTGACTTAGATTTGATGATTTGTTTTTGGATTTGATATCAAAAGCAAAGGCAACAAAAGCCAAAACAAACAATTGTGACAATATTAAACTAATTAGCTTCTGCACGGCAAAGAAAACCATTAACAAAATAAAAATAAAATCAATGAATGGAAGAAAATATTTGCAAATCATATATTTGATAATAAGTTACTATTCAAATATACAAACTCATACAACTCAATATCAAAATCAAACAATTTGACTAAAATTAGGCAGAGGTTCTGAGTAGACATTTTTTCAAAGAAGAAATATAAATGGCTAGGCTTATGGATACTTGAGAAGATGCACAATATCACTAATTATCAGGGAAATGAAAATCAGAATCACAGTGAGATATTACCTCATACTTATTAGAATGGCTACTATTAAAAGGACAACAGAGAAGTTTTGAAAGGTATATGGAGAAAAAAAACACAAAAACAACTGTTTTGCACTGTTGGTGAGAATGAAACTTGGTGCAGCCATCATAGAAAATAGAATGCATATTATTCAAAAACTGGGTAGCTGTCCAAAGGGAACAAAACAAAAACCTGAAAAGTTATATGAACCCTCATGTTTACTGTACCATTATATACATTACTCAAGACATGGAAATAGCTTAAATGTCTATCAATGAATGAATGGATAAAGAAGATAGGATACACACCACACACACACACACACACACACACACACACACACACACCCCACAATGGGATATTATACAGCCATAAAAAGGAAAGAAATCTTGCCATTTATGACAACATGCACAGACCTTGAAGGCATTATGGTAGGTGAAATAAGTTGAACAGAGAAACAGTGTATGATCTCATTTATATCTAAAAGCTAAAAACAAACAAACCAGTAAACAGATTTCAAACTCACAAATAATACAGATCAGTGGTTTCCAGAGGAATATGGTAGGTGGTGGAGTAAGTGGATAAAGAACGACCAAAGATACAAACTCTTTTTTTTATATAGTAAATTTTTAATGGGGATGTAATGCACAGTAATGTGACTAGAGTTAACAATCCTGTGTCATACATTTTAAAGTTGCTAAGAGAGAAATCTTAAAGAGTTCTCACAAGAAAAAAAAAAAGAAGAAACTGTGGTGATGGATATTAACTAGTCATATTGTGGTAATCATTTCTCCAATATATACAAAAATCAAGTCAAAAGGTTATACATCTGAAACTGATACAATTATATGTCAACTGTATCTCAATAAAAAGTCATTGCTAGGCCAAATGATGATTCCACACATGAAGCACAAGTTTTTCTACTTAAGGAAAAGAATTTTAAAAGCATACTTGAAATTCTTTAGATAAATATAATCTTTAATAGGTTTTGACTCAGTCTAGAATAAAGTACTAGAATAATTCTCTAGATTAAGGTATTTTATATAACAATATGAAAAATTAACTTGCTTAAGGGGAACATCCACTTGAGATTGTAGGATAAAATTTTCAAAGTTGAAGCCAATTTTTACATAGGAAAGACAATGTTTGGAAATTTATATGCATGATATTTTGAAATAATCAGTGGTCCATTTGTCAGAATGTTCTATTCAAAGAGCCATCTATTTGTGGAAAAAAATGCTGTGATATGGATGTTGTAGTTCAATATTTTGGTAAATGTATACACACTAGTTACTGCTAAAATATGTGAATGATTCCTGGATTTAATTTTTATTTGTTTGTTTTAAGATGCAATACTGTGCTTTTATTATGTAATACATATCTGATAGAGCACTTATATTTCAGTGATAACTTAAACTTTTTTTTTTTTTTTACTTTGAATTGGGTAGCTTTTATAATGAAGTACCATTTAGGAAAAGTACAAGTTTTACAGGAAAGATATTGTGTATAACATTTGGTTTTAATATATGCATCTTGCAATATTATTATAGTTTAAACATTAATATAATTTGTATACATGTTTTTATAATGAAAAGAATTTTATTTCATTATACTTAAAATAGAACATTGTCTTTCTATAAATTTATCAACAATATTCAAGTATTTTCACACATAGAGAAATAAACTACAAGAAAACTAATGAATACCCTCAGAAAATTTTCCCAGAGTAATGTTCCTTCACATTTTCAGTGTCGACAAGCACTTAAACAATAACATCATTAAAATCTTATATTCAATGTAAATGGAAAAACCCTTTACTTTTTAAGAATTAGGTGGTTTATCACTTTCAGGTCTTAAGGCAAAAGAAACAGGCTATTATTTCTGTCTTACAATAAAGAAGTTTTAATGGCACATTCTAACAGGAATTCTCCTTTGAAAAAACAAATTGAAACAGCTAACCATTTATATTTATTTTAATTCCATCCTGACTGATATTCCTCCTTTGCAAAATTCTGGTGCACCGAACATATCTTCCGTGTATCTATTTAAAAAAATAAAACTTTAGGACTTAATGATGTGAATACTTTCATCCTGAGTATAATAATGTTGTCTGGGGCAGGGGGTAGGGACTTAGAAGATACAGGGACTATAATGTTAATGATAGGGAGTGTATAAGCTGTATTTCTCAAGAGATGTCTCAGAATTTCTAGGAGATATTTTGTAAACAAGAGATTCATTTTGAAGCTGTTTGCCTCTTTAACAATACATATATATTTTGTGTCCTAGAGGAGAATGGTGATTTGGGATAGTGGCTAAAGTCAGCATTTACCACTTAGAATCTTGCAATGCAACCTTAGGAGAGATAAGGAATCTGAATCTTGACACTTCAAGCTATGTAGAAAGGAGCTGGGGTTTGTAAAGGGCAGTATTCATTCACGGTAGGCTTTCATTATGTGATCTCTGGAATGACAACATCATGATCAGAGCTAAGTCCAAATAATGCTTCTTATTGAGAAAGGAATTTGAATATTTCTCCTCATTGCATATGTTAATTGTTTCTAAAAATACTTATTTTTAAAATTTTGCATCTTTTGAGGTTCTCTAAGAGCAATTGTTAATCCTTAGTAACAGTTTCAAAAGGCATGTTTAACATTAAGATGGCAAACTGGGCATGTTTACTTAGCTCCAGGTTTTCCTTAATTCTACTAAAATAAAAAATTTAAAAATATGAATATGATTTAATTTCTGCAAAATGAAGGAGAACTTTATGGGCTATTCAATAAGGAATGAGATATTTTAATGTAGTTCTCTGGGAAGAAAAACTTAGGGAATGATTGAGGGTAAGGTGGAACAGACATGGTTGCAAGTGGGTGTTGGAGGAGGAGGAAAAGGTGTGTCATTGGGACCCCTAAGATGCTCTTATATCTGTGAAAGTTAGAAGTGGGAAGCAGGCAGAAAAGAGTGACATTTGTCAAAATATTACAGCACATTTGATAAAGGTAAAGCTTTTTAATGTATATATTTGGTGTTCCAGAATAAATAATATACAGTAAATGATTAGGAAGAGAACCTGTTGAAGAATAAACATTGTTAAGGGACCAAGAGATTTAACACATACACACACACACACACACACACACACACAATAAAAAAAAAATTGGTATGAGTTTGGAGATATGAGAATTTGTAATTGATAGGAAGCCTTTTCTAAGATAAGAACTGTGAATTGGCACGGCTTGTCTGCTCACACTACAATCCAATCAGGTAGATAGCATTAAAGAAAGTGATTCCTTCCCTAACATGGGAAAGGAAATAGTCCCCTAAGTCTAGGAAGCACAGAGTCCCATAAAGGAGGAAAACTATAAGGCATATGCTGCTGCTGCTGCTAAGTTGCTTCAGTTGTGCCCGACTCTATGCAACCCCATAGACAGCAGCCCACCGGCTCCTCCGTCCCTGGGATTCTCCAGACAAGGATACTGGAGTGGGTTGCCATTTTCTTCTCTAATGCATGCATACATGCTAAGCCTTTTCAGTTGTATCTGACTCTATGTGACCCTGTGGACAGCAGCCCACCAGGCTCCTCTGTCCACAGGATTCTCTACGCAAGAATACTGGAGTGGGTTGCCATTTCCTTCTCCAACAAGACAAATATTAGTCAAATTAATAAAAAATAATTACAAAGAAGAAATATTAAAAGCCACAAGGGAAAAGCAACAAGTAACATAAAAGGGAAAAGCAACAAGTAACATACAAGGGAAATCTCATTTGGTTATTAGATGATTTTTCAGTAGAAACTCTGAAGGCCAGAGAGAGTGGCAGATGTATTCAAAATTATAAAAAGAGAAAGACACAATCAAGAATACTTTATCCAGCAAAGCTCTACCTCAGAGTCAACAGTCAGTTCAGTCACTCAATCATGTCTGACTCTTTGCGACCCCATGGACTATAGCACGTCAGGCTTCCCTGTCCATTACCAACTCCCTGAGCTTCCTCAAACTCATGTCCATCGAGTAGGTGATGCCATCCAACCATCACATCCTCTGTCCCTTCTCCTCCTTCTCCCACGTCTCCTCCCACCTTCAATCTTCCCCACCATCAGGGGCTTTTCAAATGAGTCAGCTCTTCACATCAGGTGGCCAGAGTTTTGGAGTTTCAGCTTCAACATTAGTCCTTCCAATGAATATTCATGACTGATTTCCTTTAGGATTGACTGACTGGAACTACTTGCAGTCCAAGGAACCCTAAAGAGTCTTCTCCAACACTGTAGTTCAAAAGCATCAATTCTTTGGTGCTCAGCTTTCTTCATAGTCCGGCTCTCACATCCATACATGACTACTGGAAGAACAATAGCCTTGACTAGACAGACGTTTGTTGGCAAAGTAATGTCTCTGCTTTTTAATATGCTGTGCAGGTTGGTAATAGCTTTTCTTTCAAGGACCAAGAGTCTTTTAATTTCATGATGGCAGTCACCATCTGCAGTGATTTTGGAGCTCAAAAAAAAATGAAGTCTCTCACTGTTTCCACTGTTTCCCCATCTATTTCCCATGAAGTGACAGGACTGGATGCCATGATCTTTGTTTTCTGAATGTTGAGCTTTAAGCCAACTTTTCCACTCTCCTCTTTCACTTTCATCAAGAGGCTCTTTACTTTTTCTTCACTTTCTGCCATAAGGGTGATGTTATCTGCCTATCTGAGGTTATTGATTTTTCTCCTGGCAATCTTGATTCCAGCTTGTGTTTCATTCAGCCTGGCATTTCACATGATGTACTTTGCATAAAAGTTAAATAAGCAGGGTGACAATATACAGCTTTGACACTCTCCTTTTCCAATTTGGAACCAGTCTGTTGTTCCATGTCCAGTTATTGCTTCTTGACCTGCATACAAATTTTTCAGGAGGCAGGTCAGGTGGTCTGATATTCCCATCTCTTGAAGAATTTTTCATAGTTTGTTGTGATCCACACAGTCAGAGGTTTTGGCATAGTCAATAAAGAAGAAATAGATGTTTTTCTGGAACTCTTGTGCTTTTTTGATGATCCAGCAGATGTTGGCAATATGATCTCTGGATCCACTGCCTTTTCTAAAACCAGATTGAACATCTAGAAGTTCATGGTTCATGTATTACTGAAGGTTGGTTTGGAGAATTCTGAGCATTACTTTAAGAGCGTGTGAGATGAGTACAATTGTGCAGTAGTTTGAGCATTCTTTGGCATTGCCTTTCTTTGGGATTGGAATGAAAACGGACATTTTCAAGTCCTGTGGCCACTGCTGAGTTTTCCAGATTTGCTGGCGTATTGAGTATAGCACTTTGAAATAGCTCAACTTGGATTCCATTACCTCCACTAGCTTTGTTCATATTGATGCTTCCTAAGGCCCATTTGACTTCCCATTTCAGGATGTCTGGCTCTAGGAGAGTGGTCACCCCACTGTGGTTATCTCGGTCATTAAGATCTTTTTGTATAGTTCTTCTATGTATTCTTGCCACCTCTACTTAACATCTTCTGTTTCTGTTAGGTCCCTACCATTTCTGTCCTTTATTGAGCCCATCTTTGCATGAAATGTTCCCTTGGTATCTCTAACTTTTTTGAAGAGATCTCTAGTCTTTCTCATTCTAGAGTTTTCCTCTATTTTTTGGTGATAAAATCCCCATCCAATATGCTACTGGAGATCAGAGTCAACAGACAACTCAAAAATTTTACAGATAAGTAAAAGTTAGGAGAATCCAGCAGCACTAAAGCAGTTTAACAAGAACTGTTGATGGAACTTCTCCAGGCATGAAACGCAAGAGAAGAGAACAAAAAAGGAAGGGAAGAAGAAGAGAAAGAAAGACCTACAAAAACAAACCAAAACAGTTTTGAAAATGGCAGTAGTAATGTACATATCAATAATTACCTTAAATGTAAGTCAAATAAACACTCCAACCAAAACACGCAGCTTGGCTAAATGGACACAAAAATAAGACCCATAGAAATATATCTAGTTCTGCTTTATTAACTATATCAAAGCCTTTGACTGTGTGGATCACAATAAACTGTGAAAAATTCTGAAAGAGATGGGAATACCAGACCACCTGACCTGCCTCTTGAGAAACCTATATACAGGTCAGGAAGCAACAGTTAGAACTGGACATGGAACAACAGACTGGTTCCAAATAGGAAAAGGAGTAAGTCAAGGTTATATATTGCCACCCTGCTTATTTAACTTCTATGCAGAGTACATCATGAGAAATACCGGGCTGGAAGAAGCACAAGCTGGAATCAAGATTTCTGGGAGAAATATCAATAACCTCAGATATGCAGATGACACCACCCTTATGGCAGAAAGTGAAGAGGAACTAAAGAGCCTCATGATGAAAGTGAAAGAAAACAGTGAAAAAGTTGGCTTAAAGCTCAACATTCAGAAAACGAAGATCATGGCATCTGGTCCCATCACTTCATAGGAAATAGATGGGAAAATAGTAGAAACAGGGAGAGACTTTATTTTATTGGTCTCTAAAATCACTTCATATGATGATTGCAGCCATGAAATTAAAAGGCACTTATTCCTTGGATGGAAAGTTATGACCAACCTATATAGCATATTAAAAAGCAGAGATATTACTTTGCCAACAAAGGTCCATCTAGTCAAATCTATGGTTTTTCCAGAGTTGCACTGTGAAGAAAACTGAGTGCCGAAGAATTGATGCTTTTGAACTGTGGTTTTGGAGAGGAGTCTTGAGAGTCCTTTGGACTGCAAGAAAGTCCAACCAGTCCATCCTAAAGGAGATCTGGCCTGGGTTTTCATCGAAAGGACTGATGCTGAAGTTGAAACTCCAATACTTTGGCCACCTTATGTGAATTGTTGACTCATTGGAAAAGACCCTGATTGTGGGAGGGATTGGAGGCAGAAGGAGAAGGGGACAAAAGAGGATGAGATGGCCAGATGGCATCACTGACTTGATGGACATGAGTTTGGGTAAATCTGGTAGTTGGTGATGGACAGGGAGGCCTGGCATGCTGTCATTCATGGTGTCACAGAGAGTCAGACATGACTGAGTGACTGAACTCAAGCTGTTTAAAAGAGACCCATTTCAGAGCTATAGATAGTACAAACTGAATGTGAGAGGATGGAAAATTATATTTAATGCAAATGAAAATCAAAAGAAATCTGGACTAGTGATACTTATATCAGACAAAATAGACTTTAAAATTAAGACTGTTATAAAAGCCAAGGAAGGACACTATATAATGATCAAAGGATCAATCCAAGAAGAAGATATAACAATTTATATGCCAAAATTATGAACATCACAATACATAGGCAAATGAACAGTCATTAAAGGTGAAATAGACAGTAACACAATAATTGTGGGGGATTTTAACACTCTACTTATACCAATGGACATATCATCCAGACAGAAATTTAAGGAAACATAAGACTTAAGTGACACAATAGACCAGAGAGACTTAGTTGATATTCATAAGACATTCTATATGAAAGTAGCAGAATATCCTGTGTTCTCCAGTGCACATGGAACATTCTCCAAGATAGATCACATCTTGGGTCACAAATTAAGTCTTGGTAAATCTAATAAAATTAAACCATATCAAGCAAGTTTTCCAACCAAAACATTATCAAATTAGAAATCAGTAACAGGAAAAACTGTATAAAACACAAACACATGGAGTCTAAATAATATGATACTAAATAGCCAATAATCTCTAAATAAATAAAGGAGGAATAATAATAATAATAAACTAGAAACAATCACAACAAAAACATAATGACACAAAACCTGTGGGATGTAGCAAAAGCAGTTCTAAGAGGGAAGTTTATTGCAATCTTTCCTCAAGAAATAGGAAAGAGCATAATAAACAACCTAACTTTGCACCCAAAGCAACTAAAGAAAGACCAGTAAACAAAACCCAAATTTAGTAAAAGGAAAGAAATCATAAGGCCAGAGCAGAAATAAATGAAATAGGAAGAAAACAATAGCAAAGATCAATGAGACTAAAAGCTAGTTATTTGAGAAGATAAACAAAATCAACAAATCTATATTGACTCATAAAGGAAGAAAAAAGGGAGATAACTTAAACTGATAAAATTGGAAATGAAAAAAGAGAAGTTAAAACTGACACTGCAGAAATACAAAGGCTCATAAGAGACTACTACAAGCAACTATATGCCAATAAAATGGGCAACTTGGAAGAAGTGGGCATATCCCTAGAAAGACACATGTTCCCAATATTGAATCATGAAGAAACAAAAATATGAACAAACCATGTGTAATTGAAGCTGATTCAAAACTCTTCCAATAAACAAAAGTCCAGGGCCAGATATCTTCATAGGCAAATTCTATCAAACACTTTGACAATAGCTAACACCTACCATTCTCAAACTTCTTCAAAAATTGCAGAAGAAGAAACATTCCCAAGCTTATGTTACAAGGGCACCATTACCCTGATTAAAAACAAATGAACAAACAAACAAACACCAGAAAACAATACCACATAAAAGAGAGAAAATTACAGGCCAATGTCACTGATGAACATAGATGAAAAAAGTCTCAACAAAATACTAGCAAACAGAATTCAGTAATGCATGAAAAGGATCGTACACTGTGATCAACTGGAATTTATCTCAGGGATGCAAGGAATCTTAAAAATAATGCAAATGAATCAGTCTGATACATAAGATTAACAAATTAAAGAATAAAAACCATATTATACCAATAGATGCAGAAAAAGCTTTTGACAAAATTCAATACCCATTTATGATAAAAACTCTCCATAGAGTGGGCATAGATGGAATATATCTCAGTGTAATAAAGGCCATATATGACAAACTCACAGAAAACATTATTCTTAATGGTGAAAAACTGAAAGCCTTTGCTTTAAGGTCAGGAACAAGATAAAAGTGTATGCTCTCACCACAATTATTCAACATACTTTTGGAAGTTCTAGCCACAGAAATCAGAGAAGAAAAGATATAAAAGGTATCCATATTGGAAAAGAAGAAATAAAACTTGCACTGTTTGCAGATGGCATAATATTATATATAAAAATACTAAAGATGCCATTAGAAAACTACTAGAGTTTATCAATAAATTTGGTAAGGTTGAGAATTTATCAGTGAATTTGGTAAAGTTTCAGAATACAAAATTAATACACAAAAACCACTTGCATTCCTGTACACTAACAATTAAAGATCAGAAAGATAAATTAAGGAAACAATTACATTTACCATCTCAATAAAAAGAAAATACCTAGGAATAAACCTGTCTAGGGAAGCAAAACATCCATACTCAGAAAGGAATAAAATACTGATGAAAGAATTAAAGATGATGCAAACAGATGAAATATACCATGTACTTGAAGGGGAAGAATCAATATTGTGAAATGAGTATACTACCGAAAAGAATCTACATATTCAAGGCAATCCATATCAAATTACTGAGAGCATTTTTCACAGAAGTAGACCAAAATTTTACAATTCATATGGAAACACAAAAGAATTGGGTAGCCAAAGCAATCTTGAGGAAGAAAAATGTAGCTGGAGGAATCAGGCTCTCTGACTTTAGACTATCCCACAAAGCTACAGTAATGAAGATGGTATAGCACTGGCACAAATACAGAAATATAGATCAGTGGAATAAGATAGAAAGCTGGGAGATAAACCCAGGCCCCTGTTAGTCATTCCCTTCTCCAAGGCTATAGTTACCTAATCTATGACAAAAAGACAAGAATACACAATAGAGAAAAGACAGTCTCTTCAACAAATGGTGCTGGGAAAATTGGACAACTACATGGAAAAGAATGAAATTAGATCACTCCCTTCACAGTACATAAAGATAAACTAAAAATTGATTAGAGACCTAAAGGTAAGTCTTGATACTATAAAACTCTTAGAGGAAAACCTAGGCAGAACACTCTCTGGCATAAATCAAAGCAAGATCTTTCTGACTTCCCTCCTAGAGTAATGAAAATGAAAACAAAAACTAAATAAATGGGATCTGGTTAAACTCCAAAGCTTTTTCACAATAAAGGAAACCATAAACAAAACAAAAGATAACATTCATTATGGGAAAATAATTACAAATGAAGCAGCTGACAAGGAATTAAATTCCAAAATATACAAGCAGCATTTAGTGCAATTAAAAAAAAAAAAAAAAGAAAGAAAGAAAGAAAAAATGGGCAGAAAACCAAAATAGACATTTCTCCAAAGAAGTTGTGCAGGTAAACAACAAACACATGAAAACACATCACTCATTAATAGAGAAAAGCAAATCAGAACTACAATAAGGTATCACCTCACACCAGTTAGAATGCCGTCATCAAAAATATGCAAATAATAAATGCTAGAGAGTATATGGAGAAAAGGAAGCCTTCCACTGTTGGTGGAAATGTAAATTGGTACAGCCACCATGGAGCACAGTATGGACCATCCTTAAAAACCTAAGAATAGAGCTAACATATGGTCTATCAATCCCATTCTGGCCATGTACTCAGAGAAAACCATAATTCAAAAAGATATATGAGCCATAATGTTCATTGGAACATTATTTACAATAGTCAGGGCATGGAAGTAACCTAAATGTCCATCAACAGAGGAATGAATAGAGAAGCTCTATTCATTCATATATACAATGAATATTGTGCATACATGCTCAGTTGCTCAGTCGTGTACAATTCCTTGCAACCCGAGAGACTGTAGCCCAACAGGCTCTTCTGTCCTTGGCATTTTCCTAAATCTTTTGTATCTCCTGCACTGGCAGGCAGGTTCTTTACCACAGCATCACTTGAGAAATATGATGGGTGTTAGCCAAAAAAAAAAGGAATGGAGTTGTGCCATTTGCAGAGACATGGATAAACCTAGGGACTGTTATATAGAGTGAAGTCAAAATGAAAAAAAGCAAGTATTTCATAGAATATCACTCATATGAAATCTAGAAAATGTTACATGTTAACCTATTCTCAAAACAGAGATACAGATGTAGAGAAGAAACTTACGGAAACCAGGGTGAAATGGAGTGGTTGGATTAATTTAGAGATTGGGACTGACATATATACATTACTATGTATTAAATGGATAACTATGAAATACTACTGTATAGCAGAGGGAACTCTAGTCAGTGCTCTGTGGTGGCTTAAATAGGAAGGAGATTTAGGAAAGAGGGGATAAATGTATGTGTATAACAGGTTCACTTTGCTGTACAGCAGAATGTAACAACAATGTAAAGCAACTATACTCCAAAAAATTTAATTTAACATTGAAAAGAAGATGATTCTCATATACCCACAATAAGCCAGATTTTCATAATGGAAAATTAATTCAATGGCATATAAAAACAATGACTAATATAAACAACAATGGAGGTAATTAGGAAAATATAAGTAACTCTAGAATAAAATGTTCAAGTAATTGAAAACAAGATTATATTTTCAAGAGTTAAATTAACATATTCAGACAAAGTAAAAAATAATAATTTTCATAAATATGACTGCTACATAAAAATAGATAAAGTTAAGGAGATAACAGCTGTACAACATTTAAAAGATGATAGGAAATGTGGAAAATGAAAATAAGGAAAATATGTGTTAAAAATATCCCAAACAGAGAATATAAAAGCAAAACAGAGAATTAGATGATGGGGCAACATAAAGGACATGGTGGGTCAATCGAGGAAGGCCATTATCAGAACAAAATGAACAAACAAACAAAAAACAGTTTTTCTAGCAAGTAGTGATAACTAGATAACTAGATAAGAGGGTTTCTCAAAGTTGAGTGCATATATTCAATTTTTAAAACTCTTAAGTGCTCACCATAGCAGAGTCAATATGTATTTAATTATATCAGTAGGAAACTTCATAACACCAATAATTAAGAAGAGATTCTGAAAGATTTCAGAGAATTAAACCAAATAAAATTAAACTAAATGAAATTAAACAAGTTTTCTGGAAAATGACAAGAAAACATAGACTAGTATATGTCTTCCCACAGCTTTGTGTAACTTAATGAAACTATAAGCATGCCATGTAGGGCCACCCAAGATGGATGGATCACTGTGGACAGTTCTGACAAAGCACGGTCCACTGGAGAAGGGCATAAAAAACTACTTCAGCATTCTTGCCTTGAGAAGGCTATGAACAGTATGAAAAGGCAAAAAGTTATGACACTGAAAGATGAACTCCCAAGGTTGGTAGTTAACAATATGCTACTGAAGAAGAGTGGAAAAATAGCTCTAAAAGGAATGAAAAGGCTGAACCAATGCTGAAATAGCACCCAGTTGTGGATGTCTGGTGGTGAAAGTAAAGTCTGATGCTGTAAAGAACATATTGCACAGGAATCTGGAACGTTAGGTCTATGAATCAAGGTAAATTGGAATTGGCCAAACAGGATATGGCAAGAGTAAACATTGACATTTTACGAATCAGTTAACTGAAATGGATGGGGATGAGTGAATTTATTCTGATGACCATTATATCTACTACTGTGATCAAGAATTCCTTGGAAGAAAAGGAGTAGCCCTCAAAGTTAATAAAAGAGTCCAAAATGCAGTCCAAAAATCTGCTAGTTTTAGCAGATTTAGATGAGACAATTCTACACAATAACATCACCAGATTATTAGCTGAATATTTTGATCTCACCTTAATAGTCTTCAAGGTATTTGATTGGACTTGAAAATAAAATACCATTATGGGAGTAAGATACAGATGCTTAAAATCTATAACCCCAGGAGCATGGTAAAAACAGGCTGCTATTAATATCTTAGACAAGTGCAAAGGGTCTTATTTAAATTGCAAAGCATTTTATTGTTCATTTAATCTACAGACTATAGCAGGAAAATAAGTTAATGAACTATGTTAATCTTACTTGGGCCTATTAGAAAAAAAGAGTTTAGACTTTTCTATTAGTGGAAAATATCAGTCTCTTGTGTCTAGTTTCTGTCCTATTGGGATAAATAAGAAAACAAATGCTAGTTTTAGCAGATTTAGATGAAATACAACATAAAACTGATTTCTTTGGAACTATAGCAATAATTTTTACAGTCCTAAGGAAAAACTAGAATGTGGGACACTGGAGAAGGGAATAGCAAACCACTTCAGTATTCTTGCCTTGAGAACCCCATGAACAGTATGAAAAGGGAAAAAGGTAGGACACTGAGAGATGAACTCCCAGGTTGGTAGGTGCTCAATATGCTACATGAAAGCAGTGGAGAAATAATTCCAGAAAGAATGAAAGGATGGAGCCAAAGCAAAGGGACACCCAGTTGTGGATGGGAATGGTGATAGAAGCAAACTCCAATGCTGTAAAGAGCAATATTGCATAGGAACCTGGAATGTTAGACCAATGAATCAAAGCAAATTGGAAGTGCTCAAACAGAAGATAACAAGAGTAAATGTCAGCATTTTAGGAATCAGTGAACTAAGATGGATTGGAATATGTGAATTTAACTCAGATGACCATTATATCTACTCTACTGTGGGCAGGAATCCCTTAGAAGAAATGGAATAACCATCACAGTTAACAAAAGAGTCTGAAATGCAGTACTTGGATACAATCTCAAAAAAAAAAAATAGAATGATCTCTGTTCGTTTCTGAGGCAAACCATTCAGAGTCACAGTAACCCAAGTATGCCACAACCACTAATGCCAAAGAAGCTGAAGCTGAATGGTTCTATGAAGACCTACAAAACCTTCTAGAACAAACACCCTCAAAAGATGTCCTATTCTTTATAGGGGACTGGAATGCAAAAGTAGAAAGTCGAGAAACACCTGGAGTAACAGGAAAATTTGGCCTTCGAGTGCAGAATGAAGCAGGGTAAAGGCTAACAGAGATCTGCCAAAAGAACGTACTGATCATAGCAAACACCCTCTTCTAACAACACAAGAGAAGACTCTACACATGGACATCACAGATAGTCAACAATGAAACAGATTGATTATGTTTTTGTAGCCAAAGATGGAGAAGCTCTATACAGTCAGCAAAAGCAAGACTGGGAGCTGACTGTGGCTCATATCATGAACTCCTTATTGCCAAATTCAGACTTAAACTGAAAAGAGTGGGGGAAAACCACCAGACCATTCAGGTCTGACTTAAATCAAATCCCTTATAATTATACAGTGGAAGTGAAAAATAGATTTAAGGGACTAGATCTGATAGACAGAGTGCCTAATGAACTATGGATGCAGGTTTATGACATTGTATAGGAGACAGGAATTAAGACCATGCCCAAGAAAAGAAATGCAAAACAGCAAAATGATTGTCTGAGGAGCCTTTACAAATAGTTGTGAAAAAAAGAAGCAAAAAGCAAAGTAGAAAAGGAAAGATATACCAGTTTGAATTCAGAGTTCCAAAGAATAGCAAGGAGAATAAGAAAGCCTTCCTCAGCGATCAATGCAGAAACAAACAAACAAAAACAAAAAACAAAAAACAGAGGAAAACAACAGAATGGGAAAGACTAGAGATCTTTTCAAGAAAATTAGAGATACCAAGGGAAGATTTCATGCAAAGATGGGCTTGATAAAGGACAGAAATGGTATGGACCAAACAGAAGCAGAAGATATTAAGAAGAGGTGGCAAGAATACACAGAACTGTACAAAAAAGATCTTCACGACCAAGATAATCACAATGGTGTGATTACTCACCTAGAGCCAGACATCTTGGAATATGAAGTTAAGCAGGCCTTAGGAAGCATCACTACAAATAAAGCTAGTGGAGGTGATGTAATTCCAGTTGAGCCATTTCAGTTCCTAAAAGATGATGTTGTGAACATGTTGCACTCAATATTCCAGCAACTTGGGAAAACTCAGCAGTGGCCACAGGATTGGAAAAGACCAATTTCCATTCCATCGCTAAGAAAGGCAATGCAAAGAATGCTCAAACTACCGCACAATTGCACTCATCTGACATGGTAATAAAGTAATGCTCAAATGTCTCCAAGCCAGGCTTTAACAAACTTGAAACATGAATTTCCCGATGTTCAAGCTGGTTTTAGAAAAGGCAGAGGAACCAGAGATCAAATTACCAACATCTGCTGAATCATCGAAAAAGCAAGAGAGTTCCAGAAAAACATCTATTCCTGGCTTATTAACCAAAGCCTTTGATTGTGTGGATCACAATAAACTGTGGAAAATTCTGAAAGGGATGGGAATACCAGACCACCTGACCTACCTCTTGAGAAAGTTGTATGCTGGTCAGGAAGCAACAGTTAGAACTGGACATGGAACAACAGACTGGTTCCAAATAGGAAAAAGAATATGTCAACCCCCTGCTTATTTAATTTCTATGTGGAGTACATCATGAGAAATGCTGGGCTGGAAAAAGCACAGGCTGAAATCAACACTGCCCAGAGTAATATCAAACTCCACAGATATGCAGATGACATCACCCTTATGGCAGAAAGTGAAGAGGAACTAAAGATCCTGTTGATGACAGTGAAAGAAGAGAGTAAAAATTTTGGCTTAAAGCTCGACATTCAGAAAACCAAGATCATGGCACCTGGTCCCATCACTTTATGGCAAATAGATGGGGAAACAATGGGAACAGTGGCTGATTTTATTTTATTGAGCTCCAAAATCACTGCAGATGGTGATTATAGCCATGATATTAAAAGACAGTTACTTCTTGGAAGGAAAGTTACAAACAACCTAGATAGCATATTCAAAAGCAGAGACATTACTTTGCCAACAAAGGTCCGTCTAGTCAAGACTATGATTTTTCCAGTGTTCCTGTATGGATGTGAGAGATGGACTGTGAAGAAAGCTGAGAACTGAAGAATTGATGCTTTTGAACTGTGGTGTTGGAGAAGACTCTTGAGGGTCCCTTGGCCAGTAAGGAGATCCAACCAGTCCATCTTAAAGAGATCAATCCTGAGTGTTCTTTGGAAGGACTGATGCTGAAGCTGAAACTCTAATACTTTGGCCACCTGATGTGAACAGCTGACTCATTTGAAAAGACCCTGATGCTGGGAAAAATTGAAGGCAAGGGGAGAAGGGGATGACAGAGGATAAGATGCTTGGATGGCATCACCGACTCATTAGACATGGGTTTGGGTGGACTCTGGGAGTTGGTGATGGACAGGGAGGCCTGGCATGCTGTGGTTCATGGAGTCGCAAATAGACACAACTGAGTGACTGAACTGGAACTGGAATGTTTACATACAATTCACATCTGAATAATCTATCAGTTATTTGCTAGGATATAATAAAGATATTCTCAATACATTGTGGTCTTGTTATTTTTACCTGACATGTACCTTTCTTAGGGAAGATTTTTGGACTATATCCCGGGAAAACTAGGAAAGAAATTAGATGCACTTTACAGAATTCAAGTATAGACCAATCAGCTTGGATACCAGTAGGTGTAGTATAGCACTTGTTCAATAATTCCATTCAGCTCAGTCATGTTTGACTCTTTGCAACCCCATGGACTACAGCACACCAGGTTTCCCAGTCCATCACCAACTCCTGGATCATACTCAAACTCATGTTCATCAAGTCGGTGGTGCCATCCAACCGTCTCGTTCCCTGTCGGCCCCTTCTCTTTCCACCTTCAATCTCTCCCAGCATCAGAGTCTTTTCTCGTGAGTCAGTTCTTTGTATCAGGTGGTCAAACTATTGCAGTTTCAGCTTCAGCATTAGTCCTTCTAATGAATATTCAGGTTTGATTTCCTTTAAGGTGGACTGGTTGGATCTCCTTGCTGGCCAAGGGACTCTCAAGAGTCTTCAACACCGCAGTTCAAAAGCAACAGTTTTAGGCTCTCAGCTTTCTCTATAGTCCAACTCTGACATCCACTCATGACTACTGGAAAAACCATAGCTTTGACTAGATGGACCTTTGTTGGTGAAGTAGTGTTTAATAATTAGCTTTGGATCTGATCCCAAAGAGTATTATCAGGAGAACAAGGAAATTATAGGATTTCAATATCAGCCAGCCCATATGTAAAACATTAAAAACTGGAACAGCAAGAACACTAAGAGGGGTCTCTGTGGGGAGGGGGTCAGTGAACAAGTAAAGGAGTACTTACAAGAAAATATGTGTGATTATGTAATTTAGAATTAGGATAGGAGGCTTCACTTAAGATAATCAACTCTGTAGCCTATGTTACGTTAATCAATAACCTTGTGCCTCAATTTATTTATGTTTGTAACTGGGATAATAAAATTTTTGTAAAAATTAAATTAACTATTTTCATTTATTTGCTAACTCATGTCCAACTCTTTTGTCAACCGTATGGACTGCAGCCCACTGGTTTCTTCTGTCCGTGGGATTTCTCAGGCAAGAATACTGGAGTGCATTGCCATTTTCTTCTCCAGGGTATCTTCACAGCCCAGGGATCAAACCCGTGTCTCCTGTAGGTGGATTCTTTAACACTGAGCCATCAGGGAAGCACATAAAAGTATTATAAGCCAATAAGAACAATGCATGGCACAAAGGAAAATAGTATATAAGAGCTGGAGAAAAGATGAAAATATGATAATAGGAAAAACACAGGATTTAGGAAAATTATGAATAAGAATTACTAATTTTATTTACCATCTTTCTAAATTCCATATATATGTGTTAGTATACTGTATTGGCGTTTTCTTTCTGGCTTACTTCACTCTGTATAATAGGCTCCAGTTTCATACACCTCGTTAGAACTGTTTTAAATGCATTCTTTTTAATGGCTGAGTAATACTCCATTGTGTATATGTACCACAGCTTTCTTACCCATTCATCTGCTGATGGACATCTAGGTTGCTTCCATGTCCTGGCTATTATCAACAGTGCTGCAGTGAACAATGGGATACACGTGTCTCTTTCAATTCTGGTTTCCTCAGTGTGTATGCCCAGCAGTGGGATTGAATATGGAAATCTTAGAATAACAAAAGTTTCCAATTGACTTTGCTCTCAGGCTGCAATGCTCTTTCCGAGGGGCAGGCTTCTATTTTTCTAATAGAAAGAAATATAATTCTAACTCACAGCTTGATACTAAGATTCACAAAATCATAATGATATAAATTACTGGAAACTAAATTTAAGAGCAAACCTAAGAATTGTTATTGGAGAACAAAAGGGAAATGATTATCAGTACGACAATGTAAAAGTGAAATTAGATGCAGATCTGAGAGTGTATAGGCAGATAACATTATCTGACAAAGCATTAAGCCAAAGAGAACTTTTTGTATGTTGATGGAGGCTCAAAAATATAATTTACAGTTATAAAGACAACCAGTAGAAAAAATTAAACATATATATGTGAAATCTTCATTTAACGATATAAAGTGTTGAAGTCAGCAAAATCCTGGTCATTCATATCAAAGAATCAGTGGACACTGCCTAGACTTCTGGTTTATTACAGAATAATGATAATGACACAAATTAAAATCTCTCTACTCACTTCCACCAAGAAAAAAATAACTCATATTCAGCATAACTATGAGACGGAGAACTCTGTGAACTTCAAACTGCCTGTACAGCTGAAAAATAAATACCCGAATCTACCAGAAAACAACTCCACACGTAAGTGTGATGGATCCTGGGTACACTTGCTCTCAGAAAGACATGTCACACACTGAGTGGTAAACACTGTGAAGAAATGTAATGTCTGATACATCAGAATAATAGCCCTTGAGAAATCAAAAGGAAGAAAGCTGAAAGGTTGTGGGCCAATGGAACAGTACTAAGAAGGCACCACTTCTGTAGAATAAGGGGCTTACTTAAAAGGAGAATGGACCCCTTGGAGATTTGGAGGGAAAGAAAAAGAAGCAAGCAGGAAAACTGATTAGTGATATTAGTGAAACACATGCAAATTACAAATTTGTAAGTCACACTCTTTATAAATTTCTCACTGTATTGGTGCTGTAAGAAATTACCGTAATTTGGTGATTTACACCAATATTAATCTTTTATTTTACAGTTCTGGAAGCCAGAAGTCTGAAATCAGTTTCATCAAACTGAAGTCAAGGTGTTATTCCAAGATATTGTAAGACTGATTTCTTCTGGAGGTTTTTGGGGAAAATACATTTCTGCTTTTTAAGCTTCTAGTGGTTGCCTGTAGCCTAAGCTTGGGGCTCCTTCCACCACATTTAAAGCTCATCAAACAAAAATTTGCTTTCATCATCACATTTCTTTCTATCTGTGAGTCCTCCTCTGTCACTCTTTTAGTAATCATTCTGCTAATAATTACATTAGGTCCACTCTTATAATTCAGGATAATCTACATATCTCAAGGCACTCGCTTTAATTTAGAGAATTTAACCACAAATTCTCTTTTGCCATATAAGGTAACACAGATTCTAGGATGACATGGACACATTTTATGGGCTATTGTTCAGTATATTCTCCACCATAAATAAAATAAGCTACATTTTTCATATGCCAATGCAAGAAAGCAGTCTTGAATTTAGAAATCTAATTAGACTCCCATACTTTTCTCTATGACCATGGACAAATGTTTTAGCTTGTCTAGAGAAGAAATAAAATTAGTACATAAACAGGAAGTGAAAAGAGACATTTATTCAACACTTCAGGGGGAAAAATAAAACACTGTAAAACTAGAGTAAAAAATGTTTCAAAGTGTGAACATTCTTCTACCAATCACAAAGACTGAAGTAAAGTGCATCACAACATTCTAACCTGAATAAAACGCACTAAACAATAATTTTCAAATTTAAAGAATGTCTTAAATCATAAATTAAAAACCTGATTCAAGGATATAGATGTATAAAAATAGAAAGATACAAAACAAACTCAGGAAAATATTGAATAAAAATGCTACAACATCTTAAAAATGACAACTAAACTACAAGTCACCGAAGGAAGACTATACTCACTTGAGATGTAATAAATGCATTGAGGAGATATTTGAAAACTAAAAAAAAAAAAAAAAAGGCATGATAATGAAATAGAGGAAAGTATAAAGATCAGTAATAAAGGAATTCATACATAGTTCAGGTAAAGGAAAATCTATAATACATAAAATCAGAGTACCTGATTATAAAAAATAATATTTTTTACCTGAAATAAAAAAATAAATAACATATAATAATAAAATAAATCCTCACATCAAAAGGGACTAAAAAGAAAACTAAGAAGTGAAAACATATAAAGAAAACTAAGGAATAAAACATATACAAAGTAACATAAAACTACAAGTCACCAAAGGAAGACTATACTTACTTATAATTTAATGAATGCATTGAGGAGATACTTGAAAACTGAAAAAGAAAGCATGATGATGAAATGGAGAAAAGTATAAAGATCAGTAAAAAGGACATTTATACATAGTCCAGGTAAAGGAAAACCTATAATGCATAAAATCAGAGTACCCGATTATAAAAAAATAATATTTTCCCTGAAATTAAAAAATGAATAACATAATAAATCAATCTTCACATCAAAAGGGATTGAAAAGAAAACTAAAGAATAAAACATATCAAAAGTAATATAATGCACATATGTAGAAAATAGATATAACAATAAAATAGTAGTTGAAACAAAACAAATCATATGATTAAATGTAAATGGATTTAACTCGTTTATTCTCAAAGAGACACAGAAAATCCAGCTGTATGTAGCATATAAGAAACCTACTTTGAAGGGACCTTGAAGCCTAAATATTATATATAAGGGCAAATATATACCAGCCTAGTGATCTCTTCAGGAAAATTGGAAACGTCAAGGGAGCACTCCACCCAAAGATGGGCACAGTTCGGTTCAGTTCAGTTGCTCAGTCATGTCCAACTCTTTGCGACCCCATGAATCACAGCACGCCAGGCCTCCCTGTCCATTACCAACTCCCGGAGTTCACTCAGACTCGCAAGGATAAAAATGGTAGAGACATAGTAGACGCTGAAGAGATCAGAAAAGATAGAAAGAATACATGGAAGAACTGTATAAAAAGATCTTAATGAACTGGATTACTATGATGTGCAATTAGCATGCAGAGCCAGACATTCAGGAATGCAAAATCAAGTGGGCCTTAAGAAGCACTGCTGTTAATAAAGCTAGTGGATGTGATAAAATTCCAGCAAAACTATTCAGATCTCTAAAGGAGGATGCCACAGAGGTTTTCCATTCATTAAATCAGCAAGTCTGGAAGACCCAGCAGTGGCTGCAGGACTGGAAAACGTCAGTCTTCATTCCAATCCCCAAAATGGGTAGTACCAAAATATGTGCTAACCATCGGGCAATTGCACTCATCTCCCATGCTAGTAAGGTAATACTTAAAATCTTTCATGCTAGGCATCAGCATTATGTAAACCAAGAACTTCCAGGTCTCCAAGCTGGGTTTAGAAAAGGAAGAGAAACTAGAGATCAAATAGCCAACATTCGTTGAATTATAGAGAAAGCAAGGGAATTTCAGAAAAGAACATCCATCTCTGTTTCATTGACTATGCTAAATCCTTTGACTGTGTGGATCATGACAAACTGGAAAGCTCTTAGAGACATGAAAATATCAGACCGTTTTACCTGTCTCCTGAGGATCCAGTACGTGGGTCAAGAAGCAACAATTAGAGCCTTGTATCAGAATTCCCTGGTAGCTCAGCTGTTAAATAATCTGCCTGAAATTCAGGAGACCCTGGTTCAATCCCTGGGTTGGGAAGATCTGCTGGAGAAGGAAACAGCTACCCACATGGACTGTATAGTACATGGTATTGCAAAGGGTCAGACACAACTGAGCAACTTTCACTTTCATGGAACAACTGATTGGTTCAGTATTGAGAAAGAAATACAACAGGGTTGTTTGCTGTTACTCTGTTTATTTAATGTATGTTTGTTTAATCTATGTTGAGAACATCATGAGACATGCTGGGCTTGATGAGTGACAAGCTGGAATCAAGATAGGTGGGAGAAATATCAACAACCTCAGATATGCAGATGATACTACTGTAATGGCAGAAAGCAAAGAGGAACTAAACAGCTTTTTGATGAGGGTGAAGGAGGAAAGTGAAAGAGCCGGCTTAAGACTAAATATTAAAAAAAATTAAGATCATGTCATTCAGCCCCATTACTGCATGGCAAATAGAAGGGGGAAAGGTGGACATAGTGATAGATTTCCTCTTCTTGGGCTCAAAAATTGCTGTGGAGGGTGACTGCAGCCATGAAATCAGAAGACAATTTCTTCTTGAAAGGAAAGCAATGACACACTTGGACAATGTGTGGGAAAGCAGAGACATTATTCTGCCTACATACATCCATATAGTCAAGGCTATGAGCGCTGAAGAATTGATGCTTTTGAACTATGGTGTTGGAGAAGACTCTTGAGAGTCCCTTGGACTGCAAGGAGATTCAACCAGTCCATTCTGAAGGAGATCAATCCTGAGATTTTTTTGGAAGGAATGATGCTAAAGCTGAAACTCCACTACTTTGGCCACCACACGTGAAGAGCTGACTCATTGGAAAAGACTTTGATGCTGGGAGGGATTGGGGTAAGGAGGAAAAGGGGACGACTGAGGATGAGATGGCTGGATGGCATCACTGACTCGATGGACATGAATCTGAGTGAACTCTGGGAGTTGATGATGGACAGGGAGGCCTGGTGTGCTGCGATTCATGGGGTTGCAAAGAGTCAGACATGACTGAGCGACTGAGCTGAACTGAACTGATGGTCTTAGTGGTCATGAGACTTGATAGACATGAGTTTGAGCAAGCTGCAGGAGTTGGTGATGGACAGGAAAGCCTAGCGTTCTGCAGTCCATAGGGCAAGTCAGACACGACTGGCCAACTGAACTGAACACTGCTTTCCTCTTCAGTTCAGTTCAGTCACTCAGTAGTGTCCCACTCTTTGAGACCCCATGAAATGCAACATGCCAAGCCTCCCTGTCCATTACTAACTCCCAGAGTTTACCCAAACTCATGTCCATTGAGTCGGTGATGCCATCCAATGATAGGTGAAAAGCCTTATTAATTTTTTAAAATGAAGTAATGTGTATGTGTTTGTTATTTGTAGGTAAATGCATCCCTAACTGCTACAACTAGCTCTGATTAAATGCAATTTACCAATTTACTCTCGGTGATCACAAAATGATAATGTATTATTTTATAGTGACTTCATGTCACATACTGGATGAGGAAATGGCAGCCCACTCCAGTATTCTTGCCTGAAAATTAACATGGACAAGGAGCCTGGCAAGGTACAGTCCATAGCATGGTAAAGAGTCACATATGACTGAGCAACTAAGCACATATCATATACTGTCGGCATTAATAAATATATTCAGAAGTATTATGCTAGGGAAAAAAATCAGGAAATAGATATTTATAGGATATACCTTTATATATATATATATTGCATGGAATTTTATTTGCCAAAAGTATAAATATCTTATTTTTATGTTAAAGTGACCAAGATGGTATCACTGTCCAATTTGGTCAAACAAAATGTGAAAGTGAAGTTGCTCAGTCGTGTCCAACTCTTTGCGACCCATAGACTGTAGCCTACCAGGCTCCTCTGTCCATGGGATTTTTCCAGGCAATAGTACTGGAAGGGGTTGCCATTTCCTTCTCCAGGGGATCTTCCCAACCCAGGGCTCAAACCCAGGTCTCCTGCATTGTAGACAGACGCTTTACCATCTGAGCCACCAGGGAAGTCTAATTTGGTCAAACAAAAGAAATGTAAATGATACCAATTGTTTGGAATACAGAGACTAAAGAGTCTATTAAACTTTTCACATGTCAAAGCTCTTTGGCATCATGAAGACATAGTAGATTTAGGATACTATAGAAAATAATAATGACATACTTTTAATGATTCTCTTTGGGGAGGACATTGAGATATGTAATCATGAAAAATTCAATCACTTTTTGAAACCACACTGTAATAGAGATATAACTTTGCATTTATTATCCTTCAACCAAGAGCAAAATTCACTCTCATTAAGTGCCTCTGCTTAACCAACCTTAAAATAATTTAATTTTGACCATTAATTTCTTATTAAAATACTAAATATAACAAAAGAGGGACAGATTTTATTGAATATTAAGGGACCTTTTGATTAATTCTTAGCTGAAAGCTTGCTGCCTCATCTTTTGCTTGGCATAAGGATACTCTCTTATTATGTAAAGTTGCTTACATCAGCACATTTATTTAGTAAGAGTGAAGCAAAATCTTGTTTTTAGTCACAGCATTCAAGTTTTCAGGGCTTCTCTTGGTTCTTCTCCAGGAATTCTCCAGGTTGTGAATATTTAAGCATGTAAATTGTTATTATTAAATATACTGTATAAGCAAGCACTGACAAAAATATATTTCAAGGCACATGAATTATCCCTGGATCTAACAATCCATCTGACTTATGTTAATTTAGAGGACATTACATTAAAAAATGATCATTTACATTAACACAGGCACACTTCTTCCTAAAATGAGAATCATCCTACCACAGGTACTATTACATTATGGCCTTGTGGCTTAGTTTTGCATCCGTGTGTGTAGCTTTTTGAACTTGAAAAGACTTATAACTTTCTAGGTTCAGTTTCCAAACACGTAAAAGAGAATGTTGGCATATTAAAGTGTTTAGAATTTCAACCATATCTAGAAGGCGATGAAATTTATGGGAAGATAGTAGGAAGTATAGTTCTATTCTTAATATATTTTCTGTCCAGGCCATGTTTGAGCTTCATTAGTTATTTCACTCCTCTGTGTTATAGCACAAGCCAGTAGGGAGGGCATAAAGAATGTTGACTTTGGAATCAGAAGATCAGAAAAGAACTGGACTGAGTAACAGTTTTACTGCTTACTGCCTGTGCAACCTTTAACAAAGCAATTAACCTTTAGACACTCAGTTTTATCATCTGCTAAATGGAGATTACTATTCTTCCAGATACAAACAATAAATGAGATGATTTTTCAAGGTACCTAATAAAATAACTGGCACATTATATAAAGTTGATAAATGTTATACTCATTACAAGTGTACTTTAAAAACATACAGATAAACTTTGACATGGGATATATTGGCTTATTATAAATCAGTGATAAGCAGTTCAAATGACTTTATCAGATTCTAGGACAGCAGGATTTTGTTTATTCTTACTAGGAAGCCAGCATCTTGATTTACATTTGTCCCTAAAAATGTTCCCTTCCTCAGCTTGAATAATATTAACAAAATAAGCATAGTCTGAAACACTAAGTTGGACAGTTTATATATTTTCATAGGGCAGAGTCTTACACAGAAGGTTCTGAAAAATAAATCTATGCTGGGACATTCTCAGAAGACTTGAGTTAGCATGAACTGAGGAGGTACATCTCAAGGGAAAGAAAATAAATCAAAGTAAGGGGACAGTACTGAAACACATCTTCCTGTTTTATTTATGGTTAGCCAAATGCATTTGGGGTTTTTTGATGAGGTTATTATTACTGCCTCACATGATTTAAATTCCATATATATTATACGAATATAACTAAATTCAAGGAAAAGTTTTAAATATTTTTCCCTAAAAATTGGGCAAAATACCATGTAAAATTTGCTAATTTTGTTTTCCTATGAAGTGAAGTGAAGTGAAGTGAAGTGAAGTCGCTCAGTCATGTCCGACTCTTTGCGACCCCGTGAACTGTATCCTACCAGGCTCCTCTGTTAATGGGATTCTCCAGGCAAGAATACTGGAGTGGGTTGCCATTTCCTTCTCCAGGGGAATCTTCCCAATCCAGGGATTGAACCCGGATCTCCCGCATAGCAGGCATACACTTTAACCTCTGAGCTATTTTTATTGCCTTTTGCCAAAAATTGTGAATACCACAATACTGATGAGGGAAGGGTTTAAGACTTATGTGGCCATTGTTATTAAACCCACCTATTCTTAACTAGGGTACTTATTTTAATACAATTTACATATTAATTTTTAAACTATCTATAACATACAAATCAAATGTAGATTTTTATTAAAAAAAAAAAAGGTTTTCTAGTTTCAAGTTACCCTCTAAGGTTTGGTAATTACAAAGAACTATGCTAAGGCAGCTTTTCCTGTTGTCTCAGAGTCCATAAAGTCATCTGAACCACTTACCAGTGATTCATAACAAACCAGTGTATTTCACATCAAGGTTTATTCTAGGTTTTAATATTAAGTTCAGTTCAGTTCAGTTGCTCAGTTGTGTCTGACTCTTTGCAACCCTATGAATTATAGCACGCCAGGCCTCCCTGTCCATCACCAACTCCAGGAGTTTACCCAAATTCATGTCCATTGAGTTGGTGATGCCATCCAGCCATCTCATCCTCTGTCGTCCCCTTTTCCTCCTGCCTCCAATCCCTCCCAGCATCAGAGACTTTTCCAGTAAGTCAACTATTCTCATGAGGTGGCCAAAGTAGTGGAGTTTCAGCTTTAGCATCAGTCCTTCCCAGGACTGATCTCTTTTAGAATGGACTGGTTGGATCTCCTTGCAGTCCAAGGGACTCTCAAGAGTCTTCTCCAATACCACAGTTCAAAACCATCAATTCTTCAGCACTCAGTTTCCTTCACGGTCCAACTCTAACATCCACACATGACCACTGGAAAAACCATAGCCTTGACTAGATGGACCTTTGTTGGCAAAGTAATGTCTCTGCTTTTGAATATGCTATCTAGGTTGCATAACTTTTCTTCCAAGGAGTAAGTGTCTTTTAATTTCATGGCTGCAATCACCATCTGCAGTGATTTTGGAGCCCTCAAAAATAAAGTCTGACACTGTTTCCACTGTTTCCCTATCTATTCCCCATGAAGTGATGGGATCAGATGCCATGATCCACAGGTGAATTCCAGTTCACTATCTTTCTTTCTTTTCATTTATAGTTACTGTTCCCATTTTTATATCTGAAACTTATCTCTTCTAGTCTAGTTTTAGACATTTTTGAAGATTCATGATCTTGTAAAGGTCAAAATAGTATTTTGAAATTGCTTGTCTATAGTAGCTGAAGTTAGATCAAATATGATCACTGAGGAATTTCATGCTTTACTTTTATGCATCTCTATTCATTTATAGATATAAGGTTTTTAAAAGCTTATTTTGGTAAAATATTATGTATCAGGACAATAGCTGTGAACCTTTTTATGTAAAATACAACTCTATCTACAGTAACCAGTCCAGAAAGCCATCTTACTATCGATAAAAGTCAGACCACTGTCTCTACAAAACAGTCTATACAGACAAACAATAACTTCTATAACAATTAGCTCCAAGTGAATAGCATCCAATTAGTAACTGGTTGCTTTGCTAATATTTGTCCTGTTTCCATTTTAATTCTAATTGGGGAAACTAAATATTCAGGCCTATCTGAATACATAGTATACACCCTTCTAGTAAGCCTGCCTACAGCTTCTCCATGCCAACACCCTCCAGTCAGGGCATACTTGAAGCTTTCCCTCTTTTCTACTATAAAGCTTTCCCATTCCTCTCCCTTTGCCTACCTTTGAGATTCTGTGAAAATGAAAGTAATAGTGGTTGACTCCTTGCTAGAGCAAGCTCTGAATAAATAACTTCTGCCTGTACTAATCTGGTTGCTTTTTATTTCTACACTTGCCTAACCTACATAAAATGACTTGAGTTTAATACCTTTGGTGCAAACTATTTTGTATGTTAGGCTTTGGGCCAAGTCCAACTCAAGGCAGTAAACTATACAAATAATGCTCATGTCCTCACTCAGTTCAAAATTGGCAAAATAAATCACCAGGTAAATAGAAAATATTAATATCATGGGCTTGACTTTGAAGATAAAGCCAGGCATAGTTTGTTAGTTAAATACAGAGTGATTTGTAAAGAAGAAAGATAGTGTAGCTAAAAGAGAATAGTACATACATAACATGTTTTTAAAATAAATAGCAAACTATTTAATAAATATAATAGCCTTTGTTTTATTTTCAATTAATTCTTAACAAAAGTATTATTTTTTCCTTTAAAATATTTGCTATAAACATTCCCTTGATGATTATTTAATAGATGTTTCCTCTTAGATTCTCATGTGTTTTTGAAATTACATTTGGACCAAAAGGAAAATTTTGATAATTTGGATCTAGTCTGAGTGAACTTTACGAGTTGGTGATGGACAGGGAGGCCTGACATGCTGCGATTCATGGGGTCATAAAGAGTCGGATACGACTGAGCAACTGAACTGAACTGAACTGAGCTGATTCTCCAACTATCTCACATTTAAGAAAGACCACTTAATTTTTGTTTGTAAAATATTCTCTGCAAAATTTTGAGCATAATATTAGATAAAAATTCATTTTCTTCTTGGGACTAAGATGAGGGATTTTCTATCCAGTGTATTTCTAACTTGTTGAATTCTTTTTGTAATCCTAACACTAGTCAATGTTAAAATATCGCCCCTCAAAATTTGCACTTTAAAAACAGTTTGAACATTGTTGAACATCTGGATAACATTTTGAACTTATACCAGATTCACAAACTCTTTTGGATCTATTTGATTAATAATAAAATTCATAAAAACCTAATATTTGATCACCATTGACTATCCCAATTATGTTTTGTTTTTCATTTTGTCATTAGTATCTAAACAAATGAATTGTAGCCTCAATTGGGTCATATGGCATTGTCAGGGACTAGAAATTCTTCTCCTTACTTAAGTTTTATTTGATGATATATCTATTTCCCACACTTGGCTATTAGTTACTAAAATTTAGGAATGAGCTAAGTGCCTTGGGAACTAAAATGTTGACAGCTTTTAGGGGGTTTAAAAAGACATAGCTGGACGACAAATTTTAAGTAAAATAACAAGAGAAGGGGATTCATTTTCCAGAAATATAACTTCTAGATTGTCACTGTTTAGTTATGAATATATTCAGTATTAGAACTCACATTTTTAATTAATTAGTTATGAAACCAAAAAAGGTGATCACTGATAAGATTAGAACTAACTTTAGGTATTAATTCAAGATAACATGGTGATGAAGCCCAGTACTTTTGGAATGCATCTTTAGAAACAAGTAGCTTAACAGTTGTCAAACAGTAAGTTTTTGTATGTGATTGTGGTTAAACTATCCTCACTCTCAGGATGACAAGCTAGATAAAAGTCTCTCCCTCCTCCACACACAAATAGACTCATGATTCTGCAAATGCAGAATTCAGAATCATGAGGGGAAAAGAAAAAGTAAGTCAGAAGAAAACTTACCCAGTATAAGCAGATAGGCTGGGTTCTCTTCTCTTTTAAACTAATCTTTAGATGAAGGTAAAAGGTGAAATCTAAAATAACAGAAACAACAATTGGAACAACATTAACAACAAAACTCTTGTGGCAATGTTCAAAAGTTACTAGCTTATCCTCAGGCTTCTCAGGTAACTCGGTGGTAAATATTCTGCCAGCCAATGCCAGAGACACTGATTCAATTCCTGGATCAGGAAGATCCCCTGGTGGAGGGAAATAAACCCACTCCAAAGTTCTTGCCTGGAAAATCCCATGGATGGAAGATCCTGGTGGACTACACCATATGTTCCCAAAATCGGGCATGGACACAACAGAGAGACTGAGCATGCACAGATGTTATCCTCACTTGGGTTTGGAATCTATTTATTTATTTATTTTTTACTTTGCAATATTGTCCTGGTTTTGCCATGCATTAACATCAATCTGGGAACACAAGTACACCCATGGGTTTGGAATCTAATTACCCACTATTTGCATTTCTTTCTCTCACTTCCAAGGCTAACAACAACAACAACATGAAAAGACCATTATCAACTCTAATGAATCCTTTTGGAGAATCCCTTAGGATCATAGGAAAACAAGTCCATATAAAACAGGTTCAACCCAGATCTTCTAGTAACTCTCTGAAGGAATACACATGAAAATTGAGAATAACTATTTAACTAAAATTAACACACTCACATACCACAAAAATGGCAAAGCACCTTGAACTGAAGTCAGAAAAATCAGCAAATTTTCAGGAAACATTTTTTTAAATTTTTAAAAAATTTAATTAATTTTACTTAAAATATTGTATTGGTTTTACCATACATTGACTTGAATAAGCCATGAGTGTACATGTGTTCCCTATCCTGAACTCTCTTCCCATCTCCGTCCCCACTCCATCCCCGGGTTATCCTAGTGCACCAGCCCCAAACACCTTGTATCATGCATCAAACCTGGACTGGTGATTTGTTTCACATATGATATTTTACATGTTTCAATGCCATTCTTCCATATCATCCCACCCTCACCCTCTCCCACAGAGTCCAAAAGACTGTTCTATATATCTGTGTCTCTTTTGCTGTCTCGCATACAGGTTTATCGTTACCTTCTTTCTAAATTCCATATATATGGGTTAGTATACTGTATTGGCATTTTTCTTTCTGGCTTAATTCACTCTGTATAATAGTTCATCCACTTCATTAGACCTGATTCAAATGTATTCTTTTTACTGGCTGATTAATATTCCATTGTGTATATGTACCACAGCTTTCTTATCCATTCATCTGCTGATGGACATCTAGGTTGCTTCCATATCCTGGGTATTCTGAACAGTGCTGCAATGAACATTCGGGTACATGTGTCTCTTTCAATTCTAGTTTCCTCGGTGTGTATGGCCAACAGTGTGATTGCTGGGTCAAAGACCCAATCAAAGAGTGAGCTAAATAACTAAACAGACATTTCTTCAAAGAAGACATAGAGATGGCCAACAAACACATGAAAAGATGCTTAATATCACTCATTATCAGAGAAATGCAAATTGAAACTTCAATGAGGTACCATTTCATGCCAGTCAGAATGGCTGCTATCCAAAAGTCTACAAACAATAAGTGCTAGAGAGGGTGTGGAGAAAAGGGAACCCTCTTACACTGTTGCTGGGAATGCAAACTAGTACAGCCACTATGGAGAACAGGGTGGAGAAAAAAAAAATTAACAAAAGGGCTAGAATCATAAAAACTTCAAATGTAAAGCTTATATATTATAAAATAATTTTTTTTCTAACTTTAACAGTAAGGAGCTGAATTTTAAACAACAAAAGCAGCAATAACAAATTAAAAATAAACCAAAATATCTGAAAAGAAAATTTAGAAATTCTAGAAATGAAATATATCTGAAATTAAAATGCAATACCAGGGTTAAATGGCAAATGAGATATGACTGAACAGAGAATTAGGAAATAGGAAGGTATACCATCAGCATGCTTGAATACTTTTATAATATTCAGTAATTTTTTAAACAGCAATATATTTATTAAAGATGTAGAAGATGGAAAAAATTACATCTGTGATCTAATTGACATATAGAACATTTAGCCAACTATTATTGAATACACATTTTCTTTAAGGATGTGCAAGTCAGTTAAGAAATTGAGAAAAAATCATGTATTAAAGTGTGAGCCAATATATCCCAAAATATAGACTTTAAACAGGTCAAAGTTTTTGCCAAAATGCAGTTGTTATAAATCAAAAAGTACAAAAAGATTAAAAACTAAATCTTTATAAATCTTCATGTCATATGTTGCTGAATAAAATCCAAGTCCACATGGAATCAAATGGAATTAAAGTACTATTATGAAAATACTACCTATCAAACTGTGAAATGCTGGTAAAGCAGTACTTATAATGAAATTTACAGTCTAAGGTGTATATATTCAATAAAGAGAAAAACTAAACAAATTATAAAACTAAGCAAATACCTTAAGCATTTTGAAGATGAACATCAATATGCCACACAGAGTAAGTGGGAAGAAAATATAAGTAAATAAATGAAATAGAAAAACAAGATAAAGTAAGATTTAAAAAACCCATGAAATATAATTCTTTGAAAAGATTAATAGAGTTCATAAATCTTTAAGATGAACCAAGAAAAATAACTGACATAAATACAAGTATTAGAATATAAATGATACAACTTCAATAACAGTAGGCATTAAAATATTAAAAATAAATTGTATATTTCCTAGAAACATGTAAATTTTCAAAACTGACTTAAAATCCACATAATTTCTGTAATTATGAAAAATTAAATCAATAATTTAAAATTTTCCAACAAAGAAAACCCAAGTCTAAGAGCATTTAGAATGTGTATTGTACTCTATCAGACAATCAAGAAACAGTTTGAAAATTTTACAAAGTTATAAAAAGAGTAAAAACAGTACAGGGAGTAGAAAAAGAGGGAATTAAAATTATTTACTGCTAAAACATTTAATTCCAGAATTAGATGTAAAAGTTTCCCAAATTTTAGTGATTGAAATAAGTATTTGTTATCTATTTTTGTGATTCTAGAACCTCAGAGTTGCTTATCTAAAAGATTCTGGCTCAGGATGTCTGTCTAAGCTGCAGTCACCTCAGGACTTACCTGGAAAACTGTCCACTTCCAAGTTCACTCCTGTGACGCTTGGCAGGCTTTGAGTACATGCCAGTCACTGGAGGAAGACATTATTGCTTTCCACCTGGTTCTCTTCATAGGGCTGCTCACCACATAGCAACTTGCTTTTCCCAGAGATAAGTATCTGAGAGAGAAGTATGAGTGAGAATAACCAAGACAGAAGTCACAGTATTTTTAGAACCTGATATTGAAAATATCATCCCATCTCATCCTGCAATACTCTGTCCAGAGAGAGAAGGTTTACACAAATATGTGAATTCAAGGAGGCAGGGATTTGCAGGAGAGAGACCACCTTAAAGGCTGCCCACCATACCAGATAAGGAAACTGAGAAGACTTCATGCAAGTTCATATGCATTGACACAAAACTCCTTAATAAAATAATAGGAATTAGATTGTATCAGTAGTTTAAAATGAAATTATATCCTAGCCAAATTGGACTTGCCCAAGTATACAAAGGTGTTTTAAGATTTCTTAAAAAATTACACTATACTATATTATATTAACATTAAAAGGTGGGAAACAATTACATGAATAGGTATAGAAAATAATCCTATGACAAAATTCAACATTCATTCAAGAGAAAAAATAGCATATTAGGACAAGGAGAAAACTTCCATAACCTTATGCATCATGTCAGTTCAATATTTATAGGAAACATTATATTCAATGAGTAGGTATAAAAATCATTACATGTAAAATCAAAAAACAGACAAAAACAGCCAATAGCATTGATTAATATTCATATTTTTAGTATTTATTAAATATTTTCCTGGAATACTTAGACAACTCACTAAGATATGGAAAACAAAAGGATAGGAAATAAGAAAAATTCATGTTACCACTTTATATGATTGTACATATATACATAAAACTACAGAAAACTTTGTAACTAAAAGTTTACTAATTTTGTTGAATATTAGGCAAATATACAAAGATCATTTTCCATTCCAGAAATAAAAGTTAAATATGATAAAAATAAGATAAAAATAATAGAAAAACAAATACCATAATGAAATAGGAATTAATTTTTTTAAAGAATACACATGAGCTCTATAAAAGAGTTACAACTCTGATAAGGATTTCATATAATTATCTGTATATTTGTAAGTTATTGTATACAAAAATAGAGGAACAAGAAAATATGAATGTTAAGAAAAACCACATCATTTAATATGAAAACATTTCACATTCTATCTTCATTTATCTATTCTTTCATGATATTGATATTAAGCAGTCTTAGTAAAATAATTTTTCAAATAAATAAAAAACTTAAAAGCTTTAGTCATGAAAAGATAAACTGAAGAGATTTTCATGAAAAACAAAAACAGTTTTGAATGAATGTCTATTTATTTATTTATTTATTAATTTTTAATTAAATTTATTTATTTTTTTAAATTACAATACTGTATTTGTTTTGCCATACATTGACATGAATCAGCCACAGGTGTCCACGATCTCCCAATGCCAAAGCCCCCTCCCACCTCCCACCCCACATCCTCTCCCTGAATCATCCCGTGCACCCGCCCCATTCGTCCTGCATCCTGTATTGAACATAGACTGGCGCTTCATTCTTACAAGATAGTATACATGTTTCAATGCCATTCTCCCAAATCACCCCACCCTCTCCCTCTCCCTCAGAGTCCAAAATTCTGTTCTATACCTCTGAGTCTCTTTTGTTGTCTCACATAGAGGGTCTTCATTACTATCCTTCTAAATTCCATATATATGTGTCAGTATACTCTATTGGTGTTTTTCTTTCTGGCTTACTTCACTCTGTATAATCGGCTCCAATTTCATCCATCTCATTAGAACTGAGTCAAATTTATTCTTTTTAAGGGCTGAGTAGTACTCCATTGTGTATATGTACCACAGCTTTCTTATCCATCCATCTGCTGATGGACATCTAGGTTGTTTCCATGTCCTGGCTATTATAATCAGTGCTGCAATGAACATTGGGGTACATGTGTCTCTTTCAATTCTGGTTTCCTCGGTGTGTATGCCCAGCAGTGGGATTGCTGGATCATAAGGAAGTTCTATTTGCAATTTTGTAAGGAATCTCCACACTGTTTTCCATAGTGGCTGTACTAGTTTGCATTCCCACCAGCAGTGTAAGAGGGTTCCCTTTTCTCCACATCCTCTCCAGCATTTATTGCTTGTAGACTTTTGGATCGCAGCCATTCTGACTGGTGTGAAATGATACCTCATTGTGGTCTTGATTTGCATTTCTCTGATAATAAGTGATATTGAGCATCTTTTCATGTGTTTGTTAGCCATCCGTATGTCTTCTTTGGAGAAATACCTATTTAGTTCTTTGGCCCATTTTTTTTATTGGTTCGTTTATTTTTCTGTTTAAAATAGAATAATACTTCAAGAAAATTAGAGATACCAAGGGAATATTTCATGTAAAGATGGGCACTGCTACTGCTGCTAAATCACTTCAGTTGCATCTGACTCTGTGTGACCCCATAGATGGCAGCCCACCAGGCTCCCTCATCCCTGGGATTCTACAGGCAAGAACACTGGAGTGGCTAAAGATGGGCACAATAAAAGATAAAAACGGTATGCACCTAACAGAAGCAGAAGTTATTAAGAGGGTGTGGCAAGAATACACGGAAGACTGTAAAAACATGAGCTTCATGACCCAGATACCACGATAGTGTGACCACTCACCTAGAGCCAGACATCCTGGAATGTGAAGTCAAGTGGGCCTTAGAAAGCATCACTATGAACAAAGTTAGTAGAGGTGATGAAATTCCAGCTGAGCTATTTCAAATCATAAAAGATGATGCTGTGAAAGTGCTGCACTCAATACGCCAGCAAATTTGAAAAGTCAGCAGTGGCCACAAGACTGGAAAAGGTCAGTTTTCATTCCAATCCCAAAGAAAGGCAATGCCAAAGAATGTTCAAACTATCACACAGCTGCACTCATCTCACAGGCTAGCAAAGAAATAGTCAAAATTCTTCAAGCTAGATTTCAATAATACATGAACTGAGAACTTCCAGATATTCCAGCTGGATTTAGAAAGGCAGAGGAATCAGAGATCAAATTGCCAACATCCACTGGAGCATAAAAAAGCAAAAGAATTCCAGAATAAACATCTACTTCTGCTTCAAGGATTACACTAAAGCCTTTGACTGTGTGGATCACAGTAAACTGGATAATTCAAGAGATGGGAATACCAGACCACCTAACCTGCCTCCTGAGAAATCTGTATGCTGGACAAGAAGCAACATTTAAAACCAGACATGGAACAATGGACTGGTTCCAGAGTGGGTCAAGACTTATATTGTCACCCTGCTTATTTAACTTATATGCAGATTACATCATGCAAAATGCTGGGCTGGATGAAGCACAAGTTGGAATCTAGATTGCTGAGAGAAATATCAATAACCTCAGATATGCAGATGATACCACCTTTATGTCAGAAAGTGAAAAGGAACTGAATAGCTTCTTGAAAGTGAAAGGAGATTGAAAGAGCTGGCTTGAAACTCAACATTCAAAAAACCAAGACCATCCATCAGTTCAGTTCAGTTCAGTTCATCACTCAGTTGTGTCCAGCTCTTTGTAACTCCATGAATTGCAGAACGCCAGGCCTCTCTGTCCATCACCAACTCCCGTAGTTCACCCAAACTCATGTCCATTGAGTCAGTGATGCCATCCAGTCATCTCATTCTCTGTCATCCTCTTCTCCTCCTGCCCCCATCCCTCCCAGCATCAGAGTCTGTTCCAGTGAGTCAACTCTTCACATGAGGTGGCCAAAGTATTGGAATTTTAGCTTCAGCATCAGTCCTTCCAAAGAACACCAAGGACTGATCTCCTTAGAGTGAACTAGTTGGATCTCCTTACAGTCCAAGGGACTCTCAAGAGTCTTCTCCAACACCACAGTTCAAAAGCATCAATTCTTTGGCACTCAGCTTTCTTCACAGTCCAACTCTCACATCCATACATGACCACTGGAAAAACCATAGCCTTGAATAGACAGACCTTTGTTGGCAAAGTAATTATTCTTCTTTTGAATATGCTATCTAGGTTGGTCATAACTTTCCAATTAAAAGAGTAAGCATCTTTTAATTTCTTGACTGCAATCACGATCTGCAGTGATTTTGGAGGCCCCCCAAAATAAAGTCTGACACTGTTTCCACTGTTTCCCCATCTATTTCCCATGAAGTGATGGGACCAGATGCCATGATCTTAGTTTTCTGAATGATGAGCTTTAAGCCAACTTTTCCACTCTCCTCTTTCACTTTCATCAGGAGGTTTTTAGTTCCTCTTCACTTTCTGCCATAAGGGTGGTGTCATCTGCATATCTGAGGTTATTGATATTTCTCCCAGCAATCTTGATTCCAGCTTGTGTTTCTTCCAGCCCAGTGTTTCTCATGATGTATTGTGCATATAAGTTAAATAAGCAGGGTGACAATATATAGCCTTGATGTACTCCTTTTACTATTTGGAACAAGTCTGTTGTTCAATGTTCAGTTTGAACTGTTGCTTCCTGATCTGCATGTAGGTTTCTCAAGAGGCATGTCAGGTGGTCTGATATTCCCATCTCTTTCAGAATTTTTCACAGTTTATTGTGATCCACACAGTGCCAGTAAAGCAGAAATGTATGTTTTTTCTGGACCTCTTTTCCTTTTTCCGTCAGCCAGCAGATGTTGGCAATTTGATCTCTGGTTCCTCTGCATTTCTAAATCCAGCTTGAACATCTGGAAGTTCACTGCTCATGTACTGCTGAAGCCTGGCTTGGAGAATTTTGAGTATTACTTTACTAGCATGTGAGATGAGTGTAATTGTGCAGTAGTTTGAGCATTCTTTGGCATTGCCTTTCTTAGGAATTGGAATGAAAACCTACCTTTTCAAGTCCTGTGGCCACTGCTGAGTTTTCCAAGTTGCTGGCATATTGAGTGCAGCACTTTCATAGTATCATCTTTCATAATTTGAAATAGCTCAACTGGAATTCTTACACCTCCACTAGCTTTGTTCATAGTGATGCTTTCTAAGGCCCACTTGACTTCACATTCCAGGATGTCTGGCTCTAGGTGAGTAATCACAGCATCGTGATTATCTGGGTCATGAAGATCTTTTTGTACAGTTCTTCTGTGTATTCTTGCCACCTCTTCTTAATAACTTCTGCTTTCTTGCCATCTCTTCTTAATATCTTCTGCTTCTGTTAGGTCCATACCATTTCTGTCCTTTATTGAGCCCATCTTTTCATGAAATGTTCCCTTGATATCTCTAATTTTCTTGAAGAGATCTCCAGTCTTTCCCATTCTGTTGTTTTCCTCTATTTCTTTGCATTGATCACTGAGGAAGGCTTTCTTACCTCTCCTTGCTATTCTTTGGAACCCTGCATTCAGATGCTTATATCTTTACTTTCCTTCTATACTTTTCACTTCTTTTTTTTTTTCACAGCTATTTGTAAGTCTCCTCAGACAGCTTTTTTTGCTTTTTGCATTTTTTTCTCATGGGGATGGTCTTGATCCCTGTCTCCTCTACAATGTCACAAACCTCCATCCATAGTTCATCAGGCACTCTGTCTATAGGATCTAGGCCCTTAAATCTATTTTTCACTTCCACTGTATAATCATAAGGGATTTGATTTAGGTCATACCTGAATGGTCTAGTGGTTTTCCCTACTTTCTTCACTTTAAGTCTGATTTTGGCAGTAAGGAATTCATTCATCTGAGCCACAGTCAGCTCCTGGTCTTGTTTTTGCAGACTGTATAGAGCTTCTCCATCTTTGGCTGCAAAGAATATGATCAGTCTGATTTCGGTGTTGACCATCTGGTGATGTCCAAGTGTAGAGTCTTCTCTTGTGTTGTTGGAAGAGGATGTTTGCTATGACCAGTGCATTTCTTGGCAAAACTCTATTAGCCTTTGCCCTGCTTCATTCCATATTCCAAGGCCAAATTTGCCTGTTACTCCAGGTGTTTCTTGACTTCCTACTTTTGCATTCCAGTCCCCTATAATGAAAAGGACATCTCTTTTGGGTGTTAGTTCTAAAAAGTCATGTAGGTCTTCATAGAATCTTTCAACTTCAGCTTCTTCAGTGTTACTGGAAGGGGCATAGACTTGGATTGCGGGGGGCGCTCCACAGAAAGAGAGAGGCAGTGGAACTTCCCTCAGCAAAACCGAGGGGTCCCAAGGAGAGGTGAGCCTGCTGTCCACCAACCCAACCCCTTGGCGAGTGAGAGACAATCCAGACGCGACAGGGGTTCCATCTAAGCAGTTCCACTTTATTGCTGCAAACTCCCAGCTTATATAGGCAAGCAGGGGGTTTTAGGGGGACTTTCCATAGTTGCACCAATCACATTAAAGGTCAAATTGTCATGTGCCTTCATTAGAACAGGAGTCTATGGAGATCACGCACTGTTTATGTGCATGGAAATCAAGCGAGCCAATCAAAAACTTTGACAAACAACATAGACCATGCCCCCATCTCTTCCGCCAGGTGCCATCTTAGGTTTTCAACCACAAAGCAAGCCCCTTTCTTTTTAAGGTTTCCCATTTAGGGCCCCACATTGGAATACTGTGATATTGAGTTGTTTGCCTTGGAAACGAACAGAAATCATTCTGTCATTTTTGAGATTGTATCCAAGTACTGCATTTTGGACTCTTCTGTTGATCATGATGGCTATTCCATTTCTTCTAAGGGATTCCTGCCCACAGTAGTCATCTGATTTAAATTCACCCATTCCAATTTATTTTGGTTCGCTGATTCATAGAATGTTGATGTTCACTCTTGCCGTCTCTTGTTTGACCACTTCCAATTTGCCTTAACTCATGGACCTAACATTCCAGGTTCCTATGCAATATTGCTCTTTACAGCATCAGACCTTGCTTCTATCACCTGTCACATCCACAACTGGGTATTGCTTTTGCTTTGGCTCCATCCCTTCATTCTTTTTGGAGTCATTTCTCCATGATCTCCAGTAGTATGTTGGGCACCTACTGACATGGGCATTTCCTCTTTCAAACCCTATCATTTTGCCTTTTCAAACTGTTCATGGGATCTCAAGGCAAGAATACTGAAGTGGTTTGCCATTCCCTTCTCCAGTGGACCACATTCTGTCAGACCTCTCCACCATGACTCACCTGTCTTGGTGGCCCCACATGGCATGGCTTAGATTCACTGTGTTAGACAAGGCTGTGGTCCGTGTGATTAGATTAACTAGTTTTCTGTGATTATGGTTTGTGTATCTGCCCTCTGATGCCTCTCGCAACACCTACAGTCTTACTTGGGTTTCTCTTACCTTTGACGTGGGATATCTCTTCATGGCTGCTCCAGCAAAGTGCAGCCGTTGATCCTTACCTTGGATGAGGGGTATCTCCTCACAGCTGCCCCTCCTGACATTGAACGTGGATTAGCTCCTCTTGGCCGTCCTGCACCCAGGCAGCCACCACTCCTTGAATTGATCCACATTCACCTGCATATCCTGGAGAAAATGCAGCTGCCACTCAAGTATCCAAAGAATGTTCTCAAACATGAGAAGCAACCTGGCAATCCCAAAACCCTCGAAAGAAGAAAGCTGCACAGGACATTGCTGACTGGCTTGCATCACATCCTGCAGGCTCCTGTGGTTCTCTCCGGGGTCTAGAAGCATGTCCGGGCCGGCACCACGTGCTGATCCACAGGAACCACCACTCCACTTCAGGGAGTTGCTGGGATCGTGGAGAGTTGCCGAGACCATCTATCACTTCATGGCAAATAAATGGGGAAACAATGGAAACAGTGAGAGACTTTATTTTCTTGGGCTCTGAAATCACTACAGATGGTGATTGCAGACATGAAATTAAAAGACGCTTGTTCCTTGAAAGAAAAGCTATGACAAACATAGACAGAATAGTAGAAAGCAGAGACATTACTTTGCCAACAAAAGTCCATCTGGTCAAAGCTATGGTTTTACCGGTAGTTGTGTATGGATGTGAGAGTTGGATCATTAAGAAAGCTGAGCTCGGAAGAATTGATGCTTTTTTTCTTTTTTTTTTTTTAATTTATTTATTTATTTATTTTTTAAAAAATTACAATACTGTATTTGTTTTGCCATACATTGACACGAATCAGCCATAGGTGAACACAATCTCCCAATGCCGAAGCCCCCTCCCACCTCCTACTCCACATGCTTTTGAACTGTGGTGTTGGAGAAGACTCTTGAGAGTCCTTTGGACTACCAGGAGATCAAATCACTCAATCTTAAAGGAAATCCATCCTGAATATTCATTGGAAGGACTGATACTGAAGCTGAAGCTCCAATAGTTTGGCCACCTGAAGAACCGACTCATTTTAAAAGACACTGATGCTAGGAAAGATTGAAGGCAGGAGGAGAAGCGGACAAGAGAGGATGAGTTGATTGGATGCCATCACTGACTTGATGGACATGAGTTTCAGCAAGCCCGGGGAGTTAGTGATGATCTGGGAAGCCTGACATGCTGCAGTGCATGGAGTTGCAAAGAGTTGGACATGACTGAGCGACTGAACCGAACTGAATAACATATTTTTAAAACTGTTGGTTGTAAATGTTTGAAGGATGAAATCTTGTACTACAAACATAGAGGACATTATTGCAAATTAGTAACAAGCATAAATTAAAAAAATACAGATTAATTTTATTCTTAGAAGTCAATTGCCATTGAATTTCTTTGGTTTGTACAACTATCAGAAATAGAAAATCTGGAATTATTTTTCATACTCCATTCAACTGAAGAGGTTAATCACCTATTTGGAATTAGGATCTACATTTCATGTCCTCTACTTTGCATTGTTTCCTTACTATATAACCTATAATATATTGTCATAGATAAAAAATAGAAAAGAAGCAGCATTTTGTGTACTGAAATGGAAAAGATTCACTGTTATTTGTTCAGAAGTGTGTGAACAAAAATGATGTGTCTCTAAGGATTTGTGCATGGATGTGTAACAGATTGACCACACTTTAAAGATGAAAATTCAAGTCACCAAAGAAACCTGAACTTTTAGATTTATAATTAGATTACATAAAATTCAGTTAATGAAATTAAGTAAAGTGAAAATTTTAAATTGATGTCCTTTACATTTTGATTCATCCTTTTTCTCTTTCTTTACTTTGTAAGGATTCTTTTTCCTTAAATATATTGAAAGTCAGTAGTACTGTTTAAGCACAGATCTTAATGGATGTTAATGAAGCAGGAACAAAGATCTTCTGAAAGATTCAGACTTCTCTATGGAGGATTTTCTTGCAGGGGATTAGTGCCAGTTATGCTTTCTTCACATTGATAACAAATTAAGATTATATGTTACTTCTCTTTGATTTTCTTTGCCTTATTATGATAATTGTTATGATGCTAATTAGCAAATTGTGTGTTTGTTCATCAGTTTAATTTATTTTGATTTTTTAAAGTAGAGGAACAAATTAGCATGGCATAAGACACAAAATCACCATAATAGCATAACAAGCAAAAGAAAATGAATGAATTAGCACATAGTTGAAGTTACTTGAGAGACAATTCTATGTTCCCAGATGCAGGATAATTTATCTATTCTTGGTGAAAATTTTCATTAAAATAAGCAATATTGTAGACCCTTATGAAGTTTGAAATTATACTTAACATTTCTGTGACAAAGGTGGATTATTTTTTATTCAATGAAGGATTTCCTGCATTTTTCCATTGAAAATGTATACTCCTAGAGGTTTGTCTGTGCTAACATTCCAGAGAAACACCTCACATGCATAATGTTTTTGCACAATTTATTCAAGGTAGACTAATCAAGCACTAAGCTAGTGTTTTATGTACAAGACTAAAACCATTAAAAATCCTATAATATAAAATTTATTTTACTAACACTACATTTTAATAAAAATGAAATCAGATTGTAACCTCTTCATATGCAAAGATATCTGGCATGTAGTAAGTGTGCAATAATTTATAAATGAATAAATAACTAAATGGATGAATGGTATCAATAACTATAAATGGTTCTTTCTGTTTTCATTAAATTTATGTTACATTGGTAGGCTTAAGTTTCACAATGTATTTAGTGTGACAGTCTTTGATTTGCTTTGGGGTAGAATGTACTGAAAGGGAAGTGTAGTCTCTGGGTGACCAGTCATACATTATAAAGGAATAGCATAAAATGACATACAGAAATAAAAAGACAGTATTGGCAACCTGTCTGGCAAAACGTGCCAGTTCTTTTCCCTTCAGGAAGTCTGTCTTTAGTGAATGTTCAGTCCAGTTGGTATAGGAGTTTGATTTGTGACTGATGAAGGAAGCTCATGTCTGGGTGCCAACACAATCACCTGGAAAGGAAGGAGATTTGATGTCACATAGACCCATAACAAAACCTGATATTTACACAAAGACCTTTGGCAAGGGACACCAATCCTTGAAGCCAATCTACCTCTGCAATAAAATGTCCTCAGAAAAGAAGAGAGATCAGGATGTATTTTGTTCTTTGTTTTGTTTGATCAAGCTGGTGTCTAAAAGGAATTGATATCCTCACAGGCATAAATGACTCTCTAGCTCATACTGAATTTAGGTTTATGTTGCTGATGTCAATTTTCCTTATAATTTATTCCTTAAAATAGTTTTCTTTTTATTCCTTTAACAAAATAAGAGATTCTGAACTTGGCCCCCAAACCCTCATGTTTTGCTTTCCTCCATGAAAAAGAAGACCCAAGCATGACTTACAACTTACATAAAGCCTGAAATTTCTTTATTTGGAATGGGATTAGTGAATGTTAACAATAGTGGTACAAATCCTTTTTCTGGGAAAGTTAGAATTTTAGAGTTAGCTAGTCCAAAAGGAATTTCCATAAGTTTCTCAACACAGTTTTTTTAACCTCTTTACTGAATTGAACCATGTCCCTGCAAACTTTAAGATCACTTGGAATTTCTGAGTGTGACCTTTTGTGGAAATGGGAGTTTGGCAAAGATCCTCAAGTTAAGACTAGGATAAGCTCCATATCCAATGTAAGTCATGTACTTCTAAGAGGAGGGAAATTTGGACACAGAAACAGAAACACACAGGTCACGTAAAATTGAAACAAAGAAACAGATATCAGGAAGAGAAATTTAGGAAACAATCTCATTAACCATCATACTAAAAAAAAAAAAAAATCTAGGAATAAACCTACTTGAGGAGGCAAAAGACCTATACTCAAAAACTGTATGATGATGATGGTGAAAGAAAATGAAGATAACACAAACAGATAGAAAGATATACTGTGTTCTTAGATTGGAAGAATCAACATTGTTAAAATGACCATACTACTCAAGGCAATCTACAGATTCCATGCAATGGCATTTTTCACAGACCTGGAACAAAAATTTTTTGAATTTGCATGGGAACTCAAAAGACTCCCAAATAGCCAAAATGATCTTGAGGAAGAAGAATGGAGCTGGACAAATCATGCTCTCTAATCTCAGATTATACTACAAAACTGCAGTAAACAGAACATTATAGTACTAGCACAAAAACAGGAACATATATCAATGGAACAGTATAGAAAGTTCAGGAAGAAACCTAGGGACTTATGCTTAATTAATCCACAACAAAGGAAGCAAGAATATACAACATAGAAAAGGCAGTCTCTTCAATAAGTGGTGCTAGGAAAAATGGACAGCTAGAGGTAAAATAATATAATTAGAATGTTTTTTAACACTTTATACAAAAATTAACTCAAAATAGATTAAAAATGTAAACTCAAGGCCAGATACTATGAAACACCTAGAAGAAACTGAGGCAGGAGACTGTTTGAAATAAATCACAGCAATATTTTTTAGATCCATCTCCTAGGGTAATGAAAGACAAAAATAAACAAATGTGACCTAATTAAATGTAAAAAATTTTGAATATCAAAGAAACCATAAACAAAATGAAAACACAACATATGAACTTGGAGAAAATACTTAAAAGTGATACAACTAACAAGCAAATAATTTTCAAAATATACAAATAGCTCATACAGCTCAACAGCTGGGGGTGGGGGGGGGGGAAACACTACTCCAAAAAAAAAAGGGGGGCAGAAAACCTAAACAGAAATTTCTCTAAAGAAGAGATACAGCTGGCCAACAGGTACATTGAAAGATGTTCAACATTGATAATTACTAAAGAAATGTAAATCAAATCCACAATGAGGTGTTACATCACACCAGTTAGAATGGCCATCATTAAAATGTCTACAAATAATAATTTCTAGAGAAGATGTGGAAGAAAAGGAACTCTTCTACACTGTTGGTCGGAATGTAAATTAGTATAGAAAATACAATGGTAAGGTTCCTTAAAAAATGAAATGTTGAATTATCATATGACCCAACAATCCCATTCCTGAGCATACATGGAGGGAACCTTAATTTGCAAAGTTACATGCACCCCAGTGCTTATAGGAGCACTATTTACAATAGCCAAAACATGGAAAAAAACTAAATGTTTATCAACAGGGGCATGGATAAAGATGTGGGGTGTATATATCACATACACACACACACATGTGCCCACACATACACAGACAGAGAGAGAGACATAATGGAATATTATTCAACCATAGAAAGGAATGAAACAATGCCATTTGCAGCAACATGGAGGAACCTAGAGATTTTTATGTTAAGTATGTCATAAAGAGACAACGTATAATTTTACTTGGATGTGGAATATTAATAGGACACAAATGAACTTATCTATGAAACAGACACACAGACATAAAGAACAACCTTGTGGTTGCCAAGGGGCTGTGGGGGAGGGATGGATTGGGTGTTTGGGATTAGTAGATGCAAACTATATTACATATAAGATGGATAAACAACAAGGTATCACTGTATAGATATTCAATATCTTGTAACGACCTATAATGGAAAATGATCTGGAAAAGAATAGATATATACATATGAAGTAAAGTAAATTTGCAATGTTTCAGCTATAATACCTGTAATACTTCAAGAAAAAACAGCTAAGAAAAATGGAGACAAAGATGGGAACACCAAAGACTGCTGATAATTAACCGAAACTGGGAGAAGCAAAATTTGAATTCACTCTTCCCCCACTTGCTTACTGAGACTCAGAGGGAACATTGTCTGCTGACAACTCGATTTGAACTTCTAGGTTCCAAAACTGTGAAACAAAGCTTTTTGTTTGTTTGTTTGTTTTTAAGCTGCCTATTTGTCTTAGGAAACAAAGTTAGACTTTAGTGCTAGGAAGTTGAATGTTGCTGTATCAAATACTCAGAAGTGTAAGTATCTTTATTAAACACATGGAGATATTTTTCATTTCCCCAAAGAATACATTCTCTTAATGAATAGAGAATAGAAGTGTTTGGAAGCACATGATAGTAAAATCTATACCACCTTGAAGAGACTGTTGGTAGAGATACATACATAGTAAAGGTGATTCTGGTGAGTACTCAAAGAAATAAACAGAACTGTATAAAAGTTTCTACCACCTTAGAGTATACATGTATTATAAATAGAATGTTGCTAGAAACACTAATGGCTTTTCTGGTGAGATGAGTGAGTGTGAAGTGAAGTCGCTCAGTCATGCCCGACTCTTTGCAACCCCGTGAACTGTAGCCTAACAGGCTTCTTTGTCCATGGGATTCTCTAGGCAAGAATACTGGAGTGGGTCACCATTTCCTTCTCCAGGGGATCTTCCCGACCCAGGGATAGAAGCCAGGTCTCTGGCATAGGATGCAGATGCTTTAACCTCTGAGCCACCAGGGAAGCCCCTGGTGAGGTATTAGATGGAAAAGAGAAACATGCTGTTGGAAACTGGAAGAAAAGCTATCCTTGTTATAAGTGGCATAAAACAAGGCTAGATTGTTTTATACTGTTGAATATAGAAAGATAAATGTTGTACACAGTTAACTTGGATGCTTAGCTGAGGAGATGTCTAAGCCATGTTTAGAAAGTACAACCTGATTTTTCCTTCCTGCTTGTAGTATATTGTGAGAGAAAAGAAATAAATTCAGGGATTAACTGTTTAATGAAAAGGAACCAGTGCTTGATGATTTGGAAAGTTTTCAGCCCATCCAGACAGCATGCTCTGGGGGTAGAGACAAGAGTGTAGTTGAACAACTGTTTACTAAGGTAACAGTTAGGCATGTGATTAGGCCTGTGACTTATGTACGAAACAACAATCATTAAAAGCCAGGAAGAAAATTGGAGTTATCCAGAAAGGATCTGTGGAGAATCATGGTGTCTAATGGCATGGATCTCCTCAAAATTCACAGAGGGCAAAGAGGGTTTGAGAATTTTATACTAGCAGAAATACTTCCAGCCTGGACGGAAAGGAACAGAGATGGTATGGATATCTGTTGTTTTAAGCCACCAATTTTGCTTTAATTTATCATATCAGTCCTAGAAAACTAATAAAACCTCTAAAAGAAGCAAAACTCATTGGAAGACTTCATGCCTGAGGAAGGAATATGATCTTCCAAAACGGAGGGAAGATACTTGAGATTAGCTATATGTAACTCATTGTCTTGAAAAGTATCTCCACTGTCTTACACATTAAGAAAAGAGTTCAACTAGAAAGATGTGTATGTCTATATTCATATTCATTACTAGTGTCGTATGTGTATGTATATATACATATAAATAATTATATCTACATTTATATCCCTCTGTAAAAGAATAAATAATCACACAAAGAAGCAAGAACAAAATGAAATCAGGACAAGATATATTGAAAAAGGTAAAAACATGCAAGAGTTCAAGAACACTCTGTGTGAGATCACATATAGACACGGTGATTGATAAATTATAATGCCTAAGGGTGCTAGTCAGACAAATTAAGTCAATGAAACACATAGAATACTTATATATTATTAAACCCATGGAAATATTTTCATTTATACAAAAACAAAATGTGTTCTCTGTGAATCTTCTTAAAAACTATTATTTCACGACATTTTATGATTCCATCAAAAATCATTTTCCCATTTTTGATTGAGGCATTGGTATAGTCACATGATCTTATGGCAATTACCTAACTCTACAGTTATAGAGTAAAACCATAGACAATACATAAGGAATGAGCATATTTTATTTACAGAAAAAAGTAGCAGAATTTGGAGCATAAGCCCTAGTTGGCTGATCACTGCTTTATAGGTCAACAAAATTAATAACATTTTTGTTCTCTACCAATGAAATGTGTAAAAACTTGTGCAAATAGTACCTGACAGTAAATTAGAAACCTAAGGTACATATATGTGTAATATGACAGTAGTCATCTCACTAGGTGGGCTTCCCTGGTGGCTCAGACAGTAAAGAATCTGCCTGCAATGTGGGAGAGCTAGGTTCAATCCCTAGGTCAGGAAGGTCTCATGGAATAGGGAATGGCTACCCACTGCACAGAGGAGCCTTATTAACTACCTGATTTTGCACAGAACTTAAATAATTCTTTGTTAGGATTTTTGTTACTGTAGCCATGTTACACATAACACACACACACCACACACACACACACACACACACACACACACACTTTGTACTGTTAAAAAATATTTGATTAAGTATAGGAATACTTAAAGAGAAAGGCTCTTTTAGAATAAAATGAGGAGATATTCAAGAATAGGACTGCTAAAGTCAACAGCCTTGTCTTTCATCTTGACTCCTTAATTTATTTACTAGCTGAAAACGGGGAGTTCCTTAAATTCCTGAATTTCATTATTTTAATCTATAAAATGGATAACAAAAATATCTCTTTCTAGAGGTTCTGTTAGAATTAAGGGCTCAGCATAGATGAAGCATATCACTGATACTTGATTTGAGTTTTTGTATCATTAATCAATAGTAAGTGAAAGTAAAATTTGCTCAGTCATGTCAGACTCTTTGCGACTCCATGGACTATACAATCACAATGAGTTGGACACGACTAAGTGACTTTCACTATACAATCCATGGAATTCTCTAGGTCAAAATACTGGAGTGCTTTCTCTTCTCCAGGGATCTTCCCAACCCAGGGATCAAACCCAGGTCTCCTGCATTGCATGTGGATTATTTACCAGGTGAGTCACAAGGGAATTCCAAGAACACTGGAGTGGATAGCCTATCTCTTCTCCAGGGGATTTTCCTGAACCAGGAATCAAACCAGGGTCTTCTGCATTCCAGGTGAATTCTTTACCAAATGAGTTATCAGGGAAGCCCAAATCAATAGTAAGTGGCAACCATATATATAAAGAATGTTAGACATAATTCTAAATTTGTACACTCATTGTTAATACCACTGTAATAATTTTCACTTTTCAAACTCAAGCTAGATTATCATTTGTATTGGTTTCTGTGCTCTGTTGGCAAGAGCTATTAACATACTCCAGTAGTGCAATGCAGCAAATACTACATATGGTTCCTATGTTGTGGCAAAGCACTTCTAAATACATAAATATTGTACAGAGGCTACAGTTAACTGAGCAATTTAAGTATAACACAGGTTGCAATAAGTCAACATTACTATGTACACCTAGCAAAGCAATTCACAACAAAATGTGAGAAATATTTATTAATTGATCATAATCTATTTTAACAAACACTACAAATTTCTGTAGTATTTTTTTTGTCTTTTTCTTTGAAAGTAAACCAGTATGAGATACTTCTTGAATGTCATCTCACAAACTGAAGAAAAAAATACTTAAGTTCACATTTAACAGATTATAATTAACTTACTTTAGTTCATAAATATAAATCATTGATAAATAAAAAAAATCATAGGCCACAGCAACAAAGGCAGTACGTGCTTAAAGTCTGGAAAAATTATTCCATTTTCATGCCATGGTTAGGCGTTTAACAATTCTTTTTCCCCAGTGAATAATACAAACTTTCCCTTTCAGATATGAATCCCTTGAGGATTAGGATTTTGATAGCCTAGTTATTTTCTGGTTTATGAAGCCACTGCTTTTGTGAGAACTTACAAGCTATAAAGCATCATAAGCCCACTGGTTGCTACAAGCCACCAAATCATTATTCTCAAAACATGGAACATAGTTATTCATGTAACATTTAAATATTTTACTGCTTAATATACTCCAGTTCAATAGTGAATCAGATTCTCTACCATGTCAAAGTAAAAGAATATTCTCTAAACATGGTTTTGTAAGCTATTATTAACAAGGAGCAGAATTTAAATATACAATTTTGAAAAGTATTACTCTTGAGCCAGCCAGGCAACACATGCTACTATAAAAATTCCTCAGGGTCTTCAGTGAGAGAATATCTATTTAAATGCAAAAGGCAAGACAGTAAACAGCATGGTGGAACAGTGTAAGTCAGGCAGCCTAAAACTAGATGTATGCTTAGTCGTTCAGTCATGTCCAACTCTTTGCGACCCTTCTGTCCATTGGGAATTCTCTAGGCAAGAATACTGGAGTGGGTTGCCATTCCCTCCTGCAGGGGATCTTCCCAACTCAGGGATCAAGCCCAGGTTTCCCACACTGCAGGTGGATTCTTTAATATTTAGATAGTAGGCCAGAATTGAAGGAGTGGTGGCCTTTGTATTCCAAGTCTGAATGAAAAACCTCAAAGAATTGCAGGAATGTATTGTGCACTGAGATCAAATATAAAAGCAGCACCATCACTTCATGGGAAATAGATGGGGAAACAATGGAAAACAGTGTCAGACTTTATTTTGGGGGTCTCCAAAATCACTGCAGATGGTGATTGCAGCCATGAAATTAAAAGACGCTTACTCCTTGGAAGGAAAGTTATGACCAACCTAGATAGCATATTTAAGAGTAGAGACACTACTTTGCCAACAAATGTCCACCTAGTCAAGGCTATGGTTTTTCCAGTGGCCATGTATGGATGTGAGAGTTGGATGGTGAAGAAAGCTGAGCGCTGAAGAATTGCTGCTTTTGAACTGTGGTGTTGGAGAAGACTCTAGAGAGTCCCTTGGACTGCAAGAAGATCCAACTAGTTTATCCTAAAGGAGATCAGTTCTGGGCATTCAATGGAGGGACTGATGCTGAAGCTGAAACTCCGATACTTTGGCCACCTCATGAGAAGAGTTGACTCATTTGAAAAGACCCTGATGCTGGGAAAGATTGAGGGCAGGAGGAGAAGGTGATGACAGAGGATGAGATGGCTGGATGGCAGCCCTGACTCGATGGACATGGGTTTGGGTAGACTCTGGGAGCTGGTGATGGACAGGGAGGCCTGGCTTGATGTGATTCATGGGACATGACTGAGTGAATGAACTGAACTGAACTGAACATTCTTGAAGCCTGCAGTCTTATAATTCAAGAGATCTCTTATCAAAAACAAATGTCTTCTGTTACAGACATTATACATTTTTTAATGCCACTAAACTCAAAATCAACCCTGCTTATCTTGGTCATTACTAGCCTTATATTTAAATAGTTCTTAAACCTAAAGATCTGTCCTGAAGATTAGGCATTAGGATTTGTAATATTTCCATTCATCACTTTCACTTGTTAATATCACTTTGAACTACAGTGATATTAACAAAAGTCAAGGATTGCAGTTTAAAACAACTGTAAAATAACTTGTACATGTGTATGTAGACATAAATTTATGGAAAGAATCCCCAAGATATCACTTGGTAAAAATATTTGCAATGTGAAGGAATTTATAGCAGTTTATCAATGGTTTTCAATTTGTTTGATATTGAAAATATATATTAATAGAATAAACTTACTTAAGAAATCCTCATTAATTTCTGATACTCATTAATTTATAGATGTGAATGAGTGAATTGGAAACAAGTGAAGACATATGCATTTGTCTTATAGTTTATTTGTTATAAATAATATTTTAGCATTTATTCACATTCATGTCTTGGGAAGAGAGAGAGAGAGAGAGAGAGAGAGAGAGAGAGAGAGAGAGGGAAAGTGTGTGTGAGAGAAGAAAGCTGTGCAGAAGAAGAAAAAATATCCTAACTTGGACCAGAAGAATTATGACTCTTAAAATAGTCACAATCATAGTAAGGAAGAGAAGTGCTGTCCACGCCTGTTCAGTCATTACAGTCGTGTCTGACTCTTTGCAACTAACTCAATGGATTGTAGTCCAGCAGGCTGTCCATGAGGTTCTCCAGGCAAGAATACTGGAGTGGGTTGCCAGGCCCTCCTCCAGGGGATCTTTACATCCCAGTGATTGAACTATAATCTCCTGCTTTGCAGGTGGATTCTTTACCACTGAGCCACTGGGGAAGCCCAAGAAAAGTGCTAAAGGTCAGTTATTATAGGTAATCAAAATCCCATCTTCCATGGGCTTGTGTTTCTTTATTAAGAATATCAGAGTTTTTCATTAGGCACTCTAAGAAAGTTTCAGAGTTTGACAAATTTTGGTTAAATCTTATTCCCTCTGTGTGCGTGTATGCTAAGTCACTTCGGTGGTATCCAACTCTTTGCGACCCCATGACTGTAGCCTGTCAGGCTCCTGTGTCCATGGGATTCGCCAGGCAGGAATATTGGAGTGGGTTGCTGCCAAGGTCCAGCTGTGGTGGACCCAGGGTAATTTGAAGCGGGGACAGCATGGCGAGGAAAAACTTATTTATTCAATTAGAAATATAAAGAGAGATTAGGAAGAAATAGTGTAGTAGGAAAATTTAGTGGAGAAAGATTCTGAATAACTTGATTTACGAGGAAAGCCAATAAAATTTCAGGACAAGTTTGCACCATCTACGTTAGGCCACTGATGTCTATTTGTTGAATAGCGAGAGTTCCCCACCTTGGGCTCCCTCTCTCATGGATCTTAGAAGCCGGGGCAAGTAAGTAGACATGGCGAGCCTCCATGCCCCAGATGGGAATTCAGCCAGAAAATAGAGTAAAGAAGACACGGGGAAACCAGTCCAGTGACTGGCCCCTCCTCTATTGTCCAGAATAGCCTTTTATACCTTATTCTGTACATAGAGATCAATGGATAATATAAAATTATGCAGCATCAGCAGCCCTGACTCTTATTGAGACCAGGCTTTCTCTCTGCATACCTAGTTGTATACATAATTCTTAAGTGATTTATATCATCTTCTGGCCAGAAGGCCAATTAACATTTTACAGCCCTTTTCTGATAAGGGTTTTTCAACCAGAAGACTTATTTGCCTTAACAGTGACTCTCAGAAAGCACGAAATAAAGTTACATTCTTACATAGCAAGGATACAACAACTTATAACAAGTAAAAAGAGTACAGTGATTTATAAAAGAAAAGTAATTAACTCAAAAGTCTAGTGTTGCTAACATCAAAACTACTATATTCCTATTTCTGCATCCCGATTACATTGATTGATTTTCTCCCAGGTGCCTAAAAGATAAAGAATATGGAGGCCTGGCAGCAGTCATTGAGTCAACAGTGAAAACTGTCACCAATATATTTTTTAACTCTTTAGAAAAGGTTCTGTATCTTTAAGATGTTTTAAGCTTTGTGCCTTTCACGGGTAGGGGGCTGAAAGCAATTCACGAGTTGTAAAAAGTCTGGGGGAATCTATCAGGCAAGTTAGAGAGCCATCAAAGTGGTTTGAGCTGAAACATTCCTTTCATATGCAGGAGACTGTTAACTGGAGTCCTAAGTTAATTCCTTTTAGAGGCAGAAGAGTGGAAAGCACAGTACAATAAAATCAGGCTCTGGTTTTGGGGATAGATGTTCAGGAAAACTCAGGGGAACCCCTGAAGCCAGACCAAGCCTTTGTGTTTTGTCGGGCTTCCTTCCTCATGACCTTTGCCATGGGTGGGATTCCTCACTCTGGCTCCCGGCAGGTTGCCATTTCCTCCTTCAGAGGATCTTCCTGACTCAGGATCCAACCTGAGTCTCTTCTGTCTCCTGTATTGTCTTGTGTGTGTTTTTTTGCTTGTTTGTTTTACCACTAGTGGCACCTGGGAAGCCCTTACTGCCTCTACTTACAGCTGTGTTTGCTTAGCTAAATTTATTAAACAATTTGAGATTTTATTTCTTCAGCTGTAAAATTGGAATAATTTTAACTACCTCAACTAATTATTATAAAAATTAAATAGCATTGGCTTCTCTGGTGACTTTAAAATAGTACTTGGTATATGTTTAATGTTGGTGATCTTTCTTTTCTCTTAACTAATGTCAATTAGGACCATACACAGAATTCAAGATTCACAAGCCAATAGTTGGGACTATCTTTGTGTTGATTTGTATAATAATTATACTAATAATGTGACAGACCTCTTCCTTTTGGAAGCTTCTTCAAAGCTTTTTAGTCATTATTTCTTGTCATCAATTGAAACCTCAATCTCTTTCACATGAATGGTAGCAGGAAGCTAGTGTTTTCACCATAAAGTGTTGCTACTTAAATATATAGCTTATTATGTATAACCTCATTTGTTGAGTTAATATAATCCTGATAATGTATAGAAGTCAGATTTTCAATTACTATCATTTTCTAAGTTTGTTACTATGCTTAAAACAATATGGAGCTATTTATATCATTGTGGTAAGTACATAAAAAGTGTGTCCTAAATTTTTGCAATGGATGAAGCTTGAGCCATTGGAATTTCTTCCCAATTGACTTGAGTGTGTTCTTTTTATATAAAACTTCAGACTTTGTCATCATCTAGCTCACAGATTTTACGTTGTATGTGTAATTCCCATGGGACTCTGTTAATGTCTTGTTGAAATTCTGAACTATTCTGTGTATAAGAATAAAACGATCTGTCATTTTAATGTCTCAGTCAACATAGGAACTGATGAGAGTTTAGCATTCTAGTATCTAGCCATGGCTATGTCCCTTTCCAAGTATTTACAAGCTCTTTAAATAATCCACTTGAAGATCTTGTCTAGATCCAGGTTCACTGGTCTGTAAATTTTTCTGTTATTTTTGCCCTTTCAAAACTCGGAAATATCATCCACCATATCTTTTCTTTCACATTTTCTAGCTAGCCATGATTACTCAAAAATACTACCAATGCCTTTACAGTTTCACTACAACTCTTCTCAGTGACTTGGTAAGATTGTTTCTGTGGTTGGAGATTGAATTCACTAAAGAACATGTAAGTTTCTTTTATTATCCCCTCAATCATCTTTGGCTTCTGTTCAGATTATATATTTATCCTACTTTTTCTAGGCTGAAGAGTCTGCTCCTTGACAGGGGCAAGGGAAGTAAAACTCAGGCTTTATAACTTCCTCTGTCTGCTAAATTTAGTCTGAGCTGTAAGTGTACCCTTCTTAATCTAGTGTAGTCCTTCTTAATCTAGTGTAGCTAGCAACATCTCATTCCCCCTCCCTTTTCTGTCTTATTTTTCATAAGATAAGCCATTCTGTGTAGCATATTTGACACAGTATATACCATACTTCTTTTCAGAAAGAGGTCAATCCTTAAGTATGGATAAAGATGTCTGGCATATAATTTTAACTGTAATGTATACTCAAATGTTTGTTCTCTGATAATTATTAGATATGTTGCTATTTTCCATGTCATAGAAAATATTATCTGGACTTCCTTAAATATGGTTTGGATGAGTAACTTTGAAAGGATTTGTGCATTCTAACCTTGGTATTTAGAGTTTCCTCAGTAAAATTATATGACAGTATGTCCAAAAGTATTCTAAGAATTCTGAAAGTAAAAATGAATAATCTCTATCTTAAGTAGTTTTTCCTGGGAAACAGACTCAGAGATGCAAATCTTCAAGCTTGTAGTGATTAGGGAGTATCTTCAGCATTACCTCCTATTACAAAGTGAAGGACAAGAGACTGGATGAGAGGAGATTGTAATGCTGTTCAGGAAGCTCTGAATCTTTGTCCTTGTTTTAGTCAAGGTGATCATGATTTCACATCCCTGTATTGACCAGACACAGATGAAGACTGACCCTGGGAAGAGAAGAAAACCTCAGATGTGGCAGTTCCCTTTGGATGAGGGGAGTTTGTTTGTTTTTAATGAACACCTCAGTCCTAATTATTATCTGGAAGGAACACCATATCAGCCACTGTAATTCACCCTTTCACTACAAAGACCCATTTGCTTCATATAATCAACTGATCCCATATTTGGACAGATCCTTTTGGATTCTGATTAATTCCTATTACTAGGGAAACTAACAGGAGAAAAGTTAATGGGTCAAACCACCCACTGTAGTGGTCTTAGGAATACAACTGATACTTATCTTTTCTGTATTCTACTGCTCATGCTAGTTTCCTCATCTCTGTTTAGAATCTCTGATGGTCTTAGTGTATTCTCTCTAGAGCATCCCTTATCTCTGTAGTAAATGGAGTGGCTTTTGAATTTTCTTACTATTGTTAAATTGTGGTTTTCTAGCTCTATATATGTATCTCTGTATCTTTTCTGCCATGTCAGCTTCTCAGAGTCCTTGAGAAGTTCTATCATTTCTGCTTTACGTAGGGTAGGTTATCAATCATTGCTGCTTCCAAGAACCATCCTAGCTTTGGATTAGTACAATTAGATGGGGCCTCATCAGGGTGTTAGATTCCATATTGTGAGAGAGTACCCCCATACTGATATATTATTATTTATCCAACTTTGTATAACACCCTCCTTGATCTAACATGTTGTCTTTACTCCACTGATACATGTACGACAGATCTATTACACTGTAACCACTTCCCTTCTAGCAGACTTGCATTTTCCTGACCAAACTATATTGCTAATTAATTCTAGTTATTGGTCAAGTGGCTGGGATGAAAGAGGACAGAGCTTGAAGCAGAGTGACATATTGTCAGTTAAGGCAGGGGACTCTGAATCATCTTCAAGGAAGGAGAGGATGCTAGTTTAACTGAAAAAGTGGTTCACTTCTATAATCCCAAAGGGTTCAGATGGACTTCAGGTTTTAAAAATTTTGTGTATGACAATCCTAATGCTCCTACTCCAAATATGAGTCTCATTAATTTGTAACCAAGATCCTGATTTCAATCTATTAGCTATACTATTCTTATAAGAAAATGTTAGGCAATATCTTAACTTTTCTCTGATAGTAGTCTGTTTAATAACCTCCCATGGGGACCATGCTGCCTTCACATTTTACTTTGAGTTGATTAGTGATTACCTTTTATTTTCCTCCAAAATGTGTGTATATACCTCCAAAATGTATCCTCAGTTTCCATAGTCCTTATAAGTACTTTTTCTCCCCTCAAACTGCATAAACACCTGAGATATTCTATCTGGCAGTGCATTTATTTACTTTGGTATACCAATCCCACTTTATCATCAATGAGAACTTCAAAAATGTCACCAAGACTGCATGCCAAGCAAGGACTGTCAGCATTCCTTTTGCTAGTGAGGTGACTGAGTGGAAATCAAGCCAATTTAGTATCTGCTTTCTATAGTGACTCTGCTATCGAATGTTGTAAGTCAGATTTCCCAGATATCAAAATCTGCAAATAGGTGTATTTATCCCAGTCTGCTTTTAGAAACATCTATGAGAGAGTCAGGCGGCAAGACTGAAATAAGACTAAATTTGAACTTTGATACAAAGGCAACAGATAATTCAGTCAATCCTATTGGAAGCACTGAAGTTGGGATCATCCTTCAGTGATGTTTTAGATCCAGTATTCAGATGCAGACTGACTTCAAGACAGGGAATATCCTTGGAAGAGGGAGCTCTCTTGTTCAAGGAAATTCTTAGCTGATAGCCTTTTGTTTTCCCAGAGGCTGAAAGAATGAATGTCTCAGTCTGTGAGCGATCATTTGATCAGTGAAGTGCAGCATCCACTCTCTGATCTTATGCTGTTTACAATAGAGCAAAATAAAATTTGTTTCTATGGGGATAAAAAATACCATAATAGAGCAATATAATGAAATGTACTATTTTCAGCCCATATGATAATGATATATTGAATGAAACATAAATCTCAAATAATATATCTATAAAATTGTTGTTAAAAATGTTGTTTTTCCATTCATCTGGTTTTTAAAGAACACTGAAGTAATATCAATTGTCATGTTTTCAGCTTCAGATAACAGACCACCTAGCAAGTAACTTAAATAACACAGATTTCACTTATCAGTGACATGAAGACAAGCATTTTAGAGGGTTAGTTCAGAAACTCAACATATTGACAGGAGGTTAGGGGCTTCTACATTTTAATCTTGTTCTTGGTGACACTCCAAGCATTGCATCTTGACAAAAGTGGATAGAGGAAACTGCTTGCCTTTCATCTCTCCATTCCTGTTAGAGATTAAATATTTTTCCTATGTTCTTTATGTTCATTGTCTAAAAATTTTTCACTTAACTACTCCTGAAATGTCACATAAGGATGAGATTAGTACAGTTAGCTTAAACCAATTAATCGATTGCCTAGAATAGGAAATATTGTTTCCCACCACCAACTAAATCAGCATCGAAATGGAAGGAATAGGGGAAATAGATGTAGAATAGGCAGCTGATTTTTTTTTCCCCCACAGTGACTGTAGGGGAATTGAGTTGATGTAAATCAGGATGAGATGTTCACATTTAAAGAATGATAGAAGAATGGGTAAGACTGTATTTAAAAAAGCATTATTAACTTGCATAGCAACAATTTTTTTAAATGCTATTTAATACATTGCTTCAGGAGAATTTGAGTAAACTAAATGTCTTGGTGATTTTTATATGGCATATTACTTACTCTTTTGCATTAATATACACCTAATTTGTCATCATTTCAACATATGACAAATCAGTATATCAGTTTAAATTTATGACAAATAAATGTTCATTTCAATACTGTTTTCCTCCATAAGTATTTAGAATGTTCTGTTATTTCAGGAAGATGATGGTGTATGTAGTTCATTATTGAGAACACATTAGTTTTGTTTCTCTCTGTCCGGTAACACACACACATACACTGTACCACTGTCCTTTGATAGGCATAGTCTTTAGTTGGGCATATATGTGTTTTAAAAGTTAATTTCAAATGTATTTATGAATAAATTAATCCAATCTCTGTTTCTTTTACTTTCTCTTGTCCTCTTTTTGTGGCTCTCTGATACAATTGAGTTTGACTTCCTACAGACAAAGTACATAAGCCTGGAACATTTCATTTTGGCTTTTGTCATCTAAGAACTCTCTCCATTTTTTTTTTTAACTGCACTAGATAACATGTGGGATCTTAATTCCTCAACAAGGGATTGAATCTGCACTGGAAGCACAGAGTCTTAACCACTGGACTACAAGGGGAGTCCCAGAACTCTCTGCTCTTTTAAAATTTTTCTTCATTCTTACTTCTTTGACTTTAACTTTTTAACATCTTTCTTTTTTTTTTTATTTTACTTTGCAATACTATATTGGTTTTGCCATACATTGACATGAATCTGCCATGGGTGTACATGAATTCCCAACCTTGAACCCCCCTCCCACCACCCTCCCCATATCATCTTTCTGGGTCATCCCAGTGCACCAGCCTCAAGTATCCTGTATCCTGTATCTAACCTAGACTGGTGATTTGTTTCTTGCATGATAGTATACATGTTTCAATGCCATTCTCCCAAATCATCCCACCATCTCCCTTTCCCTCTCCCACAGAGTCCAAAAGTCTATTCTATACATCTGTGTCTCTTTTGCTGTCTCACATACAGGGTTATCATTACCATCTTTCTAAATTCCATATATATGTGTTAGTACACTGTATTGGTGTTTTTCTTTCTGGCTTACTTCAGTCTATATAATCAGCTCCAGTTTCATCCACCTCATTAGAACTGTTTCACATGTATTCTTTTTAATGGTTGAGTAATACTCTATTGTGTATATGTACCACAGCTTTCTTGGCTTTACTTCTTTGCTTTGGTAAATAAAGCTACATTCACTTGAATATGACTGCAGGTTTCTCACCTGCTCCTTCTCAGCTCAGCTTGCCAACTAAGTGGTAGAGAGGTTTAGGTTTAACATTCTTACTTTAAGATTTTAAGTGTTTTTCCCTCTACATTTAATCTTTATAACATTCTGAACTTTTAAACAGTAAACAAGCCAATATTCAGAAAGATCTGCTTTTACATAAGGATCTCTCTGAAAGGGGAACTTCTATATACATTTATATTTCAATCTATATATGTTTCAATATTACTCTTTTGTATTAAATTATTTTCTCCTTCCATGGTAATGCTTTAAGAAGACTCTCTACAATTTTATATTTTTGAAGAGACTGGTTAATGATTATATTTTCATCTCACAATATTAAAATTTAAATGTACATATGAGAAATACTGGACTGGAAGAAACACAAGCTGGAATCAAGATTGCTGGGAGAAATATCAATAACCTCAGATATGCAAATGACACCACCCTTATGGCAGAAAATGAAGAGGAACTAAAAAGCCTCTTGATGAAAGTGAAAAAGGAGAGCAAAAAAGTTGGCTTAAAGCTCAACATTCAGAAAATGAAGATCATGGCATCCGGTCCCATCACTTCATGGGAAATAGATGGGGAAACAGTGGAAACAGTGTCAGATTTTATTTTGGGGGCTCCAAAATCACTGCAGATGGTGACTGCAGCCATGAAATTAAAAGACGCTTACTCCTTGGAAGGAAAGTTATGACCAACCTAGATAGTATATTCAAAAGCAGAGACATTACTTTGCCGACTAAGGTCCGTCTAGTCAAGGCTATGGTTTCTCCTGTGGTCATGTATGGATGTGAGAGTTGGACTGTGAAGAAGGCTGAGTGCTGAAGAATTGATGCTTTTGAACTGTGGTGTTGGAAAAGACTCTTGAGAGTCCCTTGGACTGCAAGGAGATCCAACCAGTCCATACTGAAGATCAGCCCTGGGATTTCTTTGGAAGGAATGATGCTAAAGCTGAAACTCCAGTACTTTGGCCACCTCATGCAGAGTTGACTCATTGGAAAAGACTCTGATGCTCAGAGGGATTGGGGGCAGGAGGACAAGAGGACGACCGAGGATGAGATGGCTGGATGGCATCACTGACTCGATGGACGTGAGTCTGAGTGAACTCCGGAAGATGGATGGACAGGGAGGTCTGGCCTGCTGTGATTCATGGGGTCGCAGAGAGTCGGACATGATTGAGCGACTGAACTGAAATGAAATGATGAGTATATCACATATAATCTGAACAATGACTAATATAATTTTTAAAAATTTAAAATATGCTGTATTTGAATTAATTAATTAATTAATTCATCATCCATCCATGAGTTAAATATTGGGAACACAAATAAGAAATTCAACATTAAGTGCAAATTAATGTGGAAGATTCTGTAGTGAAAAATCATGTATCAATCTGTATTCCTCCTAAGTAGACTTCCTCCAATTTAAGCTTATGAAATAATCAATTTTTCCAAGAAGACAGGATATTGTTGCAATGCTACAGCTGTGTACTCTTACAAAGCATTATGATTATTTTAATTAGAGCAAATTGATTCTGTGTTGTTTATTCTCAAGATCGATGAGAATCATTGAAGTTTTATAGGCAAGAGTGACATAATCATTTAAGTTATTCCCATGGTGTTGTAGATGATGAATCAGAGAAGGAGTGGCAGGGTAAGGAGGACAGTTAAGGAATAACACAAACCCAACAGTGGCCAGATAATCTACAATGTAGGTGCCTGGAGAGGTGCCTAAAATGTCCTTATATTGTGTAGTTTCAGAGAAAGACTAACAACCTTAGAGAGTGTAGGTGTACTGCAATGATTTTAGGCACTAATTAACAGAGCCAGTAAGTACTACAAGCTATCGAGCCAAATGACTTCAATTTATACCCAGTTCTTCCACTTACTCAGTGGCAACCCACTCCAGCACTCTTGCCTGGAAAATCTCGTGGATGGAGGAGCCTGGTAGGCTGCAGTCCATGGGGTTACGAAGAGTCGGACACTACTGAGAGACTGAACTGAACTAAACTGAAGACTACCATATTAGATAAAACCTTGTGGTATTCTTTTCTCTTTATTCTGTAGCATCCCTATTTGATTCTTAGGATTTCCATCTTTCTGCTTATGTTGCCTATTTGTTCTTGCATGTTAGTTATTTTTTCCCATTAGAAAAGAAATGGAAAGAACACGTTTAGCACATTAATAATAATTGTTTTAAATTTTTAATCTGATAATTTTAAAATATTTGTTATATCTGAGTTTGGTTCTAATGTTTTCACTGTCTCTTTAATCTTTGATTTTTGCCTTTTAGTGTGCTTTGTAATTTCTTGTTGAAAGCCAGACATGATGCACTCAGTAAAAGGAAATCAGTGAATAGACCTTTAGTTACAGTGTTCAGGTGTAGGGGGAAAGGAATCACCATATATTCCTATGTTCAGACTTTAGTCTTTCAGTGAGTCTCTACCATGGGGATATGAACTTCACAAGTACTCTCTGTTTATTCCCTGACTTGCCCCTTTCTCCTCCAACCCCATCATTAGGTGGAACAGGATTGTTTAAAGGAGACTGGAATTTGGTAATTCTTTTTTCTCCATGTTCAGCTAGGCTTTAATAAAACTCCAGTAGTTTCTGGCAAAATAGTTTCTTTTGAGGGAAGGTCTTGTTAGAAGAATGACATGCCCTGGTACATTTCAAAATAGTTACATTTCCTCATCTACTTCTGGAATCCTAAAAGGATTTTTTTCCCCCAATCTTCACCAAAAGAACTTGGGAGAGATCCTAGAGGTAAACCTCAGAATACTATGGAGGCACTCCCTAATACTTGTTACCCCTGGAAGTTTTAACTTTTATAATTGTCCACATTGAGCCTCCAGGAATTTGTTAGTCACAATTCAGGTTTTTCTATTTTGGCACTGGTTATCCCAAATGTTTATGCTTGTGGATTTCTTTTCTGATGGTTAGGAGTCAATGTATCTATCTATTTTTCTCCCCAGTTTGTGTGACAGTGGCTTACCTGTGAGAGAGCTTCTCAGATGGATCTAAAAAGTGTTGATTTTTAAGTTTTTGTTTTGTTTTCAAAATTTTATTTCTTGAAATTGAGTGATGACTTCTAAGCTTATTACATTCTGGACAGGAAAATGGAAGCCTATTATTTTCTTTATATATCAGTTATGATGACTGATTTAGAGCTATTGCCAATGAATGGAGCTAAGGTAATAAGGAAAAATTAAAGTTAGTTGAAAAACAAACTTGAAACTTATCTGCTGGCTTAAAATATGGAAAACAAGATGATGAATATCCAAGAAATACATAAAGTAAAATAATTATATTCATTGTAAAAGCTCTTAATAATTTAGATATAGAAGAAATGTACCTCAACAAAATAAAGGCCATGTATGACAAATGCACAGCTAACATCATACTCAAGAGTGAAATATTGAAAGCTTTTCATTTAAGATCAGGAATGAGATACTTTTATCACCACTATTCAACATAGTATGGAGGTCCTAGCCAGAGCAATTAGTAACAGAAAAATAAAAGGTATTAAAATTTAAAAGAACAAATAAAATGGTCTTTATTTGCAGATGATATTTTATATACAGAAAATTCTAAAGAATAATTAAAAAACCCCTGCTAAATAGGCTCAAATGCTGTAATTTACAGGATACAAAATAACACACAAAACCCAGTAGCTTTTCTATACACTAACAATGAATTATCTGAAAAATAAAAAAGAAAATAATTCCCATTTATGATAGTATCAAAAAGTACAAAATGCTTAGGAATGAATTTTTAAATATAAATTTATTTATTTTAATTGGAGGTTAATTACTTTGCAAAATTGTAGTGGTTTTGCAATACATCAACATGAATCTCCACGGGTATACACATGTTCCCCATCCTTAACCCCCTCCCTCCCCGTACTACCCCTCTGGGTCATCTCACTGCACCAGTCCCAAGCATTCACAGATGTACAGAACAATTTTAGGAATAAATTTAACCAAGGAGATGAACACTCTCTACACTGGAAATTACAAAGCATTAATTAAAGATATCAAATAGACACAAAGAATGGAAAGCTACTCATGGGTTGGAAAAATATTGCTAAAATTTCCAGAATAGTCTCATAGAATAGTCTCATAGTCTCTTATAGAATCAAAGCAATCCCCACTAAGATTCTAAAAGTATTTTTTATAGAAGTAGAAAAGATAATTCCTAAAATTGATAGAGGCCCATAAAAGATCTTGAATACCCAAAGCAATCCTGAGAAAAAGAACAAAGCAGAAAGCATGATATTTCCTGATACCAAGCTACAGTATAGTGCTATGGTAAGCAAAACTGTAAGTACCAGGAAAAATCAGATACATACCCAATGGAACTAAATCAAGAGCCCAGAATTGAAACCATGCATATACAACTAACTAATATTTTATAACAGAGGGAATAATATTCATTGTAAAAGGACAGTCTCTTCAATAAATGATGCAGGAAAAATTTAATATTCATATAAAAATTAAATTAGACCCTTATACCACTCACAAAAGATAACTTGAAATGGATTAAAAACTTAAATATTTGAGTCCTGGAACCATAAATTCACTAAAAAGTCATAATCCATTTTACTGTATGTCTTAAAACTTATACCCTGCTATATATCAATTATATCAAAATAAAACTGAAAAATACCAGAAGAATTAGAAGGAATATGAGGATGCTTCAGTTCAGTTCAGTTGCTCAGTTGTGCCTGACTCTTTGTGACCCCATGGACTGCAGCATGGCTGGCTTCCCTGTCCATCACCAACTCCTGGAGCTTACTCAAACTCATGTCCATCAAGTTGATTATACCATCCAATCATCTCATCCTTTGTCATCCCCTTCTCCCACCTTCAATCTTTCCCAGCAACAGGGTCTTTTCCAATGAGTCACTTGTTCACATCAGATGGCCAAAGTATTGGAGTTGTAGCTTCAGCATCAGTCCTTTCAATGAATAGTCAAAGTTGATTTCCTTTAGCGTGGACTGGTTGGATTTCCTTGCAATCCAAGTTACTCTTAAAGAGTCTTCTCCAACACCACAGTTCAAAAGCATCAATTCTCAAGCACTCAGCTTTCTTTAGAGTCCAACTCCCACGTCCATACATGGCTACTGGAAAAAGCATAGCTTTGACACTGAAAGATGAATTCCCCAGGTCGGTAGTTGCCCAATATGCTACAGGAGATCAGTGGAGAAATAACTCCAGAAAAAATAAAGAGATGGAGCCAAAGCAAAAACAACACCCAGCTGTGGTTGTGACTGTTAGTGGAAGTAAAGTCTGTTGCTTTAAACAGTAATATTGCACAGGAACTTGGAATGTTAGGTCCATGAATCAAGGCAAGTTGGAAGTCATCAAACAGGAGATAGCAAGTGGAAACACTGACATTTTAGGAATTAGTGAACTAAAATGGACTGGAATGGGCAAATTTAACTCATATTGTGGGCAAGAATCCCTTTAGGAGAAATGGAGTAGCCATCATAGTCAACAAAGGGTCCAAAATCCAGTACTTGGATTCAGTCTCAAAAACAACAGAATGATCTCTGTTCATTTCCAAGGCAAACCATTCAATATCACAAGAATCCAAGTCTATGCCCCAACAAGTAATGTTAAAAAAGATGTCACATGCATGACATTTTTTTAGTATAGTATACATCCACGATTGTATGTTTATATGTGAATACTGGTTCAAGATATGAAGTGTAATTCTTATAGATTGTGATTAAGAAGTTTTGACATCACTAGAATAAATTATATATTAAACTACTATGTTTATTTAACTTTCTGGTCAGAAATAATTTAAAGGCATTTCTATCATATATTGACAGAATAATATGTCTGGAAGGAAATTTACACAACTTGCTCCTACCCATCTCTTTTGAAAAAGTGTAAAATATGTTAACTAAAACTGCTTAGAAAGTCTAATATGATTTCAATAATTAATAATCTATGATAAAGAGTTCTTATTGGCTCACCTTCTAAAATTATAATAATTAATAATAAATCATCAATAGCATTATTGTACATGTATGTTTGGTGGCAGAAGTAGAATTAAACCAAACACATCCCATTTCTAGTTTTAACTGTATTTAAGTGTGTCATCTAATTTTTAGATAATTTTAATAACTTAAATTCCTTTAAAATATGACAATAATAAAACTGAAAATTTGCCTTGTGTCCCATAAAACATGCTAAATATATTGAACATTTATGTTTTCATTTTTATGGCATTGAAATATTATTAACTCTATTTTTAAAATTAATTTATTTTTTACTGAAGGATAATTGCTTTACAGAATTTTGCTGTTTTCTGTCAAACATCAACATGAATCAACCATAGGTATACATATATTCCCTCCCTTTGAAACTCCCTATTTTTGACTTTCTACATTATCAACTAACAAATGAGTATTAATTATTCACAGAATGTTAACTACTCATTTCTATACATTCTTTTATAAAATTTGCAAGGTTACATTTATAAGTTTTTTCAGTTCAGTTCAGTTCAGTCTCAGTCGTGTTCGACTCTTTGCGACCCCATAAATTCCAGCATGCCAGGCCTCTCTGTCCATCATCAACTCCCAGAGTTTACTCAAACTCACATCCATCGAGTCGGTAATGCCATCCAGCCATCTCATCCTCTGTCATCCCCTTCTCCTCCTGCCCCCAATCCCGCCCAGCATCAGAGTCTTTCCCAATGAGTCAACTCTTGGCATCAAGTGGCCAAAGTACTGGAGTTTCAGCTTCAGCATCATTCCTTCCAAAGAAATCCCAGGGCTGATTTCCTTTAGAGTGGACTGGTTGGATCTCCTTGCAGTCCAAGGGACTCTCAAGAGTCTTTTCCAACACCACAGTTCAAAAGCATCAATTCTTCAGTGCTCAGCTTTCTTCACAGCCCAACTTTCACATTCATACATGACTACTGGAAAAACCATAGCCTTGACTAGATGGACCCTTTGTTGGCAAAGTAATGTCTCTGCTTTTGAATATGCTGTCTAGATTGGTCATAACTTTGCTGCCAAGCAGTAAGCGTGTTTTAATTTCATGGCTGCAATCACCATCTGCAGTGATTTTGGAGCCCCCCAAAATATAGTCTGACACTGTTTCCACTGTTTCCCCATCTATTTCCGATAAGTTTTTAAAGTAGACTTTATTTCAAGATGCTTAATTGAGGAAAGTGTGAGAATTTGGCCTATATCAAGTGACTCAAAGAAAAAGCCGTATGGAGTTAATTATACAATATTTTCTCATTTTGTTTTAGACAATTATTCATAATATGCAGCAATTTCAGAATTCTTGGCAAATAAAGAATCATCTGGGTCAAAAATGCCATTTAACAAGAAGTCAGTGTGGAAGGAGACATATATTTTAGTAAGATCTTTGCGTTTTTCCAAGGTATAATGAATAATGCCACCTGTAAAAGTTAATTTACTTTGTTAATTTGATGATCCAATATGTAATTATATTTACAGGGTCAATAGATCTGGCTTGAGTTGGTAGTGGCACAGTTTGAAGTAGTCTATATAGAAAAGAAAACTAAATCCAGAAATGAGAACTAGCCTCTTGATTTTCTCTTGAACCGTACTAGCCACGTGCCTCCATTTTCTGTTATAGCTCACGTTTATTCACCAAACATTCTAGTGGTTGCCTACAGATGGAATGCAAAACAATAAAATTATGATTGCAGTGCACATCTTGAAATAATAGATTTCCTTATTAGTGCTTTGCATCCAGCTGTGATGTCTGAAAGAAACTGAACATAGTTTCTAATTGGGCTAACTGAATCCATGCATGTATGACCCTTTGATGTCTCCAGTCAGGGCCATGTGTAAATTCATAATAACTGCTTATTCATAATGGTTCTTTGTAAAATTGCATGAAGTCCTTTCAAAATGACATCCAAGGACAAAGACCTATTTTGTTTAACATTTTTTTCTCTTCATTTTAGAACATATCTTAGAATAGGCTATCTGAGCTTACATTTTCTTGATATTTTGAAGACAAATTAATTGATTTTTTTCTGCATTAGCAATGGGAGAATGGTGACAACTAAACTTTGGAAGCCATAGAAACTATAACAATACTATCAAGCAAATTTTTAAAAGTAATTGCATAAATAATGAATGAAAATATGGAATATAAATTAATATGGACATAGGGTACCTTATGAGAAAACAAATTCAAATATTAAAGATATATATGACTGATGAAATTTTCACTAGGGTAAACAAATTTCTAAACTGTCAATCTACTTTTAGAGATTACTGGAAACATAAACCTTGCTTAAGAATCTTACATTTAAAGGTAAAATTCAGTTTCAATATTTCTGTTAATTCTTTGTGTTGTTAAATGTGGGGCCCTAAATGGGAAACCTTAAAAACAAAGGGGCTAGCTTTGCGGTCGAAAACCTAAGATGGCACCTGGTGGAAGAGATGGGGGCAGGGTCTATGTTGTCTGTCAAAGATTTTGATTGGCTCTCTTGATTTCTGTGCACGTAGACAGTGTGCGATCTCCATAGACTCCTGTTATAATGAGGGTGCATGACAATTTGACCTTTAACGTGATTGGTGCAACTATGGAAAGTCCCTCCTAAAACCCTCCTGTTTATCTATATGTTGGGAGTTTGCAACAATAAACTGGAACTGCTTCGAGGGAACTCCTGTCGCGTCTGATTGTCTCTCGCTTGCGGAGGGGCTGGGTTGGCGGACAGCAGGCTCACCTCTCCTCGGGATCCCCTCGGCTTTGCTGAGGGAAGTTCCACTGCCTCTACTCTTTCTGCGGAGCACCCCCCACCAGAAACTGGCACCCAACGTGGGGCGTGAAGCCGACGGATGGAGGTGGTGTCACCGTGCAGCTCTGAAAGAGGAGCGATGAAGGACCCTAGGCTGGTCGCAGCATGGAGCTCCCTTTAGAGGAGTATCGCCCGAGGTAATCCGGACTTCAAGGTGGGCCCCCTCCTTTATGAGGGAAGTGGCAAAAACCCTCTCAACTTATTTTTCCTTCTCCTCTTCTTTTCTGATCCGTCCTTAATTCCTTTTTTCTAGAGTTTCAGTGAACAGGCGAACGGGTGTGGAGGCAACTGATAAGTCCTGGCTAGGGCCACTCTCTGGCGGACTTTGAAGGCCCCGCAACAGGTAAGCCTCAGTAACTAGAGCCCCACTGGGTGACACTCCCCTTTAATCTTCCTTAACTGAGGACGTGATCTAAAATCTTCCCTGTGGGCACGGGTCAGGCACTTAAAAGCCATTAGGGTGCCTGCCACTTGAAGACTCCCGTGACAGGATAAGGGGGTCATGGAACGGGCTAGAAACCTCTAGGGTGCCCGCCCCCAGCAAGAAAACTTCCGTGCAATGACGCAGGCACATAAACAGTTCCAAAAGCATACCATAAGCCCAACTTTCTGGCCGCCACCACTCCTGGTAGGATTTTTGGTGGTTGTCCTCAGTGACTTTTCTTTCTATTCTCGGCAGCATGGGAAATAACATTAGCAAGTCTGATGAGCCTGCACTCAAGGCGCTGAGATATATGCTCATAAGCAGGGGATTTATTTCTGATGCTCAGGCTATTAAGGTCTGGGGGACCATTGTACGGTTGGCCCCCTGGGTTGCTTCAGCTAATCTGTTCTCTTGGGACACTTGGGATTGAGTACAAACCCTTGCTAGACATCGAGAGGCTCGATACAGTGAGGAGGCCCCCTTAGGGTTCTGTCTGATCATTTTGGCCCTCAAGCTCTGCTTTTCATGGAGTGAGGAGCATGTCACTGATACGGGTGCCCCCAGTTCAAAATCAGAAAAACAATGGGAAAAATTTAATGAGGAACGAGTCATGTTGGACCAAGATATAGCAAAAGACACTGCAGGGAATAAAGACTCTAGAGCGAATAGTGGGCTATGGGAGCCTTTCGGGGATGATAAAAGGGTGGAAGAGAGTAGAGACTCCTCTGATGCCTCGGGACTGGGAGCCCAGGGGAGACATCTGTGCCCCTCCTAGCCTCCCCCATTTGAGGAAGTTTCAGGAGCACCTTGGGTGGGAGAGACAGTGAGGTCACCTTGGAAAGGGAAAACCTATCCCGGGGACCCTTGGGGATCCCCACTGCCCTTTACCGGCTGGACTCAAGCCTTTCCTGTAAATGTTAACCCGGGGGAATAGGCCCGCAGCCTGGTACCCCTGGGAGGCCAATGATTTAAAAGAGCTCAAAAAGGCAGTGGCAGAGAATGGCCCAAACTCCTGAGAGCAAAACCTATTCTCCAGGGGCTGGCTCATCAACCACAAGAGGGACACTTTAAGAAGGAGTGCCCTCAGGGCGGGGGGAAGACCTACTGGTCGGAGACCTCCCACTATCCCATTTATGTACACCATCTTAAGGGTCATCAAAATTTACCTGGATTGCTTTTAATGGGAAATTCCCTGGCCGATACAGCGGCCTCCCTTACAATCCAAGCTTGTAACTTACAAGATGCCTATGATCTTCACACTCTTACTCATATAAATTGGAGAGGGCTACATAAAAGGTTCCCACAGATCCCTATTAGAGAATTAAAGAAAATTATAATACTTGTAAATCCTGTCTTCCTTATTTACAAGTACAGCCCCCAGGAGTAAACCCTCCAGGGCTAAAACCCACTGTGCTGTGGCAAACGGATATAACCCATTATTCCCCTTTTGAAAAACTTAAGCACCACCATCAAAATTTAAAGGCTCAATTACAAAAACAAAAAGGGGAATAAGCCCTCACTAGCAACTTGGAATGGCACTCTTTACTCCAAACATTTTAAATTTTTCAAAAAATGAACCGATACCGTGTTTTCAAAAACATTGGTCTAACCACGAAATAAAACCTGAAATACAAGTGAGATTGAAAGACCCCATCACTGGTCAGTGGAAGGGGCCCGATCTACTCCTTACAATGGGGAGAGGATTCGGATGTATATTCCCCACTGGGGACCCCAGCCCTATATGGGTGCCAGCAAGGAATCTTAAATTTTCACCACAAGAGAGAGGTCAAATCTCAAAACCTGACACAGATTAAAGAGACACTCACATATTGAGCCCAAGAACAAAAAGTTCTTGAGGCGATCTTTCTTCTCTTTCAGATCACCGATGCAGCGACCCTGCTGGACACTGCTCCTGGTGATCATTGGATTACCTAGCCTCTCTGTACTGACCTTCCTCATTGCCGTGGCTGTACAACAGTTTTTAAAATCTTTGAAGCTGGGTTTAACGACACACAAGGCCATCAACCATGAGGGTACAACAGTCAGCATCCGTGCTGGGAGTTCAACAAGCTCAGACCATCGAGGTTATAAATAACACATCCACTGCCTCTGCTCAAGGATTCAAACCAGCTCAAACACCTGAGATCCGCCATGACGGGACTCCAACAACAGCTTGATCTCCACGCCAGAGCGATCGAGGCATTGTGTTCTGGTGCTCATAGACTGCAACGTGAGATACTCCAGCTTTTGTCTGACAGCTTTTCCAGTGTTAAATGAGACTCTAACAGGTAAAAAAGGGAGCAATGGATCTATGGGACTGGATACAAAGTCCATTCACCTGGTTTAAAAATGCCTTCTATTTGCTTGTTTTTGTTGTTCTGCTTGTTGTAGAGTTATGCTTGCCCAGATCATGGAAGAGGAGCCCCTCGTTGGGGACCCACAAAGCCCCTGGATTAATTTAGCCCTTCAAGAGATTAACTGAAACAGATAAATAAAAAAAAATAGTTCTAGATGCCCATCATCTAGAGAGATTCTGCCCAGCCCCCAAGAGGTGGCTGGATAGCCAATGACGGGTAAGACCCTCAGAGGAGGGCAACCTAAGACAGGCACAGCCACGAGAGGGGGCTGGCGAGGCTGGAGGTTGGCCACCTACAGCTTTATGCCTTGCTCTACAGAACAGCAATACAAATGTCTCGAGGGCTTAAATTAAAAAAAAAAGGGGGATATGTGGGGCCCTAAATGGGAAACCTTAAAAGCAAAGGGGCTAGCTTTGGGGTCGAAAACCTAAGATGGCGCCTGGTGGAAGAGATGGGGGCAGGGTCTATGTTGTCTGCAAAGTTTTTGATTGGCTCTCTTGATTTCTGTGCACGTAGACAGTGTGCGATCTCCATAGACTCCTGTTATAATGAGGGAGCATGACAATTTGACCTTTAATGTGATTGGTGCAACTATAGAAAGTCTCTCCTAAAACCCTCCTGTTTGTCTATATAAGTTGGGAGTTTTCTAACAATAAACTGGAACTGCTTCGATGGAACCCCTGTTGCGTCTGATTGTCTCTCACTCGCCGAGGGGCTGGGTTGGCGGACAGCAGGCTCACCTCTCCTCAGGATCCCTCGGTTTTGCTGAGGGACGTTCCACTGCCTCTACTCTTTCTGCGGAGCGCCCCCCCACAGTTAAAGAGTAATGGCATAGAATAGATGGCTCTTGTTTACCAGAGGCATTTAATAAGCTTTACATCAACAATGATCAACCCAGAGCCTACTTTATAACATAGGATATTGGGGAACTGGAGTATTATATACATATTCAGAACTAGAAACTTGCATGTCATAAGCTGGCTAGTTAATTCTTCCCTGTCCACTATTCCCCTCTTGGTAGCATATTCTCCATTGTTTGCTATTCAAAATGGGTGCTTTTCTTGCCTTTTCTAAGCTTTGTAATACCATAGTAGTTTTTCCTTATTTTTATACCAAACTTTTATTTACATCTTTGTACTTATATGTTACCACATGGATAACTTATGGTATGCTTTTAAGCCATTTAACCTTAATTATCTTCTTAAAGGTCTTATATCAGAATACAGCCTTTGGTTGTTAAGGCTTCAACCTCTGAATTTTGAGGGGACAAAACTTAGTGTGTAACACAACACTCTAAGCAAAAAGTGGGATAATAAATACAAAATCCAGAAAGTAATAACTAAAACCTAGAAATGCTCAAGAAAATTATCTAGCTATCATTACATAGTTGTCATATCAGAATCAACCTTACTATCACTATCATTTAGAGGTGACATTGAAAATGTTGAATGATAAAGTATAGGGCATTAATCTCATATATAGAATGAATAATGAAAACCATGAATTTCTGAATGTCTATTTAATTTGCAGGAGAACATATTTGGGAAATATATTGAAGAAATATTTGGGGAATAATAGCTGTCTTGAAAATATATTAATGTATTTTGCAAAGCAAAGAATAGAATTATTTCCTTTTGTTTCCAAAGGCAGAATTTGGATAATATGGTAGAGGTATTAAGTACAAACATTTCACCTTGTTAATCAGAGAATAGGCTTTTCCTAAAAAAAAAAAAAAAAGTTTTGACATAGACATAGAAAACATAGAGAACAGACTTGTGAACAGAGGGTGGGAAGGAGATGGTGGAACAAATTGAGAGAATAGCACTGATATATACACTACTATGTGTAAAGTAGATAGCTAGTGGAAAACTGTTATATAACACAGGGAGCTCAGCCAGGTGCTCTGTGATGACCTAGAGGGGTGGCATAGGGGTGGAATTGGGACAGAGTTTCAAGATGGAGAGAATATATATACACACAGACACACACTTACTGCTGACTCATGTTGTTGTAGGGCAGAAACCAACACAAATTTTGTAAAATAATTATCCTTCAATTAAAATAAATCAAAAATAAAAATAATAATAAAAACTATCTCTTGGCAGACAAACTCTAAAGGAAAAAAAAGTGCTGAGATTCCCATCTTGGAAACACTTATGGCAAGGCTGTTTATTGTCACCCTGTTTATTTAACTTATATGAAGAACACATCATGCAAAATGACCGTCTGGATGAGTTACAAGCTGGAATTAAGATTGCCGGGAGAAATATCAACAACCTCATAAATGGGGATGATACCACTCTAAAGGCAGAGAGCAAAGAGGAACTAAAAAGTCTCTTGATGAAGGTAAAGGAAGACAGTGACAAATCCAGCTTAAAATTCAATATTAAAAAAACCAAAAACGAACAAACAAAAAACCCCAGGATCATGGCATCCAACCCAATCACTTCATGGCAAATAGAAGGGGAAAAGGTGGAAGCAGTGACAGATTTTCTTTTCTTGGGCTCTAAAATCACTGCAGTAGTGACTGCAGCCATGAAATTAAAAGACAATTGTTTCTTGTCAGGAAAGCTATGACAAACTTGGGTAGTGTGTTAAAAAGCAAAGACGTCACCTTGCCAACAAAATCCATGTAGTCAAGGTTATTGTGTTTCCAGTAGTCATGTACATTTGTGAGAGCTGGACAATAAAGAAGGCAGAGCACTGAAGAACTGATGCTTTCAGACTGTGGTGCTGGGGAAGGCTCTTGAGAGCCCCTTGGAAAGCAAGGAGACCAAACCAGTCAGTCTTAAAGGAAATCAACCCTGAATACTCATTGGAAGAACTGATGCTAAAGTTGAAGCTCTAAAACTTTAACCACATGATATGAACAACTAGTTCACTGCAAAAGACCCTGATGCAGGGAAAATGGAAGGATAAAGGAGAAGAGGGTGACAGAGGATGAGATGATAGGATGGCATCACGGATTCAACAAACATGAACTTGGGCAAAGTCTGCGAGATGGTGAGGGACAGGGAAGACTGACATACTGCAGACCTTGGGGTTGCAGAGTCAGACACAACTTGGCAACTGAACAACAACAGCACATTCTAGGATGTGGTTGGGTGATAAGTTGGTCTAAATGACTTCTAAGTGAATTCCAGTGCCCAAATTGTGATGATATTGCTTAAAATCTTATTATTTTTCAGGAGTGGTTCTTACATGATCCTAGAATGAAGATTTTCAGCATAATGATGCAAGGACAGTTTCAAATTTAAAGAGCTAAAGAAGAAACAAATTATTTTAAGGTAAAAATTATAACAGTCACTTGGATATAAAAATATTCTTAAATGAAGGAAACACTAAATGGTAATTGTAATGAGCTTCAGGTGATAAGTAATTCACGTGAAATATAGAAGATACACATATGTAGAAAGCTGAAGGGAAAAGACTGTAGACAGTGAGTTTATGAAGGAGTGAGACTATTTACAACCCTGCAGTATAGAGTGAGATTCATATTTTTGAACTCAGTCTAAATTGAGTTAAGCTTAGCAATTGTCTGTAATTTGAGAGATTTATCACATTCTTTGAAATCAGATTTAGTATTAAGACTATTCATAATGGATTTTTATAGGACCTACAGAGTAATTGGTTGAGAGAATAATTCTGAATTATTAGTGATTGGCTAGGTTCAGGAATTTTTCTTGAATAATTTGAAACCAGGGTGAAATCTATGCATATAAAATATCTTAATATAAACTGTGATTTTTTAGAATGTTAGTCCTTTTGATTTCTATGATGGAAAAATAGTTTTAGTAACTCTTTCTACACTTTCATTCAAATATTATTTTCCCTGAAACTAATGATTTATGTTCAGTTCAGTTTTTTCTACCCTGCTTATTTTAATACATCAATTTTATATGTACAGTTTATATTTTATAAAATTTAAAATAATTTAAATTGAAACAAAGTTTTGGAGATAGAAATGGTAACCCACTCCAGTATTCTTGCCTCTAGAGTTCCGTGGACAGAGGAGCCTGGTGGGCTACAGTCCATGGGGTCATAAAGAGTTGGAAATGACTGAGAGACTAATACACAAAGCTTATTTCTGTTTTCATAGGTGTTATCATTGCAAGCACTTTTTATCTTTTGATTTATTTTCATATTTTTATGAGTCACAATTCCAGTAACAAATGAACTGAAATCTCTACAAATGAAGTCCACATAGATTTGTTGTTCATTTTGTGTCTAGTGCAGCTGTAATGGCATACCTTGCAATCTGTCCTCATAGGGCAACACAGTGTGCCTTCCATGCTATCATGTAACTTTCATGAATACACGCTTTCTGGTATAACCACAGAAAGGGTGGAGAAGATGTATATAGAATATTTCAGAACCAAGCTTCCATAGATACTATGTCCTACAAATTCAGATATCCCTTGCTTTTGAAAATTTGCTTCATGATATTTAGTTTTTATAAAAGACATGTATAAGTATCTGTTTTTGCTAACCAGAAGAAATCCAAAAAGGATTTTAACTCTTTTTATTGCCATAATAGATTTTTATTTTGATCTAAGAAATGAGAGAAAACTAAACATCACATAGAGAACTGAGATTCAGAATTTGCTGCTACAGAGGTGAATAAAATGTATAAAGGCAAAGAAAAGTAATGATTAGAAAAGCAAAGAGAGCGCTAATGACATGATATATTTCCACTAATTGCTAAAACTTAAACAAAATAAATATGTTATCGACTGGTAAATATTTTACCTAATATATGTTTTAGAATTGATATAATGTATTTATAGACTTCTTTTTATTAGATTTTCTAAAACTATATTGAAAAAAGGTATTAATAAAAATTTGAAGCAAATGCATATGAAACAATAATTCTTTCAGGAAAACCAAAGAGATAGAAACATAAAATTACAAAAGGTTTTAGAACTTTAGTGTGAAGGTAAAGGCCATACTTCTCTGCCTAAATTAGGCTTTTAAAAAAAAAATTTTATTTTTACTTTATTCTATTTTACAATACTGTATTGGTTTTCCCATACATTGACATGAATCAGCCACAGGTGTACACGAGCTCCCAATCCTGAAAGTCCCTCTCACATCCCACCCCATATCATCTCTCTGGATCATCCCGTGCACCAGCCCCAAGCATCATGTATCCTGTATCAAACATAGTCTAGCGCTTCGTTTCTTACATGATAGTGTACATGTTTCAATGCCTTTCTCCCACATCATCCCATCTTCTCCCTTTCCCTCAGAGGCCAAAAGTTCGTTCTATACATCTGTGTCTCTTTTGTTGTCTCAGATACAGGGTCATCATTACTATCTTTCTAAATTCCATATATATGTGTCAGTATACTGTATTGGTGTTTTTCTTTCTGGCTTACTTCAGTATGTATAATCGGCTCTAGTTTCATCCATCTCATTAGAACTGATTCAAAATTATTTTTAAGGGCTGAGTAATACTCCATTGTGTTTATGTACCACAGCTTTCTTATCCATTCATCTGCTGATGGACATCTAGGTTGTTTCCATGTCCTGGCTATTATAAACAATGCTGCAATGAACATTGGGGTACATGTGTCTCTTTCAATTCTGGTTTCCTCAGTGTGCATGCCCAGCAGTGGGATTGCTGGGTCATAAGACAGTTCTATTCGCAATTTTTAAGAAATCTCCTCACTGTTTTCCATAGTGGCTGTACTAGTTTGCATTCCCACCAGCAGTGTAAGAGGGTTCCCTTTTCTCTACATCCTCTCCAGCATTTATTGCTTGGAGACTTTTGGATCACAGCCATTCTGACTAGTGTGAAATGGTACCTCATTGTGGTCTTGATTTGCATTTCTCTGATAATGAGTGATGTTGAGCATCCTTTCATGTGTTTGTTAGCCATCCGTATGTCTTCTTTGGAGAAATGCCTATTTAGTTCTTTGGCCCATTTTTTGATTGGATCATTTATTTTTCTGGAGTTGAGCTGCATAAGTTGCTTGTATATTTTTGAGATTAGTTGTTTGTCAGTTGCTTCATTTGTTATTGTTTTCTCCCATTCAGAAGGCTGTATTTTCACCTTATTTATAGTTTCCTTTGTTGTGCAGAAGCTTTTAATTTTAATTAGATCCCATTTGTTTATTTTTGCTTTTATTTCCTATACACTAATAATGAGAAAGTAGAAAAAGAAGGAAACAATTCCATTCACCATTGCAATGAAAAGAATAAAATACTTAGGAATATACCTACCTAAAGAAACTAAAGACCTATATATCAAAAACTACAAAACAATGATGAAAGAAATCAAAGAGGACACTAATAGATGGAGAAATATACCATGTTCATGGATCGGAAGAATCAATACAGTGAAAATGAGTATAATACCCAAAGCAATCTACAGATTCAATGCAATGTCTATCAAGCTACCAGCAGTATTTTTCACAGAACTAGAACAAATAATTTCAAGATTTGTATGGAAATACAAAAAACCTCGAATAGCAAAAGCAATCTTGAGAAAGAAGAATGGAACTGGAGGAATCAACTTGCCTGACTTCAGGCTCTACCACAAAGCCACAGTCATCAAGACAGTATAGTACTGGCACAAAGACAGAAATATAGATCAATGGAACAAAATAGAAAGCCCAGAGATAAATCCACACACCTATGGACACCTTATCTTCAACAAAGGATGCAAGAATATACAATGAAGTAAAGACAATCTCTTTAACAAGTGATGCTGGGAAAACTGGTCAACCACTTGTAAAAGAATGAAACTAGATCACTTTCTAACACCACACACCAAAATAAACTCAAAATGGATTAAAGATCTAAATGTAAGACCAGAAACTATAAAACTCCTAGAGGAAAACATAGGCAAAACACTCTCTGACATAAATCACAGCAGGATCCTCTATGATCCACCTCCCAGAATACTGGAAATAAAAGGATTTTAGCTTTTAAGAAAAAAGTGAAAGTAGCATTCAGCATTTGTTTTGGAACTAACCATTAAAGAGGAAGTGCACACATGAAGCAGAAAGACTGGCACCACCAATCTTCTTTCTCAGAAACTCCATTCAGTATCTCATCATCAAGCTTCTATGACTCTAAAATGCCTGTGAGCATCTGCACTTAATCTCAATTTATTTTGTGCATCTGTTATCAAGATGTGTCCTAAGGTATTTGTTTCTTTGCTTTACACTATTTCAACTCACAAGAGGTTTCATAGGAAAGTTTTAGTTTCAGATACTAGGGGAAGTCTGTATGTCACTTGCCAAAACTCCATCATATAGCATCAACCCAATAACAAGCACCAAAGCTGGTAAAACTAGTCTTTGTTTGTGACCAGGAAGATAGAAATTAAATATAAATTGGTAAAATATGCTGCACAGTCTCTGCTATGAATCTTAGTGTAACATATTCTGAAACTGGGAAGGAGGATAAGGTCAGTACTTTTTTGGAAAGTGTAATCTAAGGTTATAAGGGACAAAGCTATGGAGCAACCACAAATTTAGGAAACATGTATTGAAGAGGCAGAGAAAAGTACAACTAGAAACAAAACAATTATATATGATAAGCTCATCAGTAAAGGTAGGAAATCATTCACACACTAATATGAAGCAGTTGTAAAAACACCAGCAATTGTAAGAAGAGGGGAGTACAAACACAGGATACTGGAAACACAATTGAAGTGAATATAAGCAATGCAAAATAATCTTGATTATATATATAGAATGATACATCAAAATCTTATGGTAACTACAAATCAAAAATCTGTGATTGATACAGAAAAAAGAAAAAGGAATCCAAACACAACACTAAAGTTAGTCATCAAATCACAAGGGAAGAGAAGAAAAGAGGAAGGAATAAAAAAAGACCTACAAAAATAAACTTAAAATATTAACAAAATGACAATAAGAACATACATATTAATAATTACCTTAAATATAAACAGATTAAATGCTTTAAACAAAAGATATACACTGGCTGAATGGAATAAAAAAAAAAAACAAGGACCATATATATGCTGTTTACAAGAAACCCACTTCAGATCTAGGGACACATACCAACTGAAAGTGAGGAGATGGAAAAATGTATGCCATGTGAATGGAAGTCAAAAGAAAGCTGGAGTTGCAATCCTCATATTAGACAAAATAGACTTTAACATAAAGAAGGTTATAAGCGACAATGAAGGACACTAGATAATGATCAAGGAATCAATCCAAGAAGAACATATAACAATGTAAATATATATGCAACCAACATAGTGACACCTCAATATGTAAAGCAAATACTAACAATCATAAAAGGAGAAACAGAGGGTAATGCAATAATAGTGGAGGACTTTAACACCCTATTTCATCAATGAACAGGTCATTCAGACAGAACATCAATAAGGAAACATAGGCCTTAAATAACGTTAGAATAAATGATCATTCCATTCAAAAGCTGCAGAATGCACATTCTTTTCAAGTGCACAAGGAATATTCCCTTGGATTAACCACACTGAGTCACAAAGTGAACCTTGGTAAATTTAAGAGAACAAAAATCATATCAATAATCTTTTCCAACAGTGCTGTGAAATTAGAAATCAACTACATGACAAAATTTTGAAAACACACACACACACAAACATGGAGACTAAATAATATGCTACTAAATAACCAGTGGATCACTGAAAAAATCAGAAGAAATAAAAAAATACCTAAAGACAAATGATGATGAAAACACAAAGATCCAAAACATATAGAATGCAGCAAAAACAGTTCTAAGAGGGAAAATTATAGCAATACAGTCTTACCTCCAGAAACAAGAAAAAAATCTCAGAGTCTAACATTACACCTAAAGCAACTAGAAAAGAAGAAGAAACAAAACCCAAAGTTAGGAAAGGAAAGAAATCATAGAGATCAGAGGAAAAATGAATGAAATATAGATGAAGAAAACAGCAGAAAAGATCAGTGAAACTAAAAACTGGCTCTTTGAAAAGAAAAACAAAATGGATAAATCGTTAGCCAAACTGATCTAGGAAAAAGAGAGAGGACTCAAATCAATAAGTTTAGAAATACAAGGATCTTAAGAGATTATGACACACAACTATAGGGATGAAAAGATTTTTCAACATGCACAAATCATTCAGTGTGATACACCACAGTATCAAACTGAAGAATAAAAATCATATAATCATCTTATCTCAATAGATGCATTAAAAAGCTTATGATAAAATTCAATATCAATTTATGATAAAAATTTCCAGAGAATGGGCACAAGAGGAATATACCTCAACACAATAAAGCCCATATATGACAAAACTACAACTAAAATTATACTCAAGGTAAAAAGCTGTAGTTATCTCCTCTAAGAACAGGAATGAGACAAGATGTATACTCTAGTCACTTTTATTCAACATAATTTTGGAAATTCTGTCCCACAGGAATCAGAGAAGAAAAATAAAAGGATTCCAACTTGAAAAAGAAGTAAAACTGTCACTGTAGACAATATACATAAAAATATATATATATATATATCCTAAAGTAGCTACCAGAAAACTACTACAGTTTATCAATGAATTAGGTAAAGTTGCAGGATACAAAATTAATATACAGATATTTGTTTCATTTCTATACGCTAACAAAACACAAAAAGAAAAATTAAAGAAACAATTTCATTTACCAGCACATCAAAAGAATAAAATACATAGGAATAAAACTACCAAAAAGAAAAAAAAATCTGTTATCTGAAAACTAAGATGAAAGAAATTAATGATGACATATAGGGAAAGATATACCATGGTCTTGGAGCAATCAATATTGTCATAAGTCTATACTTCTCAAGGCAATCTACAGATTCAATGCAATCACTATCAAATCATCATGACATTTTTTTCACAGGATTAAAACAAAAAAATTTTTTATAATTTGTATGAAAATACAAACAACTCCAAATAGCCAATGCAATCTTGAGAAAGAAGAATGGAGCTGCGTATTCAGGTTCCCTGAAATCAGACTATACTATAAAGCTATAGTCATCAAAACTCTCTGGTTTTATAATGGAACAAAACCAGAGAGTTCACTGAAACAGGATAGTAAGCCCAGAAATAAATGCACAATATGATCAATTGGTCTACAACAAAGGAGGCAAGACTATACAATAGAGATTAGACAGTCTCTTCAACAAGTGGTGATGGGAAAACTGGACATGTATGGTAATGAAATTAGGACATTCTTTAACATTACACACAAAACTAAACTCAAAAGGAATTAAAGACCTAAACGTAAGACCAGATACTATAAAATTCTTAGAGGAAAACATAGGCAGAACACTCTTTGAGATAAATTCCAGCAATATGTTTTTAACCTGTCTCCTAGAGTAATGAAAATAAAATAAGAGTTTTGCACAGCAAAGGAAACCATAAATAAAATGAAAAGACAACCCACAGGGTACCATACAGGAGATTTACACATAATCCAAAACCAAATGGAAGAGACACTTTGCCTTGTATGCAGATGAACTGTGGTCTTTGCAAAATCATTATAATTTATCTTGTGGCACAGATGAAGCCATAAATAAATATATGTATGCACATTGTTTTAAAAAATAAAAGTCATGAATGGGGCAAGTAATTGGAGATACCTTAAAGTAAACAAGATGGGCTTACTGTGTGAAAGAGTCAGGTGGGGCAGACTATTAATTTTCAAAAAGGTGTTTGAGGTTCTTCCTAAAGTGAGATTATATATTCCCATGCATTTGAACTCTCAGATGGAAATATAACTTGCTTTGAACAATGAAATATAAACTCAAGTTACAAGTGTCACTTCCAGGCATAAGAGTTAAGAGTCAATGAGTGGTTTTTCATGATATCTTTTCCCCATTCTCTGATCATTAAAACTGTGTTGAGACACAAACTCTTATCAACTTGGTATTTTAAGTGAGTAAAATAAACACATCCTTCTTACCACCTGATAAACATGCAGCATGAGCTAGATGTAACCTTTGTTATATTAAGACATTACACTATTTAAGTTGTTGGCAATTGTAGAAAAGCTTATCCCTTCCTGACTCATAGAAATTGAGGCCAGGAAGAGGATCTTGATATATCAGAAAATTACATTATGTGTTTTGCAATTGGATAATACACAGTAAAGATTATATATTGGGGGCTATAAAAGGTAACTGATATCATGCAAAAATAAAACAGCCCCTTGGATAATTTGAATGACAGATGAGGTATTTAATATCATGCACCTATCAGGAAAGAAGCAAAAATAAAAGAAATAAGAAAGACTGTGGCCCTCTCACAAAAGTCTGCAAAGGTCAAAGTACCCAGTGTTAATTCCTGAGTGTAAATATACTCATAGTCACAATAGCTATAATATTGTGGACAAAGAGTTCTTTAGTAAGATGATGCACATACATGACTCAATTTTCCTTACTGATTACTAGTATTCTAAGTATATAACAAATGCTTGCAACACAGCAGTATTTTCATAAATATTGTAAAATGTTTCTAGATTGCAATACTTTCTTTGTCTTAATAAAAAGAGAGAATCTGAGATACCATTCATTATTATTAGTTCGCACTTTTTCTTTTTCCTTTTGTCTCTTCTCATCTTTTTTTTTCATTTATATTCTAATAAAGGATAAATGCTTTACAGAATTTTGCTGTTTTCTGTCAAACCTTAATATGATATCAGCCATAGGTATACACATATCTCCTCCCTTTTGAACCTTTCTCCCATCTCCCTCCCCATCCCACCCCTCTGCTGCTGCTGCTGCTAAGTCTCTTCAGACGTGTCCTCTGTGCGACCCCATAGACTGCAGCCCACCAGACTCCCCCATCTCTGGGATTCTCCAGGCAAGAACACTGGAGTGGGTTGCCATTGCCTTCTCCACCCACCCCTCTAGGTTGATACAAAGCCCACGTTTGAGTTTCCTGAGTCATACAGTACATTCCTATTGGTGATCTATTTTACATATGGTGATGTAAGTTTACATGTTACTCTTTCCATATATCTCACCCTCTCTTTCTCTCTCCCCATGTCCATAAATCTATTCTCTATGTCTGTTTCTCCACTTTTGCCCTGTAAATAAATTCTTCAGTACTATTTTTCTAGATTCTGTATGTATGTGTTAGAATATGGTATTTATCTTTCTCTTTCTGACCCACTTCACTCTGCATAATAGGTTCTAGGTTCATCCACCTCATTAGAACTGACTCAAAGTTGTTCCTTTTTATGGCTGAGTAATATTCAATTGTGTATATACACCACAACGTATTTATCCATTCATCTGTAGGTGGACATCTAGGTTGCTTCCATGTTCTACCTATTGTAAACAGTGCTGCAATTAACAATGGGATACATGTGTCGCTTCCAATTTTGGTTTCCTCAGGGTATATGCCTAGGAGTGGGATTGCTGGGTCATATGGTGGTTTTATTCCTAGTTTTTAAGGAATCCCCATACAGTCTTCCATAGTGGCGATATCAGTTTACATTCCCACCAACAGAACAAGAATGTTCCCTTTTCTCCACACCCTTTCCAGCATTTATTGTTTGTAGACTTTTTGATGATGGCCATTCTGACCAGTGTGAGGTGGTAATCTCACTGTAGTTTTGATTTGCATTTCTCTAATAGTGAGTGATGTTTAGCATCTCTTCATGTGTTTGTTAGTCATCTGTACGTCTTCTTTGGAGAAATGTCCATTTAGATCTTTTCCCCACTTTTTGATTGGGTTGTTTGTTTTTCTGGCATTGAGGTATATGAGCTGCTTGTGTATTTTGGAAATTAATCCTTTGTCAGTTGTTTCATTTGCTCTAATTTTCTCCTATTCTGAGGATTGTCCTTTAACTTTGCCTATAGTTTCCTTTGCTGTGCAAAAGCTTTTAAGTTTAATAGGTCCCACCCGTTTACTTTTGTTTTTATTTCTGTTACTCTAGGAGGTGGATCATAGAGGATCTTGCTTTGATTTATGTCAGTGAGTGTTCTGCCTATGTTTTCCTCTAAGAGTTTTATAGTTTCTGGTCTTACATTTAGGTCTTTAATCCATTTTAAATTTTTCTTTGTGTGTGGTGTTAAGAAGTGTTCTAATTTCATTCTTTTACATGTAGCAGTCCAGTTTTCCCAACACCATTTATTGAAGAGGCTGTCTTTGCCCCATTGTATATTCTTGCCTCTTTTGTCAAAAATACGGTAAAACATAGGGGCATGGGTTTATTTTCAGACTTTCAATCTTGTACCATTGGTTTATATTTCCTTTTTTTTGCCAGTGCCATACTGTCTTGATGACTGTAACTTTGTAGTGTAATCTGAAGTCAGGAAGCTTGATTCCTCCAGCTCCATTCTTCTTTCTCAAGACTGCTTTGGCTATTCAGGATCTTTTGTATTTCCATATGAACTGTGAAACTTTCTGTTCTAATTCTGTGAAAAAAATGCCATTGGTATTTGATAAGGATCACATTGAATCTGTGGATTGCATTTGGTAGTATAGTCATTTTCACAATATTGATTTTTCCAACTGAGGATCATGGAATATTTCTCCATCTGTTTACATCATCTTTGATTTCTTTCATTAGTGTCATAATTTTCTCTGTACAGTTCTTTTGTCTCCTTAGGTAAATTTATTCCTAGATATTTAATTATTTTTGTTGCAGTGGTGAATGGTATTATTCCTTAATTTCTCTTTCTGATTTTTCGTTGTTAGTATACAGAAACACAAGTGATTTCTGTGTAGTGATTTTGTTTCTAGCATCTTTGCTAAGTTTACTGATTAGCGCTAGTGATAGTCACTATCTTCAGGGTTTTCTATGTACAGTATCATGTCATCTGCAAACAGGGAGAGCTTTACTTCTTCTTTTCTGATCTGGAGTCCTTTTATTTCTTTTTCTTCTCTGATTTCTGCAGCTAGGACTTCCAGAACTACATTAAACAATAGTGGTAAAAGTTGACACCCTTCTCTTGTTCCTATTCTTAGAGGGAATGCTTTCAATTTTCACCATTGAGAATAATGTTTGCCATAGGCTTATCAAATATAGCATTAACTGAGTTGAGGGAGGTTCCTTCTTTGCCCAGTTTTTTTAAACAGTTTTAATCATAAATGGGTGCTGAATTTTGTCAAAGGCTTTTCCTGAATCTATTGAGATTATCATATGGTTTTTATCTTTCAATTTGTTAATATGGTGTATCAGATTGATTCACTTGCATATATTGAAGAATCCTTGCATGTCTGGAATAAACCCAACTTGATCATGGTATATGAGCTTTCTGATGTATTGCTGAATTCTGTTTGTTTGTGGTGAATTTTTTTCATCTATGTTCATCAATGATATTGGTCTGTAGTTTTTTTTTTGTGATGTTTTTTGTCTGTTTTTCACAGCAGGGTGATTGATGGTGGCCTCATACAATGATTTTGGAAGTGTTCCTTCCTCTGCAGTTTTTTGAAAGAGTTTTAGAAGAATAAGGATTAACTCTTCTCTAAATGTTTCATATAATTCTCCTCTGAAGTCATCTGCTCCTGGTCTTTTGTTTTTTTGGTAGATTTTTGATCACAGCTTCAGTCCAGTGCTTGTAATTGGGTTGTTCATAATTTCTATTTCTTCCTGGATCAGTCTTGGAAGATTGAACTTTTGTAAGAATCTGTTCATCTCTTCCAGGTTATAATAGTCTCTTGTAATTCTTTGTGTTTCTGCATTGCCTGTTGTAACCTCTCCTTTTTCACTTCTAATTTTGTTGATTTGATTCTTCTCTCTTTTTTCTAGATAAATCTGGCTAAAAGTTTGACAATTTTGTTTATCTTGTCAAAGAACTAGCTTTTAGTTTTATTAATCTTTACTATTATTTCTTTCTTTTTTCATTTATTTCTTCTTTGATCTTTATGATTTTTTTCATTCTACATACTTTGGTGCATTTGTGTTCTTCTTTTTCCAGTTGTTTTAGGTAGAAAGTTAGGTTGTCTTATTTGATGCTTTGGTTGTGGTAGTTTTGTTTTTATTTCTTGAGGTAGGATTGTATTCTTATAAACTTCCCTCTTAGAACTGCTTTATCTGTATCCCATAGGTTTTGGGTTGCTGTGTTTTCATTGTCATTTGTTTCTAGTTTTTTTTTTTTTTTTTTTTAATTTTCCTTTTTACTTCTTCAGTAGCATGTTGGTTATTTAGAAATGTGTTGTTTAATCTCCATGTGTTTGTGTTTCTTACAGATTTTTTTTTTCTTTTTGTTGATATCTAGTCTCATAGTATTGTGGTCAGAGATGATGCCTGACATGATTGCAATTTTCTTAAATTTACTGAGGTTTGATTTGTGACCCAAGGTATGTTTTATCCTAGAGAATACTCCATGTGCATTTGAGAAGAAGGTGTATTCTTCTACATTTGAATGGAATGTTCTGAAGTTATCAATGAGATCCATGTCATCTAATGTATCATTTAAGATTTGTGTTTCCTTATTAATTTTCTGTTTTGATGATGTGTCCTTTGGCACGAGTGGGGTGTTAAAGTCTCCTACTATTATTGTGTTCCTGTAAATTTCTCTTTTTATGTTTGTTAGCATTTATCTTATGTACTGAGGTGCTCCTATGTTAGGAGCATTCAGTTCAGTTCAATTGAGTTGCTTAGTCGTGTCCAACTCTTTGCAACCCCATGAATTGCAGCACACCAGGTTTCCCTGCCCATCACTAACTCCTGGAGTTCACTCAGATTCACCTCCATTGAGTCAGTAATGCCATCCAGCCATCTCATCCTCTGTTGTCCCCTTCTCCTCCTGTCCCCAATCCCTCCCAGCATCAGGGTGTTTTTCACTGAGTCAACTCTTCGTGTGAAGTGGCCAAAGTACTGGAGTTTCAGCTTTAACACCAGTCCTTCCAATGAACACTCAGACCTGATCGCCTTTAGAATGGACTGGTTGGATCTCCTTGCAGTCCAAGGGACTCTCAAGAGTCTTCTCCAACATCACAGTTCAAAAGCATCAATTCTTCGGTGTTCAGCTTTCTTCACAGTCTAACTCTCACATCCATACATGGCCACTGGAAAAACCATAGCCTTGACTAGACAGAACTTTGTTGGCAAAGTAATGTCTCTGCTTTTGAATATGCTATTTCTGTTGGTCATAACTTTCCTTCTAAGGCGTAAGGGTTTTCTAATTTCATGGCGCAGTCACCATCTGCAGTGATTTTGGAGCCCCAAAATATAAAGTCTGACACTGTTTCCACTGTTTCCCCATCTATTTCCCATGAAGTGATAGGACCATTGCCATGATCTTCCTTTTCTGAATGTTGAGCTTTAAGCCAGCTTTTTACTCTCCACTTTCACTTTCATTCAAGAGGCTTTTTATTCCTTCACTTTCTGCCATAAAATGAAAATCAAAACCACAATGAGCTATCACTTAATACCTGTCAGAATGACTTTTATAAAAAAGACAATAGTTAGCAAGTTTGGTGAGCATGTGGAGAAAAGGGAACACTTGTGCACTGTTGGTGGGGCTGTATTGGTGTTTTGACAATAAAAATCAGCACTGGGCTCCTCAAAAATTAAAAACAGAACTGTCATATATCCAGCAGTCCCACCTCTGGGTATATGTCCAAAGGAAATGAAATCAGGTTCTCGAAGAGCACTCCCATGTTCATTGCAGCATTATTCATAATAGACAAGATATGGGAAAACAAAAACAAAAACTTATGTGTTCGTCTACAGATGAATGGAGATTTTATACACATATAATACACATGATGGAATATTATTCAACCATGAGTTAGACGAGTATCCTGTTATTTGTAATGGATGGCCCTTTAAGACATTATGCTAAATGAAATAAGTCAGATGGAGGGAGATTAATACTGGAAATCTCACTTATGTATGTGAGAACTAAAAAAGCCAAACTCATAGAAACAGAGACCAAAACTGTGGTTGCCAGGGCCAGGTGGATGGCAGAGATGATGAGATATTGGTCAAAGGGTACAAACTTCCAGTTACAGATGAATAAATTCTGGAGATCTAATGTATAGCACTGGTACCATAATACACTTTTATTTACATTTTAATCTTTTATAGATTTAGTTGCTATCCTTTTTCAATACTCAGACTGTCTTAATTGAAGCAATGTCATCATATCTTAAGGAAATTTATTTTCTCATCTTTTGATGATATATAAATGAGAACCCTGACATTTTTTCATCCTGAGTAGTGACATTTTATAAAATGTCAAATGAAGTGTTCATATATTCCAGCTATCTATGTGCATATGGTAAAACTACTCTGGGTTAAAGCTATCATCATTCATTCATTCCTTGATTATTATTTTGAAAGGCTCATATGTACTAGGATTTGGGGTGGATGATCTGGACACAATGACAAGTACATATGGTAACTATTCTCAAGGAAATTTCAGTGTATTTGGAAAAACCCCTGTCATACAATACATATTTATCGAGTGCCTAATTATTAGGTGCTGGCCATTATTCTAGGTACTGAAATACAATGATGACTGAAGCGGCATATTTTCTTTCCCTATGAGACTCATTTCTTAGTGGGTAGAGAGGTAAACAAGTGAGAATCAACAGCAACAAGAAGTAATGTGTGCAGTTTATTACATAAAATAGATTAAAGGGTTTTATTTTTTTTTCATTGCTCTAGAATTTTTTTTTTATTTTTTAAATTACAATACTGTATTTATTTTGCCATACATTGACACGAATCAGCCAAAGGTGAACACAGTCTCCCAATGCCGAAGCCCCCTCCCACCTCCCACCCCACATCCTCTGCTTGAATCATCCTGTGCATCAGCCCCATGCATCCTGCATCCTACATTGAACATAGATTGGCGCTTCGTTTCTTACAGGAAAATATACATGTTTCATTGCCATTCTCCCAAACCATCCCACCCTTTCCCTCTCCCTCAGAGTCCAAAAGTCCACTCTATACCTCTGTGTCTCTTTGTTGTCTCACATATAGGGTCATTATTACAGTCTTCTAAATTCCATATATATGTGTCAGTGTACTGTATTGGTGTTTTTCTTTCTGGCTTACTTCACTCTGTATAATCGGCTCCAATTTCATCCATCTCATTAGAACTGAGTCAAATTTATTCTTTTTAAGGGCTGAGTAGTATTCCATAGTGTATATGTACCACAGCTTTCTTATCCATTCATCTGCTGATGGACATCTAGGTTGCTTCCATGTCCTGGCTATTATAAACAGTGCTGCAATGAACATTGGGGTACATGTGCCTCTTTCAATTCTTGTTTCCTCGGTGTGTATGCCCAGCAGTGGGATTGCTGGGTCATAAGGAAGTTCTATTTGCAATTTTTAAAGAAATCTCCACACTGTTTTCCATAGTGGCTGTACTAGTTTGCATTCCCACCAACAGTGTAAGAGGGTTCCCTTTTCTCCACATCCTCTCCAGCATTTATTGCTTGTAGACTTTTGGATCGCAGCCATTCTGACTGGAGTGAAATGGTACCTCATTGTGGTCTTGATTTGCATTTCTCTGATAATGAGTGATGTTGAACATCTTTTCATGTGTTTGTTAGCCATCCGGATGTCTTCTTTGGAGAAATGCCTATTTAGTTCTTTGGCCCATTTTTTGATTGGATCATTTATTTTTCTGGAGTTGAGCTGCATAAGTTGCTTATATATCTTTGAGATTAGTTGTTTGTCAGTTGTTTCATTTGTTATTGTTTTCTCCCATTCAGAAGGCTGTCTTTTCACCTTGCTTATAGTTTCCTTTGTTGTGCAGAATTTAGAATGCAGAGAGAAAGATAGTGCACAGTATTAGATAGGCTAGTCAGGAAGTTTATGTTAAGACTTTGAAAAGATCTGAAGGAAGTGAGGGCTTAAATTAATCAGATATCTGAAGAAATAATGTTCTAAGCAGAGAGAGGTTAATGGTTTGAAAGAGGTTAAGTTTGTTCATGGCAGGCTCTTGGTATGTGTTTAGGGCAAGAGACCAGTGTAAACAGATATGTTTGAACAAAGGAGAAAGAAATAGAAGAAGTCAGAGTGGTAAACAAGGGACTGGTGCAATAGGTCATTTTTGGCTTTGACTATGAGTGAGATATTTTGAGCACAGGAGGCATAATACTATGATTTATTATAGTAATAAATAAATTGGGAGCCTCAATGATTGGGAGCCTCAATCTGGATGTGTACACAAAATACAAAAACATGCAAATAAAGATGCATACAATGCTACTGTAAATATTGGAGCATATGTGTCTTTTTTTTGATTATGATTTTCTCTGGATATATGTACAACAGTGGGATTCCTGGGTCATATGGTAGATTTATTCCTAGTTTCTTAAGGACTCTCCATAGTGCTTTCCACAATGGCTGTATCACCAACAGTGTAGGAGGGTTCATTTTTTCCACATCCTCTCCAGTATTTATTATCTGTAGATTTTTTTGATGATGGGCATTATTTCTGGTGTGAGGTGACACCTCATTGTAGTTTTGATTTGCATTTCTCTAATAATTAGTGATGTTGAGCATCTTTTATGTATTTATTGGCTATTTGTATGTGTTTTTTTTTTGAGAAATGCTCACTTTTTGATTGGGCTATTTGTTTTCCTAATGCTCACAGTAGCAGTATATACCATAGCCAGGACATGGAAGCAACCTAGATGCGGTACATATATCAATGAATAAAGAAGATGTGGTACATATATACAATGGAATATTACACAGCCCAAAAAATGAACAGGTTTGAATCAGTCCTAGTCAGATGGATGAAACTAGAGCCTATTATACAGAATGAAGTAAGTCAGAAAGAGAAAAAAAAGTATCGCATATTAATGGATATAAATGGAATCTAGAAAATGATGTTCATGAAGCTATTTGCAAAGAAGGAATGGGGACACAAATGTAGAGAATGGACTTGTGGACACAGTGGAGGGGAGAGAGTGGGATAAATGGAGAAAGTAGCATCAACATATATACAGTATCAGGTGTAAGATGGATAGCTGATAAGAAGTTGCTATGTAGCACAGGGAGCCCAGTCTGGGGATCTATCATGACCTGGAGGGATGGGATAGTGGGGAGGGGAGAAAGGCTAGGAAGGGAGGAGATGTATGTTATTTATGACTGATTTGTGTTGTTGTACAGCAGAAAACATGAAGGAGGGCATGGCAATCCACTCCACTGGATTCTTGCTTGGAGAATCCCATAGACAGAGGAGATTGGCAGGCTATAGTCCATAGAGTTGCACAGAGATGGAGACAACTGAAGCAACTTAGCACATATGAATGCATAGCATAAACCAACACACTATTGTAAAAGGTGTTTTTTTTTTTATTTAAATAAATGAAGTGTTTACTAAAAATAAAAAAATTGCATATACCCCAATGTTATTATTATAATGGGACATGGCAGAGAGGTAACTCAAGGGAAGAGGCATTACCTCTTTCTCTTCACAGGGATTAGGGAAGACCATGCCTTTCCCCTTTAGTCACATGATACAGTAATAATGACTTTTTCAAAAACAGTTTTCTCCTGTGAAGTCCATAAAGGCAGAGCCTTGTCTGTCTTGCTCTCCAGAGTAATCTGTGTCCCTTGCACATCATCTGTCATATATAAATTAGTTTTGAAGTATGATCATAATAAGAGTTATCCAGGAGTTGGAGCAGTGACTTTTGAGATAGAGGAAATGACATGCAGGTGGACTCTGCATGGCACTTGATTTCACCCTCTATGCAATGATGGCACTGGATTGAAAATCTTTATTTATTTTGACTGATTCCTTTTTTCAACTATGGGTATGACAGGGTCTTTTCTTTCAGGTCAATTAAAATTAATACTTATTTTCTTATAAGATATATCAAGTACTTTAAGTAAAATTATGACTGTATCTGTTGTATTTTCCTTCTTTAGACTACATCTCCTTCTTAAGGCTAGATCTCCCTGAGGGAACAAAACTAACCACTCCCATTTCAGTACCATTCCTATACTGATGCCTTAAATATGTCTCCAGCTTCTATTTTGTCCTGAGCTCCAGGTCCACAGATACAACCAAATCTCAAATATTGTCAATTTATTATTACCACACTTCGTAAATATTGACCTGCTCCCCTAACCTGCTTTGTTCTCTGTTTCTTTGAATAGCACTAGAACTACCCCTAAAGAACCCGAGCTTTAACTCAATTCCTTCCTTCTCTTTGGTCCACACTTTCAATCACTAAATCTTGTGCATTCTAGTCCTAGCTGGTTGGTGAACTTATCACTTCTTTCTACTCTTACTGCCAAATTTCTTTGGGTCCACCATCAACTCCGGGCAAGATTACATTATCGACCTAGCATTTTTGTCTGATTTCAACTTCCTCCACACTTCTGCCAGCATACTGTTTATAAAATGCAAATCTGACATTGATATTCTCCTTCTGAATGCATTCTATGGCTTTCTGCATAAGAGTTCCTTAATTGGCTATATTATATGCTTTTCCTTCTTTCTTAAATGCAGAACTACAAATGTATTCAGGAAGGCTCCTTAAAGAATATAGACTCAGAAAGGAGGTGTACATTTTTGCCATTCTTCCTTTTTGTGCCTATAAGATGGTTATGATATTGGAACTTAGCCAGTTATTTTGGACTTGAGGCTATGAGGTTAGAAGCCATGTAATATACTAAAGATTTTAGATAGGGCTACAGAAAGGCAACATGAGTCCTTGATGTCTATGGATTGGTTATACCAGTTGTGGTCTGACTACTCTCAATCTTTTTCATGTGAGAGAAACAGAATTTAATTTAATCTTATTTATTCACATATTTGTTTTTTCATTACACGTAGCCATTTATAGTTCTAATTGTAGGATGAGCTGTATAATTTGTGGAAGAGAGTAAAAATTGAAAAAAAAAGCAGAGAATCTTCTTTAAAATAATTAAGACTTTCAAGGTGCAAATATCAGAGCTTTAAAACAAGCAAGGGTACGTTTTAAGCCCACATCCTCATGTGAGATAGCTGTCAAAAACCCATCAAATCAGACCTATTTGACTGAGAGACACCTATTGCTCTTTGGATCAAAGTCCTTAGAATACTTTACCAGACTCTTTGAAATCTGGTATTTGCTTTCCTTTCCAGATTCCTCTCTCATCACTTTCCATCTGTGATGCAATCATAATGAATTATTGTCAGTTTCCTTGCACTCCCAGGATATGTCTTTGCAACCAATCTCACCTTATATTCTTCATCTGGCTAATATCTATCCAGTTTGAATGTTTCAACTTTGAGGTCACTAATTTTTGGGAAACTTTTCTGACTTTCCAAGTCTAACTTAGATGTCCCTGACTTGAACTTGAATTGAACCTTATACTTCCTTTAATTTATGTACTCATGAAATGTGGTGTTATTAATTATGCTACATCCAACTATACTGAAATCTTTGTGAATGAAACATGTGTCCCTTGTTCAACCTCATATTCTTTATACCTAACAGTATATAAAACATAGAAGGTGCTCAAATATTTAGTATTGGATTTTGAATGAAAGACACATGCTAAGAAAGGGAAGATTCTGGATTTTATTTCTAGGTCTAAGAAATTAGTGCCTACTTTTTCAACATGCAAATCTAAATTTGAGAGTAAACAAGTAAAACAGATGAAAATTTTTAGCCTTTGAAAGGTAGAGTGTGTAATGTCAGGAACATAGTAAATATTCAAAGTATAGTGCGGGCGAAAAAGACACTGTATATTTCCATTTGTAGTACTCAGCATGTGAAGCGTCATGTTAGCCCTTATAACACTGAGCATCTAAAGAACCGGGATTAATATTTTTAAAATGTGGTGTATAATGTAATACAATGTCTATAAACCTCTCAATAAGTCATATTCATTTAAGAGACATTTTCAGTCCATGAAAGGGTTTTCATGTGCATAAACACATGGCAAACTTCACAAAGTTGGGAAGTGTCTTATGGAGTAAATTAAAGCCAATGTAGCCTTCATTGCCATGTTAGATGAATTTAGCATTTATAGATCCAAAGTAAATGAATAAAGCTGGCCAATACCTTATAAAATGTGCAGAAACATGTTCTTTTTTGTCTGGGTATATAGCATTATTACTTTAGGACCTTAAAATGACCATTTTTATGATATTAAATAAGATATATTCCCTTACTTACTGGATTTATTACACATATCAAAAGAGTTGGTTCTAGCTAGAAAACACAGGTTTCTTCTTTATCATTTAAACATTTTATATGAATCTCTGACTGCTTGGAACTCATGATAAAATTTCAAATCATTTTACAATAACTTCTGAAATCACGTTTTGGCTAATTGTAGAATGAGAGTGTAGGCGTGTGTGTGTGTGTGTGTGTGTGTGTGTGTGTGTATTGGTTACACATGGTTTGGGGTTGGTTTGAAATACAGAAGTTAGTTATTTTAACTTTTTAAAATTTGTTTCCATTAATTTACTTCCTTTGAGTCTGATTTATCTTTCAATTGTTTGGTTTAATTGCTTGCTTTCTCTCTTTGTCTCCTAATAGGTTTTAGTTCTATTTTTAACTAACCTGTTACCTGCTTCCCCCTTAAAGTATTTCTTTCCATTTGTTCCTTTAGATGTTTTACCTAACACATTTCTTTTCACCACTAAGGATTTTGGAAGATGCATTTCTTTGCAGACATATGACACTTGGGTTTCTCTTTGCTCAAGCTCCCTCTTCTGTTTACTTTCTTATCTCTTGTTTGGGTCTTTATAATCTGTTTTTCACTCCCTTTTCCTCAACTGCCTTTTGAAGTTCACCTTTTATTATATCTTTCCCATTTTCTTCCTCCAATCTCACCTTATCCCACCACCCTCCTGCCTTTTTTTTTTTTTGCTTTTGAACAGTGAGGCATAAGGAAGATTCTGAGCTAGGAATCCAGAGAAAGCTAGGTTGAAAATGGGCTAACTTATTTAATTAGAAGAATACCCCTTTATGAAATAGTATATTGCCTTTATATTACACACTTTAAACCAGAAGTAAATATAGTTACCTTTTCTGGAACTACATTATGCTATTTTTATAACTAATTCTCAATATTTATATGACTATGTATTTTATTGAGAATATTCTGTTATTTTAATACTGAGTTCTTAATTTGAGTAAGTTAAAAACAGAAATACCCAGAATAAAATTCATGGACTTGCTTACCAAGTAAAGGTTCTTGGGGCTTTATGAGCAGATTCACAACACAATCTCTGCATCAGTCAAAGAAAGGCTATTGTCTTTTCAGGTCCCGTTGAACAAAAAGGAAGCCCAACATTTTGTTCAATTCTTAGATAATGGAGACAGTTTTTGCCCCACTTGGGCATTCTCTTTGGTTCTTTATGTGAACTAAGATGTCTACAGTATCTTTCGAGAAGAACTCAAACCCTCTGGCTGCAGAGGAAGCATTCTACCAAGATGTGGCACAATTTTTACCATTGGAGTCAGATAACCCAGTGAACTCTTGACAGTGTAAGTATCTGAAGTGCTTTTTCCATGTGGAGACTTCATAAAAGAAAGACATCCTTAAATAAAGCCTTAAGATTTGGATTCATTATTTCCCCTACAAATATTATTTTTCTTACAAATATTATTTCCCTTACAAATATTATTTCCCATCCATATACTCTAAAAAAAAATTGTTATTAGCCTGCATGGTTGGTTTCTGATGAGAGCTCTCTTCTACACTTCAGATGACTATTTTCTTACTGTGTTTTCACATGGCAGAGAGCAGAGAGAAAGAGAATACTCTGGTAGCTCTTTAAAAGGTCGCTAATCCCATTGTGAGCCACGTCATCTCACTCTAATTACCATTGTGTTGGAACTTGGAGCTTCAACATAGGAATTTGCAAGGACACAAGACAGTCCACAAGAGCTTGTTAATATGCTCTCATCAAAACTGATTCCTTGATACAACACTCATTAGTGGTGCAGAAATAGAACCAGTCAAACTGACTTTTCTCAAGCAGCTTGCTATCATCTGAATGTTTATTCCCCATGAAATTCATGGGATGAAACTTTATTGCCCAATGTCATGGAATTAGGAGTAGGGTGTTACTAGGTCATGAGGGGACAGCCATAGTGAGTGGAATGACAGAGGCTTAATGCTTTTAGGAAAGAGACTGTACAGAGCTCTCTGGCCCCTTCTGCCATGCGAGGATACAATAAGAACTCTACAACTTTGAATGGGGCCCTCACTTGACCCCACTAGCACCTGATCTCAGACTTCTAGACTCCAAAACTGTGAGAAATAAATTTCTGTTATTTATAAGCTATCCAGTCTGTGGTATTTTGTTATAGTAGCACGAATGAACTAAGATAGAGTCCTTCCAAAGTCAAGGATTGAACTCATTCATCTAAACAGAGTTGGGAACACTAAGTCCAACAAGCTATCTGACAGGCCATGTGGGAGGCAGTTCAACCTATGTATCCCAGCTGCTGCATGCCACATGTGGAAAAAATGTGAATAACTAACAGTATTTTCTTTGCCGCACATATCATGTGCACCTAGAACTGTGGTGTGTCTTTTATAGAAGCCAGGATTAGTTTACCTCCACCAAAATGGTAACTTTCATTCTTGGGAAGCCAAAGGAGTTTCCAAGTGTTCAGTAAATACAACCAGTAGAATATGCAGCCTTCTATAGGAATATGAAGCCAAAAAATTAAAGGATGCTTGCTCCTTGAAAGAAAGCTATGATGAATCTAGACAGTGGATTAAAAAGCAGAACATCATTTTGCCAACAAAGATCTGTATAATCAAGCTATGATTTTTCCAGTAGTACATGAGAGTTGAGTGCTGAAGAACTGATGCTTTTGAATTGTGGTGCTGGAGAAAACTCTTGAGAGTCCCTGGGACAGAAAGGAGATCAAGCCTGTCAATCCTATAGAAAATCAATCCTGAATATTCACCTGAAGGACTGATGCTCAGGCTGAAGCTACAAGTACTTTTGCTACTGGTACTAAGAACCAACTCATTGGAAAAGACCTTGATGTTGGGAAAGATGGAGGGCTAGAGGAGAAGGGGGTGACACAGGATGAGATGGTTGAATGGCATCACCTACTCAAAGGACATGAGTTTGAACAAACTCTGAGAGAGGGTGAAGGACAGATAAGCTTGGCATGCTGCAGTCCATGGTGTCACAGAGTCAGACACAACTTAGCAACTGAACAATAGTGAGCAATAAAACTATGTCTGAAAATGACTACCCTTAGTTTAAAAAGAGATAATTAGAGGAATAACTAATTCATTACTTAAACATACTCAGAAAGTATCCCTATCTTTGTAGTCATCCAATTAGAAAAGGTGGTATGAAACATTTCCCAGAATTTGTTAAGCTGAGGTCTGGAAGGAAGAATTCTTCATTGGCCATCAGGCTATTAATATAAATTTCTGAAGTCTTCCTCTTTGCAGACCACACACCATCCTTATTTCTCTCATAGAGTCCTCTTATATTGACCATCCTTTCTATTTAGGGTCTCAGTAGTTTTCCAAACTCTATTCTCTTCCCATCACATCTTTTTGCTTCCTTTATATTTCTACATTTTCAACTACCACCTATAACCAACCTAGTGTTCATAACTTTCTTAGTTCAGTTGCTCAGTACTGTCCAACTCTTTGTGACTCCCTGATCTGCAGCACACCAGGCCTCCATGTCCATCACCAACCCCTGGAGCCTATACAAACACATGTCCATTGAGGGTGATGCCATCCAGCCATCTCATCCTCTGTCATCCCCTTCTCCTCCTGCCCTCAATCTTTCCCAGAATCAGGGTCCTTTCCAATGAGTCAGCTCTTCACATCAGGTGGCCAAAGTATTAGAGTTTCAGCTTCAACATCAGTCTTTCCAATGATTGCCTTTAGGATGGACTGGTTGGATCTCCTTGCCTTCCAAGGGACTCTCAAGAGTCTTCTCCAACACCACAGTTCAAAAGCATCAATTGTTTGGCACTCAGCTTTCTTTATACTCCAATTCTCACATCTATACATGACTACTGGAAAAACCACAGCCTTGACTAGACAGACATTTGTTCGCAATAATTTTGTCTTATATGTTTTTCTTCTTCTACCCTATATAATCATCTTTCAGATACTTTATATAAATACCTCATTTAATTCTCACACTAATTACTTATGGCTTCTGCCATAATTGAAGAAGAACTAATGAAGAAGAACTAAAAAGCCTCTTGATGAAAGTGAAAGAGGGGAGGGAAAAAGTTTGCTTAAAACTCAACATTCAGAAAACTATAATCATTGCATCTGATCGCATCACTTCATGGCACATAGTTGGGGAAACAGTGGAAACAGTGGTTGACCTTATTTCTTTGGGCTCTAAAATCACTGAAGATGGTGACCACAGCCATGAAATTAAAAGATGCTTGCTCCTTGGAAGAAAAGTTATGACAAACCTAGAGAGCATATTAAAAAGCAGGGACATTACTTTGCCAACAAAGGTCCATCTAATCAAGGCTATAATTTTTCCAGTAGTCATGTATGGATGTGAGAACTGGACTATAAAGAGCATCGAAGAATTGATGCTTTTGAACTATGGTGTTGGAGAAGATTCTTGAGAGTCCCTTGCACAGCAAGGAGATCCAACCAGTCCATGCTAAACGAGATCAGTCCTGGGTGTTCATTGGAAGGACTGATGCTGAAGCAGAAACTCCAATCCTTTAGCCACCTAATGAGAAGAGCTGACTCACTGGGAAAGACCCTGATGCTGGGGAAAGATTGAAGGCAGGAGGAGAAGGGGAAGACAGAGGATGAGAAGGTTTAATGGCATCACTGACTCAATGAACATGAGTTTGAGTAAGCTCTAGGAGTTGATGATGGACAGGGAAACCTGGCATGCTATAATCCATGGGGTTGCAAAAAGTCAGACATGACTGAGTGACTAAACTGAACTGAACTAATCCTGTGAAGTAATTGTTTATCCCCAGAAGGTAAAACTGAGATCTGAATTTCAATGACCAAGTGGCAAAACCTAATTTTGAATCCATGTGTTATTTTTCCATTTCCCTAGTTATCTGTGTGACTTTTTAAAAAGTAAACCAGGATTGTGTGTTAGTCACTTGGTCATGTCTGGCTCTTTTTGACCCCATGGGCTTATAGACTACTAGCCTCCTCTGTCCATGGAATTCCCCAGGCAAGAAAACTGTAGTGGGTAGCCATTTCCTTCTCCAGGGGATCTTCCTAACCCAGGGATTGAACCTGGGTCTCCTGTATTGTGGGTAGACTCTTTACCAACTGAGTCTCCAGGGATTACCCCTGCTTAAAATCTATAATAAATGCATGATCACCTGTAGAAGAGTTTGGGTTTCTGTTCTGGATACAAAAGTTCTATAGTATGGACCTAGAATGGTTTTCCAGCAATTCTCCAATTCATAACCTCTGGTTAAATCATATGCAACTACTCACATTTTTCTGAAAAAAAAAAATCTGCTGTTTCTTTGCTTTTGTACATTTTATGTTCATTGTAAGGGATGCCCATTTCAGAACATTATTCATACAATAATCTTTTTTCTTTTACTCCAATTCTGTAAGTAATACCTAGGTAGCACATCTTAAATTGTGCTTTGTTGCTCAGTTGTGTGTGACTCTTTGTGAACTCTTGGACTGTAGCCTTCCAGGCTGTTCCTGAAATTTTTCAAGCAAGGATACTGGACTGGGTTGTGACTTTCTCCTCCAGGGAATATTCCAAACCCAGGGATCAAATTCATATCTTCCATGGCTCCTGCATTGTAGGTGGATTCTTTACCCATTGAGCCACTGGGAAAGCCCAGCATGACTTGAATTAGGTTCCCATATTATAGTATTTTTAATATGATGTTTATTTGTTTCTCTCTCCTACTATCATGTTGGTGCAAAAGTAATTGCATCTTCAAACCCTGAATTTTAAATTGTTATAACTAGTCTCAAAATAAGAACAATTACAATCAACACATTTTTGCTAATGAAAAATAACTTGGTTTATTCCTGTAGCATATAAATCTGCGTTTCAGATTTGTTGAATTCTTGGAAAGCATTTCCTACATCCTGTTGGCTGCGGAAGCTTTTCCCCTGAAAAAGTTGTCAAAATGCTAGAAGAAGGGGTAAAAGTTGGCAAGATGTCAGCTGAATATGGGAGGTGAGGCAAAACTTTGTAGCCCAATTCATTCAACTTCTGAAGCATGGTCACACGATGTGTGGTTGGGCATTGCTGTGGAGAAGAACTGGGCCCTTACTGTTGACCAGTGCTGAATGCAACCCTTGCTGTTTGCAGTGCACTTCATTGATTTGCTGAGTATACTTCTCAGATGCAATGGTTTCACCAAGATTCAAAAGCTGTAGTGGATCAGACACACAACAGTGACCACAACCTTAATTCTGGTGCATGTTTGGCTTTGGAAAGTGCTTTGGAGCTTATTCTCAGTCCAGTCACTAAGCTAGCTGTTGCTGGTTGTTGTAGAAAATCCACTTTTCCTTGCAAGTCACAATCCGATTGAGAAATGTTTCCTTGTTATTGCATAGGATAAGACAAGAATACACTTCAAAGTGGCGATTATTTTGACTTGCTGTCAGCTTATGTGGCACACACTTATCAAGCTTTCTCACCCTCCTAATTGTATTAAAAGCTGAATCACTATAGAATGGTTGACACTGATTTCCCAGGCAACTTCTTGTGTAATTGTAAGGTGATCAGCTTCAATGATGGCTCTCAATATGTCATTGTAAACTTCCAATGACCAGCCACTAGGGTCCTCATCTTTAAGGCTCTCATCCCCTTTATAAAACTCTTGAATAACTATTGCATTGTACATTCATTAGCAGTTATTGGGCCAAATGATTTGCTGGTGATGTGAGTTGTGTCCATTGTTTTATGAGCCATTTTTAACTTAGATAAAATTGCTTGGATTTTCTTTTTCCCTAAGATCATTTCCATAGCCCCAAATAAATATTTTTAAAAATCTAGATATAAATCACTAGGGAAAAAAGTGAGAAATACACATGAAAATTATGTATAATATAATCACATTTCTTAAGAATGTATTCCATTATAAACAGCAAAGTTCAACAGTGTAAAAAATACAATTATGTTTGCATCAAACTAACAGATTTTGAATCCATCAAAGAAAAGGATATAATCTAAATGCAATCTTCATTTAAAGCCTAGACACCTACTTATTTTATTAAAAATCAAGTAACCATGCTTTGACTTGGGACTTTGGTAAGTATGTTAACATATTTTCTGTTAATGTGATATTGTTGTTCAGTCACTTAGTCATGCCCCGCTCTTTGCTACCACATGGACTGAAGCATGCTAGGCTTCCCTGTCCTTCACCATCTCCTGGAGCTTGCTCAAGTTCATATCCATTGAGTTGGTGATATCATCCAACCATCTTATTCTCTGTCATTCCCTCTCCTCCTGCCTTCAATCTTTCCGAGAATCAGGGTCTTTTCTAGTGAGTCAGCTCTTTCCATCAGGTGGCCAGAGTATTGCAGCTTCAGCTTCAGCATCAGTCCTTCTAATGAATACTCAGGATTGATTTCCTTTAGGACTGACTGGTTTGATCTCCTTGCAGTCCAAGGGATTCTCAAGAGCTTCTCCAACACCAGAGTTCAAAAGCATCAATTCTTTGATGCTCAGCCTTTATATGGTCCAACTCTCACATTCATACATGACTACTGGGAAAACCATAGCTTTGATCATTCAGACTTTATCAACAAAGTAATGTCTCTGCTAACACTATGTAGGTGTGTCATAGCTTTTCTTCTGAAGAACAAGTATCATTTAATTTCATAGCTGAAGTCCCAATCTGCAGTGATTTTGGAACCCAAGAAAATAAGGTCTGTCACTGTTTTCATTGTTTCCCCATCTATTTGCAATGACGTTATGGGACCAGATGCCATGATCTTCATTTTTTGAATGTTGAGTTTTAAGCCAGCTTTTTCCCTCCTCTTTCCCTTACATCAAGAGACTCTACTTCCTCTTCACTTTCTGCCATTAGAGTGGTGTCGTCTGCATATCTACAGTTATTGATATTTCTCCCAGAAATCTTGATTCCAGCTTGTGCTTCATCCAGCCCAACATTTCTCATGATGTACTCTGTATATAAGTTAAATAAGCAGGGTGACAATATATAGTTTTGTCATACTCTTTTCCCAATTTTTATCCAGTTCATTGTTCCATGTCCAATTCTAACTGGTGTTTCTTTACTTGAACACAGGTTTCTCAGGAGGCAGATAAGGTGGTCTGGTATTCCCATATTTTTAAGAATTTTCCACTTTGCTGTGATTCACACAAAGGCCTTAGTGTAGTCAATGAAGTAGATGTTTTTCTGGAATTCTCTTGCTTTTTCCATGATCCAATAGATATTGGCAATTTGATCTCTGGTTTATCTATGTTTTCTAAATCCAGCTTTAACACTTGGAAGTTCTTGGTTCATGCACTGTTGAAGCCTGGCTTGAAGAATTTTGAGCATTACTTTGCTAGCCTGTGAAATGAGTAAAACTGTGTGGTAGTTTGAACATTCTTTGGCATGGCCCTTCTTTGGGATTTGAATGCAAACTGAACTTTTCTAGTTTTGTGGCCACTACCAAGTTTTCCACATTTGCTAGCATATTGAATGTAACACTTTAAGAGCATCATCTTTAAGGATTTGAAATAGTTCAACTGGAATTCCTTCATGTCCACTAGCGTTGTTCATAGTGATGCTTCCTAAGTCTCACTTTATTTTCCAATCTGTTTTCATATGAACTGAATAGAGCAAACATTAAGCCAAGCTAGGATCAGTATCAAGCTTTCCTGAATAGCTCAGATGGTTAAGAAACTGCTTACAATGCAGGAGACCAGTGTTCCATCCCTGGGTCAGGAAAATCTTTTGGAGAAGGGAATGGCTACCCGTTCCAGTATTCTTGCCTGGTCTGGAGAGTCTCATGGACTGAGGAGCCTGGCGGACTACAGGCAGGGTTCCAAAGAGTCAGACATGACTGAGTGAATAACACTTCACATTACATTACATTTACATTGTAGGATCTGTATCACAGACTGGGTTTCAGACAGCTCCGTCTTCAGCCCCTATTGTTTCTGGGGTTTTGGCTTGAGAGAAGCTAATTCAGAGATTTCCTTTAATGTGTAAGTGATTATGAGGTTATTTTAAGAGTGATGGAAAAATTGGCTTCAAGAAAATCATTACCATAGAAAATAAACCAAATAAAAGATGCAGATCTAATAATTTCATTAGTTTTCTGTTGTTAAGGTTCTTAGTTGTCTCCATTTAGGTGTGAATATTTTGTTAATAAATTCTCGTGGTGCCAAAACTAAAAATTTCATTGGCACAGCTTTTATTTTTAGAAATTTATTGATTTTATTTCCAGTTGGTTCTTTCCACAGTCTTCCCTGGGATAGACAAGTAAATAGAAACATGAGTTCTTGACCCTCAAGGTTTGCATTTAGTCCATTGCATTTCCAATACTCTTGATACAGAATATCATTAACTTAGGCTCCCTAAACACACTACTTTAACAAATATTCTTTCAGATGTAACAGGTATTAAGATAACTCTAGGGAATTCTCTGTATCTTTCTATTATAGTTCCCAGGTAGCAGATTTTAAAAGTTTCTACCCACACATGCCTCTGCTATGGTAACTTGTATTCTAGTAATAAGAAATATAAATTTGCATTTCAAAGTACTGCATTTGAACTATAAATGTCAAATGACCATTTTTATAGTCATTGTTAGAATATAACTTAGTATATATACGTGTGTGTGTGTGTTTGCCTGCATAAAATCTAGAAGACATTAAGGACAATTTATTCTCAATCTTTTTTTTTTTTTGAAAAGAAATTTCTCAGGTTAATGAGAAAGTACCATCTCTATGGGTTTTTACTTATTCATTTACATTTGAAACTATTGATGCTACGGTTGAGATCACCGAATGTGAATATAAATGTTTTTACATAGTTTTCTCTGAATATATTAAGGCTTAAGGTATATATTTAATTTACAAATATGAAATAAAAACCTACTTAAATTTTAAAAATAATAAAGTGAAAAGTTCTGATAAATGAATTTTTACTAAAGATTTGTTGGTGAAAATCAGTTACTAATTTTTTCCTTTGTGTTTCACAGAGAAGATCCTAGTATCACAAGAACACAGTGAATGCTATTTATGATGATACTGTGGCTTTAAAATATAATTTGCACAGGGAATAGGATTTTTGTTTACATTACATTTGCAATCTAAAAGGTCTAGAAATAATGCATGATACATAGTAGACACTCAAAAAGTATTTGTTGAAAGGATAAGTAATCATTTATTCACTATTAGGTCACTAGACAGAGAAGTTTAGAATATCAACCCCATAATTCAATGTATTCCCTTTTGCTTTTGCTTAATCATGTAGTCCTCCCAGGAGATACAGATTATTTTAATTCAAGCAAAGAATAAAGAGGCAGTCAATAAGGATTGCTTTTCTGGGAACAGAACAGTGAAAATGAGAACATTTTTACAAGATTAAGTAGGTTGATTGTTGTATTTTGGATTAGGATTGTTATTTTCCTGTCTCTTCATTTTTCTTACACAAGAAGCAAAAAGATAAAGTAGGGGAAAAAATGGTGTAAATATTCAAGTTCTCTTCTGGAATGGCTGAGGTCAGAGGTTGGAAATCCAATCTTAAAAGCAAATCTGAAGGATTCCCTTTGGCCAATCATTCACTTGCTTGTCTTCTTGGCTTTGCACTTTCTCCACCTTATAAATTACTCTCTAACACCCTCACACCCACCAAAGTGGATCTAGGCTTCAGTTAATCCTGGTATACTTAAAAACTACCTTTTAATTTTTAATCTGTAAAATTGTTAAGATTTAAACTTGTCTAAATGGTCCAAACTCCTCCCCTTTGACAAGTATAAAAATCCTTGAGAAAATTTTTAACAGATCATAATTTAGTTAAGATGACTTGAAACTTTGAATATTAGTAATTGGGGTGTAAAAAAGTTCTGCAGATTAATTGATGTTTAGATACCTTTAATGGTGACTTGCACTGACACGGCTGAAGAGGTTTAAAAAGAACTGCCTGGGCAGTGAGAAAGGGTTCCATTTCCTAGTACAGTGAAATTTCTTGTTATCTCTTGCTATCTCTTGCAGCTTTAATTCTGACTAATTATCACAAATCATTATTTTTTTCACTTGAAAAGTAATAAAACATCATGAGGAATCTATTTTGTAGCTATCTGGCAAAACAATTATTAGAATAATAATATGTCATAGGATACAATGTATGTGCAAACCTGTTTTCACCATGGTGTGTTCAATTCTTTTGGTGCTCTATGTGTGTTGTTTTCACTACCCATAATTGAGATTGTCATGACTTACTGTTTTCGAGGCTGGATGAGACAGTGTTATTTAACTCAAGCTTCCTTTTGCATTGCTCAGAAATTATATCTCATGGACAGTAACTAGGACAGTTTTGGGGGAAGCTTCCTCTTGTTTGCCATGTCTTTGTGGCAGATTTCTTAAGATTACATAGCTAGTTTCAGAATGTGGCATTTTAGTGGGTAAATGAATTATTTGTGAAGGAAGGTCACGTTGCAATGTATTATTGAAAACACTAAAGATGATGCAGTTTGCTGACTTTTTCTGAAAATAGTTATTTCTGAATATTTTAATATTAATTGAACCTGGAGTTTGTAATGGAAAGTGTTCAGACAATGGAAGAAAAGAACTGCAGTCTAATGAGGAAATGCTAGAAGGCAAGCTAGTTAGTGCCCATTGGAACTTCAGCCCACAATAGTACAAGTGCTTGTACTCTGTGTCAATATTAATTCACATGTTCCTGGCTTGACTTACAAAAGGCCAGAAAAACAGAATCCTCTCCTTAATCATTCTTATTTCAATTGCTATCTCTGTATGTCTGTGTGCATGTGTGCCTGTGTACACTTAGAAGTAGTTACTTAGTATTTCATATATACAATGACATTCTTAAAAGGAAAAAATCTGCTTGAGGTGTATTAGCAGTTAAGATTTTTCTACCCAGTGCTTCATTTCTCCCCTGCTTATCAATTTATTTTACTCTAAACCTCTGCTCTTTAAGCAACTACTAATGAGAGGTGATCCTCAGCAGGAAATAATACAGGAAGAGAAGGCAAACCCTGTTCAGTGTTATCCTCTCCAACTGACATCTGCTTAAATAACTTAGGTCAGGGAATCTCTGCTGCCTGGTTAGCAGTAGAATGAACTATGTGATGAGCAGACTCCATAACCTAAATTTCTACAAAGAAACAGATGTTTGTCAGTTATACTCCAGATACATACACTCATGTATTTCATAGGATTTCATTTTTGTGCTAACTTTGGGAATACACATACACAAATTTGATCTTTCTGAAATATTTCTATAAAAACATTCCATCTTCCTAAAATTATTCTGAAATATTAATTTTGCATATTGTGTTAGTAAACAGACTCAATAGGAGAGCAAGACAAGCCTTTTGTCCAGTATGAAATAATTTCCCTTCAGATATATACTCAAGGGTACACTGCACAGTTTGGTAAACTCATGTTACAGATCTGTAAAGATTACATCATTTTTCTAAAGACGTGTGATGTGCTTTCAGACTACAGAACTTGAATGAAGGGCTTGGCCTTTGTAAACCATGATTTTCCATCAATATCTATTTACAGGCCATGTTTGTATGTGTATGGACAATCTTCTGCAGCTATTGCTTTACTCCTTTCAGGATGCTGTACCAGAATACCACAGACAGTGTGGCTTATAAACTGAAACTTATTTCTCAGAGTTCAGGAGGGTGGGAAGTCCGAGATGTAGACACTGGCAGATTTTATGTCTGGTAAGGACCTGCTTCCTGGTTCATAGCCATCTTTACATTATGTCCTCTTATGACATGGCATAAGGAACACTCTGGAGTCTCTATTTTTATAAGGGCTGTATTCATGAGGGCACTGTCATGACCCAGTCACCTCCCCAAAGTCTCCTGGTCCAAATACTGTCACACTGAGGATTAGGTTTCAACAGATGACTTTGTGGGGGGTTGTGCGCGGGATACAAAAGTTCAATCTACAGCATTTATGAAAAAGACAAGTTTCTAGAAAAAAATTAGGCCATCTCTACCTGCTCAAGGATGCCGTCAAGGAACCAGCCCCCTTTCTTCCTATTCTACCATCTTCAGTATGGTTGTTGTAATTCCATGCATAATGCAGAAAGTTCAGGCATACATGGAGAGTTAGGAGCAGCAGAGCTGTTTCACTGGCAAGGAGTTGACTATATGGCCATCAGGAAAGTAGTGAAATTGAGTTTTAGCTTTTACAACCTCTAATAGCACTTGGGGGAAACCTCTGTCTTTCACAAGTCAACATGATTTTGTTCTTTTTGCCGTTTTAGAAATGACTTCTCTAGAAAGCAAGCATTTGTCCTTTAGTAGAAATGTTCCATTAAAGGCTGAAAAATATTGAAAAATAGCACATATAGCATAATTTACATATATTTATAATTTATAAAAATATGTTTGAGGTACAAAAAGAAAAAGTGACCCTGTAATGACAAGTGTTTATCACAGTGGAATCTGTGTACAGGATCTGCATACTGTACTATACTGCATACTTAGTATACCCTGCATACTAAGAGTCCAGGGCCTCTTAGCTCTAGAGACCTACAACATGGCATACTATTCTGTGTCCTTTCTCAGGGAAAGTTCCAACCGCAGTCTAGGAACACTGAAGAGCATGCAAGCCAACAAGAGTTTTATGTTCATAAAAACCAGAGAACATGATTCATTAATGTACTTACAAGATCTAAAAAGGAGCCAAAGATGTGTCCCTTATTTCTCCACAGAGAAATCCATCAGCTTTCTTTATTCAAGAGCTCAATTGCCAAAAAGTTTTCTGTCTACTCCAAATGTTAGTTACTCAGTAGTGACCAAAGAATAGCAGTTGAAAATATATTCCTAAAATATGTATCCTGTCGTTAGTATTTTCTGAGGCTTTAGACATTTCTTTGCTTCTGTGTTACTTTGTAGCATAGTATGCTTTTAGAGTAAGCTGCATCTGAGAAGACCAATAACATTTAAGAACAAATAATTTTGAAGCTGGAATAAATTTCAAGACAAATTTGTGAAACTTTTCTGTCTTCTGGTAGGCATGTTTATATGACACTCACTTTGAGGAAGTTATCCTAAATTGAGTCAGTTCAGTTGCTCAGTCATGTTGGACTCTTTATGACCCCAAGAACCGCAGCTAGCCAGGCCTCCCTGTCCATCACCAACTGCCAGAATCTACTCAAATCCATGTTATTGAGTCAGTGATGCCATCCAACCATCTCATCCTCTGTCGTCCCCTTCTCCTCCTGCCCTCAATCTTTCCCAGCATCAGGATCTTTTCAAATGAGTCAGCTCTTTGCATCAGGTGGCCAAAGTATTGGAGTTTCAGCTTCAACATTAGTCCTTCCAATGAACACCCAGGACTGATCTCCTTTAAGATGGAGTAGTTGGATCAACTTGCAGTTCAAGGGACTCTCAAGAGTCTTCTCCAACACCACAGTTCAAAAGCATCAATTCTTCAGTGCTCAGCTTTCTTTAGTCCACCTCTCATATCCATACATGGCTACTGGAAAAACCATAGCCTTGACTAGATGGATGTTTGTTGGCAAAGTAATGTCCCTGCTTTTAATACGCTGCCTAGGTTGGTCATAACTTTCCTGCCAAGCAGTAAGCGTCTTTTAATTTCACGGCTGCAATCATCATCTGCAGTGATTTTGGAGCCCCCCAAAATAAAGTCAGCCAGCCATTGTTTTCACTGTTTCCCCTCTTTCTCCATCTATTTGCCATGAAGTGATGGGACCAGATGCCATGATCTTCATTTTCTGAATGTTGAGCTTTAAGCCAACTTTTTCACTCTCCTCTTTCACTTTCATCAAGGGGCTCTTTAGTTCTTCTTCACTTTCTGCCATAAGGGTGGTGTCATCTGCTTATCTGAGGTTATTGATATTTCTCCCAGCAATCTTGATTCCAGCTTGTGCTTCCTCCAACCCAGTGTTTCTCATGATGTACTCTGCATATAAGTTAAATAAGCAGGGTGACAATATACAGCCTTGATGTACTCCTTTTCCTATTTGGAACTAGTCTGTTGTTCCATGTCCAGTTCTAACTGTTGCTTCCTGACCTGCATACAGATTTCTCAAGGGGCAGATCAGGTGGTCTGGTATTCCTGTCTCTTTCTGAATTTTCCACAGTTTATTGTGATCCACAGAGTCAAAGGTTTTGACATAGTCAACAAAGCAGAAATAGATGTTTTTATGGAAGTCTCTTGCTTTTTGATGACCCAGTGGATGACAATTTGTTGTCTGGTTCCTCTGCCTTTCCTAAAACCAGCTTGAACATCTGGAAGTTCCTGGTTCACGTATTACTTGGCTTACAGAATTTTGAGCATTACTTTACTAGTGTGTGAGATGAGTGCAACTGTGTGGTAGTATGAGCAATCTTTGGCATTGCCTTTCTTTGGGATTGGAATGAAAACTGACCTTTTCCAGTCTTGTGGCCACTGCTGAGTTTTCCAAATTTGCTGACATATTGAATATGGCAGTTTCATAGCATCATCTTTCAGGATTTGAAACAGCTCCACTGGAATTCCATCACCTCCACTAGCTTTGTTCATAGCAATGCTTCCTAAATTCAGCATGACATTAATCATGGAGATTTATGGAGGAAAGTTCTAAATAATGATGAGAGGAGGAGGCAGTACTCAGTCCAGGTAGCAATATCAGTAAAGAGATAGCAACTTGATGTGAAGGCAGAGCTTAAGAGGCAGAGATTTTGGAAATCTTCTTTAAAGAAGAACATCATTAGTGAGACCTGACAACAGATAAATTGCCATTGTGTGTTTCATGAATCATGAATAATTGGATGAAAGGAAGGAAAGAAGAAAAGAAGGAAGGAAGAATGAAGGGAGGGAACTACAACTAGCAGTAGAGTCAAGAGCAAGCCTTTATTCCCAGTGCCAACAGTAAACCACTGTTTATGTAACAAGAGTGCAGACAAGGAGCAATAAAACAAGGACCTAGTTCTTCAGACTGTTCATTTGCTATTAGTAACTCAGCTGGTAAAGAATCCTCCTGCAATGCAGGAGACCCCAGTTTGATTTCTGGGTCAGTAAGTTCCCCTGGAGAAGGGATAGGCTACCCACTCCAGTATTCTTTCACTTTCCTGGCATCTCAGATGGTAAAGAATCCACGTGCAATGTGGGAGACCTGGGTTGGGAAGATCCCTTACAGGAGGGCATGGCAACCCACTCTAGTATTCTTGCTTGGAGAATCCCATGAACAGAGAAGTCTGGCGGGCTACAGTTCATGGTGTCTCAAAGAGTCAGAAATGACTAAGAAGCTAAGCACAAACAGAGGGCCATTTTAAGAGTCTTATTCAGAAGAATGATAAAGGGTATGTTCCCTGTTTAATTCAAAGACACCAGTTCTAATATATGAATTTCTGTCTAACCAGTGCATTTCTGAGTTTCTATCTGGAAACAAGACAAAAGAATCTGGGCCAATTTCCAATTATGAGAAGAATTCGCAAGAATTATTTTACCTGAAAAATGATCCAAGGATATTAAAAGGGGATACAGGGCAAAAGACTATTGGAAACCCAACAGTGATTCTGCTGGTGAAGTCTAAGTCAAGAAGGACTGGGCCAGAGTCTTCCTGGGGCTTTTCCTAGCAGAAGCAGAAATACTTAAAGATATTCTGAATATGTTTGCCTCAAATCAGGATTATCAGTATACTTGGCTTGACTCAGGTTCACTTGATTCTTCAAAAAATGTTTTTGTTCAAGTTAACCAATGCACAAAGTTTTAAAATTCAGGAATTTTCACAGGTTTTTAACAACAACAAAAGCCAGTGCCTGCCTTACTCCTCTTCATTTCTGATTCTTGCTTTATGGAGGGAGCTATTTTGAATATTTGTCCTAGTAATCACTTCCTTATTACTAAATATGTTTACACAATGTTCTGTGAGTTTGTAATTTTAATTCTAGATATTGTCTTTTATTTACCTTCCTTATAAAGGAGATGAGGATATAGCTTCTACATCAGTCCAATATTTCACTTCATATGTATTTGTCTTTTCACTGTCCTCCCAATACACCCACTGAGTACATAAAGTTATTATCCAAAGTATGCATAACTATTCATTGCAATAGCATCAACTGTTGCAGAGATGCAACAATTGCATCTCTGCAATTATTGCTCACAATTGAACCTTTTAGTGTATAAATATTATTATTTTTGCATAAGTTAAGATCACTTACATTTTCATTTCTTTAGCTTTCTGTATTTTATCATGAATTCACTCTCATATTCAAAATATGTTATTTTTTTTTTCCTAAAAGTTTCATTTTCATTTTAGTCTAACTCTTCTTTTGGAAACTTCTGTCCTCACTATAATAAGCACTTCCTTTTCACCTCCAGGATTCCCTTCACTTCCTGCCTAGCTTAAATCTCTGGTGTTTCCAGTTCCATGCCTTCTTACTCAATTACTTCTTCTATTCTGGTGGGATGTATATCTATCAATGCACTCTTGAAAAGCAATAGATGAGAGGTAAACACTTTTAGACCTTGCATTACTGGTATTTTTTTTTTTTAATATTCTTGACGATAAGATAGCTGGATATAAAATTCTAGTTTGGAAATTAATTCCTCTTGGAATTTTCAAGGTATGACTCAGCTGCCTCTTGTTTCCAGCATTGCTTTTATGACATATCAGTTCAGTTCAGTCACTCAGTCGTATCTGACTCTTTGAGACCCCATGAATTGCAGCACACCAGCCTCCCTGTCCATCACAAACTCCCGGAGTTCACTCAGACTCATGTCCATCGAGTCAGTGAGCCATCCAGAAATCTCATCCTCAGTCGTCCCCTTCTCCTCCTGCCCCCAATCCTTCCCAGTATCAGAGTCTTTTCCAATGAGTCAACTCTTCGCATGAGGTGGCCAAAATACTGGAGTTTCAGCTTTAACACCATTCCTTCCAAAGAAATCCCGGCGCTGATCTCCTTCAGAATGGACTGGTTGGATCTCCTTGCAGTCCAAGGGACTCTCAAGAGTCTTCTCCAACACCACGCTTCAAAAGCATCAATTCTTTCATGTTCAGCCTTCTTCACAGTCCAACTCTCACATCCATACATGACCACAGGAAAAATCATAGCCTTGACTAGACAGACCTTAGTCAGCAAAATAATGTCTCTTCTTTTGAATATGCTATCTAGGTTGGCCATAACTTTTCTTCCAAGGAGTAAGTATCTTTTAATTTCATGGCTGCAGTCACCATCTGCAGTTATTTTGGAGCCCAAAAATTAAAGTCTGACACTGTTTCCACTGTTCCCCCATCTATTTCCCATGAAGTGATGGGACCAGATGCCATGATCTTTGTTTTCTGAATGTTGAGCTTTAAGCCAACTTTTTCACTTTCCTCTTTCACTTTCATCAAGAGGCATTTTAGTTCCTCTTCACTTTCTGCCATAAGGGTGGTATCATCTGCATATCTACGGTTATTGATATTTCTCCCAGCAATCTTGATTCCAGCTTGTGTTTCTTCCAGTCCAGCATTTCTGATTATGTACTCTGCATATAAAAGTTAAATAAGCAGGGTGACAATATGCAGCCTTGACATACTCCTTTTCCTATTTGGAACCAATCTGTTGTTCCATGTCCAGTTCTAACTGTTGCTTCCTGACCTGCATACAGATTTCTCAAGAAGCAGATCAGGTGGTCTGATATTCCCATCTCTCTCAGAATTTTCCACAGTTTATTGTGATCCACACAGTCAAAGGCTTTGGCATAGTCAATAAAGCAGAAATAGATGTTTTTCTGGAAATCTATTGCTTTTTCAATGATCCAGTGGATGCTGGCAATTTGATCTCTGGCTCCTCTGCCTTTTCTAAAACCAGCTTGAACATCAGGAAGTTCATGGTTCACGTATTGCTGAAGCCTGGCTTGGAGAATTTTGAGCATGACTTTACTAGCATGTGAGATAAGTGCAATTGTTATACCTTATGCAACTGTTATACTTTATGAAGTATAACACAGTTCAGATGCTTCTCTTTTGAGAAACTTGTTTCTCTGGAAACTTTATTATTCTTTATCAGATTTTGTATTTTGAAACATCACTATGATGTATCTCAATGAGCATTTTTCTTCATCTCCTGGTATATTAGTTTGCTAGAATGGTTGTAAAAGATGCCACAGATTCAGTGGCTAAAACAATAGAAATGTATTTTCTTATGGTTCTGGAGGCTAGAAGTTCAAGATCAAGGTGCCAAAAAGTATAATTCCTTTCTAGGTCTCTCTCTTTTACTCACAGATGACTGCCTTTTAACTGTATTCTTACATGGTCTTTCCTCTGATCAAGTATGTCCCTAAGTGTCTTCTGGTATTCCTCTTATAAGGAAACCAGTCAGACTGGATTAGGTGCCATGCTAAGGATCTCATTTTAAATTAATCAATACTTGAAAATCTCTGTCTTCAAATACAATTACATTCTGAGGTACAATGGGTTAGGACTTCAGCATATGTTTGAGGGGACATAATTCAGCCCATAACACTTAAGGTAGTCCCCTTAATTCAGAGATATTTCCTTGAATTAATTTTTGTTAGCTTATGTTTGAACTATTTTACATGTTCTTTCTTTTTGAGGTTATTTTTTTGGATTCTGGACTTCCTAACTGATCTCATTCTGTAATTCCTTTCCAATTTCCCTCTGTTTATATTTTTATCCTTTTTAGTGCTGTTCTTAGGCTTTACTTTTCATATTCATTTGATTATCATATTATGTTTCTATTTTTTAACAGATGCTTTGTATTATCTGTATGTTCTATTTTTATGGACTTGCTTTAGTAATTTCCATTTCCCATAAAATACCATGAAATATTAGCTTTTAAAAATTCATGTCAATGTAAGGCAAAACCAATACAGTATTGTAAAGTAAAAGAAAAAAATAAATTAATTAATCTGTTCTTTGCATTTTTTTTCTTTTCCTCTTTTCTCTTATATTTAGAGTTTTTGTTAGATGAATGATCTTCTTTGGCTTTCCATACATATTTAGGAATAAGGTGCCATTGTCTAAAGTTAGTCTCATCAACTGGTCAGTTTAACTAATGGATGTTCTTTTGTATTTGTGCATTACTATTTTAGGTTTATTTTCCCCAGAGACTAATTCTCCAGTGTGTTTCCTATGGGATCTAAACCAATATATGATGACATTCTCAGGATTTTGTATACTGGATGACTAGGTACAGACAAGGAATCAGACTTGCACTTTATCTCCTTCCTCTGATGAATCTTGGACTCCTCCCCTCAGTTCTTCATTATGGTTTTTAGTCTAGAGTTTCCAGGGCTCAAACTCTTCAAAATAAACTCCATTTTTCTGTAGTTTATTCTAACCCCAGCCTTCATAACAGGATTTTCAACCCTTCCTATTTGTTTTTGTTTTTCACATATATTATAACTTTTATGTCAATTTAATGAGGTTTTATGAGGACTGGAGGAAAGCATAAGTGTTTAATCCACCAATCCACCAGAATCAATAAAGATTTTCTACTCAAGCCCCATAAAGGACAAGGGTGATGATAGAGCAGTGATTCTCAACCAGAGACACTTAATAATGTCTGAATACATTTTCATCATCAAAGGTAAAGAATGCTATACTGTTGGTGGGAATGAAAACTGACACAGCCACTATGGAGAATAGTATGGAGATTCCTTTAAAAACTAAGAATAAAATCACCATATGACCCAGAAATCCCACTACCAGGCATATAGAAAACCAAAACTGAAAAAGACACATGTAACCCAATGTTCACTGCAGATTCATTTACAATTGCTGGAATATGGAAGCAATCTAGATGTCCATCAACAAATGAATGGATAAAGAATTATGGTATGTATATACAATGGAGTATTACTCAGCCATAAAAGGGAACACATTTGGATCAGTCCTAATGAGGTGGATGAACCTAGAGCTTATTATACAGAATGAAATGTCAGAAAGAGGAAAACAATTATCATATACTAACACATACAATGGCACCCCACTCCAGTACTCTTGCCTGGAGAATCCCATGGATAGAGGAGCCTGGTGGGCTGCAGTCCATGGAATTGTGAAGAGTGGGACATGACTGAGTGACTTTACTTTCAGTTTTCATTTTCATGCATTGGAGAAGGAAATGGCAACCCACTCCAGTGTTCTTGCTTGGAGAATCCCAGGGACGGGGGAACCTGGTGGGCTGTGGTCTATGGGGTTGCACAGAGTTGGACAGAACTGAAGTGACATAGCAGCAGCAGCAACAACACATATATATGGAATCTAAAAAGATGGTATTGATGAACCTATTTGCAGATCAGCATTGGAGGCACAGACACTGAGAACAGACTTATGGACATGGGTGGAGTGGGGAAGAAGGAGAGGGTAGGAGGTATGGAGAGAGTAACATGAAAACATACATTACCATGTGTAAAATGGACAGCCAATGAGAATTATCTGTCTGACTCAGGGAACTCAAACCTGGGCTTGGTAACAACCTAGAGGGGTGGGATGCAAACTGTGTGGCTAAAACATCTCACTGATATTTACTGAAACATTATTATGCACAAGTTCAGTTCAGTTCAGTCGCTCAGTCATGTCTGACTCTTCGCAACCCAATAAATTGCAGCACGCCAGGCTTCCCTGTTCATCACCATCTCTCAGAGTTCACTCACACTCACGTTCATTGAGTCCGTGATGCCATCCAGCTGTCTCATCCTCGGTCGTCCCTTCTCCTCCTGTCCCCAATCCCTCCCAGCATCAGACTCTTTTCCAAGGAGTAAACACGTTGCATGAGGTGGCCAAAGTACTGGAGCTTCAGCTTTAGCATCATTCGTTCCAGAGAAATCCCGGGGCTAATCTCCTTCAGAATGGACTAGTTGGATCTCCTTGCAGTCCAAGGGACTCTCAAGAGTCTTCTCCAACACCACAGTTTAAAAGCATCAATTCTTTGGCGCTCAGCCTTCTTCACAGTCCAACTCTCACATCCATACATGATCACAGGAAAAACCATAGCCCTGACTAGACGGACCTTAGTCAGCAAAGTAATGTCTCTGCTTTTGAATATGCTAACTAGGTTGGTCAAAACTTTTCTTCCAAGGAGTAAGCGTCTTCTAATTTCATGGCTGCAGTCACCATTTGCAGTGTTTGGAACCTGTTACCACTGTTTCCCCATCTATTTCCCATGAAGTGATGGGACCAGATGCCATGATCTTAGTTTTCTGAATGTTGAGCTTTAAGCCAACTTTTTCACTCTCCTCTTTCACTTTCATCAAGGGGCTCTTTAGTTCCTCTTCACTTTGTGCCATTAGAGTGGTGTCATCTGCATATCTGAGGTTATTGATAGTTTTCCCAGCAATCTTGATTCCAGCTTGTGTTTCTTCCAGTCCAGCGTTTATGATTATGTACTCTGCATATAAGTTAAATAAGCAGGGTGACAGTATACAGCCTCGACATACTCCTTTTCCTATTTGGAAACCGTCTGTTGTTCCATGTCCAGTTCTAACTGTTGCTTCCTGACCTGCATACAGATTTCTCAAGAGGCACTTCAGGTGGTCTGGTATTCCCATCTCTTGAAGAATTTTCCACAGTTTATTGCAATCCACACAGTCAAAGGATTTGCTATAGTCAATAAAGCAGAAATACATGTTTTTTTGAACTCTCTTTCTTTTTCCATGATCCAATGGATGTTGGCAATTTGATCTCTGGTTCCTCTGCCTTTTCTGAAACCAGCTTGAACATCAGGGAGTTCATGGTTCACGTATTGCTGAAGCCCGGCTTGGAGAATTTTGAGCATTACTTTACTAGCGTGTGAGATGAGTGCAATTGTGTGGTAGTTTGAGCATTCTTTGGCATTTCCTTTCTTTGGGATTGGAATGAAAACTGATCTTTTCCAGTCCTGTGGCCATTGCTGAGTTTTCCAAATTTGCTGGCATATTGATTGCAGGTCTTTCACAGCATCATCTTTTAGGATTTCAAACAGCTCCACTGGAATTCCATCACCTCCACTAGCTTTGTTCGTAGTGATGCTTTCTAAGGCCGACTTGACTTCACATTCCAAAATGCCTGGCTCTAGATGAGTGATCACATCATCATGATTATCTGGGTCATGAAGATCTTTTTTGTACAGTTTTTCCATGTATTCTTGCCACCTCTTCTTAATATCTTCTGCTTCTGTTAGGTCCATACCATTTCTATCCTTTATTGAGCCCATCTTTGCATGAAATATTCCCTTGGTATCTCTAATTTTCTTAAAGAGATCTCTAGCCTTTCCCATTCTGTTGTTTTCCTCTGTTTCTTTGCACTGATCACTGAAGAAGGCTTTCTTATCTCTCCTTGCTAGTCTTTGGAACTCTGCATTCAGATGTTTGTATCTTTCCTTTTCTCCTTTGCTTTTCACCTCTCTTCTTTTCACAGCTATTTGTAAGGCCTCCCCAGACAGCCATTTTGCTTTTTGCATTTCTTTTCCATGGGGATGGTCTTGATCCCTGTCTCCCGTACAATGTCATGAATCTCATTCCATAGTTCATCAGACACTCTATCTATTAGATTTAGGCCCTTAAATCTATTTCTCACTTCCACTGTATAATCATAAGGGATTTTATCTAGGTCATACCTGAATGGTCTAGCAGTTTTCCCTACTTTCTTCAGCTTAAGTCTGAATTTGGTAATAAGGAATTCATGATCTGAGCCACAGTCAGCTCCTGGTCTTGTTTTTGTTGACAGTATAGAGCTTCTCCATCTTTGGCTGCATAGAATATAGTCAATCTGATTTCGTTGTTGACCATCTGGTGATGTCCATGTGTAGAGTCTTCTCTTGTATTTTTGGAAGAGGGTTTTTGCTATGACCAGTGCATTTTCTTAGCAAAACTCTATTATGCACAAGGTATATATAATAATTTACTTACTATAAATTAACTGAACTGTTTAATCTGATCTATTTATTTGTTAGGTACCATTTCAATAATGAGAAAATACAGCCATGGGGAAAAAATTAGTGTATTGCAAGAGATCTAACAGTTTTCAAAGCATGCTGCTGCTAAGTCTCTTCAGTTGTGTCTGATTCTGTTTGACCCCATAGACAGCAGCCCACCAGGCTCACCTGCCCCTGGGATTCTCCACGCAAGAACGCTGGAGTGGGTTGGCATTTCCTTCTCCAATGCATGAAAGTGAAGTCTCTCAGTAGTGTCTGCCTCTTAGCAACCCCATTGACTGCAGCCCACCAGGCTCCTCCATCCTTGGGATTTTCCAGGCAAGAGTGCTGGAGTGGGGTGCCATTGCCTTCTCCATTTCAAAGCATAGTCAAGAATTAAACTCAAGGATCCTGATTAAGCAACTACATTCTTAACCCTTCTCCTACTGCCTGGATGAAGAGCTTTATATATGTATAAATGTATGGAAGAAAACTGCTGAGAAGAGCTGATTTTGTTTCTTTTAAATACTATATGTATTCTTTCCAGAGCATTTCATAATTTTATAATGGAAACTAATATAATTAATCCCATTTATAAACTAAAGTTGCATATCACTCTTTTTCCTAAAATATGTATATGGCATAAATATTTCTCCTTAAATATGCTTAACTTCATGGATTTGCTTGAAATTCTTATAGGTTTAAATTTATAAATATTGACCTTAATTAATGAGGATTTATTTATTTTACATTAGGATAACCATGAGGTAGTAATAAAAGTTGCTTAGTCATGCCTGACTCTTTGTAACCCTATGGACAATACAGTCCAGGCTAGAATACTAGAGTGGGTAGCCTTTCCCTTCTCCAGGGGATCTTCTCAACCCAGGAATTGAACCCAGGTCTTTCACATTGCAGGTAGCTTCTTTACCAGCTGAGCCACAAGGGAAGTCCAAGAATACTAGAGTGGGTAGCCTATCCCTTCTCTAGTGAATCTTCCTGACCCAGGTGTTGAACCGGGCTCCCCTGTATTGAAGGCAAATTCTTTACCAACTGAGCTAACAAGGAAGCCCAAAACCTGGGCTCATCCTGGATAACCATAGCATTTTAACATTAACTGGCCTCCAGATATTAAAAATTATATAAATTTCTCATATGGACAGTATGTAAGGTTTACAACTTTCTGATATTCTATTCTGCAAAAACCCAACATTCTTGATCTGTTTCTTCATTTGTCATGGTATAGTAGAAAGGGAAGAAGTTTTGGGTAACAAGTATTTGAGAGTTTCAGTGTAAGAACTGTATTTCTTAGCTCTGTAACCTTCAGAAAGTTGCTGAACATCTCTGAATTTCAATTTTTCTCACTTTCAAAATGAGAAGAAAGCCTAAGTTATTGTTGTGCACAGGCTAAATTAAATAGAATAGGTATAAGGTCCCAGTTTACATTGCTATCAACTTACATCTACTCCTGTTTCTGGTCCACAACCATCAGTCAAATCACATTCCTGGGGAGAAAAAAATCTACTAAACCCTACCAGTCTGCTTTTAACTCTATTCTGTCAAGAATTAGGGATGGGGGGGATTCAGGATTGGGAGCTCGTATACACCCGTGGCGGATTCATGTCAATGTATGGCAAAACCAATACAGTATTGTAAAGTAAAATAAAGTAAAAATAAAATTTAAAAAAAAGAATTTTAGCCAAAATGATTAAAAAAAAAAAAAAGCCCACTTTTGGGAAGGCTCCACGAAGACAGTGAAAAATTGTCCAAAGTGGTATAGGGGTAGGAGTGAGGTGTCTAAACATGCAAGTGTTATATGTTCTGACTTTGCAGTTTCCCCATCCTTATACCTAGGAGTAAATACAGAACATAAAGAATGCTCAGAGAAAATGGTAATTTGTCTCTTGTTTTTTTTTTGGGGGGTACTTCTTAAATTGGGAATTGTATAGCTTTACCCTTTAGTGGAATACTCCTATTTTCCTGGAAGATACACAACTTATGCTGTCTGAACTGTATAATTTATCCTCCTAAAAGCACATGACTTCCCCCCACCCCCTCATTTTCTAAACTGAGTTAAATATGACATAATTATACTAAAAGCAATCTAGTGTTTTAAAAAATTTTCAAACTAAAATCAGAATGAGACTGAAATACGTGGCTCTGACAGAACCACTGGTGGACCCAAACTTTTCCACCTGGCTGCCTTGAAGATTTCATATGCATAAAATTGACCTATGTTTCCTCTAGCTTGAGAACCAACTGACATGTAGAGTCATAGACTCAACTGTTTCCAATAAGGAAGAAATCTTAGGAAACCACTAGTTTAAGACTTACTTTCTAGAAAAAGAAATGTTTCAGTAACTACTTCAAGAAATCATTTTAAATGTCATATTTAAATATATTATTTAATTAAATAATTATAACCTATAAATGTTTGTTAAATATCCAAAATATTTAACCACAAACTTTGTGATTTCTCAACAAATTTCATATAATGATATAGTGGGATTTTTACATCGAGTTAACTTATGAAATTGAAGAGTGAAAAATTTGGCTTAAAACTCAACATTCAGAAAACTAAGATAATGGCATCTGGTCCCATCACTTCATGGAAAATAGATGAAAAAACAGTGGCAGACTTTATTTGGGGGGCCTCCAAAATCATTGCACATGGTGACTGCAACCATGAAATTAAAAGATGCTTCTCCCTAGAAGAAATTTTATGACTAACTTAGCATATTAAAAAGCAGAGATATTCCTTTGCCAACTAAGGTCCATCCAGTCAAAACTATGGTTTTTCCAGTAGTCAAGTAGGGATATGAGAGTTGGACTATAAAGAAAGCTGAATGCCAAAGAATTGTTGCTTTTGAACTCTGGTGTTGGAGAAGACTCTTGAGAGTCCTTTGGCCAGCAAGGCCATCCAACCAGTCCATCTTAAAGGAAATTGGTCCTGAATATTCATTGGAAGGACTGATGCTGAAGGTGAAACTTAATCCTTTGATCACCTGATATGAAGAACTGACTCATTTGAAAAGACCTTGATGCTGGGAAAGCTTGAAGGCAGGAGGAGAAGTGGACAACAGAGGATGAGATGGTTGGATCGCATCACTAAGTCAGTGGACATAAGCTTGAGTAAACTCTGGGAGTTGTTGATGGACAGGGAGGCCTTGCATGCTGTAGTCCATGGGGTTGCAAAGAGTTGGACATGACTGAACGACTGAACTGAACTGAATCTATGAAATTAGCAATACTGCAATTGAATAGTTAATTTCCTATTTCATTTGTGTGTAAAAATGTACAGAAGTTAACATTTTACAAAGCAGAAGGCATTGTCTTTGCTAGTAAGCACTTACGATGAAATTGTGTGTATTTTGGAAGTGAATTAAACTATATAATTATAATTTGATGTAATTTGTTAATCTATAATTATAAAGTCTTTCTCACTATTGCACATAGCATTTAAAATTATAGAACAAGATTAAAAATATTATACTTCAGATTCTGAGGCCAAATTAATACTGAACTACTGAAACCAAATGTTAATATATGGTGTCTTTAAGTTTAAAACAATACCAATCCCTGTTTGAGGAAGATTAATATAAAAATTAGTGGTGTATGACAATATTACAAGTTAAATAGAATATCACTTCAGGAAATTCTTGGCTTTGAATTTAGATTGCATCTTACACATTACTTTTTTGATAACTATTTCAGAAGTCAAGATTTTATCTATTATTTTTGTTAGAGCTTTTCGGGTCATGCTTTCATTTAATTCATAGTTTTAAGTTTTAGAAATAATTTTGTAGACAACACTTTCTGTTGCTTACTGGAGCTTAATTTGGTTAATTTTATCAAAGCTTCAAATATGGCATTCTCTTGACCAAAACTATTAAAAAAATTTTTCCCAAACATTGGAATACTTGTGATTCTTTTGTAGCTTCTTAAATTCCTAAACATTTTCCCTATCCTTACAACTAAGAAATGCTACAGCAATACCAAAGGATCTATAGACTAAGCTAAAAAGACTGGTTAGAAAGAGTCTTAAGAAAATTACTAAGAATTATTTTATATTGAGGAGATAAATTTTTGTTCTGCAGGAAAGATTTTCAGTTCTATATATTGCAACTGTATATTCAGTTCTGTATATTGTAACTCTATTAGAGTTAACATATTGATGAACGTTAGGATAAAATGTGTAATACTTTCTTCTGTTTACTGTTATTTTCTTTCTGTAAAGAAAGTTGCTTTGATTTACATATTTAAAATTTCACTTGACTAGTGGAAGCTGTCACCTGCATTCTTGGTATTTAAATAAGAGAGTGAGAGTGAACAAGTGATTGGAAGAATACCTGGTTTTGCATTTTCACATTCTTACTTTCTTAATGGAAAAATATACACATCAAAATTAAGAAAGAGAATATATCCAAGGGTTCAGGCCACAGTACCAAGAATTACCCATGTATCCATAAAGAGTATGTTAATCAGTAATATTAAAATATAACAGGAGAGGAAAATAAAAAAGGGTATTACTGGCTGGATATAATAAAGAACACTTTCATTTCAATTCAGTCGCTCAGTTGTGTCCAACTCTTTGTGACACAATGGACTGAGTGTGCCAGGCTTCCCTGTCTATCACCAATCCCTGGAGTATACTCAAACTCATGTCCATTGAGTCGGTGATGCCACCCAACCATCTCTTCCTTTGTTGTCACTTTCTCCTCCTGCCTTCAATCTTTCCCATCATCAGGGTCTTTTCCAGCATCAGGTCAATTCATGGAATCAGGTGGCCAAAGGATTAAGTTTCACCTTCAGCATCAGTCCTTCCAATGAATATTCAGGACTGATTTCCTTTAGGATGGACTGGTTGGATGGGCTTGCTGGCCAAGGGACTCTCAAGAGTCTTCTTCAACACCACAGTTCAAAAGCATCACTTCTACAGTGCTCAGCTTTCTTTATATTCCAACTCTCACATCCATACATGAATAATGGAAAAATCATAGCTTTGACATTTGTTAGCAAAGTAATGTCCCTTCTATCTAGGTTGGTCATGACTCTTCTTCCAAGGAGCAAGTGTCTTCCAATTTCATGGCTACAGTCACCATCTGCAGTGATTTTGGAACCCCTCAAAATAAAGTCTGTCACTGTTTCCACCATTTCTCAATCTATTTTCCATGAAGTGATGGGACCATATGCCATGATCTTAGTTTTCTGAACGCTGAGTTTTAAGCCAACTTTTTCCCTCTCCTCTTTCACTTTCATCAAGAGGCTCTTTAATTCTACTTTGCTTTATGCCATAAGCATGGTGTTATATGCATATCTGAGGTTATTAACACTTCTCCCAGCAATCTTGATTCCAGCTTCTGCCTCATCCATTCTAGCATTTCTCATGATGTAATCTGCATATAAGTTAAATAAGCAGGGTGACAATATACAGCCTTGATGTACTCCTTTTCCTATTTGGAACCAGTCTGTTGTTCCATGTCCAATTCTAACTGGTGCTTCTTGAACTGCATACAAATTTCTCAGGAGGCAGGTCAGGTGGTCTGGTATTCCCATCTTTTTTCAGAATTTTCCACATTTTGTTGTGATCCACATAGTCAAAAGCTTTGGCATAGTCAATAAAGCAGAAATAGATGTTCTTCTGGAAGTCTTATGCTTTCTTAATGATCCAACAGCTCTTGGCAATTTGTTCTCTGGTTCCTCTGCCTTTTCTAAAACCAGCTTGAACATCTGGAAGTTCACAGTTCACGTATTGCTGAAGCCTGGTTTGCAGAATTGTGAGTATCAATTTGCTAGCATGTGAGATGAGTTCAATTGTGCAGAAGTTTGAGCATTCTTTGGCATTGCCTTTCTTTAGGATTGGAATGAAAACTGATCTTTTTCAGTCCTGTGGCCACTGCTGAGTTTTCCAAATTTGCTGACATATTAAGTGTAGCAGTTCAACAGCATAAGGATTTGAAAATAGCTCAACTGGAATTCCATCACCTCCACTAGCTTTGTTCGTAGTGATGCTTCCTAAGGCCCACTTGACTTTGCATTCCAGGATATCTAGCTCTAGGTGAGTGATCACACCATTGCGATTATCTCTATCATGAAGATCTTTTTGTATAGTTCTTCTGTGTATTCTCGCCACCTCTTCTTACTATCTTCGACTTCTGTTAGGTCCATACCTGCCGGGAGCCAGTGTGAGGAACTCTGCCCATGGCAAAGTTCATGAGGAAGGAGACTTCGGCATACACAAAGGCGTGATCAAGCCTCAGGAAACTCCCTGTCCCCAAGCATCTACCCCAAAATCGAAGTCTACCTACTTTACTGTTTCATGCTCTCACCTACACCTCTGACTTTATGCGAGGCTGTTCCCCACTGGTTCTCTCAGAGAAGGAGTAAACGTGCAGCTCCGAGTCAATAAAAATTCCTGGGCATGACAAGAGTGTTTCAGCTTAAAACTTCTCAAGTTTATCTGGCCTGCCTGTACAGGTTCATCCAGCCACATGTGATTGTTTACAGCCTCCCAACCGTGAGAGGCATGAGATGTTTTAGACTTACTAAAGGAAAATTCTTTTGAGAAGTTAAAAATTATTAGTATAGTGGGTTGGTTAGGAATTATATTGGTGAAGGGTTTTTCATTTGTTGTGCCAATAATTGCTACTAATTCCCTGCCCTGGGTGTGACAAGGGTGTCTCAGGTCAAACCTCTCTGCTGAAAAACTAGCTTGTGTGACAGAATTATCCATACTCCTGCCACTATGCACATGATTGTTTCAGTTCAGTTCAGTTCATTTCAGTCACTCAATCATGTCTGACTTTTTGCAACCCCATGAATCGCAGCACGCCAGGCCTCCCTGTTCATTACCATCTCTCAGAGTTCACTCAGACTCACGTCCATCGAGTCAGTGATGCCATCCAGCCATCTCATCCTCGGTCATCCCCTTTTCCTCCTGCCCCCAACCCCACCCAGAATCAGAGTCTTTACCAAGGAATCAACTCTTCTCATGAGGTGGCCACAGTACTGGACTTTCAGCTTCAGAATCATTCCTTCCAAAGAAATCCCAGGATTGATCTCCTTCAGAATGGACTGGTTGGATCTCCTTGCAGTCCAAGGGACTCTCAAGATTCTTCTCCAACACCACACTTCAAAAGCATCAGCACAGAGAGTTTGGAGTATTTTGAGATTCTTAATTAGCATAGGGCTTTTCTCAGTGTTGAGTCAATGATTGCTGCCAGGCCTCCATATCCTTAGCCATCTGGAATATATTATTCAATGTATTTGGAATATAGAAAAAGAAATATAGTAGTTTTTGATGTTAGCAATACTAGACTTTTTGGGTTAATGAATTTTCTCTTTTGTTACAGATCACTATACTTTGTTATAAATCATTGTATCCTTGCTATGTAAAAATGTAGCTTTATCACTATCTTAAGACTAAATAGATCTTAAGGAGAACATTGGTGAAGGGTTTTCATTTGTTGGGCTAATGTTTCCTGCTAAATCTCCATATTCCTTGCTCTTATAATGAATATAACTAGCATATAGGAGAAATAAGTATTAACCTTTAAGATTAATCATGTTAACCTTGGGTTAAATAAATTCCTTTCTTGGCTGTGACCCATTACACCCTCACCCTATAGGAATGCAACTTTATCCTCTAACTTCAGAGGGTGGCGCCTGGTTTAAAAAAAAAACACCCTTGGAAAAAAATGTTTTTGGTTATCAGAAAGAAAGGATCATAAAATATCAGCAGGCTTCATGGCCAGAAGATGATGTAAAACCCCTAAGACCATTTTTTATGTAAAGCACCTGGTTTTGATAAAGGTCAGGACTGCTGACCCCAGCCTGATTCTGTATTCATCCCTATATGTAACAAAAGTTATATAAGCAAACCTAAAAAATAAAGAAATGGGATCAGTTTCTGGAAATACTGATTCCCCCATGTCGCTTCTTTCTTGCTCTCCATGTTTTCTGGCTGAATTCCCATCTGGAACGTGGGTGCCCTCTAAGTCTACTTACTTGCCCTGGCTTTCAAGTTCCATGCAAAAGGAGCCCAAGGAGGGGCACTTTCTGATATTCAAGTGGCACCGGTGGCCCAATGTAGATGGTGCAAATTTCTTGTCTTAGAATTTTATTGGTATCCCATGTAAACCAAGTTATTCAGCTTCTTTTTCTCTCCTACTATTTTCTGGCTGAATTCCCATCTGGTACGTGGGTACTCACCAAGCCTGCTAATTTTGCCTGGGCTTCTAAGATTGGACTGGGGAGGCCTCAATGCCTCCTCTCCTTCAGGAGACTGGAAAGACGCCTGTGGCCTACTTAGGTGGTGATTGGTATTCCACATAAACCGAGTTATTCAGCCTCTTTTTCTCCACTGATTTTCCTACCACACTATCCATTTTTAATCTCTCTATATATCTGTAATTAAATAAGTTTTTTCCAAGGATGATGACTTCATCTCACCTTCGAATTACCCTGGATCCACCAGGGCTGGACCCCAGCACATACCATTTCTATCCTTTACTGAGCCCATATTTGCATGAAATGTTCCCTTGGTATCTCTAATTTTCTTGAAGCTATCTCTAGTATTTCCCATTCAATTATTTTCCTCTATTTCTTTGCATTGATCACTGAGGAATGCTTTCTTATCTCTCCTTGCTATTATTTGGAACTCTGGATTCAAATGTGTGTATCTTTCCTTTTCTCTTTTGCCTTTCACTTTTCTTTTCATAGCTTTTTGTAAGGTCTCCTTAGATGACCATTTTGCTTTTTGCATTTTTTTTTCCTTGGGTATGGTCTTGATCCCCACCTCCTGTACAATGTCAGGAGTCTGGGTCCATAGTTCTTCAGGCACTCAGATCAATCTTTTAAATCTATTTCTCACTTCCACTGTATAATTGTAAGGGATTTGATTTAGGTCATACCTGAATGGTCTAGTGGTTTTCCCTACTTTTTCAATTTAAGTCTGAATTTGGCAACAAGGAGTTCATGATCTGAACCACAATCTGTTCCCGGTCTTGGTTTTGCTGACTGTATAGAGCTTCTCCATCTTGGGCTGCAAAGAATATAATTAATCTGATTTTGGTATTGGCCATCTGGTGATGTCCATGTGTAGAGTCTTCTCTTTTGTTGTTGGAAGAGGGTGTTTGGTAATATAAAGCCACTTCAAAACAGAATATGCTCATTAATTTGTTTTAAATTTTTTTCGGTACTAACTAGTGAATGACAACCAAAACACTAAAATTAAGTATAAAGACACATTTTAGAAAATTAACAATGAAGTTTAGTAACACAGTATGGTAAAGACACGAAGAGACAGGAGTATCGTGCCAAGTTATATACTTTTATTAATATAAATGGTTTGCTTGAAACTTTCTCTTTGTGAGGCTGCCAGAGGGTATGTCTACTGCATCTTGATTATGGAAATTTCATTTATAGGCAACTATTAAAAATCAATGACATGTAGCAACTTACTTTTTAATATACTTTTGCTTTTGATTGAATTTTGCTCTGTATGGAGGTAGATGGTGATTGGCTTACTAGCTTAACTATGCTCAGGAATGCTGTTTCTATTTGTAAAATTTAAGTCAGTCTGCACTTATTTCCCCTGTCCTCACACTCTCAGAATTTTACAATAATATATCTTGATACATTCATGTTAATTTTACTAAGTGAAAAAAAAAAAGGATTCCTCAGTCATATACACCACCAGTTGTTAAATGTTTCCTAACTAAACTCCATCTTTCTGTGCTTAAGGAGTCATCAATGGACATACATCACCTCAAACCTCCTCTCAACTGTGGTTGTGTCAGAATAAGACAGAAAATATAGGTTTGAAAGCAATATTTTGCATCTTTATTTCTTAAATAGAAATATTCAGGTCACCCTATATCTTTAATTGTCTTATACCACATAAGTTTTTGTAATCACAGCAATGCTTTTAATATTATTTTTTAAATTTGATATTACAAAAAATAGCACAGTCTAAGAGCCTTATCTATATTCTCAGTTTTCCTCTTTTTCCTAGGCTGTCCTCTCTTCGTTATTGCCAAAATGGTTGTGTCCAACTCTTTGCGATCCCATGGACTATACAGTCCATGGAATTCCCCTGGCCAGGATACTGGAGTGGGTAGCCTTTCCCTTCTCCAGATTTGTGGGCTAGAAGGATGAAAAATATTGAGATGTGGACAGAGCTAATTAGCTTTATAACCTTAGCAAACTTACTTATGTGAGAGTCATAACTGTAAATACAAGCCTGCTGCAAACCGCTCTGTCATCTGAGAGTAATCATAATGAGTACCATCTGCCCAAGAGGAGAGAGAAGGCTGCTTAGAGCAGTTGGCTTTGTAGGATGAGATGCAACTTGTGTCACTGTGTTCTAGCTCTTTGTTTCCAGGAAGCATTTGACAATGAATCTTATGTTTTCTTTTAAATATTGTTTACATGGGAGTTAAACATCAAATAAACAACAGGCATTGATGTTAAATTCAGGGCTGATGTTCTTTATATTCCTCTTTCATCTAGCAGTGGATTATACTCTATTGTTTATAAATGTATTTCAATCATTTACATATGCTGTAATTAAAATCTTTGAAGTTTACCAATTACTGATATATGCAAAACATCAATATGTTCTGTACAGATAATAATATGCATATACAACACTGTCAAGCACTGCCAGTGTACACTAAAACTATTGGATATACTTTTCTATTAATAAGGGCCTTATCGTCTAGGTTTCAAGACAGGATATGTGCATAAGATTGATGACAGCTAACATTTTTGGTATGCGTTATCATTCAGGTAGTTGCTCATTTGGATACATTGTTTTTTGATAATTACACAATAACATTTAATTGTATATCAAGACATGATATGATTTGATAATTATGTATGGTCCTCAAACTAGTTCTGTTATTGTTGAGAGACTGAAAAGTATAAGGTTGATCAAAAAGAGTCATGAAAAGAAGAGGGTGCATAAGATTATTACTGATAGATAGGAATAAGTTATTAAGGAAAGAGAAAAATAGGGAAGCCATATGGGGATCCATTTAGCAAAAGAAGGTTATAAAGTTGTTTTAGGAAATGGCCTGTTTCAGACAACACTGGTTAATAAAGGTAAGAAAAAATGTCCAGCTAAAGATTTTAAATAAAACTCAAGTACCAATTTGGATAAGAGAGTAAGCAATCACTATGAGCCTGTGCTTGTTGAGACTGAGAGTAGAAGAGTTATCCTGACTTAAAGTCAAGGCCATGGTGTGAGGTGGAAATGTAGGCTATGATCTCTTGGGTACCTCACCACTGTATATAGAGCAATTCTGGAGGATCTATTTTAATTATTATTCTGGGTAATGTTTCCATTAAAATTGTGTTTCATGTTTAGAAAAATTATTTTGAGTAATACTGAGTGTCGATGAATAAAGTCTGGAATAAAGTCTAAAAAGTTGGGATAAGGATAAATAGGAAGAAGAATTAACAAAGCTGGAGAAACAGGAAAGAGAGAAAAAAATGGAGGTCATGTGAATTACAAATTACTAATAAAGTAAGCAGTTAGTATTAAGTGATGCTAACTTAGCCAGTAGAATAAGTTTAACAAAGGCTAGCAGGATTTTATGATTAAATTTCCACTACTACCTCTTGTGATTATATTTTCTGAAGACAGTAAATCAAATTGAATTAAGCTAAGAATAAAATGAAAGAAAATAAACATAAATATAATGGGAAAATTTGTCAACTAATAAAAAAGGGAAGAAATAACACATTAGTCAGAAGATTCAGTGGAATTAACTGATTCAGTGGAGTCAACTCATCAGCAGGTAATGGTAATGGCATTCTACAAGATTAACACTGGCCAGTAGAACATTTATCAATGATTAGGATGTTTTATAAAGTCACTGACCAATGCTGTAGCCACTAGCTGTAGGTATTTATTGAGCACTTGAGATATGGCTAGTGAAATGAATTGTTAATCTCAAATTATATAGCAAATGTAGCTAATAGCCACTATGTTGGATAGCAGATATAGATGTTACTGATATAAACAGGATAATATCATCTTTTGAAATTAAATTATGATTAATAATCAATAAGATTCATAACTCAAGTAATTTGATGAGTTTTGAGAATTGAATATTCTCATAAAACTACCATCCAAAACAGTATATAAATATTTCCCTTAGTCCAGAACATTACTTTGTATTCTTTTCAAATTGATTCCCCTCCCAATTTAGGGAGCCACCACTTTCATTTTTTATATATAATAATTCTTATAGTATTTTATCTTTTATGTTTGGCTTCTTCCATGTAACAAAGTATTTGGTGTTATTGTATATGTCAGTTTCATCATATGGATAAACTGTAATTTATTTATCCACTTTTCTACTTATGAGAATTTGTGTTGTTTCCAGTTTGAAACTATTATACATCTACTGCTTATAACTGAGGGAAAATGTGAGCCATGACCATTTCTGCCGTGAGCTGTAGGACACCCAAATGACCTGGATTATGCAATAGAGATAACTAGCAGAAGACCTGTCTTCAGATACAGCTTGATGTAGTTACACATACAGTACCATAAAGATCTAATTTCTCTGTATCCATCTTAGCTTTTCTTCCTTTCCCACTCAGGGTCTAACTATATGGAAAGCAACAGTCACTTCTAAGTATCCTCACATCCTGGGAAACATAATTTCATCTTATAATATATAAATAATACAAGTATGTTTTCTTCAGAGATAGCTTTTATGAAAAACAAATCTCCAAAATGTAGAAAAAAACCATCTAGATTGCATGCATACAATATGGTGGATAATTTGATTGGCAAGAGTATTGGTTTTTGAAGAAAAATTTGAGGAGGAAAACAAGCAGAGTATATAAACGGTTAATATTCTGGGCTTTGGACTAAGACAAAATTTAAATATAAGCACTATCCCTTGAAAGATATATGATATCAGTCAAGTTATTTGATTCATCTATTTGTTTGTGTATAAAGTGAAAATAATTTATTGTATCCATAACACTGTTAGGTTGTTGCAAAGATTAAGTGAGATGGTATATTCAAATGTTAACATAGTGCCTGGCAAAAATATGTTAATAAATATGAATTATCATTACTATTAAATAATCTCAATGAGTTTCTTCTATAAATTTAGAATTTAAAATCATAGGGGATTTTTATTTTATATTTGAAGACTTGAGAAGTCTGGAGCTAACTGTATATTCTAAGCTCATGCACTAGTAAACTGATGAATCAGAGCTAAGGCCCATTTCCCACTTCTTCTTTCCATTACAATAATATATAAGCATTTTTCAAGCTTGACCTATTATAATCACCTATCCTTTTGGGAACACGTGTACACCCATGGCAGATTCATATTGATGTGTGGCAAAAACAATACAATATTGTAAAGTAAAAAATATTTAATAATAATTAATCAAAAAAATCTTATTTACAATCAGACAAGCAGAATTACAACTCCCTGAGTCTCAGAAGATTGTGTTAATAATCAGGAAATAGATCAGTCTTAAAAATGACCAACTATTCCAGTTTCTTTATCCCTTTCATTACTTCATCTGCTTCCCCTATCTCCATACTCTGCTTTTGTCTTTACTAATTCTTGGTTCTGTCTATAGAATCTCCCTAATAGGGATTCTAAAGTATGTTCACTCTTAAACTTATCGAAAATTCTACCATGCTGCCAGGAAGGTGTTCTTGAGATGTGAAGTTTTCAGTGTACACCAGTCACACCTCTGAGGCTTCCCAGGAGGTCCAGTCATAAAGAATCCACTTGCCAATGCAGAGATGCAAGAGAGGTGAGTTCAGGACCTCGGTCAGGAAAATCCCCTGGAGTAGGAAATGGCAACCAGCCCCAGTAAATTCCATAGACAGAGGAGCGTGGCAGGCTACAGTCCATGGGGTCACAAAAAGTTGGACACAAGTGAGCACAGCACAACAATCACACCTCTACTTCTGAAAAGACTACCCGCCCTATCCAGAGGTTAACTATGTCAGCATTTCCTTTCTGCTCATTAGTGCCTTCTCCATTTTCACTTATTCCCACAGACAAAATAGTGTATATGATCTGCTGTTAATGCTTTCTTAAAGCTTGTCATCAAAGGGAATGTCAAAGAAAACTGAAGAGAACAGACTAAAGAGAAAACTATAAAAGTGTAATTGCTATGCTTCTAATACACTGAACTCAATATCTGCTATTCCTTACAGCTGCCATGTTTGATATGTAGCACTTATCCCATTGGGAGTTGCCTTACTTTGAAGAAACTGAAAACACTATAGAAGATTTGTTTTGATTCTTGGCAAGATTTGTCCTCCTGGTGGCAATGGACAGTATTTCTTCTCAAAATTCTGTGATGGTATTTTCCTGAAGAGTATTTCCCGCTAGCTGAGGTGAAGAGCAGCATCTGAAGGAATGCTTGAGCCCACAACAAAGTTCTTCAAACAAAAGAGATGTAGGCAAAGGAAATGTAGATAGGTAGGAAGTAGCACTGGAAAGAGAGAGCAAGCAATAAAGTTCAGATGAGCTTGAAGAAAATCAGGTAAGAGCAAAAAGGCAATGCAGAGAGGAGGAGAGAAAATGGAGGAGCTAAAAACAAAGGACAAACCAAAGTTGCTGAATCTAGAAAAGCCAAATGTTACCACAATTTATGGTAGAAAGAGTGGGAAATGGTGATCCTTGCAAAGGAAAGTTATTTGATCCTGCAATGTGCTCTGTAACATTCATTGAAAAAATAATCAAGGCAAAGGGGAGAAGAAGAAAAAAAAAGAGAGATAGCATCTAGATGAGCAAGCAAGTGTATTCTCTGGTAAAGAGGGAATAGAAACTCAGTTTGTATTTTTAATGACACAGGAGGGCTTAGAGCAGCTGTCCAACACTGAAGGTCAGGAACGGTGGCAGTAAGGAGATATCTCTCATCCAAGGTAAGCAGAGGCAGCTATGCTTTGCTGGAGCAGCCGTAAAGAGATACCCCATGCCCAAGGTAAGAGAAACCCAAGTAAGATGGTAGGTGTTGCAAGAGGGCATCAGAGGGCAGACACACTGAAACTATACTCACAGAAAACCAGTCAATCTAATCACACTAGGACCACAGCCTTGTCTAATTCAGTGAAACCAAGCCATGCCTGCGGGGCAAACCAAGATGGGCAGGTCATGGTGGAGAGGTCTGACAGAATGTGGTCCACTGGAGAAGGGAAAGGCAAGCCACTTCAGTATTCTTGCCTTGAGAACACCATGAACAGTATAAAAAGGCAAAATGATAGGATACCAAAAGAGGAACTCCCCAGGTTATTAGGTGCCCAATATGCTACAGGAGATCAGTGGAGAAATAACTCCAGAAAAAAGAAGGGATAGAGCCAAAGCAAAAACAGTATGCAGCTGTGGCTATGACTGATGATAGAAGCAAGATCTGATGCTGTAAAAAGCAGTATTGCATAGGAACCTGGAATGTCAGGTCCATGAATCAAGCAAATTGGAAGTGGTCAAACAAGAGATGGCAAGGGTGAACGTCGACATTCTAGGAATCAGCGAACTAAAATGGACTGGAATGGGTGAATTTAACTCAGATGACCATTATATCTACTACTGCAGGCAGGACTCCCTCAGAAGAAATGGAGTAGCCATCATGGTCAACAAAAGAGTCCGAAATAAAGTACTTGGATGCAACCTCAAAAATGACAGAATGATCTCTGTTCGTCTCCAAGGCAAGCCATTCAATATCACAGTAATCCAAGTCTATGCTCCAACCAGTAACGATGAAGAAGCTGAAGTTGAACAGTTTCATGAAGACCTACAAAACCTTTTAAAACTAACACCCAAAAAAGATGTCCTTTTCATTATATGGGACTGGAATGCTAAAGTAGGAAGTCAAGAAACACCTGGAGTAACAGGCAAATTTGGCCTTGGAATGCGGAATGAAGCAGGGCAAAGACTAATAGAGTTTTGCCAAGAAAATGCACTGGTCATAGCAAACACCCTCTTCCAACAACACAAGAGAAGACTTTACACATGGACATCACCAGATGGTCAATATTGGAATCAGATTGATTATATTCTTTGCAGCCAAAGATGGAGAAGCTCTATACAGTTGACGAAAACAAGACCAGGGGCTGACTGTGGCTCAGATCATGAACTCCTTATTACCAAATTCAGACTCAAAATGAAGAAAGCAGGGAAAACCATTAGACCATTCAGGTATGACCTAAATCAAATCCCTTATGATTATACAGTGGAAGTGAGAAATAGATTTAAGGGGCTAGATCTGATAGAGTACCTGATGAACTATGGACAAAGGTTCGTGACATTGTATGGGAGACAGGGATCAAGACCATCCCCATGGAAAACAACTGCAAAAAGCAAAATGGCTATCTGGGGAGCCTTACAAATAGTTGTGAAAAGAAGAGAGGTGAAAACAGCGGAGAAAAGGAAAAATATAAGCATCTGAATGTGGAGTTCCAAAGAATAGCAAGAAGAGATAAGAAAGCCTTCTTCAGCGATCAATGCAAAGAAACAGAGGAAAAGAACAGAATGGGAAAGACTAGAGATTTCTTCAAGAAAACTAGAGACACCAAGGGAACATTTCATGCAAAGATGGGCTCGATAAAGGACAGAAATGGTCTGGATCTAACAGAAGCAGAAGATATTAAGAGGTGGCAAGAATACACAGAAGAACTGTAGAAAAAGATCTTCACGACCCAGAAAATCATGATGATGTGATCACTAATCTAAAGCCAGACATTTTGGAATGTGAAGTCAAGTGGGCCTTAGAAAGCATCACTACAAACAAAGCTAGTGGAGGTGATGGAATTCCAGTTGAGCTGTTTCAAATGCTGAAAGATGATGCTGTGAAAGTGCTGCACTCAATATGACAGCAAATTTGGAAAACTCAGCAATGGCCACAGGACTGGAAAAGGTCAGTTTTCATTCCAATCCCAAAGAAAGGCAATGCCAAAGAATGCTCAAATTACCACACAATGACATTCATCTCACGTGCTAGTAAATTAATGCTCAAAATTCTCCAAACCAGGCTTCAGTAATATGTGAACCATGAACTCCCTGATGCTCAAGCTGGTTTTAGAAAAGGAAGAGGAACCAGAGATCAAATTGCCAACATCCGCTGGATCATGGAAAACGCAAGAGAGTTCCAGAAAAACATCTACTTCTGCGTTGACTATGCCAAAGCCTTTGACTGTGTGGATCACAATAAACTGTGGAAAATTCTGAAAGAGATGGGAATACCAGACCTCCTAACCTGCATTTTGAGAAATCTGTATGCAGATCAGGAAAGCAACAGTTAGAACTGGACATGGAACAACAGACTGGTTCCAAATAGGAAAAGGAGTATGTCAAGGCTGTATACTGTCACCCTGCTTATTTAACTTATATGCAGAGTACATCATGAGAAATGCTGGACTAGAAGAAACAAGCTGGAATCAAGATTGCCGGCAGAAATATCAATAACCTCAGATATGCAGATGACACCACCCTTATGGCAGAAAGTGAAGAAGAACTAAAAAGCCTCTTGATGAAAGTGAAAGAGGAAAGCGAAAAAGTTGGTTTAAAGCTCAACATTCAGAAAACAAAGATCATGGAATCCAGTCCCATTACTTCATGGGAAATAGATGGAGAACAGTAAAAAGTGTCAGACTTTATTTTTTGAGGCTCCAAAATCATGGCAGATAGTGACTGCAGCCATGAAATTAAAAGATGCTTACTCCTTGGAAGAAAAGTTATGGCCAACCTAGATAATATATTCAAAAGCAGAGACATTACTTTACCGACTAATGTCCGTCTAGTCAAGGCTATGGTTTTACCTGTGGTCATGTATGGATGTGAGAGTTGGACTGTGAAGAAGGCTGAGCGCCGAAGAATTGATGCTTTTGAAGTGTGGTGTTGCAGAAGACTCTTGAGAGTCCCTTGGACTGCAAGGAGATCCAACCAGTCCATTCTGAAGGAGATCAGCCCTGGGAATTCTTTGGAAAGAATGATGCTAAAGCTGAAATTCCAGTACTTTGGCCACCTCATGTGAAGAGTTGAGTCATTGGAAAAGACTCTGATGCTGGGAAGGATTGGGGGCAGGAGGAGAAGGGGACAACAGAGGATGAGATGGCTGGATGGCATCCCTGACTCAATGAACGTGAATCTGAATGAACTCCGGGAGTTGGTGATGGACAGGGAGGACTGGCATGCTGCAATTCATGAGTCGCGAAGAGTCGGACACGACTGAGCGAATGAACTGAACTGATAAGCACCTATGATTAGTTTATGTTTTAATTTTAACTAGTTGATAAATCTGGTTATAATGTTGCCCCATATTGTGCTCATTGTGTTATTTTAAATGTCTTTTGAAGTATGAATTTGAGAATCTTAACCAGGATTGTCTGGAAAATAAATATTGAATACTTAAATCTGTGCTTATTGATCTGACAGTTGGCCATTACATTTCTATTATTATTTTAATTACTACACAGGCTGTTATGGATATATTATAGAAGATAATTAGATTGACTATGTTCTGGGATGGAAAGTAACCTATTTTTACATTACTGATAACATAATTTATACACACTGTCCAAGAAAACCAAAAATTTGTAGTAGTATGGGACAAAATCACTGGGCAATATTGTTAGCTTTCTTCTGTACAGAAATAGAGATATACTGTTTTTAAATATTTGACACATATCTTAGATAGAACTGTTTATGTATAATCAAACAATTTACCAATATTACATATACGTTAACTGTATGAAACTATTTGTTTGGTATTTGATATTGCTGATAATATATGAGCTCAGTATTTTAATGTCTACCATATTCCAATCTGAGTTTTTCTAGGATAAAGTGCAACATATCACTTCCTTCACATTTTGATGTATTTTAATTGATTTTTGAGTGATTTCTGTATAGGTCTTATTTGGATGATATATTAATGCCTAAATAGAGCTCTTTTTATGTCTGAAAAGCTCCAAAACAGCTTTTCAATTAATCTTAATTTAAATTTTTACTTAAAACCATTTACATGAAGATTTGTTAGATCCCTATCTACAGGGCTATGTTTCTCTTGATCAAATGATGATTTAGCTTTTTTCCTTCTTGCTATCTTCCAAGTTATTTTTGAGTTTGGTCAGTTTGTTCTTGGCTTTATTGTTGAAAAAAACTTTTATTTTTTGTACAATCATGGAAAATTTTAAACAAAATCAGAAAACTGTGATGAATCAAAGTGTGAACTTCATATGCACCTTTCAAAACAAGCTCATGTTTTGGGGCATCTCTGTTTGTCCTGCTTAGCCTATTTCACTTAAAGAGTCTTTCACTTAAAGAGTCATAATGAAAGCCAACATATTCGGTTTACTTTAAGATCCATGACATAGGGAAAAGATAAAAGCACTAATGCAGCTGTTAGAATTTATTTTTAGTCCACTATAAAATAGTTTTCTACACACTTAAAAATAGAGGAATGCTGAATGAACATAAATTTTGTTTAACACACACAAGAGTTTAAACCTTTTTCCAGATAAAAAGTAGTAGTATTAAATATATATTAGCTGATGAGTATTAACACCCATATATGATAAAACTGGGTTTCTTTGGTGGTTCAGATTGTAAAGAGTTGGACTGCACTGCAGGAGACATGGGTTCAATCCCTGGGTTGGGAAGATCCCCTGGGGAAGGGAATGGTAACCCACTCCAGTATTTTTCCCAGGAGAATTCCATGGACAGAGGAGCCTAGTGGGCTACAGTCCATAGGATCACATAGAGTCGGACACGACTAAGTGACTAACACACACATTGATAACTTACAGTGAACAATGTCAGGTTCATGATCTCCAAAGAAGGTTTAGCTTTGGGACCAAGGACCAGGTTTAGTCACTCAAGAGCTTTTGTGTAGCAGAGTTTTAATAATGTGAAAAAGGACAGAGAAAGCTGACATAGACATAAGAAGGGGGATGGAGAGTGCCTCCAATCATGAGTCTTATCAATTACTAGATCCATTCCCATAACATATCTTAAGATAATGGGATTAGAACTAACAACAGAAAGATCTTACCAAACTCACTACCATAATATCCATTTTAAGATAACAGGATTAGTCAGAAAGTTTTGAAGGAGAAACTGTTCTCAAGCAGGATCAGTTCAGTTTATTTTACTCAGTTGTGTTCAATGCTTTGCAACCTCATGGACTGCAGATGCCTGCCTTCCCTGTCCGTCATCAACTCCTAGAGCTTACTCAAACTCATGTCCATATTCCTCTAGGTGGGAAACCAACAAGGCTAATTAAATAACCAATGAAAAAGTTTTTTCAATAAAGCAATTTTGAAAGTTATAAAAGTTTTTCTTGATAGTCATTTGGAGTAATTCTGGGATGTGAAGTCAAATGGGCCTTAGGAAGCCTCACTATGAACAAAGCTAGTGGAGGTGATGGAATTCCACTTAAACTATTTCAAATCCTAAAAGATGGCACTGTGAAAGTGACACACTCAATATGCCAGCAAATTTGGAAAACTCAGCAGTGGCCACAGGACTGGAAAAGGTCAGTTTTCATTCCAAACCCAAAGAAAGGCAATGCCAAAGAAGGCTCAAACTATTGCACAGTTGCTCTCATCTCACACGCTAGTAAACTACTGCTTAAAATTCTCCAAGCCAGGCTTCAACAATAAGTGAACTGTGAACTTCCAGATGTTCAAGCTGGTTTGAAGTAGGAAAGGCAGAGGAACCAGAGATCAAATTGCCAACATCCGCTGGATCATTGAAAAAGCAAGAGAGTTCCAGAAAAACATTTATTTCTGCTTTATTGACTGTGCCAAAGCCTTTGACTGTGTGGATCACAATAAACTGTGGAAAATTTTGAAAGAGATGGAAATACCAGACCACCTAACCTGCCTCTTGAGAAATCTGTATGCAGGTCAGGAAGCTAGAACTGGACATGGAACAATAGACTGGTTCCAAATAGGAAAAGGAGTATGTCAAGGCTGTATATTGTCACCCTGCTTATTTAACTTATATGCAGAGTACATCATGAGGAATGCTGGACTAGAGGAAGCACAAGTTGAAATCAAGATTTCTGGGAGAAATATCAATAACCTCAGATATACAGATGACACCACCCTTTTTGGCAGAAAGCAAAGAACTAAAGAGCCCCTTGATGAAAGTGAAAAAAGAGAGTGAAAAATTGCCTTAAAGCTCAACATTCAGAAAACTAAGATCATGGCATCTGGTCCCATCACTTCATGGCAAATACATGGCGAAACAGTGGGAACAGTGGCTGAATATTTTGGGGGCTCCAAAATCACTGCAGATGGTGATTGCAACCATGAAATTAAAAGACGCTTATTCCTTGGAAGGAAATTTATGACCAACGTAGACAGCATATTAAAAAGCAGATACATTACTTTGCCAACAAACATTCTTCTAGTCAAGGCTATGGTTTTTCCAGTAGTCATGTATGGATGTGAGAGTTGGACTATAAAGAAGGCTGAGCACTGAAGAATTGATGCTTTTGAACTATGGTGTTGGAGAAGACTCTTGTGAAGGACATAAGTCCTAGGTGTTCATTGGAAGGACTGATGTTGAAGCTGAAGCTCCAAAAATTTGGCCACCTGATGCGAAGAGCTCACTCATTTGAAAAGCTTGATGCTGGGAAAGATTGAGGGCAGGAGGAGAAGGGGATGACAGAGGATAAGATGGTTGAATGGCATCACTGACTCAGTGGACATGAGTTTGGGAAACTGTGGGAGTTGATGATGGACAGGGAGCCCTGGTATGCTGAGGTTCATGGGGTTGCATTGAGTCAGACACGACTGAGCTACTGAACTGAATTGAATAAATGTAAAAATAAGACCCTGAAAAAAGAGTGGAAAAAGTCAACATCAGACTCTGAATAAAGATAAAAGAGCATGAAAAATGTATTCTCATTATAACTAGTAGGAAAAAAATGGAATCCAATTCTTTCCACATTTTCTAACCACCATCTAAGTGTGAGACATTATACTAATGGTTAGTTTAATCCTGTCCCAATAAGTAGGGGAACTGAGAGATAAAAGACATCATAGACAGATGAGTCTGATGTCATCCTCTAAAGACTTATTAGGAATCATGTAATTTAAAAGTGTGTTTGAAAAAGGAGATAGAAGTCAATATTCTAAGTTATAAAGTGGCCCTGTTAAGTGTCACAGAACAAAATTTAAAGAAGTAATGGTGAGGCCTTTCTCCTTACAAAATATAGTCTTCTGTAGTGAGAAAAAATATATAAAAAATTAAAGAGGAGCCAGCAAGGAAAATAAAGACTAATATGCAAAACAATGTAAGAATGTTTTATTTTCATAAAGGAAGGATAGTTTATAAATTATGAAATAGGACTAAATAATCATTTTAAGGATTTTATAAAATGAAAGACATATATTATATATATATTTTTATTTTGTCTTTGGTTTAAAGAGATTTTGTTGTGGTTTTTGTTTGCTTTTCAAGCACGTATTTTCCCTCTATAAACCGTAGTCTTCAGAAGAAAGCTCAGATTCCTGTTGAAGATTTCTTTCAAGAGTTTTATATAGTGTTCTTGCTGAAAAACACTTTACTGTATTAGAAAGAAAAGATCAAAACAGCAAAGGAACAGATATTTTATTAAGCAATAAATTTTCTAAAACACTTTGCTATGAAAATGTAATCTATTTTCCTTTATACAAGAGCCTATCAAAAATGTGTGCAATTCCTAATCTCTCAGGAATGACATTATAAAAATTATGATACCTTGGATGAACTGCACTACTCTAATTAATTACAGTAACCTATGTTAGCTAGCAGAACCAACTTATTTAAAATGTTTAAAGCACTGTTGCCTAAAAGAAGCCTTATTGTTTTGACTAGCTATAATTTTCATGTACAATGGATTACATATGTCAACAAAGCATATATCCAAAGTTTACAATGATGTAGCTGATAATCACAAAATTGATTTGGCCCTTCATTTCCTTAAGGAATTTTAAAATTATAATTCTAAAATATGAATTGATTTTCATAGCATGATAGATATAAAATTGAATTGTTTGAAGTTCATCAAAATATTTCTAAGCCCAGATTGTCTTCATAGGAAATGGTATGTACATTTCACATTATCTTTCTCATTGTGTTTTACTTCAATTCCCTTAGAATCATGAGGAATGCTGCCTTAGGCTTGGCAGTATAAATCAGAAAACAATCCCATGCTGTTGATAGTTGCTGCTTTGTGAAATTTGATACTTTTAGGTTACATGCATTTTTTAAATTCCATGATACAGTCATTAAAAGGTTGATTTATCCTCTGTTTCAAGGACCTCATTTTTAGAACTATTTAAAAACCTGAAAAGACCAGCCAAAGATACACTTTTCTACTATTCAGATATATCACAGTAATGATAAAGTTGCAGTATTATGAACAATGCAGAATCACCAGGCAGTCCAAAATTGGTAGATTATTGGCTTAAAATGAAGACACTTTGATAAAACAACTAGGCATAATATATAAAACATGGGCAAGTTTATAAAGCAGAAGCCGATGTCTTTATTTAGTAGAACTACATTTCTTCCTTAAATCACAGGATTATTGTGTGAGTCAAATGAACAAACAAAAATCAAGGGCAGAAGTCTAGGATCTGATTTTAGATCAGAAAAGTTATTTGCAAATTATAGTCCAGATATATGGACTATATTTGTTGAAAATATTGCTGAAATTTGGGGTGAACTTAAGAGCTTAAAACCTGCTGAAAGGTCACTTTGGATAAACAATTCCCACAGTTTCATCAGTGATTAAACTGGGAAACTGAAGTGAGCAGAGAGAAATGTTTCTTAATTCTGGAAATGAGTAGATGGGAGGTTGTGGGTTCCCTGAAGATTTTCTCTAAGAAAATCCAGAGACAAAAGAATGCAACCTCCCCTACCCCGGTATACTAAATACCCTGTGTGTGTGTGTTAGTCTCTCAGTCATGTCCAACTCTTTGCAACCTCACAGACTGTAGCCCTAAAGACTCCTCTGTCCATGGCATTCTCCAGGCAAGAATACAGGAGTGGCTTACCATTCCCTTCTCCAGAAGATCTTCCCAAGCCAGGGATCAAACCCTGGTCTCCTGCATTGCAGGCAGATTCTTCATCATTTGAGCTACGGGGAAGTCCTTCAGATACCCTGACAGCAGACCAATAGCAAAAAGAGACTTGTGTATAAATGTTGTAACTCAATGTGGAAATCTTTCTCTATGGACAATGTCAGTCAGTTCAAACCAGGACACAGAAAGCAGAAAATGAGTAGTACACTTACAAAGATCAAAAGAAAGTCACTATTGAGGTTAGGAAGCTTAAGACTATGTGATCAATTGTACTGTTCATTCAAAGAATCCAAACTGAGAACATCTTCTATTTCCAGTGATTTTATTAATTTGATTAAAAGTCTGTGGAACATCAGAGGATTATGAGAAATACAACTTTTTTTCTTTCTTTGTTTACATTCTCACTGGCTAGGGATTTCTTCAGTAACTCAATTAAATCTTACTCATCTTCATATCCCAGCACATAGAAAAGCTGATGTTTCAAAGTGCTAATTAAATGGCTTCCCAGGTGATTCAGTGGTAAAGAATTCACCTGCCAATGCAGGGGCTATGAATTCAATCCCTGGGTTGGAAGATTCTCTGGAGGAGGAAATGGCAACCCATTCCAATACTCCTGCCTGGAAAATTCCAAGGACAGAGGAGCTTGGTGGGCTACAAAGAGTCCATGGGGTCACAAAAAGTCAGACATGACTTACTGACTGAGCACACACACCGATTAAATGTTTGGCAGTGAATGAATGACTATTTTAGGATTAGAGAACAAAGAGTCACATTAAATCTTTAGAGCATATAATGAGAACATAAAAAAATGAGGACCATGATAGAAATTGTGTCTAACATAGATAATATGATAAAAGTGTTTGCAGTGGACAAGAGAAGAAAATTCAGTAATTCTTAATCTTTTAGGGTCATGAACATTTTGAGAGACTAAAAATGGACATACTTGCATATGTGTTTGTAGGCAAATACACACTTAGATATTTGCTTTCATCTTAGTAGATTTAAACCCTTTTCTTGATCTCTTGAGTGTTTTGTCTTTTTAATATAGGATGATCATATTTATCCATTCTATCTTTAATAGTCATGGTTTATTCCTGTTTCAGTGTAACTATTAATTGTTCTTGACATTGCTCTTAAAAATGTCACCCTCTTCACAATGCAAGAAATTATCAATAAAATGAAAAGGCAACCTACTGAATGGGAAAAAAATTGTAAATTATAGCTTATTAAGGGTTAATATCCAAAATATGTTAAGAAGATTATAGAATTCAATAGCAAAAACAAAACAAAATCCATTTAAAGACAGTCAAAAAGCCTTCCTGCTAAAATCTGGAACAAGGCAGAGATGGAACAAGACAAGACATTCTCACCTCTCTATTCAATACACTATTGGAATTTCTAGACACAGCAATTAGGCAATGGAAACAAATGAATCCAAATTGGGAGGGAAGAGGTAAAACTATCACTATATGCAGATGATATAATATCATACAGAGAAAACTCTAAAGATTCCCTTACCAAATTACCCATAATATTTTTCACAGAACTAGAACAAATAATCCTAAATATCATATGGAAATATTAAAGTCCCAGAATTACCAAAGCAATCCAGAAGAAAAAGAACAAAGCAGGAAACATAACCCTCCCAGACTTCAGACAATAGTAGAAAAATACAAAGACTTCAGACAAAAATACAAACAGTGTGGTATCAGCACACACACACAAACAACAATGGCAAAAAGAAGCCATCAAGATCAATGGAATAAAATAGAGAGCCCAGAAATAAACCTTAACACATAGAGTCAATCTTCAACAAAGAAGACAAGCATATACAATGAGAAAAAGATGATCTTTTCAGTAAGTGATCTTGGAAAGTTTAATGTGCATGTGTGCATGCATGCTAAGTCACTTAGATAATGTCTGATTCTGTATGACCATATGGACTGCAGCCTACCCAGCTCCCCTGCCCATGGGATTCTCCAGGCAAGAATACTGGAGTGGATTGCCATGCACTCCTACAGAGGATCTAGAGGATCTTCCCAACCCAGGGATCAAACCTGGATCTGCTGCATCTCCTTCGCTGAAGGTGGATTCTTCACGGCTAAGCCATTGGGAAAGACAAGAAAGTTGAACAGTCACATGTAAATCAGTGAAGCTAGAATATACCCTCTCACCATACATAAAAATAAACTCAAAATGACTTAAATGCTTAAATATAAGACATGACACCAGAAGACTCCTAGAAGAAATCATAGGCAAAACATCCTCTGACATAAATCATATCAGTGTCTTCTTATGTCAGTCTCCTAAAGCAATAGAAATAAAAACAAACAAACAAAAAAAGAGGACCTAATTAAACTTACAAACTTTTGAACAGCAAAAGAAACCATAAGCAAAATGAAAACATCAATGTACAGAATGGGAAAACGTATTTACAAATAATGACAGAATGGGAAAATGTATTTACAAATAATGCAATACAACTCAACAACAATAAAAACCAAACAATCCTATCCAACAATGGGCAGGTGACTAAATAAAGGTTACTTCAAAGAAGACATACAGATAGCCTAGAGGCACATGAAAAGATGCTCAACAGAGCTAATTATTAGAGAAATGTAAATCAAAATGACAATGAGGTACCACCTCACACTGGTCAGAATAGCCACTATTAAAAAGTCTACACATAAGCAATGTGAAAGAGGATGTGAAAAAAAAGGAACCCTCCTATACTGTCAGTGGGAATATAAGTTGGTACAGCCACTGTGGAAAACAGTTTGAAGATTCCTCAGAAAGTTAGAAATTGAGTTACAATATGATCCAGAAATTACAGTCCTGAGTATATATCTGAACAATATTATAATTCAAAGAGATGCATGCACCCCTATGTTCATAGCAGCACTATTCATATAACCAAGACATGGAAACAACTTAAAGTTCACCAACAGATGAATGGATAAAGAGGATGTCGTATCCACCAATCCCACTACTGGCATAAACCCTTAGGAAACCATAAGTGAAAAAGACTCATGTTCCCCCAGTGTTCACTGGAGCACTATTTTCAATTGCTAGAACATGGAAGCAACCTAGATGTCCATTGGCAGAATAATTTGTGATACTATACACAATGGAATATTACTCAGCTACAAAAAGGAATGTATTTGAATCAGTTCTAGTGAGGTAGATGAACATGGAGCCTATTATACACAATGGACTAAGTCACAAAGAGAAAGACAGCATATATTAATGTATATATATGGAATCCATAAAGATGTTACTGATAATCCTATTTTCAGGGCAGCAAAGGAGACACAGACATAAAAAAACAGATTTATGGTCATGGTTTAGGAGGTAAGGGGTGGGATGACCTGAGAGAATAATATTGAAACATGCACATTAACATATGTATAGTGGATAGCTGGTGGGAATCTGCTTTATCATGCAGGGAACCCAAAGCTGGCGCTCTGTGATGACCTAGAGGGGGCGGATGGGGAGAGAGGTGCAGGCGTGGTTGTGGGGGCCTATGTATAACTATGGCTGACTCATGTTGATGTATAGTGGAAACTGTCACAACATTCAGATGCAATTACCCTACAATTAAAAATAAAATAAAAAATTAAAAAAAGACATCTGTCATTCAAATATACAATAGAATATTATTCAGTCATAAAAAGAACAAAATAATGGGATTTGCAGAAACATAGATGCATCTAGAGAGTATACTAAGTAAAGTAAGTCAGAAGGAGAAAAACAAATATATCACATGATGCCACTTACATCATGGAAACTAAAACGTGACAAAATGAATGTATCTATGAAACCAAAATGGAATCACAGGGATAGAGAAGAGGCTAGTGGTTGTCAAGGGAGAGTGAATTAGGGGAGGGATGTAGTTGGAGAATGGGGTTAGCAGATGTCAGTCAGTTCAGTCAGTTCAGTCGCTCAGTCGAGTTTGACTCTGAGACCCCATGAATGGCAGTACGCCAGGCCTCCCTGTCCATCACCAACTTCCGGAGTTCAATCAGACTCGCGTCCATCGAGTCAGTGATGCCATCCAGCCATCTCATCCTCGGTTGTCCCCTTCTCCTCCTGCCCCCAATCCCTCCCAGCATCAAAGTCTTTTCCAATGAGTCAACTCTTCGCATGAGGTGGCCCAGAGTACTGGAGTTTCAGCTTTAGCATCATTCTTTCCAAAGAAATCCCAAGGCTGATCTCCTTCAGAATGGACTGGTTGGATCTCCCTGCAGTCCAAGGGACTCTCAAGAGTCTTCTCCAACACCACAGTTCAAAAGCATCAATTCTTTGGCGCTCAGCCTTCTTCACAGTTCAACTCTTACATCCATACATGACTACTGGAAAAACCATAGCCTTGACTAGACGGACCTTAGTCGGCAAAGTAATGTCTTTAGCAGATGTAGGCTTTTATATATGGAGTAGATAAGCAGCAAGGTCCTACTGTATGGCACAGAGAACTATGTTCAACATCCTATGATAAACTGTAATGGAAAAGAATGCTTAAAAAAATCACTGTGGACAGTAATTGCAGCCATGAAATTAAAAGACACTTGCTCCTTGGAAGGAAAGCTATGGTAAACTTGGACAGCATATTAAAGAGCAGAAACATCACTTTGCCAGCAAAGGTACAGATAGGCAAAGCTATGGTTTTTCCAGTACTCATGCACGGATGTGAGAGTTGGACCACAAAGAAGGCTGAGAACAGAAGAACTGATCCTTTCAGTCTGTGGTGCTGGAGAAGACTCTTGAAAGTTCCTTGGACTGCAAGAAGATCAAACCAGTCAATCCTAAAGGAAATCAAACCTGATTTATTCATTGGAAGGACTAATGCTGAAGCTCCAGTAGTTTGACCACTTGATGCAGAGTTGACTCAGTGGAAAACACCTTGATGCTGGGAAAGACTGAAAGCAAAAGGAGGGGATGGCAGACAATGAGATGGTTACATAGCATTACCGATTCAATGGATATGAATTTGAGCAAACTCAGGGAGATAGTGGAGACAGAGAGACCTGGCGTGGGGTAGTCCATGAGGTTACAAAGAGTCAGAGATGACTTTGTGGTTGAATAAAAACAATATATAGTTGAATTGCTTTGCTGAACAGCAGTAATTAACACATTGTAAATCAACTATATTTCAACAAAAAAATAAAATAAAAACAAAACAGAAAATGCACAAGAACCTGAACAGATTTTTTTTTTCCCCAAAGAAGGCATGTAGTTGGCTGAGAGTTATATACTCAACATCATTAATGGTAAGGGAAATGCAAATCAAAACCACAATGAGATATTACTTCATGCCTGTTAGAATAGCCATTATCAAAAACATAAGAAATAACAAATGTGGTGAGGATGCCAAGAATAGGGAACTCATGTGAAGTTCCCTACTGGTGGAAGTCTAAATTTGGGTAGCCACTATGGAAAACTGTACGCAGTTTCCTTAAAAAAAAAAAAAAAAAAATTGAACTACCATATTATCCAGCAATTCCAGTTTTGTGTATTTATCTTAAGAAAATGAAAATACAAACTCTAAAAGATACCTGTATCGCCATGTTCAGCACAGCATTATTTACCATAGTAGAGATATGAAAATGTTCCTAGTGTTCATCAACAGAATAATAGATATAGAAAACTGCTATATACACAATGGACAATTACTCACAAAAAGAAGGAAATCTTGTAATTTGCAACAAGATGGATGACCCTTGATGATATTATGCCATGTGAAATGAGTCAGACAAAGACAGATACCCTGTGATCTCACTTACAAGTGGCATCTCTAGGTAAAAAGAAAACAAGCTCATATATACAAAGAACAGATTAGTCGGTAGGGCAAAATGTGTAACAGGGCTCAAAATATACAAACTTCCAGTTATAAAATCAGTAAGTCACAGGGTTGAAATATAGAGTTTGGTGACCTTAGTTAATATTACTGTACTGTATATTTGAAAGCTCCGCATGGAGTAGCTCACATCAATGAAAGAAAACTTGTATACTGATAGATTTTAGCTAGGCTTATTGTGGTGATAATTATTTCCAATATCTACAAATATTGAATCATTATATTGTACACTTGAAAACAATGGTATGTGCAATTACATTTAAATTTAAAATCCTAAGGAAATGTTCCTGTGGTCTCATAAACTATCCCTCTTTATCAAGAGAAAGCATAATTCTTCTGCCTAGAATTACATAAAGGAAACTCAGAACTCTAGGGAATACTAGGCCATCAATGCCCTCTTGGACTGACGGTTTCAGGAACTTGAAAAGTGTACTTTTCTATCCTGGTTGTTGCCTTTGCAGCATTCCCAGTATATGGTGATGAGCATGGGTTTAAGTCACCTTTTGTGTTCCTAAATAATTAGTCTCAGGTGCTGCTCTCTTTTACTAGAGAGCCCTGGATACTCTTTTATCAAACAACTCTCCTGGATGTACCTACTATATGTTTAACTTTAGACAACAGATCACTTCTTTATGTATTTCTAAAAATAGAGTTGTCATTTAGTTGCTAAGTTGTGTACAACTCTTTTGCAATCCCATGGACTGGAGCCCTCCAGGCTCCTCTGTCCATTGAATTTCCTTCTCCAGGGGATATTCCTGACCCAGGGATCACACCCATATCTCGTGCTTTGGCACATCTCCTTCTTTACCACTGATTCATCAGGGAAGCCCAAAAGTAGTGTTAGGAAAGTTATTATTCAAGGCAAAATTAATAGGGGGTTCTGATTCTATGAAGCTAAAGGGACTTGTCCAAGGTCACATACACTAGAAGGTATAGATCAAGGTTTTAATTTATTACAAATTTTTCTGCAAGGATAAATTCCCTGGGACCTGGACAATACTGGTTTAGTCTTTTGCCCATCTTCAACTTGCAATCTTGGCTCCATATTCATCATATGTTTCAAGTTAGTATCCTGCTCATTCTGATCTCCAGGCCTTTGTAAGACTGGTTCCTGTGCTGCTAACACTCTGTCCAGCCCCCACTTTCTTCACTTGGCTAATTGCTGACCACCCTTTTGCTCTAAGCATAAAAAAGTGTCAACCTATTCTAATAGATATGAGTATTGTGCATATAAACCTACAGATCACATATTTATACACAAACACAAACACACACACACAAACACACACACTGAGTGTGCACAGCTGAGTCAAGATTCAGCCATAGAAACAGACCAGCAGGAGCTATAAACTGAGAGATCAATTGTAGGATACCACCTTGCAGGATATTAGAGCTTGGCTGGGCAAGTCCAAAATCTGAGGCAGACTGTCAAGAAAGGCAGTCTGGAACATTGCTAGCCATGACTGAAACTGCTTTCTACAGGGGAATGTCTTCTTTATCAGGGAAACCTCAGCTCTGATTTAAGGCATTTCAAGTGATTAAATCAGGCACATTTAGATTATCTGCAATAATCTCTTTTACTTAAAGTCAACTGATTATAATCACATCTACGGAAATACCTTCAGAGCAACACCTGGATTAGTATTTGATGGAATAACTATGGACTGTAGCCTATTAAAATTCACACAATAAGAATTCATCACAATTGTATGTGAGCTAAGTGAGTTGAGGAGTGCACATTATTTTACAGCTATATAATGCAGTATCTCTTTTTCTTAGTATTGTTAGCATCTAAAATCCAGGACTGTTTTGAAGTCCTTCATTCCAAGAATATTGCAAATATATTAATAAGTATTATTAGAATTATATTGATATATATGAAAATCATTTAAGTACTGAATCATTGATTTTACATCACTGTACTTTGACAACAAAGGTCCATATAGTCAAAATTATAGTGTTTGAAGTAGTCATGTATGGATGTGAGAGTGGGACCATGAAGAAGGCTCAGTGCCAAAGAATGGATGCTTTTGAACTGTGGTTTTGAAGGAGACTCTTGAGAGTTCTCTGGACACCAAGGAGATAAATAAAATCAAACCTGAATATTCATTGGAAGGACTGATGCTGAAGCTGAAGCTCCAATATTTTGGCCACCTGATGCAAAGAGCTGACTCAGTAGAAAAGAGTCAGATACAACTGAGCCAGTGAACAACAAGTTATCCAAACACATTTACCCATATTTTGTGGTTTCCATTTTTAATCTAAGTATAGCCTCTTCTTCCAGCATCCTGGGAGATCTATTACAATGCTATTTTCCTCTGAAACATTTAAATATTCTTTGCAAAGGAGAGGTACAGATGAGAAGTAGAAGGGTAAACCTTCATGAAAGGTGTGGGGCTGGATCTGACCACAGAGAAAGCATAGGATTTACCTAAGAAGAGGCGAAGCCTTCTCTATAAAGGAAAAAGTATGGGGCAGCTGAGGTGTTCCTAGCAAAGCCTCATACATAAATAGGACAGTCTGCTTTCTGAGGAAGATTTAGATATGGAACAGTAGGGCAAGAAGCTGGAAAAGGAAGCTGTGACCAAACTGTGGGGGAATATCAGTACAAAGAAACAAAGTTGGAATTTATCTTTATAGGTAACGCTTCCTGAGAGAGTCATCAGCATAGTGAGTGGTGACAAGAATAACTGAATATGAGAATCTGAGAGAACACTTTAACTTAATAAATGTATCAGGTGGAATACTTACCATAATGGACAGGATAAAATGATTTATTTTAGTGCTAATAGTAACACATGAGGCCAGTGTTCTAATGAAAATGATTTGGTTTAATGAATTAACTTGTAAACCTACTGGGCAAGATATCTAATGCTATGTCAGGTACTAGGCTTAGCATACAGCCACTTTTCAGAAAAGTAAAATGTAATAATGGGACTTGTCAAAGCTCTGAAGTAATAAATGTCATTAAACCCAAGAGACAAGGAGATAGCTTTGCTTTCATTTACTGAGGGACCTAAAATCCCAGTTTCTCAGGAAAACCTAAAAGCCTGTTAATAAATTTACATTCGAAAGACTGAATACATTATTTAAAGCCTGATTCAGGCCTCCCCAACATATAGGATAGGGAGTTTTACCTACAGTGATTGGTCTCTCAAAGATGTGGGAAATTACCCCCTCCTAATCACTGAATTAAATAGAATTTGCTAGCATTGGTTTAATCAGTACCTTGTAATCAAATCAGGCATGAAATCAAGTTTTGATTACACATTATTCTCCCTATTACGAACAAATTGTCAAATCACTGGCAACACCCCTAAGTATGGAGGAGGATGGCAAAGGAAGGGGGAGGCAAATAGTTTATTTAGCAAAACAGAAATACAATTAGATTTCACCAAGTTTACAGTTATTCGGCATTCTTTTCTGAACTCTCCTGAAAAAACTATGATTCTAATAATACATCTTAAATCTGCCCTAAAAGGTTCAACAAGTGGAGATAAAATTACTTGTTTTCTCTGAAATCTCTAGAAAATGTACTAATGAATCTATTTGCAGGGCAGAAATAGTGATGAAGTAAAGAATGGACTTGTGGACAAAGGGGGAGAAAAGGAGTGTGGGATGAATTGGGAAACTAGGATTGACGTATATATTCTACACTGTGTAAAATAGATAGCTAGTGGGAAGCTGCTATATAGCACAGGGAGCTCAGCTTGGTGCTCTGTGATGACATAAATGGGTAAAATGAGAAGATGGAGGTGGGATAAGAGGGAGTCCAAGAGGGAAGGAAATTATATGTACATAGTGGAGAGCTCAGCTATTTTTATTCTTGGTTTTCTGTTGCCTTCCTTCTACAAATATATTAGAGAACCATTGGAGACAGAAAACTATAAAGTGTTGTCGTTTAGAAATTACTATGAAAGCTTTTATCACTGCTATACCTTTAAGAGCCTCACCTATACACTTTTGAAATTTTTGGGAGAGTAAGCCTATAATTTCAAGATACCTTGAATAGCAAAATTTGAACCACATCTTCCAAGTGCTGTTCTTCATAAATCTATTTAGAATCAAGCTTAAAAGTCACCACCAGCAAATCATTTTTATAGCCTATATGGCAACTGAACATTCTTCTATTTAATTTTTCAGCACTGTTTTATTATAAGACATAAGTTGCAAAAAATAATAAGCTATTTGTATTGTAAGCTGAAAAGAGTGAAAATCATAGACTGGATCTGCAGCAATCTCTTCTGAGGATGGCAAGAAAAATACACATTTCAACTGGGCCTTTAGATTCGCAGTCAGGTTGATGGAAACAAATAGCCCCAGGTCATTCACCTTAAAACCTAAATAAAGAAATAGTTGGCCAACCAGAGTGTAGAACTGGTATAGAATTAAAAAGCTCAACAGTTTTCATGACAGTTAACCTGGCGTATCCTCTTAGTTCAGTTCAGTCGCTCAGTTGTGTTCGACTCTTTGCGACCCCATGAATCCCAGCATGCCAGGCCTCCCTGTCCATCACCAACTCCCGGAGTTCACTCATACTTGCGTTCACTGAGTCCGTGATGCAATCCAGCCATCTTGTCCTCTGTCGTCCCCTTCTCCTCCTGCCCCCAGTCCCTCCCAGCATAAGAATCTTTTCAAATGAGTCAACTCTTCTCACGAGGTGGCCAAAGTACTGGAGTTTCAGCTTTAGCATCATTCCTTTCAAAGATATCCCAGAGTTGATCTCCTTCAGAATGGACTGGTTGGATCTCCTTGCAGTCCAAGGAACTCTCAAGAGTCTTCTCCAACACCACACTTCAAAAGCATCAATTCTTTGGTGCTCAGCCTTCTTCACAGTCCAACTCTCACATCCATACATGACCACAGGAAAAACCATACCCTTAACTAGACGGACCTTAGTCGGCAAAGTAATGTCTCTGCTTTTGAATATACTATCTAGGTTGGCCATAACTTTTCTTCCAAGGAGTAAGTGTCTTTTAATTTCATGGCTGCAGTCACCATCTGCAGTGATTTAGGAACCCAAGAAATAAAGTCTGGCACTGTTCCACTGTTTCCCCATCTATTTCTCATGAAGTGATGGGACCGGATGCCATGATCTTCGTTTTCTGAATGTTGAGCTTTTAGACCAACTTTTTCACTCTCCACTTTCACTTTCATCAAGAGGCTTTTTAGTTCCTCTTCCCTTTCTGCCATAAGGGTGGTGTCATCTGCATATTTCAGGTTATTGATATTTCTCCTGGCAATCTTGATTCCAGCTTGTGTTTCTTCCAGTCCAGCGTTTCTCATGATGTATTCTGCATATAAGTTAAATAGGCAGGGTGACAATATACAACCTTGACGTACTCCTTTTCCAATTTGGAATCAGTCTATTGTTCCATGTCCAGTTCTAACTGCTTCTTCCTGACCTACATACAGAGTTCGCAAAAGGCAGGTCTGGTGGTTTGGTATTCCCATCTCTTTCAGAATTTTCCACAGTTGATTGTGATCCACACAGTCAAAGGCTTTGGCATAGTCAACAAAGCAGAAATAGATGTTTTTCTGGAACTCTCTTGCTTTTTCCATGATCCAGCGGATGTTGGCAATTTGATCTCTGGTTCTTCTGCCTTCTCTAAAACCAGCTTGAACATCAGGAAGTTCACGATTCATGTATTGCTAAAGCCTGGCTTGGAGAATTTTGAGCATTACTTTACTAGCATGTGAGATGTGTGCAATTGTGCCGTAGTTTGAGCATTCTTTAGCATTGCCTTTCTTTGGGATTGGAATGAAAACTGACCTTTTCCAGTCCTGTGGCCACTATGAATTTTCCAAATTTGCTGGCATATTGAGTGCAACACTTTCACAGCATCATCTTTCAGCATTTGAAACAGCTCAACTGGAATTCCATCACCTCCACTAGCTTTGTTCATAGTAATGCTTTCCAAGGCCCATTTGACTTCACATTCCAGGATGTCTGGCTCTAGATTAGTGATCACACTATCATGAATATCTGGGTCATGAAGATCCTTTTGTACAGTTCTTCTGTGTATTTTTGCCACTTCTTCTTAATATCTTCTGCTTCTGTTAGGTCCAGACCATTTCTGTCCTTTATTGAGCCCATCTTTGCATGAAATATTCCCTTGGTATCTCTAATTTTCTATGACAGTTAACCTGAGGTATCCTCTAGTGCATGTTAATAAAGTTAACCTGGGGTATCCTCTAGTGCACATTAATAAAGTCTCTTATGTACAGTTGGGAAGGTCCCCTGGAGGAGGAAATGACAACTCACTCCAGTATTTTTGCCTAGAGAATCCTGTGGACAGAGGAGCCTGGCAGGCTACAGTCCATGGGGTCTCAAAAAGTTGTACATGACTGAGCGACTAATACTAATACTATAGTTGACTTTGTTGTACAGCAGAAGCCAACACAACATATTGTAAAACAATGCTATGCTTCAATAAGAATGTCCTCTAAAATACACCATTGTTAAAAAGCATTTTTTTCATTAAATACTCTTATCTAATTATCCAATTAAGAACAGCTTATACAGAAAATACTTATAAAAATTTTACTTTCTTCTAGATAAAGTCATGTTTAGGGTTGACCACCATTTCATATTTTTACTGATATATTCACATTAAATTCTAACAACAATCCTATGAAGAGTTTTTACAATAAGAAAAATGAGATCAATTTCCTTAGCATACAGTTAATTAGTACATTTGAAATTAAAATATACTCAGTCCTATTTTTTATATTAAAGCCATTTACCCATTGCAATATTTGTTTTACTTTTTCAGGATGCCATGAGCATGGGGTAAAGTACTCTCTCAGGCTAGCAAAGCACTAGTAAGTTAAATCTTTCCAAACTAAGAAATCAGACAAGATTATAATCAATACATCATTCGATTAAAAAATAAAGTTTGTTGGTGACCCAATGTATTTCTGCATAAATTAAACAATACACAATTATTCAGAATAACCCAGTGTGATTTATTCAAGGAATGCATGGTGTGAAAAATTAGAAAAATTTTGTAACCAGTACTAAATCTATTTTAGTGAAAATGGTAATAGCAAAGTTGAGTGACTTGCAGACTATTGTTCAATCATTTGATTGACTGGAGAATTTTGTTTTGAGGGGCAATTATATGCCTAACATTGAATTTTATTATTTAGAAAGTGAAGTTACACGTAGTCCTGAGCCCTCAAAAATCACTTTGCTTCTACAGGGACTTTATTACATTTTTACAAGTAGAAATAAACTTGGTAATTTGTTTAAAGAAGACTATGATGAGAAGAGCTGATTCATTGGAAAAGACCCTGATACTGGGAAAGACTGAGGACAGACGAAGTGAGCAACAGAGGATGAGATGGTTGGACTGCAACACCAACTCAATGGACATGAGTTTGAGCAAACTCTGGGAGAGAGTGAAGGACAGGGAAGCCTGGCCACAGGGTCGCAGAGTCTGACATGACTGAGTGACTAAATAACAACAAAAACGGTTGTAGAACATGACTCGAATGATTTAATGAGAAAATCACAGAAATGATCAATGAATCAATGGACAGAAAGGCACATCAGAGCAAAATGTGGCCAAGTGAATGACAAGAACAAAGCACTTGGGCCAAAAAGTGACAACAATTTGAAAAAGAAAGGATATTGGCTAAAAGCAGCAAGATAAATATTTCCCTATAATTTTGTCTGGTTATCAGAAAAAGATGTTATTATATCCAAAATTTTGAAGAAAAATTATAACCCTAGAATTGTATGTTCAATTTAGCCATCATTATTGTGAAAACTAAGTCTTCTCAGACATACAGAGACAAAATCATTTACAAGAAGCTATTATGAAACAAGAGCTAACTGACTACTAGAAACTATACATTAAAGTGACATGCAATAAAAATTAATTTTCATCACTCCAACAATATTTATTGCACTGTAACCATGTGCTATAAGGAGGAGCAGAATATACATAAATAATCAAGATTTATTTTTTTCCTCTACAAAGAGCTCAGGCAACATAAGGTAGCAGCAAATAACAATAATATAGGATGATAAGGGGAATAAAGGCACAATTAAAATTTAAACGGGATATATTTGCAGGAAAAATTCTCCCTGCTTAGCAGAAGAAAGGGATGTGGGATGATCTCAGGAAGTTATACAAAAAGTATCACCTATAAAAATGAGTAGGAGTGGTGGGATGAAAAAGGAGACAGAACAGATGAGGGAAGAAGAACAGGAAAGAGACTATCATGTGAACTAAATATAAAGAATGGCAAGGATAAATAAAATGTTGTACGATCTGGAGATAAGTGATTTGACCAAAGAATTTGGTACATGAATGAGAGGGATGAATGTGGGAACATAATCCGGAGTATAATTATGATGGATCTTATACTTTGTTATTTATTTTAAAATATTTAATATAAAGCAAATTTTGAAGTACATCTGGAAGTTTTTATTTATTTCTAATAAGTTTAGATAGTGGTGGTGGTTTGGTTGCTAAGTCATATCTGACTCTTGCAACCCCATGCCAGGCTCCTTTGTTCATGGGACTCTCTAGGCAAGAATATTGGAATGGGTTGTCATTTCCTTCTCCAGGAGATCTTCCTTACCCAGGAATCTAACCCGGGTCTCCTGCATTGCAGGCAGATTCTTTACCAACTGAGTTACAAAGGAAGTCTCAAGTTTAGATAGTATGTTTTATCAAATACACTTCATTCCTTTCTTCAAAAATTCAAGCCTCATACTACTTTCATGAAAGTGTGCACGTTCTTTCTTTCTTTTGGAGGGTTTTTTTGGTTTGTATGTTTTGGTTGTTCAGATGAGAGTACCTAGATTATGTTTTTTGCCTTACAGGAACAAATTTTTCAAATTTCCCATTTCACTGTGAACATCTGTGTTCGAGAAGTAACCATGAGCTTTGCATCAATATTCTGTGTCCTAGGATAAACTATATAAACAATCTTTATCAAAATGGGTATATAGATATTCAGTATGTTTGTATGTGAAGTCGCTCAGTTGTTCTGACTCCTTGTGACCCCATGAACTATAGCCTACCAGGTTCCTCTATCCATGGGATTTTTCCAGCCAAGAGTACTGGAGTGGGTTGTCGTTTCCCTCTTCAGGGATCTTCCCAACTTAGGGATCAAACCTGTGTCTCCCATATTACAGGCAGATGCGTTACTATCTGAGCCACTAGAGAAGTCATTTTAATACCTTTTTTGCAGCTGGTTACTTTCTCTCACCTACCTATAGGGCTTCAGATTTCAAATCATACCAGGAGTTTAAAAATACATATATATATATATATATATATTTTTAAATTTTCATCGCTATTTAAAAAGTTTCAAAAGCATACTACTAGTATATATTTAAATAGTACACTAGAATATCCATTCTTAATTTTGTATAAAAGGGTCACTTTTCTTAGAATATTTTTCTATTTTGAAAAATTGATGAGAATCCTATGGATTGATATGTTTAGAAGTTACAAGTTTATTGCTCATTTTGAAGTTCATAATACCATCTAGCAATGAACTTTTGTTTCTTTTCTCATCCTAGTATACTCACACTGATAACAGGGAGAGCTCAGCCAGCAACACACAGCCCTGTGCTGACACTTCAGTGAAAATCTTTCTTCCTGTCCCGTGAAGATAGTATTGCTGAACTGCAACCTTTCTCTGTGGACAGAAATACTCTTTTGAAGCATTGCTACTGCTACTGCTGCTAAGTCAACCAGGCTCCTCCATCCATGAGATTTTTCCAGGCAAGAGTACTGGAGTGGGGTGTCATTGCCTTCTTCCTTTGAAGCATTTCTTGACATCAAATTCAATGTTATTTTCAAATAGATTAAGGTGCCTCCAGAGTGCCAGTATTGATAAACAGCCACTCTTGTAGAGCTGATGGGTTTTATATTAAAAAAATAAATAAAACTAACCAGTGTACACATTTGGACACAACAAACACCTCCCTTTCTATATAGAGCTTACAAAAGACTCCACAGGATCCCTGGCTTCATGGGCTCTGCGCTAGCAGGCCTATTTACTCCTACTGTGGCAAGCATATGTCTCCAGTGTTCATGAACGGTTTACAGCTTTGTCAGGCATCAATTGCAGCAAATGTCTGCTTTTCTGTATTTGATTATACCTTTTGTTCATGCTTTTCCTCAAAGCCTTATATCAGAGGTTTTCAAGGACTAACACAGAAAGGGGAAAGCAGGAAGTGAGATGTGCACATAGCTCACGTTCTGAGACCCTGTCTGTGATGCCAGCATGGCTCACAGGATCAGGGATCACTAGGTTTTCCATCCTTTGAACCCATTCCAAATATATCTGGAATAAAAGACCCCTCTAAAATTGGTTTCTTATGTAAATACATTACTAGCTTTACTTTTCTTAGCAGATAACTACTGAGATTCTTCACTATCTTAGCACATAACCTGTACATACAAGTACACACAGATTATATATAACTGAATAACAAGTATATGCAAAAATTCTTGGGATTTTTACTTTATATGTAAAAATGTAAAGAAGATAAAAGCTTCATGTTGACAAAGACAAAATTTCTGTTACTATTGGTTACACAATATTTTTTGCTCATTTAAATTAAAAGCTCTTCTTGCAGGCTAACATTTATATCTATCCTATTTTAGACCTTGATCCCCAGAAAACAAAACCTGAGGCAAAGATTATCGCTGTTTTTTGATTTAGGGTAACAAGAATGAAGGAAATGAAAGGTAAAATAGGAAAGGATGGGGAGCATCCTTTGATTTGATAATGACACTTTATCAAATTCACCAATAAACGTGAAAAAATGCAGCTAGTTATTCAGCAGGTACATTCATTCTGCAATAAAGGACTTATTTCCCTAGCATGACGTAAGCAATTGGAGATAGGGAAAAGGGCAAATCCATTTGCCAAAATCTGTATAGACTTCTTTTTCAATGGTCAATGTTTCCCTATGGGGAAAATTTCCTATTCACTTCTAATATTCAGGTGCTAACCTTTCCTTAGTCAGGAAGCCAGATCTCACACACTATGGTAGGTGCCTCATTCAATTTCTAAGTGGTGGGAGAAATCATAAAGTGAAATCATGTGGTAGATTGGTATAATTTTATAGAGATAGAAAAATAAGAAGGCCTACTTCCATAATGCAAACATCTAGTCCACCTCAGGCAGCAAAATGATATGGACTTAAGCTATTATTCTCAGTGGTTTAGAGTCTGGGAAAGGATGGTCCTGAATGAATAGGAGGAAGCACTTGAAATAAGCCCCAAATTCAACAAACCCTATAAAATATATTTGCTGCATTGTTTCTATTAGGCCTTTTTGATGCTACCTGTTAGGATAAGAGGTATATAATTATTAATGAAAATAAAAAACTGCCAAGTATTTTTATACTGAAAAGTAATATGAATACTTTAGATTCACTGGGCATATATAGATAAAAGAATATATTAAAAGTTTGATCTTAATAGTGTGAAGTAGAAATAACCTCAGGATATTATTGGAGAATAAATGAGAAAAAGTCAAAACTTGGTAACATAAATTCTTTAGGGAAAAAGCTAAACCCAGTCTCAAAGAGAAAAAAAAAAAAGTTAAACAGGTGGATAAAGCAGATAAACTCATTAAAGAAAATGAAACCAGATTGTTCAAACAATTGGAGAAATGAAAGTGTTCAGTATATTATGAAATCATCAAGATGTTTTATGTGGGGAAATGGTAAGACTTGAGATTGCAGACTTGTGTGATCAGCTGAGGCTCTTTAGTTCAGTTCCCAAGGCAATGGGGACCCATTGAAAAATATGCAGATCAGTAGAAATACAAGTTTTGAGTTTTGGAACAGAATTCTAGTTATAGAGTAAAACCAATCAAAAACATCTAGATAGTAGGCAGAGATTATTCAGGACTTTGTTGTTTGGAAATAAAAGAAGACCAATCAAATAAGAGGCTTCTCTGGTGGCTCAGCTGGTAAGGAATCTGCCTGCAGCGCAGGAGACTGGGGTTCAATCCGGGGTCAGGACGACCCCATGGTGAAGGCAATGGAAACCTACTCCAGTATCTTTGCCTGAGAAATTCCATGGATAGAGGAGCCTGATGGGCTACAGTCCATGGGGTCACAAGTGCTGGACACAATATGATGACTATATCACCACTAACCAAATGAGAACAAGCAAAAGCTGTTTATTCAGAGCTTGATATAGTGAGGAAGTCAGTCACCATCACTTGTGTTTGACTGAAACTCAAAGGCAGAGGAGTGGGAAAATTTTACAGTGAAAAAGAGGAAGATTCCAGCTATGCACTGATTGGATGCTATTGACATGAGGAAGCTAGAGGTGGGCTCACTAGAAACAGGCATCCTGTGTGATCGGTTAGTGGTACATATTTGATTTCCCTGGTTGGTCCTAAGTTGGAAGTTTCTCTGGTTGGTCTTAAGATGAGATAGAAGTTAGGGAAGCTATAAGTTACTATCCAATTGAAATATTAATTGTAATAGGGACAATTCTGAAAAGCTCTGAAATACCTTGGATTTTCATGAACCTAAGCTGACTTTGTGAATGTTGTATTTTTATTATAATTCTAAATATTAGGAACATTTACTACTGTAAGCTAGTGTAGCTATAAACTTGTTAGATGATGACATAAACATTTAAGATAATTGGATGGAAGAGCCTGGCAGGCCATAGTCCATGGGGTGGCAGAGTCACAGAAGATTGAGAGACTTCATTCTCACTTTCTTTTCATTGACTATCTGGGACTTCCAAGGTGGCACTACTGGTAAAGAACCCACTTGCCAATCCAGGAGACATAAGAGATGGAACTTTGATCTCTGGATAGACAAGATCCCCTGGAGGAGGAAATGACAACCCACTCCAGTATCCATGCCTGGAGAATCAATGGATAAAGGAGCCTGGCAGGTTACGGATCACAGAGTCTCAAAGAGTTGGAAGTGAGTGAAGCAACTTAACACAGTACACACTGACTATCTACTGTATGCTGCATTGTGAGACAGTAATAGGAATACAATGTTAGACCAAAAATACATATGGTGCCTGCTTCAGAAACCTTATTATTATGTGGATGAGATATATACTGAAGAAATAATCCCATAATTAACATTCAGTTCAGTTCAGTCACTTAGTCGTGTCCAACTCTTTGCGACCCCATAAATTCCAGCACGCCAGGCCTCCCTATCCATCACGAACTCCTGGAGCTCACCCAAATTCATGTCCGTCGAGTCAGTGATGCCATCCAGTCATCTCATCCTCTGTCGTCCCTTTCTCCTCCTGCCCCCAATCCCTCCCAGCATCAGAGTCTTTTCCAATGAAATCAGCTCTTTGCATGAGGTGGCCAAAGTATTGTAGTTTCAGCTTTAGCATCAGTCCTTCTGAAGAACACCCAGGACTGATCTCCTTTAGGATGGACTGATTGGACCTCCTTGCAATCCAAGGGACTCTCAAGAGTCTTCTCAGTTCAAAAGCATCAATTCTTTGATGCTGAGCTTTCTTTATAGTCCAACTCTCAAATCCATACATGAGTAATGGAAAAACCATAGTTTTGAATAGACGGATTTTGTTGGCAAAGTAATGTCTCTGCTTTTTATGCTGCCTAGGTTGGTCAAAACTTTTATTCCAAGGAGCAAATATCTTTTAATTTTATGGCTGTACTCACTATCTGCAGTAATTTTTAGCCCCGCAAATAAACTTTGTCACTGTTTCCACTGTTTTCCCATCTATTTGCCATGAAGTGATAGGACCAGATACCATGATCTTACTTTTCTGAATGGTGAGCTTTAAGCCAACTATTCTACTCTACTCTTTCACTTTCATCAAGAGGCTCTTTAGTTCTTTCTTTATGCCATAAGTGTGGTGTCATCTGCATATCTGAGGTTATTAATATTTCTTCCAGAAATGTTGATTCCAGCTTGTGTTTCTTCCAGTCCAAATTTCTCATGAGGTACTCTGCATGTAAGTTACATAAGCAGGGTGTTGTAATACTGCCTTGACATACTTCCTTCCCTACTTGAAACCAGTCTCTTGTTCCATCTCCAGTTCTAACTGTTGCTTCCTGACCTGCATACAGATTTCTCAGGAGGCAGGCCTCAGGTCTGGTATTCCCATCTCTTTCAGAATTTTCCACAGCTTGGTGTGATCCATACAGTCAAAACCTTTGGTGTAGTCAATAAAGAAGTAGTAGATGTTTTTCTGGGACTGTCTTGCATTTCTGCTGATTCAGTGATGTTGGCAATTTGACCTCTGGTTCCCCTGCCTTTTCTAAATCCAGCTTGAACATCTGGAATTTCATTGTTTATGTACTGTTGAAGCCTGGCTTGTGGAATTTTGAGCATCACTTTATTAGCATGTGAGATGAGTGAATTGTGCAGTAGTTTGAGCATTCTTTGGCATTGCCTTTCTGTGGGATTGGAATAAAAACTGACCTTTTTCAGTCTGTGGCCACTGCTGAGTTTTCCAAATTTGCTGGCATATTGAGTGCAGCACTTACAGCATTGTCTTTTAGGATTTAAAATAGCTCAGCTGAAGTTCCATTACCCCCCACTAGCTTTGTTCATTGTGATTCTTTCTAAGACCCATTTGACTTTACATTCCCAGATGTCTGGCTCTAGGTGATCAAACCACCATCGCATCATCATGGTTACCTGGGTCATGTAGATCTTTTTGTATAATTCTTCTGTGTATTCTTGCCACCTCTTCTTAATATCTTCTGTTTCTGTTAGGTCCATACCATTACTGTCCTTTACTGTGTCCATCTTTGCATAAATCATTCCCTTGGCATCTCTAATTTTCTTGAAGAGATCTTTAGTTTTTCCCATTCTATTGTTTCCCTTTATTTCTTTGCATTGATCACTGAGGAAGGGTTTCTTATCTTTTCTTGCTATTCTTCGGAACTCTGCATTCAAATGCGTATATCTTTCCTTTTCCCCTTTGCTTTTGTGTTCTCTTCTTTTCACAGCTATTTGTAAGGCCTTCTCAGATAACCATTTTGCCTTTTTGCATTTCTTTTCTTGGGTATGGTCTTGATCCCTTCCTCCTGTACAATGTCACGAAGCTCTGTCCATGGTTCTTCAGGCACTCGGACTATCAGATCAAATTCCTTGAATCTATTTCTCACTTCCTCTGTATAATCGTAAGGGTTTTGATTTAGGTCATACCTGAATGGTCTAGTGGTTTTCCCTACTTTCTTCAATTTAAGTGTAAATTTGGCAATAAGGAGTTCATGATCTGAGCCACAGTCAGCCCCTGGTCTTGTTTTTGTTGACTGTATAGAGCTTCTCCATCTTTAGCTGCAAATAATATAATCAATCTGATTTCAGTATTGATTATCTAGTGATGTCCATGTGTAGTGTCTTCTCTTGTGTTGTTGGAAGAGGGTGTTTGCCATGACCAGTGCATTCTCTTGGCAAAGCTCTTTTAGCCTTTGCCTTTATTCATTCTGTACTCCAAGGCCAAATTTTCCTGTTACTCCAGGTGTTTCTTCACTTCCTACTTTTGTATTCCAGTCTCCTATACGGAAAAGGACATCTTTTTGAGTGTTAGTTCTTAAAGGTCTTGTAGGTCTTCGTAGAATCATTCAATTTCAGCTTCTTCTGTATTACTGGTTGGGGCATAGACTTGAATTACCATGATATTAAATCCTCACCTTGGCAATGTTCAGAGATCATTCTGTTGTTTTTGAGATTGCATCCAAGTACTGCATTTTGGACTCTTTTGTTTACTATAAGGGCTACTCCACTTCTTTTAAGGGATTCTTGCCCACAGTAGTAGATGTAATTGTCATCTGAGTTAAATTCACTCATTTCTGTCCATTTTATTTCACTGATTCTTAAAATGTTGATGTTCACTCTTGCCATCACCTGTCTGACCAGTTCCAATTTGCCTTGATTCATGGATGTAATATTCCAGGTTCTTATGCAATATTGCTCTTTACAGGATCGGACTTTACTTCTATCACCAATCACATCCACAAGTGGGTGCTGTTTTGCTTTGGGTCCATCTCTTCATTTATTCTCTTCATTATATCTCCTCTAATCTCCAGTAGAATATAGAGCACCTACTGACATCTTTCAGTGTCCTATCTCTTTGCTTTTTCATACTGTTCATGGGATTCTGAAGAGAAGAAGCTGAAGTGGTTTGTCATTGCATTCTCCAGTGGCCATGTTTTCTCAGAAGTCTCCACCATGATCCTTTCACCCACTGGACAGCTAAAAGAAGTATACATAAAGTGCTATTAAGAAATCAGCTGTTTCTCAAAGTGAATAGATTAGATAGAAAAACAAGCTACTATTCAGTGATCAACCAGAAAAGATAATAATGAATATTTTGCTGTTTCCTGGTTTGTGAATGGCATTTTATTAGGTTTTATGAAAAATATTAAGAGTAACTAAAATTTATATAGTAGGGGTAATATAGGGCAAATAGATGTTAAAATATAGGACAGAAAATGAGCCAAGTGCCTACTGAATAAATCATGTACTTCAGTTCTGAAAGAGACATTGAGCTCTCTGAGATGACTACCTTTAGTCACTGAGATGACTAAAGTTCAGTGATAAAATTAATGCACCAACCATGAATTTTTAAATAGGTATTTTAAAATTTGAAGGAGAAGATGGTTAGTGTAGTGGTGGAGCTGATTCAAGTCTAGAGCAAAGACTTACAAAGCTTAGGAAAAATTATTCAAAATGTATCAAGAGGAAAACTTTCACATTAGCTGGTCTAGAAGAGAACTTTTGCACAGAAAGTAACAAAAGGTTCCTTCATACTAAATCATTTCAGTTGTGTCCAACTCTTTGTAACCATATAGACTGCAACCCACCAGACTCCTCTGTGTCCATGGGATTCTCCAGGCAAGAATACTGGAGTGGGTGGCTGTGCCCTCCTCCAGGGGCTCTTCCTGGCCCAGGGATCAAACCCACTTCTGCTTATGTCTCCTGCATTGGCAGGCATATTCTGTACCATTTGTGCTACCTTGGAAGCCCATAGTGAAAGGCATGTATAATTAAATGAGGGAGCTGACTAGGAAACAAATAGGATGCATTTGAAAAGTGACACTAAAGATCTTGGGTTTGAAATCAATGGTAAGAATATTCCATTTCTCATTTAGAAAAAAATAAAATTTATATCTATATAGTTTACAAATTTGATGTCCTGTGTATTGTTTTAAGTTAGATCATCTAGTAGCTGACACACTCTCAACTTGGGTGGGTCAAGGTTACGTAATGTTTTCTCAGTGCTGAAGAACTACTGTTTCCTCCCTGGGATTAGAATTCAGAAATTACAGGGGTGCTAATTTGATAGGATCATGTAATGTGGGCTTGACAACATTCCTTGGAGAAGTGATAAATAAATCATGGATCAATTCTTCAGTGTGTTTTATTAATACAATTAAGAGTCACTGAATTAACTAATATGTTCAATAATGTAATAGTTTTTATACTTGCATCTAATTTTATGTGCTTTATGGACTGTAGAGCATTGTTTGGCTCAATATTATATTGAAGAGAAGAAATTGAGATTAACATTTGGATAGAGAAATACATTAATATGACCTAAATCTCTAAGAAGTAAAATCACTTTAAAAACCAAAATCAAATGGTCAATTTACAAGCAAGAGTCGTTTTTACATGTTGGCATTCCTCAATGCCAAGTCCTAGTCTACATCCTTTTCATCATCTCATTGGGAGATCTCATCCATCCCCATTATTCTCAATGACCACTAATAAGCATATTAATCACATAGTTTATCTCCATCCTAGGGATCTCTCATGAAGTTTTGATCCACAGATAAAACTGTGTACTTGGCATTTTGGAACAATCTCTCAAAGGCACTTGAAGCTCAACAAAAATATAAAAATTCATGATCTTCTCCATTCATTACTTTTTATCTTTCATTGTTTTCAGTTATACAGAATGGTAACATTATTTTTAAAAATAGGAGCTGTATTAATGCTCACATCTATAATTTCTGTTACAAAGTATGCTTTAATGAATTTCAGATTTTGTTTAGGATAACTGCCCTTATCTTTATGTATATCCTTTAAATTTTTATTTTATCAGTAAACATTAGTTTTAAAATGTTTGCTTTAAAATATTATTTGGTTCTAACTTTTGAAAGGTATTTTAACTTCATGTAGCATGTGATGTTGACTTTTTTTTTTCCCTCTTAGTGTGTTTAAGATATTACTCCATTGTATTCTGGCATCCATTATTTCCACTGGAAAATTCAGTAGTCACTTTAATATCAAGTCCACTGAAGTTAATCATCTTTTTAATTTTTTTTTCTGGCTGCTTTTAGAATTTTCTTTTTGTCTTAGGTGCTCTATATTTTATTTTGTTGTGTCTAGGTGTGTATCTCCCTTTATATTTTTTAGAGGATTCAGAAGCATACTGGAATCAGTGGCATATTGTACTGAATCATTTATGAAAAATTCTCATCTATTTTCTTGAATACTTTCTTTCATTTTCTTTCTCTTTTCCATTAGAAACCCCAACTGGATGTATATTACATATTCTCTCTGCTCTCTATGTCTTTACAAAATGTTTTCATAGTTTTAGTCCCTTTATTTCTGTTATTTTTGATAATTTATTTCCACCAACTTTTCAGAATACAAATTCTCTTCACCTTTTCATAGTTCACTGTTAATACTATTTATATAAAATTGCTCTGTTTAATTTGTAGAGTGTTTATATGCGTTTGCATTGTGTTCATATATGCCCGTCAATTCTTAAACCCTTGTTTTTTACTCAGTTTTAATTTCTACTTATTACCTTAAACACATTTGAACACGGATACTTAATAATTTAAATATCTGAAATCATTGTTCATCTTAGCCTTGACTTTTTATTCTGTCATTCATGATAACTTGTGTTTTGTTTGTTATTGTTACTGCTTCTCGCTTTTTGATACTGTGATTTAGTTATTTTTGGAGTTCTAACTACAGAAATTCCTGAAGGTGAGTCTTAAAAAAAAAAAAAATGTATTTGTTTAATTTTGCTTTACAAAGAATATGAAGGCCCTCCCATTTTAACTGATTTCTTGCCTTGAGGTAACATGACCTCCTATTTAAAATTCTTTAAGTGAAATTTCCTCCCCTCATCAGTAAATTAACCTCCAGTATCTTATTTCTCCCTAAATATAAAACACAATTATTAACACATATACTGGATGATGTGCATTTTATTAAATATGTTTCAAACTGTCAAAATCACAAGGAATGAGTTAGGCTCCAAGTGGAATATCTAAAATGATTAATTGAGTGTACTAGGGAACTAAGGAAATGTAAACAGCACCCTCATCCGCCTCTTTTGAAAGTAATATAATGTCATGCCTTACGTCCTGGTGTTTATAGTTAATTTCAGTTCAATGTGAGAGCAGCAGTCTTACCATATGCAAACCAAAGCATAAAAATATAAAGTTAAAGGCACAAAAGGCAATGGGAAAAATCTATTTCAAACCATTCACAAAATGCCAATCCTTTTAATGTGGCATGAAAATAATTTGGCACAAAGAACTGTTTACAAAAATTCTATTGAAGTCATTACTTAGAAAATATCTTGTGTCACTCAAACCTGTATTTCAGTATAACAGCATAAGTAGACCTTTTGAAGTATTTTCTGGATATGAGCATCTAGTACACACAGTATCATGTTGAATAACTCTTACTGTAGATGAAGAAAGCAGTATTTCTCTGCACTCTAAGTGTGATTTCAATATTCTGATATACTAAGTGCTATTAAAATCATAAGGAATTTTGAATTTTCTAAAGTCCATCTTGTATTTAACTTAACAAATACTGTGGATAATAGCTAACTAAACAACCCCTTAATTTTTCTTTACAAGTAAGTCTTAAAATCCTCTGTTTGTAAAAGGTAAAAAAAAAAAAAAAATTCTGGGCTAAAACTCAAGGTTGAAAAAAAAAACAACCTAAGATCATGATCATGGGCTTTCCTGGTGGCTCAGATGGTACAGACTCTGTCTGTGAGCAGGCACTGGCCCTGCCTTCCAGGAAGCATGTGCTAGCCTCTGTGCCAGTCTCACCTTCCAGGGAGCAGACACTGGACACAAGAAAGTCACAATCCTGCAACCTACAGACCTATCTGCCCACGGTGGGTCAGATCCTGCCCTTGGACCTGCTAGATCATAGCTCTGTCTACTAACAGTCCAACACAAGGATAGAACACTTGGACCCCATACCCAACTGTGTTGCAAACTGGATCCCACACCACTAGCAATCTGACACCAGCTGTGAAGAACCTGGGTTCCACAATCAGACTCCAGGACCAGCTCTGCCTGCCAATAGTCTGTCACTACCCTCATGACCTGGCTTTACCCACCAGGGAGCAGGCAACAGACCCAGAGCCTTCTGGACCCTGATTCCACTCACAGTGAGCCAACACTAGCTTCAGGGACACCGGAGATTCTGCAACCAGTCGCTCATGACTAGGCCTCGCAAACAAACAGCTGGAAGCTTCTGCAAAAGACAGGGCCTGGCAACTAACTGGACTAGGGGCCAGACAAGACAATCAGACACTTCCACAGACAGCCTGCTACAACAGAAGGACCCATATATCCTTCATAGAGAAAACCTGTAGATGATACAGCTCAGTAACAAGGGGAGTGCTCTGCTGGTATGCATAGGATGTCTCCTCCCGAAAGCCACCTCTTCAAGGCTTAGAAACATAATCAACCAGATACATTAAAAAAAAAAAAAACAAAACAAACAAAAAAAAACCCCCAGCAATTTAGGCAAAACGAAGCAGCAGAGGGAAGGTTCCAGATGAAGGAACAAGATAAAACCCCGGAAGAATTAGATGAAGAGGAGATAGACAAACTACCTGAGTTCAGAGTAATGACTATGAAGGTGATCAAATAAATACTATGCTAAGTGAAATAAGTCCAATCAAGAAAGATAAATGCTATATAATATAACCTGTTTGTGGAATTTAAAAACAACAAACTAATAAATGTAACAAATAAGAAGTAGACTCACAGATTCAGAGTACAAACTAGTGTTACCAGTGGTGGGGAGGGGCAATATAAAGTTAGAGGATTAAGGGATACAAGCTACTATGCATAAAATACATTATGCAGTCTAGAAGATGGTACTGATGAACCTATGTGCAGGGCAGGAATAGAGACACAGACATAAAGAACAGACTTTGGACATGGGAGGAAGGAGAGGGTGGGGCCAGTTGAGAGAGTAGGATTGAAACATATACATTATCTTATGTAAAACAGATAGATAAAGGGAAGTTGCTCTTTAACACAGCAAGCTCAACCTGAAGCTCTGTGACAACCTAGAGGGGGTGGGATGGAGTTTGGAGAGGAGGTGAGTTTCAAGATGGAGGGAACATTATATATGTATGGCTGATTCATGTTGTATGGCAAAAGCCAACTCAATATTGTAAAGCAATTATCCTCTAATTAATAGTAAATAAAAAATAAGCTACAAGGATATACTGTACAATACAGGGAATATAGCCAATATTTTATAAGTATAAATGGAGTATAACCTTTAAAATTATGAATTACTATACTGTACACCTGTAACATATTTTACATCAACTACACTTCAGTAGAAAAAGAAGTCTTGGACGGATTACTATGCTTATAAGCAGAACTGAAAACATACACAATTAAAGCTAAATAATCAGGGCTTCTCAGGTGGCTTAGTGTAAATAATCCACCTGCCAATGCAGGAGAAGTAAGAGATGTGGGTTAGACTTCTGGGCCAGGAAGATTCCATGAGGAGGAAACAGCAACCCACTCTAGTATTCTTGCCTGGAGAATCTCATGGACAGAGGAGCCTCGCAGGCTTCAGTCCATATAGTCACAAGGAGCTGGACACGGCTGAGCATGCACACAAGGCTAAACATCAGTAAAACAAATTATTTATTAACTAGTAACCAGACATAATACAATTGGTCATGTGAAGTGAAATGAAGTCACTCAGTCGTGTCCAACTCTTTGTGACCCCATGAACTGTAGCCTCCCAGGCTTTGAAGAACCTCTCAGTCCATGGAATTTTCCAGGCAAGAGTACTGGAATTGGTAGCCATTTCCTTCTCCAGGGGATCTTTCCAATCCAGGGATCGAACCCAGGTCTGGTGCACTGCGGGCAGACGCTTTACCATCTGAGCCACCAGGGAAGCCTATTGGTCATAGACTTGAAGAAATCACTTCAGAGTATATTTTTGGCCTTAATCTTAAAAGGACATGCTTTGGTATTCCTAAGTGAATAGCATTTCTAACTGTCGCTTTCTGATAGCAGAATAGAAACAGCAGTGTAGAATCCAGCTCTTCCACAACATTCTAAGCAGCTTCAAAAGACAATCTTGTCAGGCATTTTTCCCCATGAATCAACCACACACATTGTTAATCTCTGGAAAGCTGCCCACATTTACACAGTTTGATTCCCTATCTTGGAAATGATAGACATATTCATGTCATTGGGGAATAAATTAGAAGCAAATAGGTTTTTCTGAGACCCAAAAGAAGGTAGTTTAATGCCACTTTCATGTAAGACAAACTCTTGATCTCTAGCAAAAATAGATTACTTTAAAACATCTGTACTTTCAGTGGGTTATGTGAACTTACAATAGGTAATGCAGCCTTCCAATGTAACAAAATCCAGTGTTAGAAATACCCTGACAGTATCAGAATTCCTTTTGGAAAGGATTCTGAAGTTTTTGAAAAGGTAAAGTCAAGAGCATTCTTTCTTACGGGCCTCAGTCCTCACTGCCTCTGACTCCCTGCCATGACCAGGTACATTTTTTAAAATGGCATTTGAATGCATTACAATATCAATTTCACATAATTTAAATGAGAACCATGTCTACTGCATATGTGGTTATGCTGTAAAATCAAGATTCATGAGGGCTCAAGGAGAATCAGGCTATGAATGTGTTATAAGTGAGATTGCTAAAAGCTGTAAAACTAAAAAGTCATCTGGTGACAAATTGTGATTCCAATTACAAATTTAAAAAAATATATGCTACATTGTTAAAGATTATAATAAATAAAAATATATTCATTTAATTAAACTTCTCAAGAATTTTAAAGAAAAATAGTATTTCAAAAATCTTCTCCTAGGACTTATTGCCAAATACCAAAAGATTTGTGATGATTTATAGCTGAGATATTTTTGGTCTTCACAGTGAAATGTGTATAGGCTTTAGTCAACAATCCTATGTAATTGATCTGTGCTAAAATAGAACTTTTTAAGAAAGAAGATAGTTATCAAGGTATAGCTTTCTAAATTCATACAGACACAAAAGAAAGGTCTCAATTCTTAATTTTACTCCTGGTGATTAAGACTGTAACTCTTTGATTTTGTTAAATTTTGTTTATAGTTTATATATTGTTTTTTATATTTAAGTCTTTCACCTACAGTAATAATGTAATAATCTAATCACATGATAAACTGTCCTCCATCAAGATGATCTAAACAGTATTCTTGTTTGTTTTGTTGTTGTTTTAATTTGGTTCATAACCCACTTCTTTGAAACAGGGTTAACAACCACTGTTTCCTCTCTTTAGACTCCTCTGACTCACTCTTCCCTTGGCCTTCTCTGCTCTTGCAAGTTGGTATTTGGTTAAATATCATTTCTTCAAAGTGACTTTTCCTGAGTTCTTAACCTTGAATCAACTTTCTTTTGCTATCCACCCTCAAATTAAGCTGCTCTTTTTCTTTATATCCCTTATACCAGTTATAACTGTACATCTATTTAACTATTTGGTTGAAATCTGTTTTGTTTACTAAAAAGCAAAAGCCAAATTAAACAAGAAAAGGTCCATGTGGACAAGTTTCATGTGTTTTGATTTTAACATTGTATTCAATATTCAGTCTAGGGGGACAAATTGTGAATGAAAGAATGAAATATTTTTGGTATGAACATTATCTTTATGGTCAAAACAATGCTCTGTGAAATATCTAGAAAAAATCTTTATGGATTATACTCAAACATGATCTCTAGTGAGGACAAATGAGCTTTGGAGAGATTAAGATCTGAGTCATTTGAATCCTAGTTATGGAAATTACTAGCTATAGAACAATTATCAAATAAAAATTCTATTCTATTCTACACCTATAAATGGAAAAGATCCAGAACAGTGCCTGAAATGTAATATGTACCAAATAATCAGCATCTGTTAATATTGTGAAAATGTACTGTAAAAGAACTATAAGATCTTTGTCTTTTCCTAGATTTCATATGAATAACTGAAATCAATTCAAACTATTCACAATTATTATACTGATCATTATTGCTTCAGGCAAGTCATTTAGTGATTTTTGTCTTACTTGTAATTTCTATTCCAGAATAATGATTTTAACTATGATTCAACGTTTCATCAGGATCATACAATACTCTATTTTACAAAAAGGTTTGTATATCCGGTTTTGAAAAATCTGAAAAAAAACATAGTAAAAATTTGTTTTCTAAATCTATCTTTCACAATAATCACCCTCTTTTTATTGTGTAAGCTCTTAGCATGGGTGTATGAATGACCCAGTGTACATGGTAAATCTGATGGTTTGCTAAGGTGGCAAATATTCTGAGAAGTTTTATTTTTGTTAGGATTTGGCTAAATAAATAATCAAGCTGATTTAAACATTTTAACAATGAAGTTTTGCACAAACTTCATGTTCTTAATCAATGATGTATGACCTAATTAAAATGGGAAATGAAATGTTTAATATTTTTGTTTCAGTGATTGTTTTAACATATGTTCCAATAGTTCAGTGAATGATTTCTGTAGTTTCAGATATTCTACAAACTAAATTTTTCTTTTTCTTTTACCTCAATTAAAATTCTCATTTGTGTTTTGAGCATGATCCCAGGTAGACATAAAAAGACATAAATTAGAGTAAAATATATTAAGATATCAAATCTTCTTCAATCCAGGAGGATGCATTGTTTACAAAATAAATAATTTAATAGAATAGAATAGTTTGAAAGTATCTGTGGGAAACTTTTCCATGAAAACTATCTGATTCACCTTATTATTTTTGGTCACTTTACTAGCTCTTCAAGATAAAAGTGGGTCAATAATGGGGCATTGACCTGAGAGATTTCTTAGATCACTAACTTATTTTGTATCAACTTTACATTATAACACTTATGTTGTACTTTAAACCTTAAACTCATATGTGATCAATTTGTGGATTTACAAATTCCTTTAGCAATGGAAAAACAAGATATTAAAAAAAAATTAAAAGAGGGGTATTTCTTTTTTGGCATTGTATAATATATATTTTTCAGAAAGACTGAGTCATTAAAAGGCACCCAGACTAACACTTGATCTATTTTTATTCTCTGTCTAAAAAGAGTTGACAAACTGAATGCTTTTGGAGACAGACCCATCAGCACTACACTGAGCTTTTTTTTCTTTGGTTTTCTTATCAGACAATGACAATGATTAAAAGTGATGAATAGCAGATGCATTTGAATCTATAATTGAACTTCTTTAAGCATAATGACATTTTCTCTCATTTTGAATTGGCTTGTAGAATCCTGATGTTCAGCAAGAGCAAACATTCATCCTAGAATGACTTATCTGTAATCCCAGGTTGACTCCTCCAAACACTCTTGTTGCAGCTGGCAACCTTTCAATCAGAGACTAAAGCCAAATCAGAAGAGAGCTGAAACTTGTGTCATATTGAAATGCTAGATATGTACCAGCCTTGGAGTACATATTATGCATTTACTTTTAGAGGATTATCTTTTTCCTGCATTGATGGGACCAGCTGTTGCTGTTAATACATCTGGGAAACACATTTTTCTTTGTTTTGTGTCAGATGAGAGGAGGCTGTCAAATCTGGCAAAGTGCCACTGATGTTTCTTAAGCTGCCAAGGGCACTAAGGAGGTAGATACTGATAATCACAGAGTAGAATTGTAGTGTTTTGGGTTATTGGAACTATGACCAAGGATCCACATCATTACATGTTGCATTAAGGGAATCCATAATCCTCAAAAATTTTTAGTGAGTACTAGGTGATGTGTCTTTTATCTGACATTGCAAGCATATTGCCTGGAGTAGATTTTTGAACATGCCAATCATTTGAATTTAAGACTGAATTGGATGTAAGCAATGATCATTTATCTGGTTTCCTTCTACATACTGAGATTAGATGTGCTAGTTGTTTGTCTCTGTGAGACAGTAGGGTGCATTGGAAATTTTATTTATATTATATACAGACACAGACAATCAGAATACTAGTTTTAATTCTAATTTCATGACACCTTGGCTGGTAGCCTATTTCTCAAAACTCTTTGAATTATAAAAGAAGGAAGATGACAAAAATAACCAGAGATTCTTTGATTTCTAAAAATCTGTGATTTTCTTTGCCTTTGACATTAAGACAAAATTGTGAACGCATAGCTCCCACGTCATTTGAACAGAAAACATCTTATTTAATGCTTCACATTTTCACCACTTGTGACTATCTTTCATTCTTCTGTCTTATCATTTAAATATATTTTTGATTCCTTAAATTTTTAATATGCATTTTCTTACACCAAAATCTACAAAAGTATGTATAGGAAATATTAGTATTATGTTAATTACTATTACTATTATTATTTTATCACTCTTCTAAGAGAGATAAGGCAATTGAATGATTAAATTAATCAGTTAAGATTTCTCGGTTAGTAACAGGAACAGAACACAATATGGAATCTATAGGTCATTTCTTTTAAATATTCAAAGTGTATTATTTACCTTTTAAAATTTGGATCTAAATAAAATAATAGCATTAAGTTTGTTACTCTGTATGACTCCTGTTTTCTGGAAAACTGAAATCTCAAGCTTCTCAATGTTATTGTTGATCTAGGTAAATCATATACACAATCTTTAAAAACACCAGAGAGAAACAGTATCAGAATAAGTAACAAAATGGGTAAATGCTAACAGCAAAGTGAAATATTAAAAATAATTACAAGCTGTATTTATTACAGCATTTTTATATATATGAAATTTTTTTCACTTTATGTTAAACAATGGGATGTTTGAATAACACTCAAAGTTTAGAAACCATTTATAAGAAGTTCAAATAGAAGTTAAAGAAAAGCAAACTTGGAGCAATAGAAGTGTGCTCCCAGGCTAGGTGGTTTGTTGCCTAGGGTAAGTTCAAGCCACTCCATTCTTTTCTTCCGTTTACAAAATAAGGACTAGACTAAAAATCTCCAAAGTCTTGTGACTTTTTAAAAATCTCAGTAGCATTTCCTCTGATTTGGCTCTGCTCTTTCTCACTGTCTCCTATACTCATTGGGTTATCATTTTCAGAGAATGGAGACTCCAAAAGCACACAGATCCTGCCTACCTTATAGCCAAAGGCTGAGAAGAAATCACAATGAAATGGTAGCAAGGGCTCAATCATGATAAAATAAAATCCCATATACACCAAAGGGGAACTAAAAAACTGGAAAAATAATTATACCACAGTAGTTCTTTCACAGCGTCAACTTTCTGAGCACCACATCAGGCTGCTCAGTCTGAGGGGAGGTGGCAATGGGAGGAGGGTCACCCACAGAATCTGTCTTTGAAGGACAGTGGGGCTTGATCTTAGGAATATTATAGGACTAGAGGAAACAGAAACTCTACTTTTGAAGGGCACACACAGGGTCTCATGAATGCCAGATCCCCCAGAAAAAAAAGGTGACCTCATAAGAGACTGGGCTAGAATTACCTGCTAGCATTGGAGGGTCTTTCTGTAGAGGCAGGGGAGGCTATGGCTCACTACTGATCCAAAGTCACCAATGACAGCAATCTGAGAAGAAGAAAAAAAAAAAAAAAAATAAAGGGAATTCAAAGTGGAAAAAGAAAGAAGTTAAAACTGTCAATGTTTGCAGATGACATGATATTATACATAGAAACCACTAACAATACCAACAAACTACTAGAGCTCACCAGTGAATTTGGTAAAGTTGCAGGATACGAAATTAATACACAGAAATATCTTGATTTCCTGGATGCTAAGATTGAAAGATCAAAAGAGAAATTAAGAAACAATCCTATATATCATCATATCAAAAAAATAAAATGCCTAGGAATAAACCTACCTAAGGAGACAAAAGATTGGTACTCTTAAAACTCTAAGACAGTGATGAAAGAAATCAAAGATGACACAAACAGAAAGATATACCACATTCTTGGATTGGAAGAATCAATAGTGTCAAAATGGCAATATAATATCATGTAAGGAAAAAGTTGGCTTAAAGCTCAACATTCAGAAAATGAAGATCATGGCATCCGGTCCCATCACTTCATGGGAAATAGATGGGGAAACAGTGTCAGACTTTATTTTTGGGGGCTTCAAAATCACTGCAAATGGTGATTGCAGCCATGAAATTAAAAGATGCTTACTCCTTGGAAGAAAAGTTATGACCAACCTAGATAGCATATTCAAAAGCAGAGACATTACTTTGCCAACTAAGGACCATCTAGTCAAGGCTATGGTTTTTCCTGTGGTCATGTATGGATGTGAGAGTTGGACTATGAAGAAGGCTGAGCACCAAATAATTGATGCTTTTAAACTGTGGTGTTGGAGAAGACTCTTGAGAGTCCCTTGGACTGCAGGGAGATCCAACCAGTCCATTCTGAAGGAGATCAACCCTGGGATTTCTTTGGAAGGAATGATGCTAAAGCTGAAACTCCAGTACTTTGGCCACCTCATGGGAAGATTTGACTCATTGGAAAAGACTCTGATGCTGGGAGGGATTGGGGGCAGGAGGAGAAGGGGATGACAGTGGATGAGATGGCTGGATGGCATCACTGACTCAATGGATATGAGTGTGAGTGAACTCCAGGAGTTGGTGATGGATAGGGAGGCCTGGTGTGCTGTGATTCATGGGGTCGCAAAGAGTGGAACATGACTGAGCAACTGAACTGAACTGAATCTACAGGTTCATTGCAATCACTATCAAGTTACTAATGGTATTTTTTTTTCAGAACAATAACAAAAATTTTAAAACTTTAAATGGAAATACAAAAGACTCCAAATAGCAAAAACAGACTTGAGAAAGAAAAACAGATGGTGGAAGCAGGCTCCTTGACTTTGGACCATACTACAAAGCTACAGTCATAAAAACGGTATGATGTTGATGCAGAAACAGAAACATACATCAATGAAGCAGGATAAAAACCCAGAAATAAACCCACACACCTATGGTCAATTAATCTATGAAAAGGAAGGAAGATTATACAATGGAGAAAAGGCAGTTTCTTCAATAGATGGTGCTTGGAAAACTGGAGTTCCATGTCAAATAAATAAATTAGAACATTCTCTAATACCATACACAAAAATAAGCTCAAAATAAATCAGCCATAAATGTAAGGCTGGACACCATAAAACTCTTATAGAAAACCATAGGCAGAACACTCTGACATAAATCACAGGAAGATCTTTCTTGATTCACCTCCTAGAATAATGAAAATAAAAATAAACAAATGGGAGCTAATTAAATTCAAAAGCTTTTGCACAGCAAGGAAACAAAAGACAACCTATAAAATGGGACTAACAAGGGACTGATCTCCAAAATTTACAAACAGCTCATGAGACTCCTAAAATATTATGTGTATTATATATATAAATATAAATATATTTATATATATTTATATATATTTAATATATATTATATATAAATATATATACTTATATATTTAATATATATTATATATAAATATATAAATATAAATATATTATATATATTTCTATATTAAATATATATATTTTATATATATTATATTATAAAAATATATTTATATATAATAATATATTAAATATATATTTAATATATATTTAATATATATAAATATTTTTATATATAAATATATACATAAATATATATTAAATATATATATATATATATATATAGGCACAGAGGACTTCAGATCAGTTCAGTTCAGTCACTCAGTCATGTCCAGATCTTTGTGACCCCATCAACTGCAGCATGCCAGGTCTCCTGTTCATTACCAACTCCCAGAGCTTACTCAAACATATGTCCATTGAGTCAGTGAAGCCATCCAACTATCTCATCTTCTGTTGTTCCCTTCTCCTCTCAGCTTCAGTTTTTCCCAGAATCAGGGTCTTTTTAAATAAGTCAGCTCTCCACATCAGTGCCCAAAGAAAGTAATAGAGTTTCATCTTGAACATCAGTCCTTCCAATGAACACTCAGGACTGATCTCCTTTAGGATGGGCTGGTTGGATCTCCTTGCAGTCCAAGGGACTCTCAAGAGTGTTCTCCAACACCACAGTTCAAAAACATCAATTCTTCTGTGCTCAGCTTTCCTTATATTCCAACTTTCACATCCAGACAACTACTGGATAAACCGTATCCTTGACAAGACAGATCTTTGTTGGCAGAGTAATGTCTCTGCTTTTTAGTATGCTGTCTAGGTTGAACTTTCCTTCCAAGGAGTGAATGTCTTTTAATTTCATGGCTGCAATCACCATCTGTGCTGATTTTGGAGGTCCCTAAAATAAAGTCAGCCACTGTTCCCACTGTTTCCCCATCTATTTGCCATGAAGTGATGGGACCAATGCCATGATCTTCATTTTCTGAATGTTTAGCTTTAAGCCCACTTTTCCACTCTCCTCTTTCACATTCATCAACAGGCTCTTTAGTTCTTTTTCAATCTCTGCCATAAGGGTGGTGTCATTTGCATATCTGAGGTTATTGATATTTCTCCCAGCAATCTTGATTCCAACTTCTTGTTCTTCTAGCCCAGCGTTTCTTATGATGCATTCTGCATATAAGTTAAATAAGCAGTGAGACAATATACATCCTTGATATACTCTTTTTCCAATTTGGAACCAGTCTGTCATTCCATATGCAATTCTAACTGTTGCTTCCTGACCTGCATACAGATTTCTCAAGAGGCAGGTCAGTTGATCTGGTATTCCCATCTCTTGCTGAATTTTCTTTAATATATTGTGATCCACACAGTCAAAGGCTTTGACATAGTTAATAAGTTAGAAATAGATGTTTTTCTGGGATTTTCTTGCTTTTTCAGTGATCCAAAGGATGTTGGCAATTTGATCTCTGGTTCCTCTGCCTTTTCTAAATGCAGCTTCAACATCTTAAAGTTCACGGTTCTTATGTTGCTGAAGACTGGCTTGGAGAATTCTGAGCATTTCTTTACTAGCATGTGAGAGAGTGCAATTGTGCAGTAGTTTGAGCATTCTTTGACATTGCTTTTCTTTGGGATTGGAATGAAAACTGATCTTTTCCAGTCCTTTGACCACTGCTGAGTTTTCCAAATTTGCCAGCATACTGAATATAGCACCTTCACAGCATCATCTTTTAGAATTTGAAATAGCTCAACTGGAATTCTAAAACCTCCACTAGCTTTGTCCGTAGTGATTCTTCTTAAGGCCTACCTGACTGCACATTCCAGGATGTCTGGCTCTAGGTGAGTGATCACACCATCGTGATTTTCTGGTTCGTGAAGATTTTTTTTAAAACAGATCATCTGTGTATTCTTGCCACCATTTCTTAATATCTTCTCTTTCTGTTAAGTTCATACCATTTCTTTCCTTTATTGAGTGCATCTTTGCATGAAATATTCCTTTTGTATCTCTAATTTTCTTGAAAAGATCTCTAGCCTTCAGTAGACATTTGTCCAAAAATCACTAATTGTTAGAGACATGCAAGTCAAAACTGCAATGAGGCATGACTTCACACAAGTCAGAATGGTCATCACCAAAAACATAGAAACACTAAATACTGGACAGGGTATACAGAGAAGGAAACCCTCTTACATCATTGATGGGAATGTAAACTGGTACAGACACTATGGAGAACACTATGGGGATTCCTTAACAAACTAAAAATAGAACTACCATGTAATCCAGCACTGGGCATATATCTGGAGAGATCATGGTTCAAAAGGATACATTCACTCCATTTTCCATTGCAGCACTGTTTACAATAGCCAAGATATGGAAGCAAGCTAAATGTCCATAGACAGATGAATGGATACAGAAGATGTGGTATGTAATGGAACATTACTTAGCCATTATAATAAATGAAATAATGCCATATGCAACAATATGGCTATACCTAGAGATTACACTAAGTGAAGTATGTCAGACAAGACAAATATATGACATGACTTATGTGCATACCAAAAAAAAAAAAAACTGCTACAAATGAACTTATTTTACAAAACAGAAAAAGATGCACAGACTGAGAGAATTAACTTTTAGTTAACAGAAAAGCAGAGTGGGAGAAAGGGATGGATAGGTATTATGGTATTGACATGTACATAGTGCTATATTAAAAACTGATAACCAATAGAAGTAGAGAAATCTGTGTGCAGGCCAGGAAGCAACAGTTAAAACTGGACACGGAACAAAAGACTGGTTCCAAATAGGAAAAGGAGTACGTCAAGGCTGTATATTGTCACCCTGCTTATTTAACTTATATGCAGAGCACCTCATGAGAAATGCTGAACTGAAGAAACACAAGCTGGAATCAAGATTGCTGGGAGAAATAGCAATAACCTGAAATATGCAGATGACACCACCTTTATGGCAGAAAGTGAAGAGGAACTAAAAGCCTCTTGATGAAAGTGAAAGAGGAGAGTGAAAAAGTTGGCTTAAAGCTCAACACTAAGAAAACGAAGATCATGGCATCCGGTCCCATCACTTCATGGGAAATAGATGGGGAAACAGTGGAAAGTGTCAGACTTTATTTTTGGGGGCTCCAAAATCACTGCTGATGGTGACTGCAGCCATGAAATTAAAAGACGCTTACTCCTTGGAAGAAAAGTTATGACCAACCTAGATAGCATATTCAAAAGCAGAGACATTACTTTGCCGACTAAGGTCCATCTAGTCAAGGCTATGGTTTTTCCAGTAGTCATGTATGGATGTGAGAGTTGGACTGTGAAGAAAGTTGAATGCAGAAGAATTGATGCTTTTGAACTGTGGTGTTAGAGAAGATTCTTGAGAGTCCCTTGGACTGCAAGGAGATCCAACCAGTCCATTCTGAAGGAGATCAACCCTGGGATTTCTTTGGAAGGAATGATGCTAAAGTTGAAATTCCAGTACTTTCGCCACCTCATGGGAAGATTTGACTCATTGGAAAAGACTCTGATGCTGGGAAGGACTGGGGGCAGGAGAAGAAGGGGATGACAGAAGATGAGGTGGTTGGATGGCATCACTGACTCAATGGATGTGAGTCTGAGTGATCTCTGCGAGCTGGTGATGGACAGGGAGGCCTGGTGTGCTGTGATTCATGGGGTCGCAAAGAGTCAGATATGACTGAGTGACTGAACTGAACTGAACTGAACCATTTCTTTAGAATATGCTCTCTAGTCAAGTCTAACTTTATTTAGATGCTGCAGACAGACCAACTTGACTGCTTAAACCAAAATGGGAACATTACACAAACATTACATCCCTTTCTGAAAACACTGTGATTTTGCTGTCAAGTGTAGAATTCTCTCTTCAAGAAAATGATTGTGATCATTTTGTATGGCTTGTTTGGAAACTTCTGTAAATTTTGTGTTTCAGGAAGATATCTTTTTATACTAAAAAAAATTAAAATAGGTAAGCAATAAAGACCTACTGAACAGAACAGAAAGCTGCTCAATACTCTGTAATAACCTAAATGGCAAAAGAATTGGAAAAACAACAGATACATGTATATGTATAATTGAATGTAAATTTTTTTTTAATTTGAAAAATAAGATGCTCAGTAAATTTCTCAAAGACTGTATCAGGAAGGCAGCAGATAACTACTTTGAATAGTTCAATCCTTGATTTTTTAATGCCTCTATTAATTTTTGGACCATTCTAAGCTTTTCAGTTTGTCAGCAAGCTTGGAAAACTCAGCAGTAGTCACAAGACTGGAAAAGGTCAGTTTTCATTCCAATCCCAAACAAAGGCAATGCTGAAGAATGCTGAAAATGCTGCCCAATTGCACTCATCTCACACGCTAGTAAATTAATGCTCAAAATTTTCCAAGTCAGGCTTCAGCAATATGTGATACCGTGAATTTCTTGATGTTCAAACTGGTTTTAGCAAAGGAAACAGATCAAATTGCCAACATCCATTGGATCATGGAAAAAGCAAGAGAGTTCCAGAAAAAAAACATCTATTTCTGCTTTATTAACTATGCCAAAGCATTTGACTGCATGGTTCACAATAAACTGTGGAAATTTCTGAGAGATGGGAGTATCAGACCACCTGACCTGACTTTTGAGAAACATGAATGCAGGTCAGGAAGCAACAGTTAGAATTGGACATGAAACAACAGACTGGTTCCAAATAGGAAAAGGAATACGTCAGGACTGTATATTGTCACCCTACTTATTTAACTTATATGCAGACTGCATCATGAGAAATGCTGCGCTGGAGGAAGCACAAGCTGAAATCAAGATTGCCAGGAGAAATATCAATAACCTCAGATATGCAGATGATACCATTCTTATGACAGAAAGTGAAGAGGAACTAAAGAGCCTCTTGCTGAAAGTGAAAGAGGAGAGTGAAAAAGTTGGCTTAAAGCTCAACATTCAGAAAACAAAGATCATGGCATTGGTCCCATCACTTCATGGCAAATCGATGGGGAAACAGTGGACACAGTGTCAGCCTTTATTTTGGGGGCTCCAAAATCAGTGCAGATGGTGACTGCAGCCATGAAATTAAAAGATGCTTACTCCTTTGCAGGAAAGTTATGACCAACCTAGACAGCATATTAAAATGCATAGACATTACTTTGCCAACAAAGGTCCGTCTAGTCAATGCTATGGTTTTTTCAATGGTCATGTATGGATATGAGAGCTGGACTATAAAGAAAGCTGAGCACCGGAGAATTGATGCTTTTAAATTATGGTGTTGGAGAACATTCTTGACTCGGTGTGCAAGGAGATTCAACCAGTGCATCCTAAAAGAAATCAGTCCTGAGTGTTCATTAGAAGGACTAATTTTGAAGTTGAGACTCCAATACTTTGGCCACCTGACACGAAGAGCTGACTCATTTGAACACCCTGATGCTGGGAAAGATTGAGGGCAGGAGGAGAAGGGGTTGACACAGGATGAGAAGGTTGGGTGCCGTCACTGACTCGATGGACATGGGTTTGGGTGAACTCTGGGAGTTGGTGATGGAGAAGGAGGCCTGGCTCGCTGCGGTTCCTGGGGTCGCAAAGAGTCAGACACAACTGAGCAACAGAACTGAACTGAAGCTGTTTAAGCTTCCTTTTTTTTTTCAACTATGAAATAAGAATTACATTAAAATTATCTCCCTGTGAGTTTTGGAATGATTAACTGAAATAATACATGTAATGCTTCCAGGAAATTGTCTATAATAAAATATCTAACATTTAATAAATGCTTACCCAAAGACAATTATCTCTCCAAAAGTTAGCTAATATTTTTACTAGAGGAAGAGTGTAATTTTTGCTGTGTTCACAATAGATATACAAAAGCACATGCTGATCACTTTATGTCATACTATTTCTTATTCTTGGTCAATTTTTTCACCTAAATTTCTGTTTATTCCTCTTTTCTTCCCTCAATGATTTCTAGAGGATATCACTCAACTTTTGGATTTTTCCTTGGTTTTTATATGAAAGGTCTTTTTTTTTGGTTAATTTTACTCTGCTCATAACAAAATTTACTGTCTTTCAGTACATTTGTTAGTTTCAATTTCTAAAATTTCTTCTCTAAAAAAATCCATCTGTTGAAATTTCATTGTCATTTTTAAATTTTTCATTTTCAATCTACTTTCCACACTAAGAGAAATTTCATCTTTCCTGAAAGATTTTCTTTTCATTTCTATGAGATTGGTTTCTATTGGTTCTCTTAATTATCAGATATACCTTTTCAACCTTAACATATGCCCTGTACTTACCTCTTCCCAACTTTTGAATGTGGTCATCCCTTCATTTGCAAGTTCTTTTAATCTCAAGAATTCAAATATTACTTATAGGTAGGTGATGCCAAAATCTATGCTTCTAGCCTTTGGCCCATTCCTGAACTCAGATGTAAATTTCTAAAAGCTTGTTAAATATTTTCTCATTAATCTCATAGATTCCAGTAAAACATTTTAAGTTCAATTTATCCAAATAGGACTCAGTTTATTTTATAATCCATTCTTTTCCTCAAATCCTATTCCCTAATTTTCAATATTATTTAATGTCATCTTATTCTTCTGTTCTGCATTGTATGTTATAAAAACCATGTTTACATATGAATTAAAATATATAGTTACTTCTATTTACTTATTTAATATTTGACAACGAATGTAATACTTTATTCATCTTTTGGCTTACTCTAAAAATAGTTTTAAAAGTCCTACAAAGTAACTATGGTAGTATCAAATTAATTTTAAAAATTAAAAATGCATCCAATTGTCATGGTGATTTCAACCATATGCCTAAGTACAAATCTCATAATTCTGATATTGTTATATAAATGCCATTATAAGCAAATGGTTAATATAACAGATATATTTAAACTATAACTTTAGGTTTATAGTTTTAATAAGCTACTTTATAGTTTAAAAATCTTCCTAGTTTTAATAAGCTTCCTAGTTTTAATAAGCTATACAAAATCATAAAGAAGTAAAAAAGTCAATAGTTATAGCTTATATAATATTTGTGTTCTAACCTATATGTGATTTATGATTTATAAATTCATTTATGTAGTTTTATTAGTTAATTAATTGGTATATATTTTATTATTGAAGCATATTTATTATTTATTTACTAGAATATATTTGTTTACAATGTTTGTTAATTTCTGGTGTACATCAAAGTGAATCAGTTATATATGTATGTGTGTGTGTGTGTGTGTGTATTCATACATATATGTATATTCTTTTAGATTTCTTTCCATTTAGGTCACCACAGAGCATTGAATAGAGTATCGTGTGCTATACTGGATGCTTTCATTAGCTAAAAATAAGTTTATTAGTCTCTTTTATATTTAGTGTATATATGTCAATATAGTCAATACACTATAGTATACAGTGTATGTATGTCAATCCCAACCTACCAGTTCATCTTACCACCCTTTCCCCTCTTGGTAACCTCTTGGTATGTTTGTTTTCTACATCCGTAACTATTTCTGTTTTGTAAATGGGTTCACTTGTACCATTTTTTAGATTCTACATACAAATGGAGTTATACAATATTCATCGTTTTCTCTTTCTGAATTACTTCACTCTGTATGATAATCTCTAGGTCCATCTATGTATTGCAAATGGCATTATTTCATTTTCTTTTATTCTTTTCTATGGTGAGCAACATTCCCTTGTATATATGTACCACATCTTCTTTATCCATTCCTCTGTTGATGGGCATTAAGTTGCTTCCATATTTTGGCTATTGTAAATAGCACCACAATGATCACTAAGGTGCACACGTCCTTTCAAGTTATGGTTTTCTCTTGGATATATGGACAAGAATGGGATTCCTGGGTCATCAAAACAATATGGTACTAGCACAAAAACAGAAATGTAGATCAATGAAACAGGAGAGAAAATTCAGAGAGAGATAAACACACACACCTATGGATACCTAATCTATGACAAAGGAGGTAAGACTATACAATAGAGAAAAGGCAATCTCCAATGAATGGTGCTAGAAAACTTTGACAGCTACATGTAAAATAATGAAATTAGAACACTCACTAACACCACACAAAACTAAACTCAAAATGGATTAAAGACTTATGTTTAAGGTCAGATTCTATAAGACTCTTGGGTGAGAATGTATGCAGAACACGCTTTGACATAAATGGCAGCAAGATCTTTTTGATCACTTCTTAGAATAATGAAAATAAAACCAAAATTAAGCTAATGGGATTTAATTAAACTTAAAAGTGTTTGCACAGCTACAGAAACTATAAACAAAATGAAAAAGACAGCACTCAGAATGGGAGAAAATATTTGCAAATGAAACAACTGACAAGGGATTAATCTCCAAAATTTGCAAACAGCTCATGTAGCTTAAAAAAAAAAAAAAGTGCAGAAGATGTATATAGACATTTTTCCAAAGAAGATATAGAGATGGACAAAGCGCATGGAAAGATGCTCAACATCACTGATTATTACAGAAATGCAAATTAAAACTACAGTGAGTTATCAGTTTACATCAGTCAGAAAGGCCATCATCAAAAACTCCACAAAGAAATTCTGGAGATGGTGTGGAGAAAAAGAATTCCTTTCACACTGTTGGTGGGAATGTAAACTGATAAAACCACTGTGGAAAACATTAGGAGGTTCCTTAAAAAGCTAAAAGCTTTAACTTATTTCAAAGGGTTTTCACTTATAAATATGAAAATGCTTTCTTCTTTCAGTTTAGATTTATAGTTTTTGAACCTAATATAGAGCTCATGCTTCTTGATAGGCATTTAAAATATTATAATCATGGCCACATTTATAAAAAATAATCAATATTTTGTTATTGATTTTCAAAAGCTCTTTCAAGGTCCTGTTACTTAAAACCACTTTATGAATGGACGTTATTAAAATTTTTGCATTTCAATTTATAGATTTATATTTTAAATGATACTGAGAAACATGTTCAAACCCATACCATTAGTAAGTGGCAGAAATTAGACTTAATATACATGTTAATATTTCCACTCCAATGCTCCTTCAATTCTATGTCAAAATATTCTAGGATATAATATATCACTGATCTACTTAATTTTTAGTGGAAAAATATCTTAAATTTTTTCTATTATCATATGAATCTGATACCATAACCAGAATAATCATAATAAATCCTGAATCTCATCAAGCCACTTAATATTCTGGGTCCATTTTTTTGCCATCAGATAGTCTGGCCTCCTCAGCATGGGGCTCCAGATTACTTCTCCAACTTTGTCACACAGCTCACAACAAATGAGCTTGTTATAACACACTAAATGTTTTCATTTCTTTAATCTACTAGCTTTTCTAACATCCAGAATTTTCCACATAATGTTTTCTTTGTTTGGGGCAGAGATTTTGCTTCTATTCATTTTGATGACTGTACTACTCAAATCTCATTTATATATAATTGAGTGGGAATAGCGCTTTCTTGCCTACCACTTCTCCCCACTAACTTACATTCTGGCTAGGTGTTTTTATTTGGTGGACTCTCACTGTACATATCATGGTAATTCTCTCATTGTTTTTAATCCCCTGGTCACATTATTGAATCTTTTCCTAAACCTGTTCAATTGCCCTTTGTGTCTAACAGTACCCAAAAGTAGACACTGAATTGCTATTCTTTTAATGAATTACAACTTCCCTAATCTGCTTTCATTTTCTCATTCAAACTCATTTCAGTAATGGTGAACTCCTAACTTTTAACTTATTCTCAAACTTATGATTTGACAGTTTAAGGATAAGTTATCTATAAGCCAGATGTGTGTCATTCTAGTTGGGCATTAGGAACATATTTTGAACCAAATACAGTTGAATCTTGGTTTTCATGGGTTTAACATTGGCAGCTTCTACAGTGTTGTGCTTTGATTTTCCAGAAGGTTAATTAAATACAGTAAATACACAGCAACTGAGGCAGGAATTTGTAGCAAATTCAATTTCAGGTTAGTGTGGAAAAAGTCTTTTAACTAACTATTGAGTCTACCTGACCTCCCAGCTTCTGCATCCCAATATGGCTTTATCCTTCAATAATGTAATCATCATCTTTTCTCTAACTGTCTGAAGAAAAAAATCCAGTTTTCAGCTTTGAGATGGATGAATCAAAATATAAGAGATTTAGTTCTTAGCTTAAAGAACAACTTTTATGAAAAAAGTCATAAAGCTATAGATAATAATATATTGTGCTTAGTCATTCAGTCCTATTCAACTCTTTGTGACCCCATGGACTAGTGGGGTCTGTCAGGCTCCTCTGCCCTTGGGATTCTCCAGGCAAAAATACTGGGGGTGTGTGGCCATTTCCTCCACCGATAGAGGATGATAACTAATCTCTAATCATTTCTAGAATAAACTGAATATAGATAAATAAGAGGTAAATAGTATTTTACAAAATTGATATCAAAGATACCAGACATATCAACTACAGATATCAAAGGTATATTTTACAATAGTACAGTAGGTATTATTATTACCCCAGGATAATAAATGTTATAAAGAGTAAAAAAAAAAAGTATGATGTATTTTTAATCATTCATAGTTTTCAAATTTTGTTAACTTAGTTGACTGTTTTTGTGTTCAATGTCACTTTTCTACATTTCTCATTTCTCTTCTCTCACTGCCTTTGCTCTCTTGCTCAGTAACCTATTCTTCCAGTACCGATTCTCCTACCATATGTCTTTCCCCAGATTTTGACTATCTCTCTGCTGATGTTCTGAATGAAAATCATTAAATGCATACTCTATCATTCAAATATGTTATTCATTGCTTATTTTTCCCTTGCCTAATAATACTGTCATTTACCAGATATCCAGTTTACAAGTAGTGATCCTACCCTTGGCCCTCCATCTTTCTTCTTGCAATTAATCAGCAAATTATCACATCAGCACCATCGTGATTATCTGGGTCGTGAATAACTTTTTTGTATAGTTCTGTGTATACTTTCCACCTCTTCTTAATATCGTTTGCTTCTGTTAGGTCCCTAAAATTTCTGTCCTTTATTGATCCCATCTTTGCATGAAATATTCCTTTGGTATCTCTAATTTTCTTGAAGAGATTTCTGGTCTTTCCTGTTCTGTTGTTTTCCTCTATTTCTTTGTATTGATTGCTGAGGAAGGCTTTCTTACCTCTCCTTGCTATTCTTTGGAACTCTGCATTCAAATGGGTATATCTTTCTTTTTCTCCTTTGCTTTTCACTTCCTTCTTGTCACAGCTATTTGCAAGGCCTCCCCAGACAGCCATTTTGCTTTTTTGCATTTATTCTTCTTGGAGATGGTCTTGATTCCTATCTCCTGTACAATGTCATGAATCTCCATCCATAGTTCATCAGGGACTCTATCAGATCTATTTCCTTAAATCTATTTCTCATTTCCACTGTATAGCCATAAGGGATTTAATTTACGTCATACCTAAATGGTCTAGTGATTTTCTTCACTTTCTTAAATTTCAGTCTGTATTTGGCAATAAGGAGTTCATGATACAAGCCACAGTCAGCTCCTGGTCTTGCTTTTGCTGACTGTATAGAGCTTCTAAATCTTTGGCTACAAAAATATAATAAATCTGATTTCAGTGTCAGCCATCCACAAAAAGATCTTCACGACCTGGATAATCACGATGGTGTTATCACTCACCTAGAGCCAGACATCCTGGAACGTGAAGTCAAGTAAACCTTATGAAGCATTGCTACGAACAAAGCTAGTGGAGGTGATGGATATAATTTAGGATGTTGTTCAGTTCACTTCAGTCACTAAGTCATATTCCAGTCTTTGCGACCCCATAACCAGCACCACTCCAGGCCTCCCTGTCCAACACCAACACCTGGAGTCCACCCAAGCCCATGTCCATCTCATCCTCTGTTGTCCCCCTTCTCCTTTTGCCCTCAATCTTCCCCAGAAAAGAAATGCAAAAAAGCAAAATGGCTGTCTGGGGAGGCCTTACAAATAGCTGTGAAAAGAAGAGAGGTAAAAAGCAAAGGAGAAAAGGAAAGATACAAACATCTGAATGCAGAGTTCCAAAGACTAGCAAGGAGAGATAAGAAAGCCTTCTTCAGCAATCAATGCAAAGAAATAGAGGAAAAAAAACAGAATGGGAAAGACTAGAGATGTCTTCAAGAAAATTAGAGATACCAAGGGAACATTTCATGCAAAGATGGGCTCGATAAAGGACAGAAATGGTCTGGACCTAACAGAAGCAGAAGATATTAAGAATAGGTGACAAGAATGCACAGAAGAACTGTACAAAAAAGATCTTCATGACCCAGATAATCATGATGATGTGATCACTAATCTAGAGCCAGACATCTTGGAATGTGAAGTCAAGTGGGCCTTAGAAAGCATCACTACGAACAAAGCTAGTGGAAGTGATGGAATTCCAGTTGAGCTGTTCCAAATCCTGAAAGATGATGCTGTGAAAGTGCTGCACTCAATATGCCAGCAAATTTGGAAAACTCAGCAGTGGCCACAGGACTGGAAAAGGTCAGTTTTCATTCCAATCCCAAAGAAAGGCAATGCCAAAGAATGCTTAAATTACCACACAATGGCATTCATCTCACATGCTAGTAAAGCAATGCTCAAAATTCTCCAAACCAGGCTTCAGCAATACGTGAACCGTGAACTTCCTGATGTTCAAGCTGGTTTTAGAAAAGTCCGAGGAACCAGAGATCAAATTGCCAACATTCGCTGGATCATGGACAAAGCAAGAGAGTTTCAGAAAAACATCTATTTCTGCTTTATCGACTATGCCAAAGCCTTTGACTGTGTGCATCACAATAAACTGTGGAAAATTCTGAAAGAGATGGGAATACCAGACCATCTGACCTGCCACTTGAGAAATCTATATGCAGGTCAGGAAACAACAGTTAGAACCGGACATGGAACAATAGACTGGTTCCAAATAGGAAAAGGAGTACGTCAAGGCTGTATATGGTCACCCTGCTTATTTAACTTATATGCAGAGTACATCATGAGAAACGCTGGACTGGAAGAAGCACAAGCTGGAATCAAGATTGCCGGGAGAAATATCAATAACCTGAAATATGCAGATGACACCACCTTTATGGCAGAAAGTGAAGAGGAACTAAAAGCCTCTTGATGAAAGTGAAAGAGGAGAGTGAAAAAGTTGGCTTAAAGTTCAACATTCAGAAAATGAAGATCATGGCATCCAGTCCCATCACTTCATGGGAAATAGATGGGGAAACAGTGGAAAGTGTCAGACTTTATTTTTTGGGCTTCAAAATCACTGCAAATGGTGACTGCAGCCATGAAATTAGAGGATGCTTACTCCTTGGAAGAAAAGTTATGACCAACCTAGATAGCATATTCAAAAGCAGAGACATTACTTTGCTGACTAAGGTCTGTCTAGTCAAGGCTATGGTTTTTCCTGTGGTCATGTATGGATGTGAGAGTTGGACTGTGAAGAAGGTGAGTGCTGAAGAATTGATGCTTTTGAAGTGTGGTGTTGGAGAAGACTCTTGAGAGTCCCTTGGACTGCAAGGAGATCTAACCTGTCCATTCTGAAGATCAACCCTGGGATTTCTTTGGTAGGAATGATGTTAAAGCTGAAACTCCAGTACTTTGGCCACCTCATGCAAAGAGTTGACTCTTTGGAAAAGACTCTGATGCTGGAAAGGATTAGGGGCAGGAAGAGAAGGGGACGACTGAGGATGAGATGGCTGGATGGCATTACGGACTAGATGGACGTGGATCTGAGTGAACTCCGAGAGATGATGATGAACAGGGAGGCCTGGCATGCTGTGATTCATGGGTCTCAAAGAGTCGGACACTACTGAGCAACTGAACTGAATTGAACTGATATATCTTAAGATCCTGTTTGCTAAAATTCATCATCCTTACTATCTTTATTTTCAAACAAATACCATAATTATTGCCAAGTTGTTTTCCTGTTGCTTTTTTTCTCCTTTCCATTCTAGCCTTTACAATAATTACATATTTACAAAGTGAATTTTCATTTTTGAAACTTGTTAGGAAATTTCATTTAGCTAACAGTCTCTTTAACTCTTTTATAAAATGCATAATCTTTCATAGAAAACAAAATATATCATTTCTGAAATCATCCTATTAAAAACTCATGAAATTTATGCAAAATTCATAAAATGATGTAACTAGATAAAAATAAAATTGAGGACACATGTATGATCTTAAGACAAATTTCAAAAAAGAAAGAAAAGGAAAATAACACACCCCCAAAAAAAGTGACAGACAAAATTAATTAGTTAAATAATCCTAAATACCTCTCTTATGATATTGAATTTTCTGGTGACCACAGAATTTTTCCTCTGCCAATAATGTACCACCCCACCTCTTAGTTTTTTCAGAGACTTCAACTTTTGGCAAATTAAAAGTCTCAGCTGGTAAAGAATCCACCTTCAATGCAGGAAACCCCAGTTCAATTCCTGGATTGAGAAGATCCCCTGGAGAAGGGATAGGTTACCCATTCCAGGATTCTTGGCCTTCCCTGGTGGCTCAGATGGTAGAAAATCTGCCTGCAATGTGGGAGACCTGGGTTTGAGCCCTGGATTGGGAATATTCCCTGGTGGAGGGCATGGCAACCCACTCCAGTATACTTGTCTGGAGAATCCCCATGGAGAGAGGAGCTTGCATGGCTATAGTCCATAGGGCTGCAAAGAGTGGGGCATGACTGAGCAACTATACAGGATGCAGGATGCATGGGGCTGGTGCACGGCATGATTCAGGGAGATGATATGGGGTGGGAGGTGGGAGGGGGCTTCGGTATTGGGAGATCGTGGACACCTGTGGCTGATTCATGTCAATGTATGGCAAAACAAATAGAGTATTGTAATGTAGAATAAAGTATTTAAAAAATTAAAAAAAAAAAAAAGAACACACACAGGCAGTGACTGTTAGAGAAAGTGAAACAAAGTGAAATTTGCTGTTGTGTCTGACTCTTTGCAACCCCATAGACTATATAGTCCATGGAACTCTCCAGGCCAGAATACTGAAGTGGGTAGCCTTTTCCTTCTCCAGGGGATCTTCCCAATCCAGGAATCGAACCCAAGTCTCCGGCATTGCAGGAGGATTCTTTACCAGCTGAGCCACAAGGGAAGAACATTAGAGACAGTAGGTAATAATATATTGTGAATTGGAAAAGATTTATTAACTAAAGATTAAGTTTTACATGTTAAGCAATGAATGTAAAAGAAATAGAATGGATTATCATAGAAGTGCAGACTTTAATTTAGGATACCAAGAACTCTACTTTGAAATTAGCAGAATGTTAGAATCACACATAGATAAGGTAATTTTTAAAAAAAGTTAGGCATTAAAAACTGGGTTAGGGAAAAATGCACATGATAAGTTATTAACTTCAGAAAAGCTTTCATCACGCGATCAAAATTAAAATGAAGACATAGACTATATACATCTCTGATGACAAACTTTGAGCCATATTTGAAGAATGAGCAAATACTGTTGCTGTGAACTTCCAGATGTTCAAGCTGGATTTAGAAGAGGCAGAGGGACCAGAGATCAAATTGCCAACATCCTTGGATCATCAAAAAGCAAGAGTTCCAGATAAATACCTACTTCTGTTTTATTGAATACACCAAACCCTTTGACTGTGTGGATCACAAAAAACTGGAAAATTCTTAAAGTGATGGGAACCCCAGACCATCTGACCTGCCTCCTGAGATATCTGTATGCAGGTCAAGAAGCAACAATTAGAACTGGACATGGAATGACAGACTGGTTCCAAATAGGAAAAGGAGTGTCCAGGCTGTATATTGTCACCCTGCTTATTTAACTTATATTCAGAGTACATCATGAGAAATGCTGGGGTGGAGGAAGCACAAGCTGGAATCAAAATCGCCAGAATAAATATCAATAACCTTAGATATGCAGATGACACTACCTTTATGGCAGAAAGTAAAGAAGAACTAAAGAGCCTCTTGATGAAAGTGAAAGAGGAGAGTGAAAAAGTGGGCTTAAAGTTCAACATTCAGAAAACTAAGATCATGGCATCCCATCACATTATGACAAATAGATGGGGGAAACAGTGGAAATAGTAGCTGACTTTATTTGGGCGGTGGGGGCTCCAAAATCACTGCAGATGGTGATTGCAGCCATGAGATTAAAAGATGCTTACTCCTTGTCAGGCAAATTTTGACCAACTTAGCATATTAAAAAGTAGAGATATTACTTTGTCAACAAAGGTCTGTCTAGTCAAGGATATGGTTTTTCCAGTAGTCATGTATGGATGTGAGAGCTGGACTATAAAGAAAGCTGAGCAACAAAGAATTGATGCTTTTGAACTGTGGTGTTGGACAAGACTCTTGAGAGGCCCTTGGACTGCAAGGAGATCCAACCAGTCCATCCTAAAGGAGATCAGTCCTGGGTGTTCTTTGGAAGGACTGATGTTGAAGCTGAAACTCCAGTACTTTGGCCACCTGATGTGAAGAGCTGACTCATCTGAAAAGACCCTGATGCTGGGAAAGATTGAGGGCAGGAGGAGAAGGGGACAACAGGATGAGATGGTTGGATTGCATCACTGACTCAATGGACATGAGTTTGGGTAAACTCTAGGAGTTGGTGATGGACAGGAAGGCATGGCATACCGTGATTCATGGGGTAACAAACAGTCAGACCCAATTGAGCAACTTAACTGAACTGAACTATTGAATGGGGGAAGATATTTGCAAAACACATACTTAATAGGGGTTAATATCCTATATATATATAAAGAACTCATACAACTCAGCATCAAAAAAAAAAAATCAAACAATCTGATTAAAGAATGGGCTGAGGACTTGTATGAATATTTTCCAAAGAAGACATATAAATGATCAGCAGGCATATAAAGAATGTTCAACATCACTAATCAGAGGAATGCAAATAAAATCCAGAATGAGATGTCACCTCAGATACGTCAGAATGGCTATCATCAAAAGACAACAAATAATATGTATTGATGAGGATGTAAAAAAAAATTGGTGAGGATGTATATTGATAGGGCCACTATTAAAACAGTATAACGATTCCTTAAAAATGAAAACTAGAACTGCCATGTAATCCTTCAATTCCACTACTACATATTTATCCAAAGAAATTATGATACTAATTCAGACAGATATATGCACTATGTTAAATACAGCATTATTTACAATAGCCAAGACAGAAGCACCATGCTGTCACCAAGTCAATGGATAAAATGGATAAAGATGCAGTGTGTACACACATGTACACAGTATAGTATCACTCAGCCACAAAAAAGGAAAGTTTACCATGTGTAACAACACGGATGGGCCTATAGGTTATAATAAATCAGACAGAAAAAGTCAAAATCTTTATCATTTCATTTTCCTGTGGGTTATAAAAAGAAAATAAAAATAATCAAACAGACCATTATAGATACCAAGAAAAAAACATGATTGCCAGAGGAGAAGTGGAGGGAATGAGAAAAGATGTAAGTGAAGATTAAGATGGACAAATTTCCTGTTGCAAAATGAGTCACAGATATGAAAGATACAGTGTGAGGTATATCAATAAGTATGTAATGTTTTTCTGTGGTGACAGATCATATCTAGACTTATCACAATGGTAATTCTGAAATATATAGAAATATTAAATCACTATGTTGTATATCAGGGACTGACACTGTTTGAGGTCAATTACACTTCAAAATCAGATTTATAGGTAAAAAGATCACATTTGTAGTTACTAAAATCAGGGGCTGGAGGAAAGAGGAGCTGGATGAAGGCAGACAGAAGGTAAAGTTATAAGATAAAATTATAGTTCTAAGTTATATATATTTCTATAACTTCTAGTTATAAAGAAGTACCAGAGATGAAATGCATGACATGGTAAACATTAACACTGCTATATGTTATATATGAAAATAATTGAGAGAAAATCTTGAGAACTCATCACAAAGAAAATACTCTTCTATTTATTTGTGTATGTATATAAAACATTGGATGCTATATTTCATGATGTATACATGTCAAATCATGCCATATACCTTAAGCTTATAGATGCTGTATGTCATTTAGATTTCAAAATTGATAGAGGAAAACTTTCACAATGAGAAATATATAGTATGAATAAGTGTATATTTAAAAAGTGAGTCAATGACTAACAATGTCCTAAAAGACAGTTCCAGGCCCAGATGGTCTCATTAGTGAATTTTTATAAACACAGAAGGAAGAAATGATTTCAAATCTTCACAGGATCTTTTAGAAAATAGAAAAAGAAAGGACTTTTTCTGTCTTATTTAATGAGGCCAAACTCATCTTCCATGCAAAAAGAAAGAAGCATCAGAGACTACACTGTTTATGAACATGGATGCAAAAATCTATGTGTAAAATATTATGAAATCAAATCCAACAATATATAAAAATAATTATACACCATGAAAAAGTATGATATACTCCAAATTTGTAAGACTAGTTCAATATTTCAAAAACAACGTAATGTACTCTATTAATAGTATAAAGAAGATAAACCATGCGATCATATCAGTTGATACACAAAGAGAATTAGAAAAAAATCCATTTTGAATTAAAACCACAAGAAAAACATACACCTATACAGAATACCTTTCTCAGTGTAACAATGAACAACTACAAGAAGCCTACATCTCATAGTACATTTTATCTCTAAGATCAAGAGTAACATACAGGTGTCCTCTTTTACTACTTCCAGTCAATGTCACACTGAAAGTTCTAGCCAATGCAGTATGACAAGAAAAAGATGCAAAATTTTATAGATAAAATTGTATTACATGTGACATGACTATTTATGGAAAAAAAATCTTGTACAGAAATAGACTATCGGAATGAATCACATAAATCAATTACCCTTTTAGATACCAGCCATGAGCAACTGACATTACTGTTTTATAAAAACCATTTAACATAGCACCAGCAAAGGAAACTCTTAAGTATAAATGCAACAAAATATTTACAAAACCTTTATGTGGGAAACTTTAAAATTCTGACTAAAGAAATAAAAGTATATCTAAACATACAAATGGATATTCTATGTGCATGGATTGTAAAACTAAACATTCTTGTTCTGTCAGTTCTTTTCTTATTGATCTATAGATTCATTGTAATCATATTTAAAATCATAGTAAGCACTCTGGTGGCTCAGTTGGTAAAGAGTCCACCTTCAATGCATGAGACCCAAGTTCATTCCCTGAGAGGAGAAGATCCCCTGGAGAAGGAAATTGCAACCCATTTCAGTATTCTTGCTTGGAAAATTCCATGGAGAAAGAAGGCTGGTGGGCTACAGTCCATGGGATCACAGAGTTCGATGTGCTTAGTGACTAAACCACCAAACTATTAAGCACTTTATAGATATCAACAAACTCTAAAGTTTATATGGAAAGACAAAATTCCTATGACACACAATACAATACTGAAGAAGAAATACATGATTCTAAGATTTATTATAAAACTACAATATGCAACCCAGCGCAGTCTTGGTGAAAAAAACAGTCTTTCATTCTAATGGAACAAAATTGAGAACACAGAAAAAGATTCTTTTAAATATAGACAATTTATCTATGACAAAGAAGCCAATGAAATTCATTGAAGGATGGTTTTTGAACAAACAGTGCAAAACAGTTGGGCATCCATATGTGCATTTTTATGTAAAAAAAAAAAACAAAACAGAAAAGATCTCACATCTTTCACAAAAACTGACTCAAAATGGATTACAGGTGTAAATGTAAAATAGAAAACTATAAGTTTTCTGAAAGAAAACATAGGAGAAGGCAGCTATGCTCACTATCATACCACCAAAACTGAAAAAAAGAAAAAAAAAAACAGGGCAAATTTTATGTAAACTCAGATTTAAGTATAATACCAAAGTTTTATCCATGAAAGAAAAAGTTGATTTTTATTAAGATTAAATACTTGCTAAAGATATTATTAAAAGAACTAAATCAACCTACAGACCTGAAGATATTCACAAAACAAATATATTATTATGCAATGGTTTCTAAAACATTCATATAATTTTAAACTTCAATAATAAAAATATAAATAATTCAGTTTAAAAACTGACAAAAGATCTGAACAGACAACTCAATATATGAGAAGGAAAAACAAGCACATGAAAACATGCTCAACATTATTTTTCAATAGGAAATTCAAATCAAAGTGGTATTAAAAAAAAAAAGAAATGGTATTAGAAAATCTAGAATCCAGAAAATAAAAATGACTAATAATACTAATTGTTGATTTAGAGGGCAAAGTAACAGAATTCTCATTGCTGGTCGGAATACAAATTGGTTAATCACTTTGGAGGGGATTTGGCAGTTTCTTACAAAGTTAATCATACTCTTACCATTTGATCTGGCACTCACACTCCCAGGTTTTTACTCAGTTTATTTGAAAATCTATATCCCTGGTAGCTCAGATGATAAAGAATCTGCCACAGTGCAGGAGACCTGGGTTTGATCCCTGGGTTGGGAAGATCCCATGGAGAAGGAAAAGGCTACCCACTCCAGTATTCTGGCCTGGAGAATTCCATGGCCTGTATAGTCAGTCCATGGGGTCGCAAAGAGTTGGACACAACTGAGCAACTTTCACTATCACTATACTATACTATATCCACAGAAAAACTTTCATGTGCATGGTCACAGCAGCTATATTATCAATTGTCAAAACTAGAAGCAACCAAGAAGTCCTTCAATAGGTGCATGAAAACAGAAACTGTGATATATCTATATAATGAAATATTACTCAGAGAGAAAAACCTTTCAATAAAATTCAATATCTATTTATGATAAAAACTCCAGAAAGTGAACAGAGGGAACTGAACTCAATGTAATAAAGGCCATATATGACAGTTCAGTTCAGTTTAGTCATTCAGTCATGTCTGACTCTTTGTGACCCCATGAACCACAGCAAGCCAGGCCACCCTGTCCATCAACAACTCCTGGAGTCTACCCACACCCATGCCCATTGAGTAGCTGATGCCATCCAACCATCACATCTTCTGTCATCCCCTTCTCCTGCCTTCAATCTTTCCCAGCATCAGGGTCTTTTCCAATGAGTCAGCTCTTCACATCAGGTGGCCAAAGTATTGGAGTTTCAGCTTCAATATCAGTCCTTCCAAAGAACATCCAGGACTGATCTCCTTTAGGATGGATTGTTGGATCTCCTTGCAGCCCAAGGGACCTCAAGAGTCTTCTTCAACACCACAGTTTAAAAGCATCAATTCTTCTGTGCTCAGCTTTCTTTATAAACCCACAGCAAACATTATTCTCAATGGTGAAAAAATGCAAGCATTTCTTTTAAGATCAGAAACAAGACAAGGGTGCCTACTCCTGCCACTATTATTCAATATAGTTCCAGAATTCCTAGCCACATCAGTCAGAGGGTCAGAGAGGGGGGGAAAAGGAATTCAAGGAATCCAGGTTGGAAAAGAAGTAAAACTTTGTCTCCAGATGACATTATATTAATAATGTACATAAAAATTCCTAAAGATGTCACCAGAAAACTGTGTGTATGTGTATGCTCAGTCATGTCTGACTTTTTGTGACCCCATGGACTGTATTCTGCCATTCTCCTCTGTCCATGGAATTTTTCAGATAAGAATATTGGAGCAGGTTGCCATTTCCTACTCCAGGTGTTCTTTCTGACCCAGGGATCAAACCCCCATCACCACTTGGGAAGCCTAAGCTAAACAATGAATTTCATAAAGTAGCAAGTTACAAACATACATAGAAATCTCTTGCAATCTGAAACACTAACAATGAAACATCAGAAAGAGAAATTAAGAAAACAATCCCACTTACCATTACAACAAAAAGGATAAAATACCTAGGAATAAATCCATCTAAGGAGACAAAAGACTTGTATGCAGAAAACTATAAAACACTGATGAAAGAAATCAAAGATGGCACAAATAGATGTAGAGATATCATATTCTTGGATCAGAAGAATTAATACTGTCAAAATGACTATATTACCCAAAACTATCTACCTATTCAATGCCATCCCTGTTAAATTACCAGTGGGATTTTCCATGGAACTAGAACAGAAATTTAAAAATTTGTATGGAATTACAAAAGACCTTCAATAGTCAAAGCATTCTTAAGAAAGAGAAACAGAGTTAGAAGAATCAGGCTCCCTGACTTCAGACTATACAAAGCTACAGCAATCAAGACAGTATGGTACTGCACAGAAAAGCAAATATAAATCAATGGAACAAGACAGAAAGCCCAGAGATAAACCTACATACATATGGGCACTTTATCTTTGACAAGGAGGCACAATATAGAACGGAAAAAGAGAGCTTCTTCAATATGTGGTGCTGGGAAAACTGGACAACTAAATAAAAAGAATGAAATTACAATACTTCCTTAACACCATATTAAAAAAAAAAAAAACAAACACCAAATGGATTAAAGACCTAAGTGTAAAACCAGAAACTATAAAACTCTTAGAGGGAAAGACAGGCAGAACCCTCCTTAACATAGACTGCAGCAAGATTCCAATCGCAGGTTCAATTCCTGGGTTTGAAAGATACCCCAGAGAAGGAAATGGCAACCTACCCCAGTGTTCTTCCCTGGGAAATCCCATGGACAGAGGAGCCCTGCAGACTACAGTCCATACAATCACAAAAGAATCAGACAGGACTTAGTGACTAAACAACAACATTCATCTCAATATCAAAAACAAACAACCCAATTAAAAAATGGGTGAGAGACACAAATAAATATTTTTCCAAAGAAGACATACAGATTGCCAACAAACATAAAAAGATACACAGCACTGCTAATTATTAGAGTAATACAAATTAAAACTACACTGAAGTACCAACTCACACCAGTCAGAATGGCCATCACTAAAAAGTTCACCAATAACAAATGTTGGGGAGAGTGTGGGGATAAGGGAACCCTCTTGCACTGTTGGTGGGAATGTAAATTCATACACCCTCTATGGATAATAGTATGCAGGCTCTGTAAAGAACTAAAAATGGAACTACCATATGACTCAGCAATCCCAATATTAGGCATATATCCTGAGAAAACCATAATTCAAAAGACACATGTACTCCAGTACTCACTGTAACACAATTTACAATAGCCAAGTCATGGAAGCAACCTAAATGTCCATCAACAGATTAACAGATAAAGAAGGTGTGGTACATATATACAGTGGGATATTACTCATTCATAAAAAGGAATGAAATCAGGTCATTTGTAGTGATGTGGATGGACCTAGAGTCTATCATACAAAGTGAAGTCAGTTAGAAAGAGAAAAACATATCACATGTCAATGCATATATATGGAATCTGGACAAATGGTACAGATGAACTTATTTGCAGGGCAAGAATAGAAATGCAGACAGAGAACAGATGTGTGAACATAAAGTGGGAAAATGCAGGTGAGACAAATTAGGAGAGTAGCACTGACATATGTACACTACTATGTGTGAGATAGATGCCTAATAAGGAGCTGTTAAATACACAGCAGATATACCATATAGCACACAGATATGCTATATAGAACATCTCAGCTTGGAGAGATGAGTGGGTTGGAGGAAGTGGGAGGGAGGTTTAAAAGGGAGAGGATATATGTATACATATAGCAATTCATTTTGCTGTATAGCAGAAACTAATACACTATCATAAAGCAATTATATTCCAATAAAATAAATAATAAATGGAAAAAGCAAATGAGCTACCAACCCACAAAAAAGACATGGTTAAATCTTAAGTGCTTATTTCTATGTGAAAGCAAAAATTCTGAAAAGGCTACATGTTGTAAGATTGCAATTATACAGTGGTCTAGAAAAGACAAAACTAATAGTTAAATATGTCAATAGATTTAAGGGCTAATAGAGATGGGAAAAAGGGTTGAATATGAAACAAAATTTGAGGCACAGTGAAATTATTCTATATGACACTTAAAAGTATGAAAGTATTAGTCACTCAGTTGTGTCTGACTCTTTGCAACCCCATGGAATGTAGCCACCATACTCCTCTGCCTAGGAAATTCTAAAGGCAAGAATACTGAAGTGGATAGATATTTCCTTCTCCAGGGGATTTTCCCAAGCCAGAGATAGAACCTGGGTCTCTTGTACTGCAAGCAGGTTCTTTACCATCTTAGACATTATAGCAATTAAAGGGGATCTTAATTTATGAAAATAAACACATCTTTTAGGAGACTAGGAAATTCCAGGATAAAATATAGAATGTGACAAAACAATATAAATACATTACAAATGTATGAAACACCCTGAAGGTTGAGGTGGGGGAGGTGCTGACCAAGGTAGCCATAAAAATGAGTGGAACACTAGCTTCCTATGGAGCAAAAGGCAGATGTGCATACTATGCAGTATAACAAATACAATTTCTCCTTCTAGGACAAAATTAAGAAGACTTACCTCTTAAAAAGACTCAGAGTCTTTGAGTTTGATGTTCTTTTCCTGTAACACAATCACCAATTGGGAGACACCACCTGGTTCCCTTCCTACTATTCTGTGGGAATTGGGATTTTGACTATTGTTATTGCTGAGAGTAATAATACTCTTTTTTTTTGAGGGGGGCAGTTAACAATGCATAGGGATGTTCATTTGTTTATCTTTTTTTTTTTTTAAAGACCATCCTTTGTCTCTAACCAGATTCCTTTATATTCCACCAGCATCATGAAGCTGTTGCAAACTAGCTAACTTTGAAGTGGTATAAAATATCAGACACTTCACAGCTCTTATACCTAGCTAGATAATTAGCAAACTGGAATTTTAATAGGTTAGTTCAAAAAAGTATTTTTTTTTTAACTTAAAGAACTATAATGCAAATTATGGGCCTCATTCAGTAGTCCCTGTGGATCCAGATATATTCCTTAAACTTCAAGAAATATTGTTAATAATTAGAGTAGTTGATTGGTAACTAGTTCAAGCTGGAATCAAGACTACTGGGAGAAATATCAATCAACTCAGATATTAATAAAACCACCTTTATGGGAGAAAGTGAAGAGGAACTAAAGAGCCTCCCTGATGAAAGTGAGAGAGGAGAGTGAAAAAGCTGGCTTAAACTCAACATTCAAAAACTACAATCCTGGCATTTGGTCCCATTACTTCATGGCAAATAGATGGGGAAATAATAAAAAGAGTGACAAACTTTATTTCATAGGGCTCCAAAATCACTGCTTCAATCATGAACTTCCAGATATTCAAGCTGGTTTCAGAAAGACAGAGGAACCAGAGACAAAACTGTCAACATCTGCTGGATCATAGAAAAAGCAAGGGAGTTCCAGAAAAACATCTATTTCTGCTTTATTGACTCTGCCAAAGCCTTTGACTGTATGGATCACAATAAATTGTGAAAAATTTAAAGAGATGGGAATATCAGACCACCTGACTTGCCTCTTGAGAAATCTGTATGCAGATCAGAAAGCAACAGTAAGAATTGGACAGGGAATGACAGACTGGTTCCAAATAGGAAAAGGAGTACGTCAAGGCTGTATATTGTCACCCTGCTTATTTAACTTATATGCAGTGTACATCATGAGAAACACTGGGCTGGGAGAAGCACAAGCTGGAATCAAGATTGCTGGGAGAAATATCAACAACCTCAGATATGCAGATGACACCACCTTTATGGCAGAAAGTGAAGAACTAAAGAGCCTCTTGATGAAAGTGAAAGAGGAGAGTGAAAAAGTTGGCTTAAAGCTCAACATTCAGAAAACTAAAATCATGACATTGGTCCCATCACTTCATGGGAAATAGATGGGGAAACAGTGGCCGACTTTATTTTGGGGGCTGCAAAATCACTGCAGATGGTGACTGTAGCCATGAAATTAAAAAGATGCTTATTCCTTGGTGGGAAAGTTATGGCCAACCTAGACAGCATATTAAAAAGTTATGGCCAACCTAAACAGCATATTAAAAACCAGAGACCTTTGCCAACAAAGTTCCATCTAGTCAAAGCTATGGTTTTTCAAGTAGTCATGTATGGTTGTGAGCGTTGGACTATAAAAAAAGCTGAATGCTGAAGAATTAATGCTTTTGAACTATGGTATTGAGAAGACTCTTGAGAGTCCCTTTGAATACAAGGAGATCCAACCAGTCCATCCTAAAGAACATCAGTTGTGAGTGTTCATCGGACAGGCTGATGTTGGAACTGAAACTCCAATACTTTGGTCACCTGATGTGAAGAGCTGACTCATCTGAAAAGACCCTGATGCTGGGAAAGATTGAAGGCAGGAGGATAAGAGGATGACAGAGGAGTAGATGGTTGGATGGCATCACTGATTCAATGGGAATGAGTTTGAGTAAACTCCAGGAGTTGGTGATGGACAGGAAGGCCTGGCGTGCTGCAGTCCATGGAGTAGCAAAGAGTCAGACATGACTGAGCGACTGAACTGAATTGAAAATCACCTCAGACAGTGACTGCAGCCATGAAATTAAAAGACATTTGTGCCTTGGAAAAAGCTATGACCCGCCTAGCATGTTAAAAAGCAGAGATATTACTTTGCTGACAAAGATCTGTCTAGTCAAAGTTATGGTTTTTCCGTTAGTCATGTATGGATGTGAGAACTAGACTACAGCTGAGTGCCAAAGAATTGATGCTTTTGAACTGTGGTGTAGGAGAAGACTCTTGAGAGTTTCTTGGACTGCAAGGAGATCAAACCTGTCAATCCTAAATGAAATGAGCCCTGAATATTCATTGGAAGGCCTGATGCTGAAGCTCCAACATGGCCACCTCATGCAAAGAACTTCTTCATTGGAAAAGACCCTGATGCTGAGATTGGTTGAAGGCAGAAAGAAAAGGGGACAACAGAGGACAAAATGGTTGGATGTCTTCATCAACTCGATGGACATGAGTTTGAGCAAGGTCTTGAAGTTGGTGATGGACAGGGACTCCGGGCATGCTGCAGTCCATGGCGTTGCAAACAGTCGGACACAGCTGAGCAACTGAACTGAACCGTCTGTTGGTTACACTCTACTAGGTACATTACCTACTAGTTTTCTATTGTTGCCATATGAATATCACAAATTTGGCTGCTTGTGTACTTAGTGACTCAGTCGTATCTGATTCTTTGCAACCCACGGGACTGTAGATCACCAGGTTCCACTTGTCCTTGTGACTTTTATCTGGCAAGAATACTGGAGTGATTTGCCATTTCCTACTCCAAGGAATCTTTTCAATCCAGGGATCGAACCTTAGTCTCCTACATTGTATGCTGATTCTTTACCCACTGAACCATGCGGGAAGCCATAAGAAAATCACAAATTTAGCTGCTTAAAGCACCACTATTTTATAATGTGACACTGGGCCCAAATCAAAAAGGCAACATAAGTCTTCAATTATAAGGTCAGCTTATTAGCACTACTAATTCTACCTACAAATTACTTTTGCCATGAAACATAACATTTGCAGGTGAAAGATCATGGGAAAGAAAATCCTGCCTCTCACACTATGGGACCGAGAAGAGATACAGCCAATAGCCTGAGGCTGTTCGACGGGAATTTTAGAAAAGAATCATAGGGAAATCATGATAAGAACTCAGTTTGCATGAAAGTAATTTTTCTGGCAGATAAAGTTGTATTTTAGCATGGGTTATTGAAAGATTATGTAATCTTTCTGGGATTAAACATCTGTCAACCAGAATGGCCTTAACACAGTTTTCCTGAAATGTTGATAGTAGGTTGAATTCCTTGTTGAATATGTTTACCAGTCAGGTATTCAGAGTTTAATCAAACTATGAAAATATCTTTTTACAAAATGGTTAAGAAGACTATAAATTCACTTTTCTTTTAACACTAATATATTACACAGAGGTAATTAAGAAACAGTGCTTTATGCAGATAATAAATGATTTTAAAATATCTGTATTTGTTTTCATCTGTAACTTTAATAATTAGAAGAATATTTGAAATTGAGTACTAAAAATGAGGTAAAATTCTAGAAAATAAAGATCAGCATTTCTATATTTTAGTCTTTAAATCCTTTAGAATAGGAAAGATAGATTTAAGCACACTGTCTACCAAAAGTATAAAACCCCATTTCACTTAGAGCTGGTTTTATGTGACTTTTTTATGTGACTTTCTCCGTTTTGGAAGAAGAAGGTTTGAACATAGTCAGTTTTCTTTCTATTCTTTCAGCTGCATTTGTTGTCTCATATAGCTGATTTCAAAACCTTCTTTAAAAAATGTTTCCCAAAGTTCCTCAATGATCAAAATCACATCGGTAATTAAAACTTAACCCCTTGAGAAATACCCATGGCCATAAATCATAGGTAAGAGGAAATCTGCAAAAATGTAGTTAACAAATACCTCAGTGTCCCTCATCATCAGTTAATTTATGGAAATATTTCTGAGCAAGTGCTAAAATGAAATCAACCACTTAGAAATGTTTTACCTTTAAAAAAAAAATCCACATTTGTGAAGTTGAAAGGTACAGGTTTATTTTTCTTATGTATTGTGATCTGATAGCCAATCCTGAATAATTCTAAAATATTTTTGTGCTTTCTCATGAGATAAAATAACTTCTGATGTTTTTTTAAACTCTCCTAATTTATTTTACACTTGTATCAGATTTACAAAAAAAAAACAACCTAACTTTTGTAAAATTACAGAGAACTATACATTTCATTTTTCCTTTCCATCTCTAATACCCTTCTCACTCTAATTTAATTCAATATAATAATCCATTCTATTTAAAATTTAAAGGTTTTATTTATAATTTATAATTTAGTAACATTTTATATATACATATACATTTCTTTCAAAATAATACAATATGATAAAAATTGAGTTTAAAAATCTGCCACACCTGATGGTGAAATATTAGAAAAAAAAGCATACTCTAGGTTTGTATACTCTTCCTAATACATGAATTCTATAAAGAGCCTTTCTATTTGATTAGCTAATTTTTAAACTACAAAAGTATTTGTACTTGGTGAAGAGTAAACTAATTTAGAATAAAATAAACCACTTCACATTTGCCTTTTTAGTATGGACTGGTTGGATCTCCTTGCAGTCCAAGGGACTCTCAAGAGTCTTCTCCAACACCACAGTTCAAAAGCATCAATTCTTCAGCACTCAGCTTTGTTTATAGTCCAACTATCACATCCATACATGACTACTAGAAAAACATAGCCTTGACTAGATGGACCTTTGTTGGCAAAATAATGTCTCTGATTTTAATATGTTGCCTAGATTGGCATAACTATCCTTCCAAGGAGTAATCATCTTTTAATTTCATGGCTGCAGTCACCATTTGCAGTAATTTAAGATCAATAAAAAATGTTTTCTATTTAGATATATAATTTTTAATTTATTTTAATTGGAGGTTAATTACTTTACAATATTGTATTGGTTTAGTCATACATCAACATGTATCTGCCACAGGTATACATGTGTTCCTCATCCTGAACCTCCTTCCCTCCTCCCTCCTGGTACCATCCCTCTGGGTCGTCTCAGTGCACCAGCCTCAAGCATCCAGTATCATGCATAGATAAGTCCTTTGAATTTTTTTTTTTTTAATTTAAGGGCGTGGACTAAATACTAAAATTTCCAGTATAAATAGACTAACTACACAGAAGGAAAATGTTACTGGCATTATAATTTACAATGAAACCATTTTTTAACCTGTGTTTTTGTTAACAGTGACTAAAGGAACATTTAATTATGATAGTAAAATAGAGATTTTTGTTTAATATTTGCAAGCAATTGACTGTGAATAGAATTTTTAAAAAATAACTTCTGGAAGGAAATTTTCTAAACATTTCTCAACTTTAAAGATAGCAGAAAACCAGAAAGCAATATAAAAGTGTAGGTGAAATTTATTTAGAATTTACATGTAAACATTCTAAATAAAATATTTTCAGCAGTACAGTAAATTTTCTGCATAAGTTATGAAAGGAATATCTCTTAACTATGCAATAAGGAGAACCTACTTTGATCTGGTGTAACAGAAAGTGAAGAGGAGCTAAAAGCCTCTTGATGAAAGTGAAAGTGGAGAGCGAAAAAGTTGGCTTAAAGCTCAACATTCAGAAAACGAAGATCATGGCATCTGGTCCCATCACTTCATGGGAAATAGATGGGGAAACAGTGGAAACAGTGGCTGACTTTATTTTGGGGGCCCCCAAATCACTGCAGATGGTGACTGCAGCCATGAAATTAAAAGACACTTACTGCTTGGAAGAAAAGTTATGACCAACCTAGATAGTATATTCAAAAGCAGAGACAGTACTTTGCTGACTAAGGTCTGTCTAGTCAAGGCTATGGTTTTTCCTGTGGTCATGTATGGATGTGAGAGTTGGACTGTGAAGAAGGCTGAGTACCGAAGAATTGATGCTTTTGAAGTGTGGTGTTGGAGAAGACTCTTGAGAGTCCCTTGGGCTGCAAAGAGATCCAACCAGTCCATTCTGAAGGAGATCAACCCTGGGATTTCTTTGGAGGGAATGATGCTAACGCTGAACCTCCGGTACTTTGGCCACCTCATGCAAAGAGTTGACTCATTAGAAAAGACTCTGATGCTGGGAGGGATTGGGGGCAGGAGGAGAAGGGGATGACCGAGGATGAGATGGCTGGATGGCATCATGGACTCGGTCGACTTGAGTCTGAGTGAACTCTGGGAGATGGTGATGAACAGGGAGGCCTGGCATGCTGCAATTCATGGGGTCACAAAGAGTCAGACACGACTGAGCAACTGAATTGAACTGAACTGAAGCAAACTTTATGGGTTCAAATGTGGCTACTTCACTTTCTAGGTTTAGTATTTTGGGCACATTTTGTAACATTTTGTGCCTCAGTTCCTTCATGGTATTCTTAGGAGAATTTAAAGATGTAATACATGTAAAATGTTTGCAACATCTTGGCACATTGCAGCATTATTAAGTTTTAGTTATTGCTGCTGTTATTTTTGCCACTAAACACAAGGACATGTCAGTTGAGATCCACCATCAACATTTTCATTCAACATCATTCTGAAGATTTTAGCTAATATAATGTGAAGAGAAGAAAAGAAATGCATGAAACTAAAAAAAAAAAAAAAAGGAGACCACTATTACAATGTTAAAAGATATCTGTATAGTAGTTTTATGGTAAATAAGTTGGGGAAAATGACTTCCTGCTACTGCTGTCACTTCAGTTGTGTCCAAGTCTGTCCGACCCCATAGACAGCAGCCCACCAAGCTTCCCCGCCCCTGGGATTCTCCAGGCAAGAACACTGGAGTGGGGTGCCGTTTCCTTCTCTAATGCATGAAAGTGAAAAGTGAAAGTGAGGTTGCTATGTCATGACCGACCCTCAGTGACCCCATGGACTGCAGCCTTCCAGGCTCCTCCATCCATGAGACTTTCCAGGCAAGAGTACTGGAGTGGGGTGCCATTGCCTTCTCCGAAATGACTTCCTAGGTCTGAATTAATCAGCTGAAAATGTGATAATGAAAGAACTCTTTCACTGAGATATAATTTTTATTTCTAGACACAAATACAAGAAATCTGCAAGATCTTTATGACAAAAACAGAAAAATACTGATACAAAGTGTAAATAAATAATTCAGGAATGCACTGTTTGTGCTTGAGATGATTCAACTATTTGAAGAGTTAACTTCTGCCAAAATTAATAAGGACATTTAGTGTAATTATAATCAGATTTCCAATTTTGGATTTACAACAGATTGCTTACAAATTCCACCAAATAGAATAGCTTAAACCATCTTTTTTGAAGAAAACCAAAGGGAAGAAATTCAATTTTACCAAATAGAAGGAATATATGTAGGACCAATAGTAGGTAAGACTGTTTTGCTTTGAAATGGAAACATTACAAAGGTTTGTGAATCCTACAAAAAAGCTCTAATACTAGACAACATTGACTAACTCATTGTTTTGAGCATAGCATTGACATCCATAGCATCTGAGATCCCTAGGTTAAGAAATTAAACACTTACCTTCAAAATATGGAGCTAATCCTGAAGACTATAGAATCCTGAAAATCAAGCTTCTAATACACTATACCAGAAAAATCTGAGTTATATATTCACAGAGTTATCTCTAGATTTCGTGAGTCAGATTTTTCCAAATGGCCACATGGTAATCTGCCTTTCTAACAAGCTGCCCTGGTGATTCCAATGAGCAGAGGTTTGAACATTAATCTTAGCTCTCAAATATCATCATGCATGAGAATCACCTGAAGAAATGGTAGAAAATGTAGATATCTAAGTTCCTCCCTAAGACAGTCTGCCTCAAGAGATTAAAGCAGGAAAATAGGACTCAAAATTTTAAAATAAACATTTAAAATTGGAGCAGTAAACTCCAAAATAAATATAGCTTTAAATTGTCATTTGACTAATAGTAATTCTAATTGTGAATTTATCTCCAAGTTAATTATGATTGCTATGTGCAGACAGAATTACCTCAGGGAAAGATTACATATGGGATTTGGGAGGAAATTCTGATAACATGGGTCTATGATTATTAGGAACAGCTGATTTGATATAGATTAGTTTTAAGGGTTTGGATAGAATTTATAGTCTTTGATAACCAATCAGTGGGCTTTTCTGGTGGCTCAGTGGTAAAGAAGTTTCCTGCCAATGCATGAGATGCAAGTTTGATCCCTGAATCTGGAAGATCCCCTGGAGAAGGAATGGTACCCCTCTGTATACACAGAGGAGTCTGGCCTACAGTCTGTGGGGTCTCAAAAGAATAGGACACAACTGAAGCAACTTAGCACACAGGAAGAAAAACGAATGTCTAAAATGTTCTAGGAAATGTAAAGTCATTTAAAAACACACACACACACATTTGAAATACTTGAAAGGAAGGAAGACTAATGAATAAACAAGCTTGGAATGCAACTTCTGAAAATGTAAATCTCTCAAGAAGTAAGAAGCAAAACCACGAATTTATAAAATGATTAATAACAAAAAGTATTTGAAAATTAAATTTACATTGCCTTAACTCATTAGAGAAAAACTGAACACAGCTGCCCTTTACCCTAGTATTTTTTTTTAACCACACATCCACAAAGAATATGCCTATTGTATCAATTCCCTACTTATAACACAAATCTCCATTACGTTTAACTCAACTACACATTGATTCTGTTATTTTTTTCCCCATTAACTATATTTGCAATCCAAATACAATGTGCAAACACTGGAATAACCTGTATTTAACCCCAAAGAGATATTAAGTTAAAACTAGGTATATCTAATATCGATCAATTTTAGCTTTTGAAATACCTTCTTATAGCTACCAAATTTACTGTGGACTACTTTTTCTCTGTGTTCAAAAATAATCTTTAGTATATTAGAAATTGTTCTTTGAAATATGTGTTTCAAAAGAGCTCTTTGGGAAGGATTTTATAAACTAAATATTATTTTAAGTGAATAGAATGCTTAAAAAATTTATCCACTAAATCAAGCTGTAGGCCCAAGTGTTTTACAATGTGCTTCTTGTCATCTATTTTATGATCTACTTTTCATAATTGGAATTTTTATATACCATTAATCTCAAAAATAACAAAATCAGATCTCAGTATAATCTCCCACACACTAAGAAGTGTGTTAGTCTCTCAGTTGTGTCAAACTCTTTGAAACCCCATGGACTGTAGCCTGCCAGTGTCCTCTGTCCTTAGAATTCTCCCTAGTAAGAATATTGGAGTGGGTAGCAATTCCTTTCTCCAGCGGAGCATCTGGACCCAGGGATCGAACTTTATGTTGCCTGCATTGCAGTAAATTCTTTCCATCTAAGCCACCAGGGAAGCCTAGTCAGAAAAAAAACCCCACCAAATTGAGGAAGTTACATCACAAAGAGATATATGTAACTATTTTGAACATCATTATTAAAGTATATTTCCTAAAAAAAATTTAATTTATTTTTCATTTTTATCAACCATTTTTTGCTTAGCTTTAATATATGTGCTTAGAAATTACCTATCACTTCATGATGTAGTGCATCTTATAATTTTTGTGGTACATATTTTATTAAAACCCCTGGAAAATTCCATGGCTATCTACTTGGAAGCATAAAAAACTATAAAGAAATTAAAACTTCCAGATCAACTTTTTTCCCTTCTAGATTGTTCTTTTTCCTTTCAAATAGTACATTATTAATATTGAATCTCTTGAAAGCTCAGCTGTTAAGTATTTCTCATTGGGAATAGTAGTGATAGATTAGTAAGGCTACCATGAGCTCATCCCAGAGTGAGGCATCTCCTAGAATGTTGTGGGGTACTGAACCTGATTAATCCTGTCTGTTTTAGACTCAACTATTCTCATCAGAAAAACAAAAACAAAACAAAACAAAAGCTTATCTTCAAAATTTATCCTATCCTAGCCAGGAGATCTATGAGAACTAGACCTGATGATATTTGGGGGTTTCTCATGTTGTTAATGTTGAATTTAGACTCTCTAAGAATATGTGGGCACATTCTCCATGTAAAACTCTAACCATGTGAAATGAACAATCTGCTGCTGCTACTGCTAAGTTGCTTCAGTCGTGTTTGACTCTGTGTGACCTGATAGATGGCAGCCCACCAGGCTGCACCATCCCTGAGATTCTCCAGGCAAGAACACTGGAGTAGGTTGCCATTTCCTTCTGGAGTATGGTTTTAATCTATTCCTTTCTGAACACAGACCTTGGCCCCATTGGACTAATTTCCTCTGAAGAGAAACTACCAAAATTTTAGCCACTTCTTGTTTTCTGTGTCCACATCAGCCAGGTTGCCCACTAGAATAAATACCTTTAATGTCAAACATATCAAGTCATCAGTTCAAGTTCACCAGATTTCAGAAAATTATTCCTCAGAAGAAAAAAAAAAAATGACACCACTATAATCATTAATAGCTCTTAAACTTCCTACCACCTGAATTAAGCTGTAATTTTATTTTATGTCCTGACTTCATAAGAGCAGAATGTTTTAAAACTGTTGGCATAAATCAAAATTTTGATTATTGACTTCCTTCTTCTAAGAATTAATACCTTCCTCATAGAAAATACTAATCTTATTTTATCCTTCAATAAGACATTATTATTCATCCTTTGTAGTTGAGTTAATTGCTTAACTGCAATTTATTTTTTAAAAATACAGTTTTCATTAAGAGTTTATCACATTAAAATCACATAAAATGTATTCCAATTCTCACCTTTCCTTTCCATTAAGTCTTTCAGTAACTGATTCTCTGAGTAAAATTGGAAAATGCTGTTCATCTATTTTCTACTACCACTGGTATAAAACAGTAGTAACAAATCTTTAGATGTACTTAGCAATTAGATTTCTTAGTATATAAATAGTCTGCTCCACTAGTTATTAAATAATAAAAATAAGAAATAAAATGTTTTTATCCCAAGTGGGATACAGTGGGAAAGTTAATTGAACTAGTCTCATAATATTTTTTTAAGCCCAGATATAACCAAAAATAAGATTATAAATCTTAGCATTCATGCTGTAAAAGAGTATAACAGCAGTTAATAATCAAACATGTTGACCTATGCTTTAGTGGAAACAGTGTCATACTTTATTGTTTTGGGCACCAAAATCACTGCAGATGATAATTGCAACCATGAAATTAAAAGACACTTACTCCTTGGAAGAAAAGATATGACCAACCTAGATAGCATATTCAAAACCAGAGACATTACTTTTTCAACAAAGGTTCGCCTAGTCAAGGATATGGTTTTTCCAGTGGTCATGTATGGATGTGAGAGTTGGACTGTGAAGAAAGCTGAGTGCAGAATTGGTACTTTTGAAGTGTGATGTTGGAGAAGACTCTTGAGAGTCCCTTGAACTTTAAGGAGATCCAACCAGTCCATTCTGAAGGAGATCAACCCTGGGATTTCTTTGGAAGGAATGATGCTAAAGCTGAAACTCCAGTACTTTGGCCACCTTGTGAGAAAAGTTGATTCATTGGAAAAGATGCTGGAGGGATTGGGGGCTGGAGGAGAATGGGACGACTGAGGATGAGATGGCTGGATGGCATCACCAACTTGATGGACGTGAGTCTGAGTGAACTCTGGGAGTTGGTGGTAGACAGGGAGGCCTGGCATGCTGCAATTCATGGGATCGCAAAGAGTCAGAGATGACTGAGCAGCTGAACTAAACTGATGCTTTAGTAGCACGGTTTGCTTATTTTCAATTCCTAATGTATGTGTATAAAAGTGTTTTGTGTTCTTACTTTTGAATATAAATTGACTGAAAATAAGCATACACCCTTCTGCTAGTTTCCTTGTCTAATGTTGTTTCTTATGTCTTTTATTTATATTTTGTTATTCTCAGTTCATTTTTTTATATCACCCAATGAGTTTCATATAATAAATACCAGATGTATATTTTCTTCAGTGAAATAATACTATTTGAAACTGGATTTATAAATGTTCTACTCCCACTTGTTATGTATAGATGTGAGATTTGGACTGTGAAGAAAGCTGGGCATGGAAGAATTGATGCTTTTGAACTGTGGTGTTGGAGAAGACTCCTGAGAGTCCCTTGGACTGCAAGGAGATCCAACCAGTCCATTCTAAAGGAGATCAGCCCTGGGATTTCTTTGGTAGGAATGATGCTAAAGCTGAAACTCCAGTACTTTGGCCACCTCGTGAGAAGAGTTGACTCATTGGAAAAGACTCTGATGCTGGGAGGGATTGAGGGCAGGAGGAAAAGGGGACAACAGAGGATGAGATGGCTGGATGACGTCACTGGACCCAATGGACATGAGTTTGAGTAAACTCTGGGAGTTGGTGATGGACAGGGAGGCCTGGCATGCTGCAATTCAAGGGGTCACAAAGAGTCAGAGACAACTGAGAAACTGAACTGAACTAAACTGAATTCCCACTTGTTATAGGCTTTGTTGTATTTCTACACCATATAATTAAATACATTTTATAAATTTCAAATTACTTTAAAGAAATATTGCTGTACCCACTGAAAGTTTCTTTTATAAAAGTGAAATTGACTCATCATGAATTTTAGGCAAGTGGGAGAATGAAAAATTCACTACATGATTATAACCTCTTATTCATTTCTTCCATCTCTGTGTAGATCCTATAATATGCTTCTTTGATTTTGGAAGCTTTTATAACCAAATGGAAATGCAGTTTTTCCTACTTGCCCTCACAGTATAGCATAAATTTAAAAATATAAATAAATAAATTATTTATCTAGTTACACAAATAATTACATCTATACGTTTTTAGGCATTTTGTTCTTTGATATATGTTCACTTTTAGGCATTTAATTGAAAGCCCTTCAAGGATCCCCTTTAAGAATCACAGCCTTGTCATGGCAAAGGGGCTTGCATAACTCAATGAAGCTATGAGTCGTGCCATTCAGGGCCACGCAAGATGGACGGGTCACAGCAAAGAGTTCTGACAAAATGTGGTCCATTGGAGGAAGGAATGGCAAACCACTCCAGAATTATTGCTGTGAGAACCCCATGAACAGTATGAAAAGGCAAATAGATTTGATACTGGAAGATGAGCCCTCCACAGGTCAGAAGGTGTCCAATATGTTACTGGGGAAGAGCAGAGGGCAATTACTAATAGCTGCAGAAAGAATGAAGAGGTTAGACCAAAGCAGAAATGACATTCAGTTGCGAATATATCTGGTGGTGAAAGTAAAGTTTGAAGCTGTAAAGAAAAATACTGCATAGGAACCTGGAATTTCAGGTCCATGAATAAAGGTAAATTGGACAAAGTCAAGCAGGAGATGGCAGAGTGAACATTGACATCTTCTGAATCAGTGAACTAAAATGGACAATTATGAGTGAATCTAATTCAGATGACCATTATATCTAATACTGTGGACAAGAATCCCTTAGAAGAAATAGAGTAGCCCTTGAAGTTAACAAAAGATTCCAAAATGCAGTACTTGGGTGCAATCTTAAAAATGATAGAACAATCTCAAATTATTTCCAAGGCAAACCATTCAACACCACAGTAATCCAAGTCTATACCCTAACTACTGATGCTGAAGAAGCTGAAGTTGACTGGTTCTAGAAAGACCTACAAGACGTTATAGAACTAACATCAAAAAAAAAAAAAAAAAAGTATGTCCTTTCATCATAGGGGGTTGACATGCAAAAGAAGGAAGTCAAGAGGTACCTGGAATAACAGGCAAGTTTAGCCTTGGAATACAAAATGAAGCAGGGGAAAAGCTAATAGGGTTTTGTCAAAGGAACAACAGTCATAGAAAAATACAGTTTTCCAAAAATACAAGAGATGACTCTATATATGGACATCACCAAATGATCAAAACCAAAATCAGATTGATTATGTTCTTTGTGGCTGAAGATGTAGAAGCTCTATACAGCAGCAAAACAAGACCTGGAGCTGTCTGTGGCTCAGATTATGAGCTCTTTATTGCAAACTTCAGGCTTGAATTTAAGAAATTAGGGAAAACCACTAGACCATTCAGGTATATCCTAAATAAAATTCCTTACAAGTGTATAGTAGAGGTGATGGACAGATTCAAGGGATTAGATATGGTAGAAAGATTGCCTGAAGAACTACAGACAGAGCTTTGTAACATTTGAAGTCAGGCACAGAAAACTAAAATAATCATGCCCCTTAGGTTATGGCACACTTTTATCCATTCATGAGCCCTATCTTTTTAAATTTATTAAAATATATGATTCTTAACACTTCTATAACTTCAAGTATATCACTAAATTTAAAACTATCATCATTACTGACATGAGTAAATGTGATAGAGTATCCCTTAGAGTTCTGTACTGCTCCTGTTCTCTGACAGGAATGTTCTCCTATGTGTATTCATGGATACATTCTCAAATTTCTTCAAGAATTTGCTCAAATACTTCCCTCTCAGTATCTAACATGTTGCTCTGTAACCCTGTCAATCTTTTGAAAATTTTTAAACTTGCAGATTATTTTAAAAATACCATGACACTTATAATCTTTCTAATAACTTATTCATTAGGTCTTCTCTTTATTATCTGTTGCTTTTCAGCCAACATTGTTTTTGTTTTTGTTTTTGTTGGTCAGTTATGTTAAAAGGTCAGTTTTCACTCCAATCACAAACAAAGGCAATGCCAAAGAATGTTCAGACTACCACACAATTGCACTCATCTCACATGCTAGCAAAGTAATGCTCAAAATTCTCCAACCTAGGCTTCAACAGTACATGAAACAAGAATTTCTGGATGTTTAAGCTGGACTTGAAAAAGGCAGAGGAACCAAAGATAAAATTGCCAGCATCTGTTGGATCATAGAAAGAGCAATAGAATTCCAGAAACACATCTACATCTGCTTCATTGACTATGCTAAAACCTTTGACTCTGTGGATCACAACAAACTATGGAAAATTCTTCAACAGATGGCAATATCAGACCACTTCACCTGACTCCTGAGAAATCGGTATGCAGGTGAAGAAGAACAGTTAGAATCCAACATGGAGAAAGGACTGGATCAAAATTGGGAAAGGAGTACATCAAGACTGTATATTGTCATTCTGCTTATTTAATTTACATGCAGAGTACATCATGTGAAATTCTGGACTGGGAATCAAGATTGCTGGGAGAAATATCAATTACTTCAGATGTGCAGACAACATCATGCTTATAGCAGAAAGCAAAAAGGAACTAAAGAGCTTCTTGATGAAAGCAAAAGAGGAGAGTGAAAACCTGGCTAAAAACTCAAAAAGTGAAAATCATGGCATCCAATCCCATCATTTAATACAAAGTAGATGCAGAAACAGTGGAAACAGTGATAGACTATATTTCTGGGCTCCAAAATCAATGCAGATGGTGACTGCAGCCATGAAATTAAAAGATGCTTGCACCTTGGAAGAAAAGCTATTACCAACCTAGACAGCATGTTAAAAAGCAGAGACATTACTTTGCCAACAAATGTCCATCTAGTCAAAGATATGGTTTTTCCAGTAGTCATGTATGGATGTGAGAGTTGAACCATAAAGAAAGCTGAATGCCAAAGAATTGATGCTTTTGAACTGTGGTGTTGGAGAAGACTCTTTAAGAATCTCTTGAACTTGGACTGCAAAGAGATGGAACCAGTCAATCCTAAATGAGAGCATCCCTGAATATTCATTCATGCTGTTAATATTCATTCATGCTGAAGATGAAGCTCCGATATTTTGGCCACCTGATGCAAAGAACTGACTCATTGGAAAAGACCTTGACGCTGGGAAAGATTGAAGTCAGGAGGAGAAGGGGACAACAGAGGATGAGATGGTTGGATGACATCATCAACTCAATGGACATGAGTTTGATCAAGCTCCAGGAGTTGGTGATGGACAGGGAAGTCTGGTGTGCTGCAGTCCATGGGGTTCCAAAGAGTCGGACAGGACTTAACATCTGAATTGAACTGATGTTAAAAAAGAAAAGTGCCTAGAATTATATCTTGCTGTCAAATGAGTAGATGAATAAAACCTTTACATTATGTGTAAACACAAATCTTACCATTCTTTGGGGAGCACCTATTACTTTTCTGCCAATAGATATATCTAAGGCACTATCAATGTAATGAACAAACGTAATCAGGCTCTGTGCTGTCCATCTGAAATCATTGTGTGATATCCTATTCAATGGGAAAATAAACTTTTCATATGCTTCAGCATATTACATATCATTCCTTGTACCTCTCTGTCTTCAATAATGCCTGGTTTTCCTTCAACTTTACTATTTTTTCCTGCACCTTTTTCAGATTGAAACTGCTTCTGCTTCCATAATCCACAAAAACTCCCATAATGATTATCATAGTGTCAGATATAGGATCAGACCCTCCTTATTCCACATATTGTCCTCCAGACCATTGTGTATTCAACAAAAAAATCTTAGCTCCTCTAAGGCACATACTTCTATTAAAGTCATACTTACGCAGCAAAATGTGTATGGTAAGCAATTTGATCAGAATTGTACAATATCAGTTTAGTCGCTCAGTTGTGTCCGACTCTGTGACTCCATGAATCGTTGCATGTCAGGCCTCCCTGTCCATCGCCATTTCCCAGAGTTCACTAAAACTCAATCCATCGAGTTGGTGATGACATCCAGCCATCTTATTCTCTGTCATCACCTTTTCCTACTGCCCCCAGTCCCTCCCAGCATCAGAGACTTTTGCAATGAGTCAACTCTTCACATGAGGTGACCAAAGTACTGGAATTTCAGCTTTAGCATCATTCCTTCCAAAGAAATCCCAGGGCTGATCTCCTTCAGAATGGACTGGTTGGATCTCCTTGTAGTCCAAGGAACTCTCAAGAGTCTTCTCCAACACCACACTTCAAAAGCATCAATTCTTCCTTGATCAGCTTTCTTCACAGTCCAACTCTTGCATCCATACATGACCACTAGAAAAACCATAGCCTTGACTAGGAGGACTTTGTTGGCAAAGTAACGTTTCTGCTTTTCAATGTGCAATCTAGTTTGGTCATAACTTTTCTTCCAAGGAGTAAGCATCTTTTAATTTGATGCCTGCAGTCACCATCTGCAGTGATTTTGGAGTCCAAAAATATAAAGTCTGACACTGTTTCCACTGTTTCCCCATCTATTTCCCATGAAGTGATGGGACCAGATGCCATGATCTTCGTTTTCTAAACGCTGGGCTTTAAGCCAACTTTTTCACTCTCCTTTTTCACTTTCATCAAAAGGCCTTTTAGTTCCTCTTCACTTTCTGCCATAAGTGTGTGTCATCAATATCTGAGGTTATTGATATTTCTCCCAGAAAATTTCATTTCAGCTTGTGCTTCTTCCAGCCCAGTGTTTCTCATGATGTACTCTACATATAAGTTAAATAAGCAGGGTGACAATATACAGTCTTGATGTACTCCTTTTCCTATTTGGAACCAGTCTGTTTTTCCATGTCCAGTTCTAACTGTTGCTTCCTGACCTGCATACAGATTTCTCAATAGGCATATTGGGTGGTCTGGTATTCCCATCTCTTTCAGAATTTTCCACAATTTATTGTGATCAGCACAGTCAAAGGCTTTGGCAGTCAATAAAGCAGAAATAGATGTTTTTCTGGGACTCTCTTGCTTTGTCCATGATCCAGCAGACATTGGCAATTTGACCTCTGGTTCTTCTACCTTTTCTAAAACCAGCTTGAACATATGGAAGTTCACAGTTCACATATTGCTGAAGTCTGGCTTGGGGAATTTTGAGCATTTTACTAGCATGTGAGATGGCTGCAATTGTGCAGTAGTTTCAGAATTCTTTAGCATTGCCTTTCTTTGGGATTGGAATGAAAACTGACCCTTTTCCAGTCCTGTGGCCCCTGCTGAGATTTCCAAATTTGCTGGCATATTGAGTGCAGCACTTTCACAGCATCATCTTTCAGGATTTGAAACAGCTCAACTGGAATTCCATCACCTCCACTAGCTTTGTTCATAGTGATGCTTTCCAAGGCCTATTTGACTTCACATTCCAGGGTGTTTGGTTCTAGGTGAGTGATCACACCATCATGATTATCTGGGTCATGGAGATCTTTTTGTACAGTTCTTCCATGTATTCTTGCCACCTCTTCTTAATATCTTGTGCTTCTATTAGGTCCACACCATTTCTGTCCTTTATTGAGCCCATCTTTGCATGAAATGTTTCCTTAGTATCACTAATTTTCTTGAAGAGATCTCTAGTCTTTCCCATTCTGTTGTTTTCCTCTATTTCTTTGCATTGACCTCTGAGGGAGTCTTTCTTATCTCTTCTTGCTATTCTTTGGAACTCTGCATTCAGATGCTTATATCATTCCTGTTCTCCTTTGCTTTTGGTTCTCTTCTTTTCACAGCTATTTGTGAGGCCTCCCCAGACAGCCATTTTGTTTTTTTATATTTCTTTTCCATGGGGATTATCTTGATCCATGTCTCCTGTACAATGTCAGGAACCTCAGTCCATAGTTCATCAGGCTCTCTATTTATCAGATCCATTCCCTTAAAGCTATTTCTCACTTCCACTGTATAATCATAAGGGATTTGATTTAGATCATACCTGAATGATGTAGTGTTTTTCCCTACTTTTTTCAATTTAAGTCTGAATTTGGCAATAAGGAGCTCATGGTCTGAGCCATAGTCAGCTCCCGGTCTTGTTTTTGCTGACTGTATAGAGCTTCTCCATCTTTGGCTGCAAAAATATAATCAATCTGATTTCAGTGTTGACCATCTGGTGATGTCTATGTGTAGAGTCTTCTCTTGTGTTGTTGGAAGAGGTGGTCGCTATGACCAGTGCGTTCTCTTGGCAAAATTCCATTAGCCTTTGCCCTGCTTCATTCCATATTCCATGGCCAAATTTGCCTATTACTCCAGGTGTTTCTTGACTTCCTACTTTTGCATTCAAGTCCCCTATAATGAAAAGGACATCTTTTTTTGGGTGTTAGTTCTAAAAGATGTGTAGGTCTTCATAGAACAGTTCAACTTCAGCTTCTTCAGCATTACTGGTTGGGGCATAGGCTTGTTTTACGGTGATATTGAATGGATTTCCTTGGAAATGAGAAGAGATCATTCTGTCCTTTTAAGACTGCATTCAAGTACTGCATTTCAGACTCTTTTGTTGACCATGATGGCTACTCCATTTATTCTAAGGGATTCCTGCCCACAGTAGTAGATATAATGGTCATCTGAGTTAAATTCACCTGTTCCAGTCCATTTTAGATTCCTAGAATGCCAACATTCACTCTTCCCATCTCCTGTTTGACCACTTCCAATTTGCCTTGATTCATAGACCTAACATTCCAGGTTGCTATGCAATATTGCTCTTTACAGCATTGGACTTTGCTTCTATCATCAGTCCCACCCACAACTGGGTATTGTTTTTGCTTTGGCTTCATCCCTTCATTCTTTTTGGAATTATTTCTCCACTGATCTCCAGTAGCATATTGGGTACCTACTGACCTGGGGAGTTCCTCTTTCAGTATCCTATCATTTTGCCTTTTCATACTGTTCATGGGGTTTTCAAGGCAAGAATACTGAAGAGTTAATAAAATATAACTAATATAATCCATTTACGTCAAACACCATTTCTACTCTCCACTTGCATTCATTAAAGTCCCAGTTGGTGTGTGAAGTCACTCAGTCGTGTCCAACTCTTTGTGACCCCATGGGCTGTAGCCTACTATCTCTTCTGTCCATGGGATTTTCTAGGCAAGAATACTTGAGTGGGTTGCCATTTCTTTTTCCAGCGGATCTTCCCCACCCAGGGATTGAACCTGGGTCTCCCACATTGCAGGCAGACTCTTTACCATCTGAGCAACCAGGGAAGAACTCAATGTCCTAGTTATTTATCAACATTTTTATAGTTTTAGTTTCTCCTACAACTGTTAAATCTGAGTGAGCTTCAAAGCCATACACAAATAGCTCAAAACTCAAATCCTAACTTTCCTTTTCTATTTCTTTTCCTTTGTCTTTTTCTCTGCTTTTACTCTAAACACCATTCCCACTGTCATCCCCAGAGCTTTCTCAACATAAGCAACTATTCTATGTCTAATATCCTATTTCTGATTACCCACCAAGAGATTTCCTTCTCCTTACTTTCAGATATTCTCCATTAGTTCAGCCTTCTACAGTTTTGAAATCCCTTTTACATATTAGGTCCCATAACCCTCTGTATTTACTTAATATATCCCATAATATGTGATTACTTATTATCTCTTCCAGAGAAGGCAATGGCACCCCACTGCAGTACTCTTGCTGGAAAATCCCATGGACGGAGGAGCCTGGTAGGGTGCCGTCCATGGGGTCTCTAAGAGTCAGACATGACTGAGCAACTTCACTTTCACTATTTACTTTCATGCATTGGAGAGGGAAATGGCAACCCACTCCAGTATTCTTACCTGGAGAATCTCAGGGATGGGGAGCCTGGTGGGCTGCCGTCTATTGGGTCGCACAGAATCAGACACAACTGAAGAAACTTAGCAGCAGTAGCAGCAGCAGCAATTATCTCTTAATTTGCTTCACAAGGAAGTCATCATCTCCTAAATTGCTATCAGGCTACTTGTGCTTTTACATTCTATTTATTCAGCATTGTTTCTGTAGCTCTTTAACTCATCTGTAGTTTCCAAACTCACCAATAATCATTTCATTGCATCATATCCTGATTCTGTGTAATTTTATACATTATCATATTCCTTTCCTATTCATCAGCAATTGAGAGCTGCTGAGGAACATTTATAACAATGATGTGTAACATTAATAGAATGCTTATCCTGCACCATTTGCTATTTTAAGTGCTGATATATATTAATTTTATAATCCTCAAAATCACCTAAAGTTAGCACTGCCATTAATCCATTACTTAAAAATAAATAATTGGAGATAAATAGAACTTAAGTAATTTGACCAAAATCATATGGCCATCAAGTAGTTTAATCAGGATTGAAAAGAAGTCAGCCTGGTTCTATGGTCTATACTTTTAACTACAATATTCTATCACTGCCTACTTAAAAAAAAAAAAATCATGCTCAGACTTATTATGCTACGGCTGCTGCTAAGCTGCTTCAGTCATGACTGACTCTGTGTGAACCCATAGACGGCAGCCCACCAGGCTCAACTGTTCTAGTGATTCTCCAGGCAAGAATACTGGAGTGGGTTGCCATTTTCTTCTCCAGTGTGTGAAAGTGAAAAGTGAAAGTGAAGTCACTCAGTCACAACTCTTAACGACCCCATGGACTGCAGCCTACCAAGCTCCTCCGTCCATGGGATTTTCCAGGCAAGAGTATTGGAGTGGGGTGCCATTGTCTTCTCCTCAAACTGACTATAGATAACCATAATTTGATGATCTCTAATTCAAAATGAGTCTTTCATACTGCCAGGCAGTCTATCTCTTTTAACCAATGTCAAAAAAATCTGGAACTTGACACAGAGAAATCAAAATTTGACATTTTGCTTCTCCATTAATATTCTTTGTATTTAATATTCTCTAGTTTGAATTTATTTTTTATCACACTTGGACAATAAAAAATTTGTTAACTGTAGTTACAAATAACAGTTTAATTTCAGTAAATGATAATTCAGGATCATAAAATTATGAAGCCTCTGATATTCATTTTAAATCCCCCTGCCCCTCTTCATTTCTGGTTTATTTCTAGATCAAGGCTGCAATTAGAAATAAGATAAATTTGGGCTCTTCTCTAGTTCACTGACTTTTCCTATTCTATTTGGTTGTAGATTTCTAATTGTGATTTGTAGTAGTTTCAGCTCAAAAAAGAGATAGAAAAGGTGTAATAGTAAAGAATGATCTCATTTTCCTGTTAATATCATATGACATTAGTCCTCTGTTGATTTGGAGGGTGTTAATAAAGCTTAAGTGCTTCTCTTGTGGCTCAGCTGGTAAAGAATCAACCTGCAATGCAGGAGACTTGGGTTCAATCCCTGGGTGGGAAGATCCCCTGGTTATCCACTCCAGTATTCTAGCCTGGAGAACTCCATGGACTGTATAGGCCATGGGGTCACAAAGAGTCAGACATGACTGAGTGACCTTCACTTCACTTCAATAAAGCTTAATATTTTTATTGATCCATTATCCCTCTCCTGGATTTTTCTCACTTGCCTTCCCTTAATATGAGTAAGATCTCCTCTGGCTCACTTCTTATGGTTTAATTTCATCCTCTGATTTTGGGTGGCCTATCACACACTCTGTGGAGATCTTATTGCTCATTCAGAAAGTATTCAAATGCAGAGTACTTCCAAGATGGCCCCAGCATGACTTTATTACTTCCACTTGGCTCAAATCTGATGCACAGGAAATACATATGCTTCTTTCACCCCAGCAAGTTCTGGGAATGCAGATCAATTCTGATGTAGACTCTTCTTTCTCCACCACCAGAGTACCAAATCAAGCTGCTATTCTCATGACTGATGAATGAGTCAAAAAACAACCACCACTGTTACACACTCCTGAAGATATATATTAAGCTCTTCAGACAATTTTAAAAGCTTTTCTCTAAGATTTTGTAACTTTCACCCTTTTGTATATTGATATTAATTCTTCTCTAAGATCCTTTAACTTTCACCCTTTTATATATTGATTTTAAATATTGATAATAACTAAATGCTAATGTTGTTTAAACAACCTCCCTTGCAATAACTGTGGAGCTTCCTGTTGGTACATACAGTAAAAAATTTGCCACAATGCAGGAGACCTGGGTTTGATCCCTGGGTCAGGAATATCCCCGGAGAAGGAAATGGCAACCCCACTCTAGTATTCTTGCCTGGAAAATTAAATGGGCAGAGGAACCTGGAGGGCTACAGTCCATGGAGTCACAAAGGGTCAGACACGACTGAGTGATTAACACTTGCAATAACTGAAGATGTTTTCTAACATCTTCAAAACGAAATGTGCAATAAATAGACCTCTATTTTGTACTTAGCTTTGAAAACAGAATGGGAATGGTTCTCATTCTCTTATGCTTTCATAAATTTCTTATTTGGAATCTTGAAAGCCTCAGCAACTATTTTTTAAGACGTTTATTGAGGCACATTTTACATATTATAAAACATCTAATTATAATATAAATGTACCCCCTCAAGTGTGCAATATAGCGATTTTTAGTAACTTACCAAGTAGTTAATAACTACCATAAATCAGTTTTAGAACATTCTCACTCCCACAGTGAAATCGCTCATGCCCATTTACCAGATATGTGCTTCTCTCAAGTTTGCTTGTTCTTGTCTCTGAAAGTTATTTTAAACTTTTCTATGATACTCAGATCTTTAATCCTACCACCCACCACCCACCATATTTTCCAATCAAGCAGAAAAAAAAAATCAGTTTTCTTTTTCCAGATAATCTACATGCCATCAAAGTAATAAAACTTACTTTAACACCAATGCACTGACACACATAATTGCAACTTCATCCATGATTTCCAGGTTTCTCTCATTACAAAGTGCTGGTTTTCTCTTAAGTTTGGTTTTCAGTTTATGCTTTGGGTCTTCTCCCTTTCTATACTCTTAGGTACATAAATCTATCAGTTACCCCTTTTCTCTTGCTTCTTTGTTTTCTGACATAACTTTCTTCCCATTGGATTCAGATATGCTCGATTCTATTCAATGCTTAATTTTTAGAACTAAGTTAAACTAGTACAGTTCCACATCTTCCTAAAACCAAAGCTGTCTCTATTTTCTTTCATAATAAAATCCTTTGAATGAATTGTTTTTACAACTCACATCTCCAGTTATTCAACTTCAGTTAATCTCACTCTCTTTAACCTAATATTGCTAGTTCTATCATAACCCTGAAATGTCACTCAACAAAGTCAGTCATAAACTATTTTTATTAATTGAAACAACGCATCATTTTGTTTTCATTTTATTAAACCTTTCCTAGTATGTGATAATACAGAATTCTCTCATTTCTCTTGGTTTCCATATTACATGCTTCTAATTGCCCTCTTTCCTCTATACTTCTACTATGTCTATGTGAACTTTTAACAAGCTCACTTCATAAAATTGGTATAGTTTAGAATAGTCATATTTCTTATTAGTTTACATATTACTCATTCAGATGATGCCAATTATATATATTCTGAAATATCTAAAATATATTTTCAGTAAAAATCACTCTATCAAGCTTGAGTACACTTTATAATCAACTACCTACACCTATTTGAATGTCATTTAATCACAACAAACTTCTCATTTCTCAAAAACAAAATCATCACCTATACTCAGAAGTATCTCCTCTCCCTGCTTGTCCTATTCCAATGGTATAACATCACCATCCAAAATTTTCCTGTAATTGAAACTTGGACATCAAAGGCCTTTAGAAGCTTAGTCATTCCAATGTAAAGGGGTAAAACATGAGAAGCATTTTACTAAAGAAGAATTCACTTTGCCAATAAGCAAAAGAAAGTAAATGTAAATGTACTTGAATTCACTGGCAATCAAAATGCTTATTAAAATAATAATATGCTACTTATTGTCTATTGATTGACTAATTTAAAGAGAATTACTAATTTACACAATTACTGCTTGAATAATAGGTATCTTCATATAGTATTTATAGTAGTACAAATGATTGTAGTACAAAGCTTATCTAGAGAACAGTTTTACAAAGTGTTTTTTGATCCATGCCATTTGTATTTGTATATGAAATTATAACTATCAGTGCTAATAAAATATTTAAATTATAATAACCCTATTGCATACCATTCCAGTACTCTTGCCTGGAAAATCCCGTGGGTAGAGGAGCCTGGTAGGCTGAAGTCCATGGGGTCGTGAAGAGTCGGACACGACTGAGCAACTTCACTTTTCACTTTCATGCATTGGAGAAGGAAATGGCAACCCACTCCAGTGTTCTTGCCTGGAGAATCCCAGGGACAGGGAGCCTGGTGGGCTGCCGTCTATGGGGTCGCACAGAGTCGGACACGACTGAAGCAACTTAGCAGCAGTAGCAACCGCATTAAGTGACTATACTCTTAGTAGACAAATGTATAGTTAGTACTTACTAAAGATAGGTTAAAATTTTAATGTGTTTAATATATCCATATATTGCTAAAGCTGAAACTCCAGTACTTTGGCCACCTCATGTGAAGAGTTGACTCATTGGAAAAGACTTTGATGCTGGGAGGGATTGGGGGCAGGAGAAAAAGGGGACGACAGAGGATGAGATGGCTGGATGGCATCACCAAATTGATGGACGTAAGTTTGAGTGAACTCCGGGAGATGGTGATGGACAGGGAGGCCTGGCATGCTGTGATTCATGGAGTCACAAAGAGTCGGACACGACTGAGTGACTGAATTGAACTGATATTAAAAATCCAACATAATTACCTTTCTGATGATGTTGGATATTTGAATCATAATACAGTTCAACACAAAAATACTATAGTACAATCTAATAAAAATGTAATAGTCTAAATTCTGCCACAAACCAGATGGTGTACTGACATGAAACAATTAAAAATGACTGAATAAAATGACTAGTTACAAATACATGGTAATGGTGAAGGAAAACAAGGAAAGGTGAAGCCTTCATACTATACTCAACAAGGAAAAGAGTGTCATCAGCTCTAGTCCTCAAGGGACTGAGAGGATGGAGAGGTTACCAGAACCTAAAGAGAGTATTTCAAATTACCAGGGCCACCAGACAGGAACTGGGCCTTGTATTCAGAACACAGCCACAGACAATCTGCAGCCAGACAAAAATGAAGCCAGGAGAATACATACTTCAAACTCATTGTCACGCTATCCACTAATTTCTTTTGCTATTGTCCTGAATGAATGGAAAATCCAGGACAAGAGAGCCTGTTGATTCAGTCCATAAAATCCAGCCTTCTCAGGCACAGAACAAGATGGATAAAGGTAGAGAATGATTTTGGAAATAAATGGGCAATACAGATGATAAATAATTTCAAAATATCAAAGACATTTCAGTTTAGTTCAGTTCAGTCACTCAGTCATGTTCGACTCTTTGCAACCCCATGAATTGCAGCACGCCAGGCCTTCCTGTCCATCACCAGCTCCCAGAGTTCACTCAGATTCACATCCATCGAGTCAGTGATGCCATCCAGCCATCTCATCCTCTGTCATTCCCTTCTCCTCCTGCCCCCAATCCCTCCCAGCATCAGAGTCTTTTCCAATGAGTCAACTCTTGGCATGAGGTGGCCAAAGTACTGGAGTTTCAGCTTTAGCATCATTCCTTCCAAGGAAATCCCAGGGCTGATCTCCTTCAGAATGGACTGGTCGGATCTCCTTACAGTCCAAGGGACTCTCAAGAGCCTTCTCCAACATCACAGTTCAAAAGCATCAATTCTTTGGTGCTCAGCCTTCTTCACAGTCCAACTCTCACATCCATACATGACTACTGGAAAAACCATAGCCTTGACTAGACGGACCTTAGTTGGCAAAGTAATGTCTCTGCTTTTCAATATGCTATCTAGGTTGGTCATAACTTTTCTTCCAAGGAGTAAGCATCTTTTAATATCAAAGGCAAATAATCATTTAATGTTTAGAGTATTGCCTTTTTAGAAAAAATTCAATGGAAAAGGCTACTGGGCATTAAAAGACCTTAATTTTGCTTTATGTTTCAATAATATTCCTGTACAAAAGTTGATATTTTGCTACTTATACTGCACATAAAAAATTTTATCAGTTAAGTTTCTGCTATCCTGAGATGAAGACTATAAATTCTTTGCAACAACACTTTATTGCTTTCTAACAATTCATAATATATTCTTGAATGTGTCCCCATTTTTATGAAAATGTATACCTATTTAATCAATTAAATAATTATTTAAAATATAATTAGGAAACTAATAATTAGTGAAACCAAACAGAAGATTATGTGAAGTCTGTCCTTCTTATTTATTTCTTTTTTTTTAAATTTTCCCTATCACTTCTAATTCTATGTCTGTCAGAGAAGATAAAAATGTCTGAACAAAAAATAAAAATCTTGTCAATATTTCAGGCCTATTTTTGTTACTGAATATTTGATGGATAGTCCTAATAAGCAAATAATTGTGCTGCTTTATTTGTTGTAATGCAGATATTAGATATTATGTAGATTAGGAAATCTCTTTCGTAGTTATGTGATAAACCAACACAATTCAACTGTGACAAAATGAATCTCAAAAGCAGAATAATTACCATGGAATACATATATATATTTATATATATATATTTTTTTATGATGGAATATTCAATTTGGGTTTCCCTGATAGCTCAGCTGGTAAAGAACCTGCCTGCAAAGCAGGAGACCACAGTTCAATTCCTGGGTTGGGAAGATCTGCTGGAGAAAGGATAGGCTATCCACTCCAGTATTCTTGGGCTTCCCTGATGGCTCAGCTGGTAAAGAATCTGTCTATAATGTGGTTAAATTTAATCTACTATAATCTTCAATCTGTTTCACTGATAGCTGTAGTATATTACAGAAAAACTGATTATAGTGGCCTTTTAAAATTGCATTTTTACCTTATTATTCAATTATAAGTGTTATTCTTTACTCAATACCAAGTTTCAAATGCTTAATTAGGAAAGGAAATGATAAGATTTCGAAAAATACTTACTACAAGGTGTACATATTTATTGCTGAAAAGCTTATCAGACATGAAAGGATTGAGTATGATCACAAACTTGACTCCAAATAATTCATATTGAATTTAAATCACAAAAGCTCTCATCCCTCAAGGACAATAGAAGAATAAAAAGAAAGCAAGCTCATGCTTCTGAAAGGAAGTAAGTTCAATATTCAGTAGAATTTTATTGAGTACCTGCTTTCTGTAATAACTGAAAAAGAATTACAAACAAATGCAATTTAAGAAAAAAAAAAAGAGAATAGTGTCTGAAAGAACTGAAAGTCTACAGAAAACATATAATTATGGTACTATACAGAACTAATTAAAATAATATATTGAGAAAGGATATATGATGACTATTGAAAATATATATTAAATTATAATATATATTCTTTCTTTTTCACTTTTATGACAGTCTTCTGATATTTTGTTGTTGTTCAGTCCAAAAGTCATATCCGATTCTTTGTGACCCCATGAACTACAGCACACCAGACTCCTCCATCCCATGCTGTCTCCTGGAGTTAGCTCAAATTCACGTCCATTGTGTTGGTGATGCTATCTAATCATCTTATCCTCTCCCATCCCTTCTTCCATTAGCCTTCAGTCCTTCCCAGCATCAGGGTCTTTTCCAATGAGTTGACTCTAAGCATCAGGTGGCCAAAGTATTGGAGTTGCAGCTTCCACAACTGTCCTTCCAATGAATATTCAGGACTAATTTCCTTCAGGATTGACTGCTTTGTTCTTGTTGCAGTCCATGACTCTTAACCATCTTCTCTAGCATCACAATTTGAAAGCATCAATTCTTCAGCACTCAGCCTTTTTAATGGACCAATTCTCACATCCATTTACTCCTAGAATATCTACTGGAATAACTTTGACTAACAGACTTTTGTCAATGAAATGATGCCTCTGCTTTTTAAAACGCTGTCTAGCTTTGTCATAGCTTTCCTTCCAAGAATCAAGTGTCTTTTAATTTCATGGCTTCTGTCACTGTTCACAGTGGTTTTGGAGCCTAAGAAAATAAAATCTGTCCTGCTTCCACTATTCCCTCTTTCTACTTGTCATGAAGTGATGGGACTGAATGGCATTATCTTCATATTTTGAATGCTGTTTCAAGCCAGTTTTGTCATTCTCTTCTTTCACTGTCATAAAGATGCTTTTTAGCTCCTCTTCACTTTCTGCCATTAGACTGGTATCATCTGCATATCTGAGGTTGTTGACATTTCTCCTAGCAATCTTGATTCCAATTTGTGATTCATCCGGCCCAGTATTTTGCATAATATGTTTCGCATAGAAGTTAAATAAGCAGGGTGATAATATATAAACTTGTCGTACTTCTTTCCCTATTGTGAACCAGTCTGTTGTTCCATGGCTGGTTCCAACTGTTGCTTCTTGACTGACATACAGGTTTCTCAGGAGACAGGTAAAGTAGTCTGGTATTCTCATCTCTTTAAGAGTTTTCCAGTTTGTTGTGATCCACATAACCAAAGGCTTTCGCGTAATCAATGAAACAGAAGTACATGTTTTTCTGGATATTTACTCAGTTTCTTTTTCCTATTCACTGTCACCAAATTAATGTCCACCAACAAATTATATGCCTAAATTAATTCTCAAAGTTGTGAATAATATCCAGTGTACAATAACATTCAATTGATCATTACAAAATTATTTTACTCTCATCTCCAAAATCAGTTATCTGACTCTGCCATGTTGTCCAGTTTTATGTACATAAAAATTAACTGCATTATTTCTATTGACAGTCTAAAAGAAAATACTTAGTAATAAACATAAGGCTGTCTTGGTGTACTCCAGAGTTACATAATTATAATATAATTGAACTGTACTTTGACTTTCAGTGATATTTGCATCTCAGTATTTTCACTTGAATTAACGTTGCTGCAAAGAGTTAATACAAAAATACTATATCAATTAACTGATAGGAAACCATTTTGGTTATGCCAATGTCCACCAGCTATCAAAGACCACCAGGAACATGTTGCCATATAGAATTGATATTCATTTAACCTAAAGAGACTGCTGGCCACTGGGAACAAGGAATGTCTCAAAATCTAGCATACAAGGCTTCTTATAGAACTTGGGTTGTATTGAATCATTGTGAAGATGGTATGCATATGACTCTTGCTTTCTGTTCTCATATGAAATTTTTGACATTGTCTCATAAGAGAGTATATACTTTATTTTCTAATTTCCTCAATAAATCCTGCTCTAGTACTCTGTTGAACACTTAACAGATATTTGCTGAGTTCAGTGTGAGTCAGCCATAAATATACGTATGTCCTCTCTCACCACTCAATATTCCCATCTGTTTCAACACTTAAAAACAACACATAAAAATAAATAAATACCCACAAAAATGTGTGATTGGTAAAAGATGAGGTCTTGTATATTTTAGAATGCTTCAATTTAGCTTCATTTGCTTTATATTTATTTGAACTCTCCCAATATTCTGTCTGTATTTCTTTTTGCCTCACTTGTGTCTTATTATTATTAGATAGTACTTGTCTCCATTTCCATAGAGGTTTTTGAATTTTAATTTTGGAATTAAGAAAGTCTGATTTAAATATGAATGTCAATATCTTAACAAAGAGAAACGGAGAAGGCAATGACACCCCACTCCAGTACTCTTGCCTGAAAAATCCTATGGACAGAGGAGCCTGGTGGGCTACAGTCCATGGGGTCAGAGAGTTGGACATGACTGAAAGGACTTAGCAGAACAAAGAGAATAATGACAAGTAGCTTGAGGAGAATGAATTGAAATTAACATCAAAGAAAACATGAAGATAATTATTAAAACTGGGAAATTTTTCAAACTACAATTGAAGATAATCAAATCCATGGATATTAAACCTAGAAGTAGGCCTAAATGTATTCCAAATGAGAGAATGAGCATTTAGAATAAGATTGGTGTTTCCAGGTGATGCTAGTGGTAAACAACGCAGCTGCCAATGCAGGAGAAACAGATTTGATCCCTGGATCAAGAAGATCCCCTGCCGTAGGAAATAGAAACCCATCACAGTATTCTTGCGTGGAGAATCCCATAGACAGAGGAGCCTGGAGAGTTATGGTCCACAGAGTCTCAAAGAGTCAGGCATGATTGAGCAACTAACACTATATATCCATGCTTCTTTATAACTAATAGCTAGATTGGTTATGGGCATATTTAAACAATTCCCTGGAAGTTGGTTTTGAAAATTGTTTATATTAAGGGATCCTATTATTGGATTTACTGGCTTTCCTAATGTTGGAGAACCTAAATATTAACTTTCAAGTCACCATGAAAGATATGATGATACAATAAACCTAGATTTTTTTGATTTGATTGATTACTTCAGTAACAAAAACAACAACAAAAAAAGACAGAGAGAAAGAAGAAAGATAGAAAAAGACAGGGAGAGAGAAAGGGGAATGTTACCAAAGGACCATGTACTTATTTTACATTATAATATGTAAATTTAAAATAATTAATTATTTGTGAATGACTAGGTTTCCTTATCTCCTATTGAATAAACTGACTTCAAAAAGAAATTTTAACTTATCAATTTATGTGAAAGTATTAAAAATTCATTAAAATGTATGTTGACAATTGCTTTTAAATTGGCACTGCTAAGAAATGTCTAAAACAGAGACAAATTTTATAGAGGGTACAACAGTACACAAAGGCAAGTTACATCAATGATATATAGGTTTTATTTATTGATTTAAAAACTTGGATATGTATTTTATTTGTAGTAAGTGGTGCATAAAATACTCACATAGCCACATGCCTATTGACTGGAATGTAGACTAGGGTATGGTTCAAATTGGCAAAATGTCTAAACCAAAGGCACTAGATGAGACAAAATGAAATAAAAATGTCTTCCATCTGAGCAACTTCTAAGAAAAGAGACTAAATGAGATAAAAATAACAGATGAGACTCCCTTGCCATATTTAGTTAAGCACCTTGGGTACTCTTTCTGTATTATTTTTGACAGTCCTGAAGAAAGCTAGTAAGGAAAAAATATTAAGACAACACCAATTATTTTGAGGGCATGCAGTTAGGTACACAGCAACTAACCTGAAGCTTTGTGGAATCCAGATGGGACAAGTAATCAGATTACTTGTGGGTGTTTTAATAGTACCCAGAGGGTATCATAAAATCACTCACCGTATGCTTAATATCCATATAGTTCTGTTTCTTTGAATTGTTATTTAATCTTCCTTTTTATTTACTTTTTATTGCTATCCACTTAAACTGATGCCTTTTCTTATCTACAGATAAACTTAAAGGCAATACTCACACACATCTCTTATCTCTCATTTTACTGTATTTTCTGCTTTTTCCATTGATATTATAGTTGTTTGACCTATATTGTGGCTATCATTCAAACTTTATATCTGAAAACTTCCATTTCTGTGTCTGTTTGCTGAATTTACTGTTGGTTTTGTCATTAGGAATATAAAGGTTAGAAACCAAATTGTGATGGGTTGGAAAAAATAGGAGGTATAGAAATATAGAAAGTGAATAGAAATTGTATGTAGACATATTAGAAAAACTTTAAGCAGTTTGAATGCTCATTTAACAGGTGGTTATATACATGCACGTGAGGTTAGCTTACATTATAATGGTCTGAAGTAATATGTTCCCATGAATTGCTTAGTTGTCAGTAAGGAAATTTAAATAATGTTGCAACTTTTTTTCTGATAAATGAGGAACATAATTTCAAATCAACTGTGGGGGCCAAGAGTGTGTGAAGTGAAGTGAAAGTCACTGAGTCATGTCTGACTCTTTGTGACCCTATGGACTCTATAGTCCATGAAATTCTCCAGGCCAGAATATTGGAGTGGGCAGTCTTTGCCTTCTTCAGGGGATCTTCCCAACTCAGGGACTGAACCCAGGTCTCCTGCATTGCAGGCAGAGTCTTACCAGCTGAGCTACCAGGAAAAGCCCCAGAAGTGTGTCATAGCTGGAAAACAAAATGTATAAAAGAAAACGTATTATCAACTGTGTCAAAATGCTGTTTAATAGGCCAAATAAAATTAAAGTTGAAAATCAGATACTGGATTAACAATTTGGAGGTCACTGATGAACCTGATAAGATTAATAGTTGCACAATAGGGACAAAAAATCTATTTAGGTTTAAAATTCAAAGATAGAAATTGTTGGGTATTTTCTGAAAAAAAGAAAAAGCTAAAGCAAATAATTTGATACTGAACAGAATATTTTATCAGTATTTTTGTTATGATTGTTTTTATTCTTTTTTCTTTTTGTAAATTGAGAAATAGCAGGATATTTATATGCAGATGGTTATTATTCAGTATAAAGTTGTGAACTGAGAAGTGAGCAGGTGAAAAGAGTGTTATGTAAAGAAAATATAAGAAATTGACATAAATGAATATTAATAATTCCATTTTATTAGGAATGTAGAGTATATGGGTACAGATGTTGACAGGTGTCCACATGTGGTGAGAGGAATCTTTTAACGTTTTTAGAATTATCCCAGTTTGCCCTATGAAGTAAGAAAAAGGTTACTAACTAAGAATAAGAAATAAAAACATGTTTGTTTTTTGAGGGGGAGGGGGTTATAGCATATTTTAATTTTTTAATTTTTTTTTTTTTACTGAAGTATAGTTGATTTACAATAGTATATTAGCTTCAGATTTACTTCCTGCTGCTGCTGCTAAGTCACTTCAGTCATATCCAAGTTCTGTGCGACCCCACAGATGGCAGCCCACCAGGCTCTGCCATCCCTGGGATTCTCCGGGCAAGAACACTGGAGTGGGTTGTCATTTGCTTCTCCAGTGCAGGAAAGTGAAAAGTGAAAGTGAAGTCGCTCAGTCGCGGCCCCATGGACTGCAGCACACCAGGCTCCTTTGTCCATGGGATTTTCCAGGCAAGAGTACTGGAGTGGGCTGCCATTGCCTATCATGATTTAATACTTTTATAGATTAAACTCCATTTATAGCTATAATAAGATACTGGCTGTATACCCTGTTCTGTCAAATATGTCCTTGTAGGTTCTTTATTTTATACTTAGTAGTTTTTACTTAACTCCTATTCCTATTTTGCACCGCCCCCATGTCCGCAGCTTCCCTCTACCAACTGGTAACCACAAGTTTGTTCTCTATATCTGTGAATCTATTTGTGCTTTTTATATATTGTTTGTTTTACTTTTAGATTCCACATACAAGTGACTGCATGAAGTATTTGTCTTTCTCTGTCTGACTTGTTTCACTAAGAATAATATCCTCCAGGTCCATCCACGTTGTTGGTTTTTGAACAAACTAGTGAAGGTGTAAAATGCTTTAGGGAAGTGAGGCTAAAGATGTATAATGTGGCTCCTAACTAGTTTTAAGCCTCCTTGAGATTACTGGTTATGATTTTTAAAAAGAGACCAATTAGTGTGACTGCTCTTTTTCTTCTGCTAGATTTACCTGTATTAAGTTCTGGCTCAGAGTAGGCAGGTAATTTAACCAGGTTATGGATTTTTCAGGTATTTAAGGCCATATGAGAGAGTGACTAAGTTGTTGAGGAACAGGAGAGGAAGTGATTATAAGAACTGACCATAACATTAACCTGGATAATCAGAAAAGAGAGGCTATCAAGATGATCAGCACATAACATTAATTAGTGATGACAAAATATAGGTTTATCTCCATGGATATGAGCAGCTTCAGTTCGGTTCAGTTTAGTCCCTTGGACATGTCTGACTCTTTGCAACCCCATGAATTCCAGCACACCAGGCTTCCCTGCTCATCACAATCTCCCGGAGTTCACTCAGACTCACGTTCATCGAGTTCGTGATGCCATCCAGCCATCTCATCCTCGGTCGTCCCCTTCTCCTCCAGCCCTCAATCCCTCCCAGCATCAGAATCTTTTCAAATGAGTCAGCTCTTCTCACGAGGTGGCCAAAGTACTGGAGTTTCAGCTTTAGCATCATTCTTTCCAAAGAAATCCCAGGATTGATCTCCTTCAGAATGGACTGGTTGGATCTCCTTGCAGTCCAAGGGACTCTCAAGAGTCTTCTCCAACACCACAGTTCAAAAGCATCAATTCTTTGGTGCTCAGCCTTCTTCACAGTCCAACTCTCACATCCATACATGACCACAGAAAAAACCACAGCCTTGACTAGACGGACCTTAGTCAGTAAAGTAATGTTTCTGCTTTTGAATATACTATCTAGGTTGGTCATAACTTTTCTTCCAAGGAGTAAGTGTCTTTTAATTTCATGGCTGCAGTCATCATCTGCAGTGATTTTGGAGCCCCTCAAAATAAAGTCTGACACTGTGTCCACTGTTTCCCCATCTATTTCCCATGAAGTGATGGGACCAGATGCCATGATCTTCATTTTCTGAATATTGAGCTTTAAGCCAACTTTTTCACTCTCCGCTTTCACCTTCATCAAGAGGCTTTTAGTTCCTCTTCACTTTCTGCCATAAGGGTGGTGTCATCTGCATATGTGAGGTTATTGATATTTCTCCCGGCAATCTTGATTCCAGCTTGTGCTTCTTCCAGCCCAGCGTTTCTTATGATGTACTCTGCATATAAGTTAAATAAGCAGGGTGACAATATACAGCCTTGACATACTCCTTTTCCTATTTGGAACCAGTCTGTTGTTCCATGTCTACTTCTAACTGTTGCTTCCTGATCTGCATACAGATTTCTGAAGGGGCAGGTCAGGTGGTCTGGCATTCCCATCTCTTTCAGAATTTTCCAAAGTTTATTGTGATCCATAGTCAAAGGCTTTGGCATAGTCAATAAAGCAGAAATAGACATTTTTCTGGAACTCTCTTGCTTTTTCCATGATCCAGCGGATGTTGGCAATTTGATCTCAGGTTCCTCGGACTTTTCTAAAACCAGCTTGAGCATCAGGGAGTTCACGGTTCACGTATTGCTGAAGCCTGGCTTGGAGAATTTTGAGCATTTCTTTACTAGCGTGTGAGATGAGTGCAGTTGTGCAGGAGTTTGAGCATTCTTTGGCATTGCCTTTCTTTGGGATTGGAATGAAAACTGATCTTTTCCAGTTCTGTGGCCACTGCTGAGTCTTCCAAATTTGCTTGCATATTGAGTGCAGCACTTTCACAGCATCATCTTTCAGGATTTCAAAGAGCTCAACTGGAATTTCATCATCTCCACTAGCTTTGTTCGTAGTGATGCTTTCTAAGGCCCACTTGTCTTCACTTTCCAAGATGTCTGGCTCTAGATTAGTGATCACATCATCATGATTATCTGAGTCATGAAGAACTTTTTGTACAGTTCTTCCCTGTATTCTTGCCACCTCTTCTTAATATCTTGTGCTTCTGTTAGATCCATACCGTATCTGTCCTTTATCGAGCCCATCTTTGCATGAAATGTTCCCTTGGTATCCTCATTTTCTTTCAGAGATCTCTAGTCTTTACCATTCTGTTGTTTTCTTCTGTTTCTTTGCATTGATTGCTAAAGAAGGCTTTTTTTTAAATCTCTTCTTGCTATTCTTTGGAACTCTGCATTCAGATGCTTAAATCATTCCTGTTCTCCTTTGCTTTTTGGTTCTCTTCTTTTCACAGCTATTTGTAAGGCCTCTCCAGACAGCAATTTTGCTTTTTTTTTTTTTTTTGCATTTCTTTTGAGTAGCTTAGGCAGAGTGAAAGTTGAAATTATTTGAAAGAAGAATATAAGTAGCATGATTCACATATTTCTTTTAAGGAAGGGAGAAAGGAAAATCATTTGCTAGAGTCAAGGAAGATAATGGAGATTGTGTGTGCATGCTCAGTCACTTCAATCATGTTGGACTCTTTGTGACCCTGTGGACTGTAGCCTCCCATGTTCCTCTGTCCATGGGATTTCCCAAGCAAGAATACTTGAGTGGATTGCTATGTCCTCCTCCAGGGGATTTTCCTGACCCAGGAACTGAACTGATCTCTCCTTCATCTCCTGCATTTTAGGCAGATTCTTTACCCACTGAGCCACCTGGGAAGCCCCAAAGTGGAGATTATTCTAACTTAAACATAGTGCCATGAAGAAACTGGGGGAAAGAAGAGTCATTGTCTCAGTGGGCTGCGGCAGGAACATTTCAAACGTTGCCTGAATTTAGAGCAAGACAATGATGAAGATTCTCAGAAAGTGCTTGAAAACGTAGAGAAATTTACTGATTTTTGAACTGGGAAGTGAAGGGGACAGAGTCACGTTTCATGAATTAGAGGTTGGGTGGGAGATGGAGAGAGGGTAGAGAGTGTGAAAAGACATTAGGATGGGAGAGTTTAGGGTGGCCTGGGACTCTGAGATTCTGGTGTCAGGTGTCAGCATATACACAATAATAAAGAATATATGTAGATTAGTTCAGATGACCTAAAGACATTCGATAATGGTGGTGATGGGGACACAGGTGACTGGAACCTTTCTAGTTGATATAGCTTAGGATATTTATAAAATAAGAATCTTACTCTGAGCTTTCATGTCCTCTCTTTATGTGGGCCAATTGTATGAGGGTTAAATAGAATCAAAAAAAAAAATATGTTTGTATTTGAGTTATTGTGTGTTCTTTCAACCCTTAAAATTTTGAGCATATTGAAACTTCTGCATACTATATAGCAAACGAAGAAACATTCTAGGCAATATGAAATTTAGAACCAGAGTATGAAGAATTAAATATAACTGCCTTGGAAACCAGCACTGTTTAATAGTGGAATGGAGGTGACACATGCCAGAGCCATACAAAATTTTGCTGCTGCTGCTGCTGCTAAGTCGCTTCAGTCATATCTGACTCTGTGCAACCCCATAGACTGCAGTCCACTAAGCTCCCCTGTCCCTGGGATTCTCCAGGCAAGAACAATGGAGTGGGTTGTCATTTCCTTCTCCAATGCATGAATGGGAAAAGTGACAGTCAAGTCGCTTAGTCTTGTCCCACTCTTAGCAACTCCATGGACTGCTGCCTACCAGGCTCCTCTGTCCATGGGATTTTCCAGGCAAGAGTACTAGAGTGGGGTGCCAGTGCCAATATTTTTTTAATAAAGTTTGTTAGATGTTTGATAAAACACATTAAACATGTTCAAGAGTATTGCCTCTGTAGCTTTACACATATTTAAAGTTAAGCTCAAGTGAACATATTATGTTAATTATTACATTGGACAAAATGCCTTGTAAAGAGTAAGTATTGTTATGCTAACAAGTACAATCTATGTTACTTGGATTCTGTTGCATGCATTGATTTTTGATGTCACATTTTATGAGGTCCAAGTGAACTGCTTTCCAGATCTGACTTGGTAAACAGAACTACTTTGTAATGGTAAAAGTAATTTTTTCTCTCTGAGACATGCTAAAGGTCATGATGTTCATGTTTACCCCCTGAAGATCTCAAAGATAACTTACCCATGGGGACTCATTATTTCTCTCCCTGTTGAAATTCACGTTTTTATCTTTAGACTTGCATCTGTAAAAAGTTGGCATGGGGGAAAATAACTGCATCTACTGTATAATACAGTGCATAAAAAGGCAGAAAAACAAACTTTATTGCTATTCTGGACACTAACTTTCGTGTTGAAGGAAATCAAGTTATATTTATCTTATTGTAATATAAAGGGAAAGTTTCAAAATTATTTATTGATAGCAAAATAAATTCACTGCTTATTGTATGTATTGCATGTATGTGTGTGCACACGTGTGCTCAGTCATGTCCAGATCTTTGCAGCTTCATGGACTGCAGCCTGCCAGGTTCCTTTGCTCCATGGAATTATCTAGGCAAGAATATTGGAGTGAGTTACCATTTCCTACTGCATATTGTATGTATTGATATAGATCAATTATGCTCTAGTAACAAAATCACAACTTCACTTCCTTAAATTCAAAAGGTGTATTTCTTGTGAGGAATTGACTGGATTGTTCCTTTTATTTCTATAGTGCCCTCACTGCAGCATCCAACCTAGTTGAGTAGATACGCTAGAATACTGCTAGTCATCATGGCTATAGGAAATAAATTTTGGAGGGCTTTACTCTGCAATTAGATGCTCTAGTTGGGACATTTAATCACAGGTCTCTACCACTGCCAAATAATCCAGACTTTCAATCCATATGAGGAAGATGGAGAGAAGTTATAAATCTGTATGCAGGTCAGGAAGCAATAGTTAGAACTGGACATGGAACAACAGACCGGTTCCAAATAGGAAAACGAGTATGTCAAGGCTATATATTGTCACCCTGCTTATTTAACTTATATGCAGAGTACATCATGAGAAACGCTGGACACAAGCTGGAATCAAGATTAATGGGAGAAATATCAATAACCTCAGATATGCAGATGACACCACCCTTATGGCAGAAAGTGAAGAGGAACTAAAAAGCCTCTTGATGAACGTGAAAGAGGAAAGGTAAAAAAGTTGGCTTAAAGCTCAACATTCAGAAAGTGAAGATCATGGCATCCGGTCCCATCACTTCATGAGAAATAGATGGGGAAACAGTTGAAACAGTGTCAGACTTTATTTTTTGGGGTTTCAAAATCACTGCAAATAGTGACTGCATCCATGAAATTAAAAGACACTTACTCCTTGGAAGAAAAGTTATGACCAACCTAGATAGTATATTCAAAAGCAGAGACATTACTTTGCCAATAAAGGTCAGTCTAGTCAAGGCTATGGTTTTCCCAGTGGTCATGTATGAATGTGAGAGTTGGACTGTGAAGAAGGCTGAGTGCCGAAGAATTGATGCTTTTGAACTGTGGTGTTGGAGAAGACTCTTGAGAGTCCCTTGGACTGCATGGAGATCCAACCAGTCCATTCTGAAGGAGATCAACCCTGGGATTTCTTTGGAAGGAATGATGCTAAAGCTGAAACTCCAGTACTTTGGCCACCTCATGCAAAGAGTTGACTCATTGGTAAAGACTGATGCTCGGAGGGATTGGGGGCAGGAGGAGAAGGGGACAAGCGAGGATGAGATGGCTGGATGGCATCACTGACTTGATGGACGTGAGTCTGAGTCAGCTCCAGGAGTTAGTGATGGACAGGGAGGCCTGGCGTGCTGCATTTCATGGGGTCACAGAGTCAGACCTGACTGAGCGACTGAACTGAACTGAACTGAATAATTATTATGTTGGTGTCATTATTCACTGCATTTTCTGTTGCGATTTCTAAGGGAGCTGATAATAGTGTTATTAGAATATGTCTAGATTATACTTGAAAAGACAAATCAAATGAGATGCACCACTAGTGTGGATAGAGAGGATATATATATTACAGAATTATTATTATTATTATTTTTTGTCCAGGAAAAACTTAATTTGATTTGTTAATAACAAAAAGGAGAAAGTTTACATTTTGATTAGATCTATGCTAAACCCACATGTAAATGTTAATATGAATGTAATATAATCAGAGCTTAGGGATTAAACAATACATTGTCATAAAATAATTTACACCCTCTTCAAGAAGTTCTTTAGTTTCTCTTTACTTTCTGCCATTAGAGAGGTATCATTTACTCAAGAATTATAATGTTTATTATTTTGTTTTTATTTATCTTTGATTTTCTCATAGTTTGTAAGCAAACAGATATCAGCCTTGTTCATCTTGAATCTTCTAAGACTCTAGGAAAAGATATTCACTCTGAAAAATCACACAGTAAATTAAGTGGCACAAAACAGAGAAAAACGACTTAATTTTCCCCCAGAAGTCCAATCAGAAGAAACAATGAAGAATACAGATTATTGACTAAAAATAGTTGATGTGGATTTAAGAAATATCGAATCTGGGGAGCTTAGGAACTAGGGGATATATGTAAAATTGTGGCTGCTTCATACTGTTGCATGACAAAAACCAAAACAACATTATAAAAATTAAAAAACAAAAATAAAATTAAAATATTAATAAAAATAAAAACTCATATTAATCTAAAAGTAAACATTGGTTTTGGACATCAAGCAAAGGAAAATATACTTCAAATATGCTTATATTGGGGGCGGAGAAAAGATGGTGGAGGAATAGGATGGGGAGAACACTTTCTCCCTCACTACTTCATCAAAAGAACATTTCAACGCTGAGTAAATTCCACAAAACAACTTTTGACTGCTGGCATAGGACATCAGGCATCCAGCAAAGCAGATCATTGGCTTCAAAACCAGGTAGGAATTATTATAAAGGACAAAGATAGAGACAAAGGAGGTAGGGAGGGAACCCCGTCACAGGAAGGGAATCCCATCCCAGGAAGAGACTTTTTTTAAATTTTTTTATTATTATTATTTTTTTAATTACAATACTATATTTGTTTTGCCATACATTGACACGAATCAGCCATAGGTGAACACAATCTCCCAATGCCGAAGCCCCCTCCCACCTCCCACCCCACATCCTCTGCTTGAATAATCCTGTGCATCAACCCCATGCATCCTGCATCCTACATTGAACATAGCTTGGTGCTTCGTTTCTTACAGGAAAATATACATGTTTCATTGCCATTCTCCCAAACCATCCCACCCTTTCCCTCTCCCTCAGAGTCCAAAAGTCCACTCTATACCTCTGTGTCTCTTTGTTGTCTCACATATAGGGTCATCATTACTGTCTTCTAAATTCCATATATATGTGTCAGTATACTGTATTGGTGTTTTTCTTTCTGGCTTACTTCACTCTGTATAATCGGTTCCAATCTCATCCATCTCATTAGAACTGAGTCAAATTTATTCTTTTTAAGGGCTGAGTAGTATTCCATAGTGTATATGTACCACAGCTTTCTTATCCATTCATCTGCTGATGGACATCTAGGTTGCTTCCGTGTCCTGGCTATTATAAACAGTGCTGCAATGAACACTGGGGTACATGTGTGTCTTTCAATTCTGGTTTCCTCGGTGTGTATGCCCAGCAGTGGGATTGCTGGGTCATAAGGCAGTTCTATGTGCAATTTTTAAAGGAATCTCCACACTGTTTTCCATAATGGCTGTACTAGTTTGCATTCCCACCAGCAGTGTAAGAGGGTTCCCTTTTCTCCACATCCTCTCCAGCATTTATTGCTTGTAGACTTTTGGATCACAGCCATTCTGACTGGTGTGAAATGGTACCTCATTGTGGTCTTGATTTGCATTTCTCTGCTAATGAGTGATGTTGAACATCTTTTCATGTGTTTGTTAGCCATCCGTATGTCTTCTTTGGAGAAATGCCTATTTAGTTCTTTGGCCCATTTTTTTATTGGATCATTTATTTTTCTGGAGTTGAGCTGCATAAGTTGCTTATATATATTTGAGATTAGTTGTTTGTCAGTTGTTTCATTGGCTATTGTTTTCTCCCATTCAGAAGGCTGTCTTTTCACCTTGCTTATAGTATCCTTTGTTGTGCAGAAGCTTTTAATTTTAATTAGAACCCATTTGTTTATCTTTGCTTTTATTTCCAGTAAACTGGGAGGTGGATCATAGAGGATCCTGCTATGATTTATGTCAGAGAGTGTTTTGCCTATGTTCTCCTCTAGAAGTTTTATAGTTTCTGGTCTTATGTTTAGATCTTTAATCCATTTTGAGTTTATTTTTGTGTATGGTGTTAGAAAGAGGTCTAGTTTCATTCTTTTACAAGTGGTTGACCAGTTTTCCCAGCACCACCTGTTAAAGAGACTGTCTTTACTCCATTGTATATTCTTGCCTCCTTTGTCGAAGATAAGGTGTCCATAGGTGTGTGGGTTTATCTCAGGGCTTTCTATTTTGTTCCATTGATCTATATTTCTGTCTTTGTGCCAGTACCATACTGTCTTAATGACTGTGGCTTTGTAGTAGAGCCTGAAGTCAGGCAAGTTGATTCCTCCAGTTCCATTCTTCTTTCTCAAGATTGCTTTGGCTATTCGAGTTTTTTTGTATTTCCATACAAATCTTGAGATTATTTGATCTAGTTCTGTGAAAAATACTGCTGGTAGCTTGATGGGAATTGCATTGAATCTGTAGATTGCTTTAGGCCAATATCACTGATGAACATAGATGCAAAAATCCTCAACAAAATCCTAGCAATCAGAATCCAGCAATACATTAAAAAGATCATACACCATGACCAAGTGGGCTTTATCCCAGGGATGCAAGGATTCTTCAATATCTGCAAGTCAATCAATGTAATTCATCACATTAACAAACTGAGAAATAAAAATTATATGATTATTTCAATAGATGCAGAAAAAGCCTTTGACAAAATTCAGCATCCATTTATGATAAAAACTCTCCAGAAAGCAGGAATAGAAGGAACATACCTCACATAATAAAAGCTATATATGACAAACCCACAGCTAACATTATCCTCAATGGAGAAAAATTGAAACCATTTCCCCTAAAGTCAGGAACAAGACAAGTGTGTCCACTTTCACCACTACTCTTCAACATCGTACTGGAAGTTTTGGCCACAGCAATCAGAGCAGAAAAAGAAATAAAAGGAATCCAAATTGGAAAAGAAGAAGTAAAACTCTCACTATTTGTAGATGACATGATCCTCTACATAGAAAATCCTAAAAACTCGACCAGAAAACTACTAGAGCTAATCAATGAATATAGTAAAGTTGCAGGATATAAAATCAACACTCAGAAATCCCTTGCATTCTTATACACTAATAACGAGAAAGTAGAAAAAGAAGTTAAGGAAAAAATTCCATTCACCATTGCAACGAAAAGAATAAAATTCTTAGGAATATACCTACCTAAAGAAACTAAAGACCTATATATCGAAAACTATAAAACACTGATGAAAGAAATCAAAGAGGACACTAATAGATGGAGAAATATACCATGCTCATGGGTCGGAAGAGTCAATATAGTGGAAATGGAAGATACTCTTAAAAAGAGAGGTTTCCTAAAATTGGGAAACATTCTCACAGCTGTGTATGGGCGAGCCCTGAAAGCACAGAGGGCAACATAACAGGAAGGAAGAATAAATGAATAATTAAAACCAACAGATTACGAATTCAACAGTATAACCCCCAGCGGATAAGCAGCGCAAATGCCAGCGTCCGACAGCAGTGGGTGTTGGGCAGGGAGGATCGCGCCAGTGACAGTGCTTTCTAAGAATTGGGCTGTGGGAGACGTAGGCTGCAGGGCTCTTCTCGAGAATCGGGGCATAACGGGGCCAGAATCGGTCCGTGCATGGCTAGAATGAACTATCTCCGACTAGCAAACCAGACTGTGGGATAACTAACACGCAAAATGCTCAAACATAAGACAACGACAGGCCTGCACATAGAACAAAGGACGAATCGGAAATAGCCGGCTGCAGACCATCCCCTTCGGGGACAGGCAGCTGGAACCTTAAGTGCTCGAAGGGGGCAATCGCAGCTCAAGAGAGACATTACCTATCAAATTGCAAGCAGGTTACTCTGCTATTGAGACTTCTGGGGGGCTCTGAACAGTCATCATTTGCCTGAGAAAGCCCCGGTGGAGCTTCCAGAAAATTGAGCGACCCGGAAAGGCCAGAAGTCTCAGCAATAGTGCGCGCCAAACTCCCTAGCCACTCGGACCTGGGAAGGGAACAAAGCCCAGGGTCAACAGAAGGGGCGAGCCCAGTGCAGAGTTCACCACCACCCTCCCTGTGTCAAGATGGAAATCAGACACAGAAGAGACCAGCAAACAGAGGAAGTCAAACAGAGGGAACTGCCTTGGTAGCAACCCCACACAGTCCACAATGACAGAGAAAGTGCCAGATATACCGTTACTACTTTTATGATCAAATTTTTTTTTGTTTTTTTGGGGGAGGGATGATGTGGAAGCGTGAATTTTTTTTTTTTAAGAATTTTTTTTCTTTCTTTAAAATTTTTTTTCTTTTTAAATTTGTTTTTTCTTCTTTTCTTTTTCGTCTTTTTTTTTTCTAAACTTGCTTAAATTTTTAAGTCTTCTATATTTCTATTTTTATTTTTATAACCTAATATTACTTTTCAAAAAAACAACAACCCTATCTTTAAAGCAAATGCCGTATATAGTCCTAATGGTGGAGGAAGTTTTCTTTTAATAATTCTGGAGTCTTTTATTTTATTTTACTTTTTTCTCTATTTTTTTCTAATTTTCTCTCTCCTTCTTCTTCTCTTCAATATTCTATCTTTGAAAATCCAATCTCTACTCCAGATTTTTAATCTCAGCATTTTGGTATTTGATGCCAATTTTGTACTTTTAAAAACCTAATCTTCAGTACCCAATTTTACATGAGTGTGAGATTACTGGCTTGACCACTTTCTCCCCCTTTGGAATCTCTCTTTTCTCCACCAAGTGGCTTTTGTCTCCTCCCTCCCCCTCCTCTTCTCTACCCAACTCTATGAATCTCTGTGTGCTCCAGAAGGTGGAGAATTCTCAGGGAACTGGTCACTGGCTGGATCTGTATCCCTCCTTTGCATCTCCCTCTTTTATCCTCCTGTCCACCTCTATCTACTTCCTCCCTCTCCTCTTCCATGTACAACTCTGTGACCACCTCTGAGAGGTCCAGACTTTGGAACACACACAAGAAAGTGGTTATGGGCTAGCTTGCTTTTTCTTCTTTTGATTCCACCTCATCCCATTCCACTCACCTCTAACTACCCTCTCCCTCTTCTCTCCTCCAAGTAACTCAGCGGTCCTCTAGGGACGACCCTCAAGGTGGAGAAACCTATCATCATTAACCTAGATGTTTTAACATTAGTGCTGAATAGATGGAGAAATCATGAGGCTATTGTAAAAATAAATCTGAAAACTAGAATCAGGAGGCATAAGTCCAAATCCTGAGATCATCAAAGAATTCCTGAATACAGGGAGCATTATCCAATAAGAGCTCATCCAATGCCTTCATACCTATACTGAAACTGAGCACCGCCCAAGGGCCAACAAGCTCCAGAGGAAGACATACCATGCAAATTCTCCAGCAACACAAGAACAAGCCCCTGAGCTTCAATACACAGGCAGCTCAAAATACTCCAAAACCATTGACGTCTCATAACCCATTACTTGACACTTCACAGCACTCCAGAGAGAGGAAATCCAGCTCCACCCACCAGAACTCCAACACAAGCCTCCCTAATCAAGAAACTTTGACAAGCCACTGATATAACCCCCAAACAAAGAGAGGAAGCTCCATAATAAAGAGAATTCCACAAATTCCCAGAATATAGAAAAGCCACCCCAAATGCAGCAATATAACCAGGATAAAGAGACAGAGGAATACCCAGCAGGTAAAGGAACAGGAGACATGCCCACCAAACCAAACAAAAGAGGAAGAGATAGGGAATCTACCTGAGAAAGAATTCCGAATACTGATAGTGAAAATGATCCAAAATCTTGAAATCAAAATGGAATCACAGATAAATAGCCTGGGGTCAAGGATTGAGAAGATGCAAGAAAGGTTTAACAAGGACCTAGAAGAAATAAAAAAGAGTCAACATATAATGAATAATGCAATAAATGAGATCAGAAACACTCTGGAGGCAACAAATAGTAGAATATCGGAGGCAGAAGATAGGATTAGTGAAATAGAAGATAAAATGGTAGAAATAAATGAATCAGTGAGGGAAAAAGAAAGACAAATTAAAAGAAATGAGGACAACCTCAGAGACCTCCAAGACAATATGAAATGCTCCAACATTCGAATTATAGGAGTCCCAGAAGAAGAAGACAAAAAGAAAGACCATGAGAAAATACTTTAGGAGATAATAGTTGAAAACTTCCCTAAAATGGGGAAGGAAATAATCACCCAAGTCCAAGAAACCCAGAGAGTGCCAAACAGGATAAACCTAAGGCGGAACACCCCAAGACATATACTAATCAAACTAACAAAGACCAAACACAAAGAACAATTATTAAAAGCAGCAAGGGAAAAACAACAAATAACACACAAGGGGATCCCCATAAGAATAACTGCAGATCTTTCAATAGAAACTCTTCATGCCAGGAGGGAATGGCAAGACATACTTAAAGTGATGAAAGATAATAACCTTCAGCCAAGACTACTGTATCCAGCAAGGGTCTCATTCAAATATGAAGGAGAAATCAAAAGCTTTACAGACAAGCAAAAGCTGAGAGAATTCAGCACCACCAAACCAGCTCTCCAACAAATACTAAAGGATAGACTTTAGACAGGAAACACAAAAAGGACATATAAACCCGAACCCAAAACAATAAAGTAAATGGCAACAGGAGCATACTTATCAATAATTACCTTAAATGTAAATGGGTGGAATGCCCCAACCAAAAGGCAAAGACTGGCTGAATGGATACAAAAACAGGATCCCTATATATGCTGCTTACAAGAGACCCACCTCAAAACAACGGACACATACAGACTGAAACTGAAGGGCTGGGAAAAGATATTCCATGCAAATAAAGACCAAAAGAAAGCAGGAGTAGCAATACTCATATCCGATAAAATAGACTTTAAAACAAAGGCTGTGAAAAGGGACAAAGAAGGCAACTACATAATGATTAAAGGATTAATCCAAGAAGAAGATACAACAATTATAAATATATATGCACCCAACATAGGAGCACCGCAATATGTAAGACAATTGCTAACAAGCATGAAAGGGGAAATTAATAATAGCACAATAATAGTGGGAGACTTTAATACCCCATTCACACCTATGGACAGATCAACTAAACAGAAAATTAACAAAGAAACGCAAACTTTAAACGATACAATAGACCAGTTAGACCTAATTGATATCTATAGGACATTTCACCCCTGAAACAATGAATTTCACCTTTTACTCAAGTGCACATGGAACCTTTTCCAGGATAGATCACATTCTGGGTCATAAATCTAACCTTGATAAAATCAAAAAAATCGAAATTATTCCAAGCATCTTCTCTGACCAAATGCACTAAGGTTAGATCTCAATTATAGGAGAAAAGCTATAAAAAATTCCAACATTTGGAGGCTGAACAACACCCTTCTGAATTGTGGGGCCCTAAATGGGAAACGTTAAAAACAAAGGGGCTAGCTTTGCGGTCGAAAACCTAAGATGGCGCCTGGCGGAAGAGATGGGGGCAGGGTCTATGTTGTCTGTCAAAGTTTTTAATTGGCTCTCTTGATTTCTGTGCACATAGACAGTGTGTGATCTCTATAGACTCCTGTTAGAATGAAGGTGACAATTTGACCTTTAATGTGATTGGTGCAACTATGGAAAATCCCTCCTAAAACCCTCCTGTTTGTCTATATAAGCTGGGAGTTTGCAACAATAAACCTAAACTGCTTCGACGGAACCCCTGTCGCGTCTGATTGTCTCTCGCTCGTCGAGGGGCTGGGTTGGTGGACAGCAGGCTCACCTCTCCTCAGGAACACCTTGGCATTGCTAAGGGAAGTTCCACTGCCTCCACTCTTTCTGCGGAGTGCCCCCCGCACTGAATAATCAACAAATCACAGAAGAAATCAAAAAGAAATCAAATTATGCATTGAAATGAATGAAAATGAAAACACAACTATACAGAACCTGTGGGACACTGTAAAAGCAGTGCTAAGAGGAAAGTTCATAGCAATACAGGCATACCTCAAGAAACAAGAAAAAAGACAAATAAATAACCTAGCTCTACACCTAAAGCAACTAGAAAAGGAAGAAATAGAGAACCCCAGAGTTAGTAGAAGGAAAGAAATCCTAAAAATTAGGGGAGAAATAAATGCAAAAGAAACAAAAGAGACCATAGCAAAAATCAACAAAGCAAAAAGCTAGTTCTTTGAAATGATAAATAAAATTGACAAACCGTTAGCCAGACTCATCAAGAAACAAAGAGAAAAAAAATCAAATCAATAAAATTAGAAATGAAAATGGAGGGATCATGACAGACAACACAGAAATACAAAGAATCATAAGAGACTACTATCAGCAATTACATGCCAATAAAATGGACAACTTGGAAGAAATGGACAAATTCTTAGAAAAGTACAACTTTCCAAAACTGAACCAGGAAGAAATAGAAAATCTTAACAGACCCATCACCAGCATGGGAATTGAAACTGTAATCAGGAATCTTCCAGCAAACAAAAGCCCAGGTCCAGACGGCTTCACAGCTGAATTCTACCAAAAATTTCGAGAAGAGCTAACATCTATCTTACTGGAACTATTCCAGAAAATTGCAGAGGAAGATAAACTTCCAAATGCATTCTATGAGGCCATCATCACCCTAATACCAAAACCTGACAACGACACCACAAAAAAGAAAACTACAGGCCAATATCACTGATGAACATAAATGCAAAAATCCTCAACAAAATCCTAGCAATCAGAATCCAGCAACACATTAAAAAGATCATACCCCATGACCAAGTGGGCTTTATCCCAGGGATGCAAGGATTCTTCAATATCCGCAAGTCAATCAATGTAATTCATCACATTAACAAACTGAGAAATAAAAATCATATGATTATCTCAATAGATGCAGAAAAAGCCTTTGACAAAATTCAACATCCATTTATGATAAAAACTCTCCAGAAAGCAGGAATAGAAGGAACATACCTCAACATAATAAAAGCCATATATGACAAACCCACAGCTAACATTATCCTCAATGGAGAAAAATTGAAACCATTTCCCCTAAAGTCAGGAACAAGACAAGTGTGTCCACTTTCACCACTACTATTCAACATCGTACTGGAAGTTTTGGCCACAGCAATCAGAGCAGAAAAAGAAATAAAAGGAATCCAAATTGGAAAAAAAGAAGTAAAACTCTCACTGTTTGTAGATGACATGATCCTCTACATAGAAAATCCTAAAGACTCGACCAGAAAACTACTAGAGCTAATCAATGAATATAGTAAAGTTGCAGGATATAAAATCAACACTCAGAAATCCCTTGCATTCCTAGACACTAATAATGAGAAAGTAGAAAAGAAGTTAAGGAAAAAATTCCATTCACCATTGCAACGAAAAGAATAAAATACTTAGGAATATACCTACCTAAAGAAACTGAAGACCTATATATCGAAAACTATAAAACACTGATGAAAGAAATCAAAGAGGACACTAACAGATGGAGAAATATACCATACTCATGGGTTGGAAGAGTCAATATAGTGAAAATGAGTATACTACCCAAAGCAATATACAGATTCAATGCAATTCCTATCAAGCTACCAGCAGTATTTTTCACAGAACTAGATCAAATAATCTCAAGATTTGTATGGAAATACAAAAAAACTCGAATAGCCAAAGCAATCTTGAGAAAGAAGAATGGAACTGGAGGAATCAACTTGCCTAACTTCAGGCTCTACTACAAAGCCACAGTCATTAAGACAGTATGGTACTGGCACAAAGACAGAAATATAGATCAATGGAACAAAATAGAAAGCCCTGAGATTAACCCACACACCTATGGACACCTTATCTTCGACAAAGGAGGCAAGAATATACAATGGAGTAAAGACAGTCTCTTTAACAGGTGGTGCTGGGAAAACTGGTCAACCACTTGTAAAAGAATGAAACTAGACCTCTTTCTAACACCATACACAAAAATAAATTCAAGATGAATTAAAGATCTAAATGTAAGACCAGAAACTATAAAACTCCTAGAGGAGAACATAGGCAAAACACTCTCCGACATAAATCACAGCAGGATCCTCTATGATCCACCTCCCAGTATACTGGAAATAAAAGCAAAAATAAACAAAAGGGATCTAATTAAAATTAAAAGCTTCTGCACAACAAAGGAAACTATAAGCAAGGTGAAAAGACAGCCTTCTGAATGGGAGAAAACAATAGCCAATGAAACAACTGAGAAACAACTAATCTCAAAGATATACAAGCAACTTATGCAGCACAAATCCAGAAAAATAAACGAACCAATCAAAAAATGGGCCAAAGAACTAAATAGGCATTTCACCAAAGAAGACATATGAATGGCTAACAAGCACATGAAAAGATATTCAACGTCACTCATTATCAGAGAAATGCAAATCAAGACCACAATGAGGTACCATTTCACACCAGTCAGAATGGCTGTGATCCAAAAGTCTACAAGCAATAAATGCTGGAGAGGATGTGGAGGAAAAGGAACCCTCTTACACTGCTGATGGGAATGGAAACTAGTACAGCCATTATGGAAAACAGTGTGGAGATTCCTTAAAAATTGCAAATAGAACTGCCTTATGACCCAGCAATCCCACTGCTGGGCATACACACAGAGGAAACCAGAATTGAAAGACACACATGTACCCTGATGTTCATTGCAGCACTATTTATAATAGCCAGGTCATGGAAGCAACCTAGATGTCCATCAGCAGATGAATGGATAAGAAAGCTGTGGTACATTTACACAATGGAGTACTACTCAGCCATTAAAAAGAATAAATTTGACTCAGTTCTAATGAGATGGGTGAAACTGGAGCCGATTATACAGAGTGAAGTAAGCCAGAAAGAAAAACACCAATACAGTATACTGACACATATATATGGAATTTAGAAAGATAGTAATGATGACCCTATATGTGAGACAACAGAAGAGACACAGAGGTATAGAACAGACTTGGACTCTGAGGGAGAGAGAGAGGGTGGGATGATTTGGGAGAATGGCATTGAAACATGTATACTATCATATAAGAAACGAAGCGCCAGTCTATGTTCAATAAGGATATAGGATGCTTGGGGCTGGTGCACAGGATGATTCAGGGAGATGATGTGGGGTGGGAGATGGGAGGGGGCTTTGGCATTGGGAGATTGTGTTCACCTGTGGCTGATTCATGTCAATGTATGGCAAAACAAATACAGTATTGTAATGTAGAATAAAGTATTTAAAAATATGCTTATATTTATATATAAGTATGAATATAGAAATCTAAATTAATGTGTCACAATGTATATGCATTGTAGAATGCATAAGTATCCAAATTCTTTTTCTTCTAAGATATGAGAAAAATAAGACGTTTTTTTCTTTACCTCTGAGTTGTTATGACAACAACCTTTTAGACTAATTTTCTTTAAGCCCAGAGCTAATGATTATACAACAAAACAACTCATCCTAGTTAAGGGTATGTTCTTCATTATGCTCTGTACTAATGATTCAGTTTAGTTCAGTCACTCAGTCGTGTCCGACTCTTTGGGACCCCATGAATCGCAGCATGCCAGGCCTCCCTGTCCATCTCCAACTATCGGAGCTCACTCAGACTCATGTACATCAAGTCAGTGATGCCATCCAGCCATCTCATCCTCGGTCGTCCCCTTCTCCTTTTGCCCCCAGTGCCTCCCAGTATCAGAGTCTTCCAATTAGTCAACTCTTCGCATAAGGTGGCCAAAGTACTGGAGTTTCAGCTTTAGCATCATTCTTTCCAGAGAAATCTCAGGGCTGATCTCCTTCAGAATGGACTGGTTGGATCTCCTTGCAGTCCAAGGGACTCTCAAGAGTCTTCTCCAACACCACAGTTCAAAAGCAGTAGTTTTTCAGCACTCAGCCTTCTTCACAGTCCAACTCTCACATCCATACATGGCCACTGGGAAAACCATAGCCTTGACTAGACGGACCTTAGTCAGCAAAGTAATGTCTCTGCTTTTGAATATGCTATCTAGGTTGGTCGTAACTTTCCTTCCAAGGAGTAAGCATCTTTTAATTTCATGCCTGCAGTCACCATCTGAAGTGATTTTTGAGCCCCCCAAAATAAAATCTGACACTGTGTCCACTGTTTCCCCATCTATTTCCCATGAAGTGATGGGACCAGATACCAGGATCTTAGTTTTCTGAATGTTGAGCTTTAAGCCAACTTTTTCACTCTCCTTTTTCACCTTCATCAAGAAGCTTTTTAGTTCCTCTTCACTTTCTGCCATAAGGGTGGTGTCATGGTACTAATGATTATATAACAACAATTAACCTTGCTCTAGGATGTGTTTCTTCTTCTTAATCAGAACTTCTGACTAATCTTGTTATCTTCAGAGGTCTGTATCTTGTGTAGATGTGTCTGGTAAGACCTTTCTAGTGTCAGATCTAATCTTGTTAAGATGTATCTTGTAGGAGTGGGTCTGGTAAAAGTATATGAGACCTTAATAGGACTAGGGAGGGGGCACTCTCAATCCCCCTTCTGATGTCTATGTCAGAAACTTTTTCTGTCTTTTTTCACTGTAATAAAACTTCTGCCGTACAAAAGCTCTGAGTGATCAATCTTAGTTCCTGGTCCCAAAGCTAAATCTTCAGAGATCATGAATCTGACATCATTCACCATAAGGTATCAGTAATGTTTCTGCTTTTCAGCACACTGTCTAGGTTTGCCATGGCTTTCTTGCCAAGAAGCAATTGTGTTCTGATGTCATGGCTGCAGTCACTATCTGCAGTGATTTTAGAGCCCGGAAAGAGGAAATCTGTCGTGACATCCACTTTCTCCCTTTCTATTTGCCATGAAGTAATAAGACCAGATGCCATGATCTTAGTTTTAAGCCAGCTTTTTCACTTTCCTCCTTCACCCTCATCAAGAGGTTCGTTAGTTTCTCTTCACTTTCTGTCACTAGAAAGGTATCATCTGCATATCTGAGTTTGTTGATGTTTCTCCTATCTATCTTAATTCCAGTTTGTAACTCATCCAGCCCAGCATTTCTCATCCTGTGCTCAGCATATTGGTGAAATAAACAGAGTGACAACAGACATCCCTGTCATACTCTTTTCTCAATATTGAACCAATCAGTTGTTCCATACAGGGTTCTACCTGTTGCTTCTTGACTTGCATACAGGTTTCTCAGGAGAGAGGTCAGATGGTCTGGTATCCCCATCTCTTTAAGAACTTTTTACACTTTGTTATGATGCACACAATCAAAGGCTTTAGGGTAGTCAGTGAAATGGAGGTAAAACGTCTTCTTGGAATTCCGTTGCTTTCTGTATGATTCAGTAAATGTTGGCAAGTTGACTTCTGGTTCATCTTCCTTTTCTAAACACAGCTTAGAGATCTGGAATTTTTCAGTTCACATAATGCTGAAGCCTAGCATGCAAGATTTTAAGCATGACATTACTAGCATGGGAGATGCATACAATTGTCCCATGGTATGATCATTCTTTAGTACTATCCTTCTTGGATATTTGGATGAGGATTTTCCAAATATAGTCCTGTGGCCACTGTTGTGTCTTCCAGATTTGCTGACATATTGAGTGCAACACTTTGATAGCATCATCCTTTAGGTTTTGAATAGCTCTACTGGAATCCATTGCATCCACTAGCTTTATGGACAGCAGTGCTCCTTCTAAGGCCTCACTGTACAGTCCAGAATGTCTGGTTCTGGGCGAGTAATCACATCATGAAGTTTATCTGGTTCATTAGGATCATTTTTTGTACAGGTTTTCCATGTATTATTTCCATCTCTTCTTGATCTCTTCAGCTACTATTTATGGCCTTCATTGTGCCTATCTTTGGGTGAAATGTTTCCTTAATAGTTCCAATTTTTCTAAATAGATCTCTAGTCCTTCCCCTTCTCTTGCTTTCCTCTGTTTCCATGCATTGTTTATTGCAGAAGGCTTTCTCATCTTTCTTATTCTTTGGAACTCTGTGTTTAGTTGGATGTAACTTACCCTCTCTCTCTTGCTTTTTGTTTCTCTTTCTTCAGCTATTTGTAAGACTTCCTTGGGTAGCTATTCTGCCTTCTTGTTTTCCTTTATCTTAGGGAGTTTTTGTTCATGGCCTCCTGAACAATATCACAAACCTGTGTCCATAGTTCTTCAGGTATAATGTTTACTAGATCTAATCCCTTGAATCAGTAGGCCAGCCAGCTATGACTTAAATTAAATTCCCTATGAATATGCAGTGGAGGTGGAAAATAGATTCAAGGGGTTAGAAAATTTGTGATTATACATTTTTAAAGTTTTGTAGAAATTATGATAATAAATCTGTACTCTGTTAAGCCATCTTACTCAAAGTTGCATTTGAAATAAGACTAGTTGAATGAAGAGACTGGAATTGTAAGATGTTTTTCTTTTGAAATAAGACAGTGTGTTGATTGAACATTGTCTTGGCCCCAGCAATACTGTACTATCCCCATCTGTATAGAGAAAAGCAAGAAGAAGAACAGCTAACCACATTCTCTTTCTCCACAACAGACTCAGTGAAAGGCAGGGGACCAAAAACATGAATGCAATTTCTCTGATGTGCTATCATAAAGAATTTGAAAGGAATTTTTAGCAATCATCTCTACTGCAGAATCAGCTTGACAAACCATGAGATTTAGGAGTCCTAAAGTCAATCTCTCCTAACATGATTTTTCTGTCTTCTATTTTTCAACATTTACTTCGTTTTTTATTGTTTAAAACCCTGTAATTACTCCTCATTGCTTTAAGCAGAGTTCAGTGTTCTTTTCTTCCCTCTGGTTTATTAAGATATAGTTGACATATAGCACTGTATAAATTTAAGCATAGTGATCTTACTTATATACCTTATGAAATGATTACCACAAAAACTTTACTGAACATCTATTATTCCATAAAGATACAATATAAAAGAAAAAAAAAATTTCCTTGTGATGAGAACTCTTAGGATTTACACTTCTAACAACTTTCACATATAATACATAGAGGTGTTAACTGTATTAGTAATGCTTTGTTTCATTCCTAGTACTTATTGATCTAATAACTGGAAGTTGTACCTTTGACTACACTCACCCAATTCCCCCACTGTCAAACCTTGCCTCTGGAAATATAATCCCTTTTTCTCTGAAAATTTTATTTACTTTTAAAAGTATAATTGACCTATAATACTATGTTAGTTTCTGGTGCAGAGGACAGTGATTTGATATTTCTATGTATTACAAATATAGAACAATTTAATATTTTTAATGTGAAATACTAAGCATTAAATTATCTTCCCTATGATAATGTCTGTGATATCATGCCAAGATTTGGATCAAGTAAATTTATGCACACACATATACAATGGAATGTTATTTAGCAATAAAAAAGAAGGAAATTTTGCTTTTTCCAATGATGATATAGCTGACCTTAAGGTCATCATTATGTTAAAGTGACTATGTTAGACCGAAAAAGTCAAACATTGTATATTTTCACTTATATGTTGAATTTGAAAAATGCCAAATTCATAGAAATAGAGAGCAGAATGGTGACTATCAGAGCTTGGAGGTTGGGAAAATGGAGAGCTGTTGGTCAAAGAGTATAAACTCAGTTGTGAGATGAATAAGTTCTAGGGATCTAATGTATAGCATCATGATTACAATTAACAATACTGTATTATATACTTGAAAGTTGTTAAAAGGATAGAAAATAATGTCAACACTGAAAAAAAGAGATAAAAATGTAATATAGAGGAGGACAGAGATATTAACTAAACTTTTTGTGCTAAGAATTTTATAATATATATTGTATCAATCACCATGTTGTACATATTAAACTTATATATTTTATAAGTCAATACCATCTCAATAAAACTGGAAAAAAATAAGTCCACATGCTTCAGGATTTTCCACCTCTTCCCTCCAACTCCCCTCTCACCCTTACCACTACTACAAATACAAATGTCTATTTATCCTGTGTAGTCTCATATTTAGCACTCTCAGGAGACTTCTTTAAACTATTTAAACTCCAAGTCCAAGTTAGACCTCTGATTATAAAGCAACATAGCATTTTGTGCTATGTATTATACAATATTGTAGTCAAGCTCAAACATTCTGATTCAAGCAGCAAGAGAAATAAAAGGAGACAGAATGGATTATCATGACATTAATTAAACTGTCAATTGATGCTTTTCTATTCTGAGACAAATTGAATTGCTAGATTGCATAGTATTCTATCTCAGCACAAGGCTTACTCCTTTATTTCCTTTGTTTCTAATTTCAGGAAACTACGGAACGTTTTCAGAAAGCAAAAGTAATACCCAGGATTCTCAGTTAACAGTCAAACCAAATAAATTATCCTTTTGAGATGTATAATCTATTTCTTTCTCCATGCCCTACCTTTTAAAAATTAAATGAAAGTTGAGTCTAGAGTGTATTTCTATAACCTCATCAAATCTGGAGTTAAATCAAGAAAACTGAGTAAGTAAAATTTAGATCTGAATGATTAATATGACTTCTCAAAAGAATGCTTTCTTAACAAGGAATGTGTAGTTAAAGGACATATTTCCATACTCAGTTATATAGAATCATAGGAAGTAAATTCCTGCTTTTAAGTGCTAAGGACTCAGAAATAGTGAGGATTTCTTTCAGAGAATCTTGCTCTGTAAATCAGAAAAAAACACTTTCCATAAAACAGAATTATTGACCCTACTTAATGGCACTCCACTCCAGTAATTTTGTCTGGAAAATCCCATGGATGGAGGAGCCTGGTAGGCTGCAGTCCATGAGGTCACTTTCGACTTCACTTTCACCTTTCACTTTCATGCACTGGAGAAGGAAATGGCAACCCACTCTAGTGTTCTTGCCTGGAGAATCCCAGGGAAGGGGGAGCCTGGTGGACTGCCATCTATGGGGTCGCACAGAGTCGGACACAACTGAAGTGACTTAGCAGCAATCTCTATTACCCTTCATTTTACTATATAAAAAGTCCAACTGGCAAACTACCTTTTTGGAAACTGGAGACATAAATATATTGTCTTTTTTTTTTTTTTAGCATAAATCACTGTACGTATGATTATGTATTTGTTAGGCAACTAGAATATAAAAAAGAAGTCTAAAATGGCAGTGGCTAAAAGAAACAGACAAAAAGCAAGGGGGAAAGCCCAAGAAGAGAGAACAAGGGAAAAATCTGAGGACCTGAGTGGGAACCTCAGGTAAAAAAGAGGAAGAAGAAACAAACACATCCACTTGCTGCCCTACAATATGTTGTTGTCATTCAGTCGCTCAGTCCTGTCCAACTCTTTGTGACCCCCCATGGACTGCAGCATGCCAGGCTTCCCTGTCCTTCACCATTTGCCTGAGTTTGTTCAAACTTATGTCCATTGAGTCAGTGATGCCATCCTACTCATCCTCTCATCCTCTTCCGTCCCCTCCTCCTCCCACCTTCAATCTTCCCTAGCATCAGGGTCTTTTCTAATGAGTCAGTTCTTCTCATCAGATGTCCAAAGTACCAGAGCATCAGCTTCAGTATCAGTCATTCTAATGAATATTCAGGGTTGATTTCCTTTAGGATTGACAGGTTGGATCTTGCAGTCAAGGGATTCTTAAGAGTCTTCTCCAACACCACACTTCGAAAACATCAATTTTTTTAAAGAAGGCTCTCAGCCTTCTTTATGATCCAACTCTCACATCCATACATGACTGCTGGAAAAATCAGACCTTTGATTAGACGGACCTTTGTCAGCAAAGTAATGTCTCTGCTTTTTAATATGCTGTCTAGGTTGATAATAGTTTTTCTTCTGAGGAGCAACTGTCTTAATTTCATGGGTCCAGTCATCATCCACAGTGATTTTGGAGCCTAAGAAAATAGTCTGTCACTGTTTCCACTGTTTCCCCATCTATTTGCCATGAAGTGATGGGACTGGATGCCATGATTTTCATTTTTTGAATATTGAGTTTTAAGCCAGCTCTTTCACTCTCCTCTCTCACCTTCATCAAGAAGCTCTTTTAGTTACTCTTTGCTTTCAGCCATAGGGTGGTTTCATCTGCATATCTGAGATTGTTGATGTTTCTCCCCACAATCTTGATTCTAGCTTGTGCTTCATCCAGCCTGGCATATAAATTAAATAAGCAGAGTAACAACATACAGCCTTGACGTACTCATTTCCCAATTTTGAACCAATCCATTGTTCTATGTTGTATTACTGTTGCTTCCTGACCTGCACACAGGTTTCACAGGAGGAAGGTAAGGTCTGGCATTCTCATCTCTTTCCACAGTTTATTGTGAACCACAGAGTCAAAGGCTTTAGCATAATCAATGAAGCAGAAGTAGGTATTTTGCTGGAATTCTCTTGTATTTCTATAGTCCAATGGTTGTTGGCAATATGATCTTTGGTTCCTCTGCTTTTTCTAAATCCAGCTTGAACATCTGAAAGTTCTTGGTTCACGTACTGTTGAAGCCTCCTTGGAGAATTTTGAGCATTACTTTGCTAGCAAGTGAAATAAGTGCAATTGTGCCTAATTTGCATAGGCCAAGGTAGGGGAGAGAAGGAGACAAAAAGGAAGAGGGAGCCAAAATGGATGGAAGCCACTCTTCACTCAAGCCTCAGGGTTGTACTAACCATAGTTTACCAAGTAAAATTCTGAGCTGTAACCCAGCTGTAACACTGGTCCTTCCTTTCAAATTTTTGTTTAAGTGAGGAAATTACACACTTTCGCAACATATCCATGTGTAAGTTATCCACTAGAATGTAAGCTCTATGAAAGCAGACACTGTATGTATGTCTTGGACAGAACTATGAGCCATCACCCTATCAGATGGTGATGATATAAGTACTCAGTAAATATCTGTGGTTGAATGGATGAAACAAATAACAATGTGTGTTCACAGATAAGCAAAAAAACATGTTTAAAATACCATAATGCTATAAGCTATTTTTTCCAATATCTTCATTTTTTGATGACATGTGTTTTTCTGATAGACATTTTAGTACAAGGAAATTTTTCATTTTTAAAACATTTCTTGGTTGATATTTATTTTGTGACTATGAATTATTTCTCTAAAAAATTATGAAATCTACTGTGTGCCTTACTAAACTTTGTTTTCCTTGTCTTCATTTAGGGTCTGACATAATTTATGCAACTCAATAAAAATTTGCTAAATGTTTACTTGTATGTAGCTTAAAAAGAAGTTAAATGAAAGTAATTTTAAAGAATGTATTGAGTCTGATATAGACTTACTGAAAAATTATATTTTCTTGTTTATCAATATTACTCCAAAATTATCAAGAGCAAAAAGATTGCATCTTATTCCAGTATTTTAGTCCTCTGAGAATATAAACTACTTTACATCTCCCAATGTTTTATAATTACTTGCAATCTCTAAATGTATTACTTATGTACTTTATATACATTAAAGTTCATTGTAGAGAGATTTACCTATTTAAAATGTATTTTCCTAGTTAGAATGAAAATGTGTTTTGGTATCAGGTAAATATATGCTTTGGTGATAAACAGTAGCTATATTGCTCTAATGTATTTCAGGTGGATCATTAGATATAAACTCTACAAACACTATTAACAATCCAAATTCAGTCAAATACTTCAAAACCATCACATTCTGAAGAAACAAAATCAATTCAGTTAGTTCAGTCGCTCAGTCGTGTCCGACTCTTTGTGATCACAGGAATTACAGCACGTCAGGCCTCCCTGTCCATCACCAACTCCCGGAGATCACCCAAACTCACGTCCATTGAGTCAGTGATGCCAACCAGCCATCTCATCCTCTGTTGTCTGCTTCTCCTCCTGCCCCTAGTCCCTCCCAACATTAGGGTCTTTTCCAATAAGTCACCTCTTCACACGAGGTGGCCAAAGTACTGGAGTTTCAGATTTAGCATCATTTGTTCCAAAGAACACCCAGGACTGATCTCCTTTAGAAAGCACTGGTTGGATCTCCTTGCAGTCCAAGAAACTCTCAAGAGTCATCTCCAACACCACAGTTCAAAAGCATCAATTCTTCAGTGTCCAACTTTCTTCACAGTCCAACTCTCACATGCATACATGACAACTGGAAAAACCATAGCCTTGACTAGATGGAACTTTGTTGGCAAGGTAATGTCTCTGCTTTTGAATATGCTATCTAGATTGATTAAAATTTTCCTTCCAAAGGAGTAAGCATCTTTTAATTTCATGGCTGCAATCACCATCTGCAATGATTTTGGAGCCCCCAAAATAAAGTTTGACACTGTTTCCACTGTTTCCCCATCTATTTCCCATGAAGTGATAGGGCCAGATGCCATGATCTTTGTTTTCTGAATGTTGAACTTTAAGCCAACTTTTTTACTCTCCTCTTTCATTTTCATCAAGAGGCTTTTTAGTTCCTCTTCACTGTCTGCCATAAGGAGGGTGTCCTCTGCATATCTGAGGTGATTGATACTTCTCTTGGCAATCTTGACTCCAGCTTTTGCTTCTGCAGCCCAGTGTTTCTCATGATGTACACTGCATATAAGTTAAATAAGCAGGGTGACAATATACAGCCTTGACGCACTCTTTTTCCTATTTGGAACCAGTCTGTTGTTCCATGTCCAGTTCTAACTGTTGCTTCCTGACCTGCATATATGTTTCTCAAGAGGCAGGTCAGGTGGTCTGGTATTCCCATCTCTTTCAGAATTTTCCACAGTTTATTGTGATCCACACAGTCAAAGGCTTTGGCATAGTCAATAAAGAAGAAATAAATATTTTTCTGGAACTCTCTTGCATTTTTCATAATCCAGCAGACGTTGGCAATTTGATCTCTGGTTCCTCTGCCTTTTCTAAAACCAGCTTGAACATCAGGGAGTTTACAGTTCACGTATTGTTGAAGCCTGGCTTGGAGAATTTTGAGCATTACTTTACTAGCATGTGAGATGAGTGCAACTGTGTGGTAATTTGAGCATTCTTTGGCATTGCCTATCTTTGGGATTGGAATGAAAACTGATCTTTTCCAATCCTGTGGCCACTGCTGAGTCTTCCAAATTTGCTGAATTATTGAGTTCAGCACTTTCACAGCATCATCTTTCAGGATTTCAAAGAGCTCAACTGGAATTTCATCATCTCCACTAGCTTTATTCATAGTGATGCTTTCTAAGGCCCACTTGACTGCACATTCCAGGATGTCTGGCTCTAGGTGAGTGATCACACCATTGTGATTATCTTAGTCATGAAGCTCTTTTTTGTACAGTTCTTCTGTGTATTCTTGCCACCTCTTCTTAATATCTTGTGCTTCTGTTAGGTCCATACCATTTCTGTCCTTTATTGAGCCCATCTTTGCATGAAATCTTCCCTTGGTATCTCTAATTTTCTTTCAGAGATCTCTAGTCTTTCCCATTCTGTTGTTTTCCTCTATTTCTTTGCATTGACCTCTGAGAGAGGCTTTCTTATCTCTCCTTGCTATTCTTTAGAACTCTGCATTTAGATGCTTGTATCTTTCCTTTTCTCCTTTGCTTTTCACTTCTCTTCTTTCACAGCTATTTGTAATGCCTCCTCAGACATCCATTTTGCCTTTTGCATTTCTTTTAAATGGAGATGGTCTCGGTCCCTCTCTCCTGTATGTTATGAATCTCCATCCATAGTTCATCAGGCACTCTATCTATTAGATCTGGTCCCTTTACTCTATTTCTCACTTCCACTATATAATCATAAGGAATTTGATTTAGGCCTTTGATTTACTTTTGACCTTAAACATACAATTGTAACACTTTGTAGCAAAGAACTTTGGTTTGAAGTTGAAAACTAATTAATAAATCAGGTCAGAAAACATTTCTCAGACCTTTTTACTGGTTTAATTGGCAGTTTTAGAAGATTTGGTTAAAAGGAAAATCCTAATGGGATCAAACAAGGAAATTTAGAATGAAATAATTTCTAAAGTTAATCTAACATCCATTGTGTGTTTATGCCTTGTATATCCCTGCATGACAAAATTCTATTAGAGATATTTCTTTTACTAACTAATGTATTGATTTTTAGTAACTCTCTGTGCAAGTCCAATATGTTTATTAATATTCAATACTATAAATTAAAAATATAAACCTTTTTGCCACAATTCTTGTTAACCAAAGCAGATTACAATGCAATAATTTCACTGCAGTGTAAAAAGGAATTTGCTTTATACAGAGGAAAAAAAAATACTGCCTTTCCTATAAGAGAACATATGTAGAAAACAAATAGTCCTTTATAATCAATACATAAATGTATTCAGTAATGGAGGACCTGGATATTGAAACAATAAGCATCCAAGTTCATGGACTGATTCTCACTTCCCAGAGAGTTTCTGTCTTCATAAGAAACCTGAAACTTAACCCACATTTACTGTTGTAATCTTGAAAAATTAGAAGTTTATATAGTGCATTGCTTCTGTGGTGTGAGTCTTGCTGTTTATCTGCTGTCATCTCTTTCTTTATTTATTTCTTCTCTCTTAAAGAACCCTTCATTCTTGAGATTTAACAATTCTTTTATTCACTCAAAAAAAAAAAAAAACTTTGTTATAATTAGTGTCATTTTCTTTCCCTTGAAACCAAAAACTTCTACAAGTATGGCCTTAGTTTTCATAGAGAGCAAAATATTGAAGGTTAAGTTAGCCAAGAAGGCTGGCAAACTCTCATAATTATTATTGTCTTAATATATATATATATATATATATATTTTAATTGGAGGTTAAATAATTTACAATATTGTATTGGTTTTGCCATATATCAACATGAATCCACCACAGGTATATCCGTGTTCCCCATCCTGAACCCCCCACCTGCCTCCCTCTCCGTACCATCCCTCTGGGTCATCTCAGTGCACCAGTCCCAAGCATCCAGTATCATGCATTGAACCAGGACTCATGATTTGTTTCATATATGATATTATACATGTTTCAATGCCATTCTGCCAAATCATCCCACCCTCTCCCTCTCCCACAGAATCCAAAAGACTGTTCTATACATCTGTGTCTCTTTTGCTGTCTCACATACAGGGTTATTGCTCAGTTCAATCACTCAGTCGTGTTCAACTCTTTGTGACCCCCATGAATCGCAGCATGCCAGGCCTCCCTGTCCATCACCAACTCCCAGAGTTCACTCAGATTCATGTCCATTGAGTCCGTGATGCCATCCAGCCATCTCATCCTCTGTCGTCCCCTTCTCCTCCTGCCCCCAATCTCTCCCAGCATCAGAGTCTTTCCCAATGAGTCAACTTTTTGCATGAGGTAGCCAAAGTACCGGAGTTTCAGCTTAAGCATCATTCCCTCCAAAGAAATCCCAGGGTTGATCTCCTTCAGAATGGACTGGTTGGATCTCCTTGCAGTCCAAGGGACTCTCAAGAGTCTTCTCCAACACCACACTTCAAAAGCATCAATTCTTTGGCACTCAGCTTTCTTCACAGCCAACTCTCACATCCATACATGACTACTGAAAAAACCGTAGCCTTGACTAGAAGGACCTTAGTTGGCAAAGTAATGTCTCTGCTTTTGAATATGCTATCTAGGTTGGTCATAACTTTTCTTTACCTTCTTTCTAAATTCCATATATATGTGTTATTATACTGTATCAGTGTTTTTCTTTAAGAGCCATATTTCTAATTTGAATAACAGTAAGGATGTAATTTGGGGCTTCCCAGGTGGTGTGAGTAGTAAAGAACCTGTCTGCAAATTCAGGAGACATAAGAGACGTGGATCCATCCCTGGGTTGGAAAGATGCCCTGGAGGAGGACATGGCAACCTACTCAAGTATTCTTGCCTGGAGAATAACGTGGCCAGAGGAGCTGGTGGGGTACCGCCAATAGAGTCACAAAGAGCTGGACATGACTGAAGTGACTTAGCACACATGAATGCAAGGATGCAACCTAATATGTAGAATAGAGATGCATAGGCTAAATGTATGTATGTATGTATGTATGTATGTATGTATGGCCCAAGTTACCTACTTCCTACTGGTACTTGATGAAAGCAATACGCAAGATGAGTTGGAAGAATCAATAAAAGAGTCACACTTGAAATATGATTTAAAGAGTATGGAATTTAAATATTCTGAATCTGAAAGAAAATTCAAGAATAACAAGTGATTTGGGGAGAATGGAGCAAAGATTACATGAAAAAAATGAAATGGAAAATGACATTAAAAAAGGTGAAATAACTTACAAATCTGCAAGTCGTTGAATGCCTCATGAAACTATTTAGATTCCAGTATAAAGGTGGACAATTGACAGTTTTCATGTAGAGTAAATAAAATAGACAATCACCTACTCTGAATTATACAATTAATTCATCAAGCAATATTTTTAAGTAGTTTAATCATACATTCTATTTTTCATCAAAGCATAGCATACTTATAGAAAAGGGCACAAATCATAACTGTTTAACTTCATGAATGTTCAGTGAGTGAACATGTTCAGAGCTAAGTGGACAGAATCTTAGAAGTTTCCCTTTATTCCCCCTCCAGGCACTATGTCCTCAACTGTAACCAGTCTCTTAATTTCTAAAACACAGGTTACTTATTGAACACATTATACAAACAAAATATGTAGTTTTTACTTTTTGTGTCTCTGTTCTTTCAATATTGCATTTTTAAGATCATCAATATTATTGCATATTGTGGAAGTTTGTTTTCCTCATTGCTGCATGTGTGCTAGTGTGCTAAGTCACTTCAGTTGTGTCCAACTCTGTGCAACCCCATGGACTACAGCCCACCAGGGTCCTCTGTCCATGGGATTTTCCAGGCAAGAATATGCAGTGGGTTGCCATGGCCTTCTCCAGGGAATCTTCCCCACCCAGGGATTGAACCCATGACTCTTATATCTCCTGCAGTAGCAGGTGGTTCTTTACCACTGACAGCACTTGGGAAGCCCTACATGAAAACTTTCAATTGTCCAGCAACTTTCATTACTGTATACTGTTCATTATTGTGTATATCACAATTAATTTATACTGCTATTGATAGTACTACTTTGAATGAAGCTACTGTGAAATCTTTTTGTGCATATTATTTAATGAAAATAAGTATTACAAAGTATTTTTTAACATCAATAGGATGAGCCTGGACTGAAGTCTGCATTAAATATTTAAATTTTCAGAAAATATTTCATTCCTGATTCTACTAGTCATTCCATATGGATATACCAAAAATATATAATTCATTAACTGTAATATCAAAGAAAATAATGATAATTATAATTTATACAGTAAATCAGCCTTAATAATAAAATGTACTTAGAGTGAACTTGTTTTATCATAGTCTGAACTGAATGCTGAAAGCTGTATACTCTTTTGATCTACTGGTTACATTAAACTTTTGATGTTGCTCACATGATTGTTTCAATAAACTGTGATATCTGCTTCTGCCTTTTAAATCAATGGAGAAAAAATTGAAAAACTATGCTTTTAATAGGTTTTGCCTTCCAATTCTCCCTCTTCTCATGCAATCGTATGAAGAAGATCATTTACTCTGTTGTTAAAACAATATATTAAGAGTCAGACACAAATGAGAACTGAAAATAAGATATTATATATTTTTAACAAGTACCTATCCTTCAACACCAAAATTTTTTCCACAGCCATTTCAATAATGGTAAGTTTCTACTTGATTTTAGGGGGCATCCAGTTTCACTTGTCGTATGCAGAGAGCTTGGTAATAATCACTTACCTTTTCAATAAGAGAATGTTAGACAAACTGAAAATCAATGACTTTTCTTAGAATAATCAAAGAACTGAAATTACAGGGAAGACTTCCACTCAGAATTCTGGATAGATAGATAAATCTAGATATTAACAATTAAGGCTTGCTTCCTTGGAACAAAAGCCATAGAAGCCATAGACTCAGTAAATTTGAACAATGTGTGTGGTGCTGAGTGTTGACTAACATGAGAGTAAAAACTTGCAGTATTGTCGAGAGATGTTTCTATGTACTTTACTTCCAGGAAACTCATAATGGTATTTAAGAAAAATTTTTCTTCACTCTTTTCTTAATTAAAGCTTACACTTTAAGAAGTGTTTTCTCAGAGTGCAGTTCTGGAACTTTATCTGATCTTAGGAAAAGGAAGTGCTTCTCACCGCTTGTCCGTTTAGACTTCTTCACATAAGGGGAAAAGAAAACAATATAACCAACGGGTGTGTGTGTGTTCAGTTCAGTTCAGTTCAGTCACTCAGTTGTGTCTGACTATTTGCAACCCCATGAATTGCAGTATGCCAGGCCTCCCTGTCCATCATCAATTTACAGAGTTCACTCAAACTCACGTCCATCAAGTCAGTGATGCCATCCAGCCATCTCATCCTCTGTCGTCCCCTTCTCCTGATGCCAATCCCTCCGAGCATCCAAGTCTTTTCCAATGAGTCAACTTTTTGCATCAGGTGGCCAAAGTACTGGAGTTTCAGCTTTAGCAACATTCCTTCCAAAGAAATCCCAGGACTGACCTTAGAATGGACTGGTTGGATCTCCTTGCAGTCCAAGGGACTCTTAAGAGTCTTCTCCAACACCACACTTCAAAAGCATCAGTTCTTCAGTGCTCAGCTTTCTTCACAGTCCAGCTCTCACATCCATGTGAGATGTGACCACATACATGACCAATGGAAAAACCATAGCCTTGAATGAACAGACCTTTGTTGGCAAAGTAATGTCTCTGCTTTTGAATATGCTATCTAGGTTGGCCATAACTTTTCTTCCAAGGAGTAAGTGTCTTTAATTTCATGGCTGCAATCACCATCTGCAGTGATTTTGGAGCCCCAAAAATAAAGTCTGACACTGTTTCTACTGTTTCCCCATCTATGTCCCATGAAGTGATGGGACCAGATACCATGGCCTTCATTTTCTGAATGTTGAGCTTTAATCCCACTTTTTCACTTTCATCGAGGCTTTTAGTTCCTCTTCACTTTCTGCCATAAGGGTGGTGTCATCTGCATATCTGAGGTTATTATTTCTCCCTGCAATCTTGATTCCAGCTTGTGTTTCTTCCAGTCCAACATTTCTCATGATGTACTTGCCATATAAGTTAAATAAGCAGGGTGACAATATACAGCCTTGATGTACTCCTTTTCCTATTTGGAACCAGTCTGTTGGTCCATGTCCAGTTCTAACTGTTGCTCCCTGACCTGCATATATGTTTCTCAAGAGGCAGGTCAGGTGGCCTGGTATTTCCATCTCTTTCAGAATTTTCCACAGTTGATTGTGATCCACACAGTCAAAGGCTGTGGCATAGTCAATAAAGAAGAAATAGAGGTTTTTCTGGAACTCTCTTGCTTTCTGTGTGTACAGGAATTCTAAATAAGTAAGGAAAACTGCAGCCAGGGAAGGGAGTAAGGTACAAGCAGAAAAACATTATATCACCAGTTCAGTCAGTTGTGTCTGACTCTTTGTGACCCCACGACTGCAGCATGCCAGGCCTCCCTGTTCATCACCAACTCCTGGAGTTTACTCAAACTCATATCCATTGGGTTTGCCATCCAGCCATTTCATCCTCTGTTTTCCTCTTCTCCTCTTGCTTTCAGTCTTTCCCAGCATTAGGATCTTTTCAAATGAGTCAGTTCTTCACATCAAGTGACCAAAGTACTGGGTTTCAGCTTCATCATCAGTTCTTCCAGTGAATATTCAGGACTGATTTCCTTTAGGATGGACCGGTTGGATCTCCTTGCTGTCCAAGGGACTCTCAAGTTCTTCTCCAACACCACACTTCAAAAGCAGTAATTCTTTGGCTCTCTAGAGGTATAAAAACACTTGTGAAAAACACAGTCTAAAGACACAAGTATACCAGAAGAGTTAAGACTTAGATTATGTAACATTCCCTCCACAAGACTCTGCCACTCCATTAACAACCTTCAGTGTAATAATAGTATTACACTTGATAGAGCTTCCATACTTCCATAAACATTCTTTTGGTAAGCAGTACATAGGGAAACTCCCAAGCCAAGAGAAAAACTTTATAAAATGACATAGAGAAATTTAAAAATTTTAGTACCTATATCACAGCATATATAACTAGATTAACATAAAATAACTGAGTACTGGATACAACGTAATCAGCTTTCAACAAAAGATATCAAGATATCACCAAAGGAAAGAAATAATATAGTCTGAAGAAATGAAGAAAGCATCAGAATTGGACCTAGATGTGACACAGATGGAATTATCAGACAGATATTATAAAAATAATTATGAAAAATATGTAAAAGACTCTAACAGATAGATAATGTAAGCAGAGAGATAAAAGATCTAAGTAGAAAAAAAAAAACACAGATCAAAAAAAAATGCTAGAAATAAAAAATGGTGGAACAGAGAAAGTGTTTGATGGGTTCATCAGTAAACTGCACACAGACTGGGAATGAATATGTGGACTCAACTGCAGGTTAATGAAAACTTTGCAAAGTACAATTCAGAGCAAAACACCTGAAGAGATCATCTAAGAACTATAGGATAATTTTTTGTAATGTAGCTTATACAATTCTTTGCAGCCAAAGATGGAGAAGCTTTAGAGAATCAACAAAAACAAGACTGGGAGCTAACTGTGGCTCAGATCATGAACTCCTTATTTCCAAATTCAGATTCAAATTGAAGAAAGTAGGGAAAACAGCTAGACCATTCAGGTATGACCTAAATCAAATCCCTTATGATTATACAGTGGAAGTGAGAAATAGATTTAAGGGACTAGATCTGATAAATAGAGTGCCTGATGAACTATGGAATGAGGTTCATGACATTGTACAGGAGACAGGGATCAAGACCATCCTCGTGGAAAAGAAATGTTAAAAAGCAAAATGGCTGTCTGGGGAGGCCTTAGAAATAGCTGTGAAAAGAGGAGAATGAAAAACAAAGGAGAAAAGGAAAGATACAAACATCTAAATGCAGAGTTCTAAAGAATAGCAAGGAGAGATAAGAAACCCTTCCTCAGAGATCAATGCAAAGAAATAGAGGAAAAGAACAGAATGGGAAAGACTAGAGGTCTCTTCAAGAAAATTAGCGATACCAAGGGAACATTTCATGCAAAGATGGGCTCGATAAAGGACAGAAATGGTATGGACCTAACAGAAGCACAAGATATTAAGAAGAGGTGGCAAGAATACACAGGAGAACTGTACAAAAAGATCTTCATGACCCAGCTAATCACAATGGTGTGATCACTCACCTAGAGCCAGACATCTTGGAATGCGAAGTCAAGTGGACCTTAGAAAGCATCACTATGAACAAAGCTAGTGGAAGTGATGGAATTCCAGTTGAACAATTTCAAATTCTAAAAGATGATGCTGTGAAAGTGCTGAACTCAATATTTCAGCAAATTTGGAAGACTCAGCAGTGGCCATAGGACTGGAAAAGGTCAGTTTTCATTCAAACCCCAAAGAAAGGCAATGCCAAAGAAGGCTGAAAATACTGCACAATTGCACTCATCTCACATGCTAGTAAAGTAATGCTCAAAATTCTCCAAGCCAGGCTTCAACAATACGTGAACTGTGAACTTCCGGATGTTCAAGCTGGTTTTAGAAAAGACATAGGAACCAGAGATCAAATTGCAAACATCTGCTGAATTATGGAAAAAGAAAGAAAGTTCCAGAAAAATATCTATTTCTTCTTTATTGACTATGCCAAAGCCTTTGACTGTGTGGATCACAATAAACTGTGGAAAATTCTGAAAGAGATGGGAATACCAGACCACCTGATCTGCCTCTTGAGAAATCTGCAGGTCAGGAAGCAACAGTTAAAACTGGACATGGAACAACAGACTGGTTCTAAATAGGAAAAGGAGTACGTCAAGGCTGTATATTGTCACCCTGCTTATTTAACTTATATGGAGAGTACATCATGAGAAATGCTGGACTGGAAGAAGCACAAGCTGGAATCAAAATTGCAGGGAGAAATATCAGTCACCTCAGATATGCAGATGACACCACCCTTATGGCAGAAAGTGAAGAGGAGTTTAAAAGCCTCTTGATGAAAGTGAAAAAGGAGAGTGAAAAAGTTGGTTTAAAGTTCAACATTCAGAAAATGGAGATCATGGCATCCGGTTCAATCACTTTTGGGAAATAGATGGGGAAACAGTGGAAACAGTGTTAGACTTTATTTTCTTGCTCTCCAATATCACTGCAGATGGTGACTGCAGCCATGAAATTAAAAGACACTTACTCCTTGGAAGAAAAGTTATGGCCAACCTAGATAGCATATTCAAAAGCAGAGACATTACTTTGCCGACTAAGGTCCATCTAGTCAAGCCTATGATTTTTCCAGTACTCGTGTATGGATGTGAGAGTTGGACTGTGAAGAAGGCTGAGCACTGAAGAATTGATGCTTTTGAACTGTGGTGTTGGAGAAGACTCTTGAGAGTCCCTTGGACTGCAAGGAGATCCAACCAGTCCATTCTGAAGGAGATCAGCCCTGGGATTTCTTTGGAAGGAATGATGCTAAAGCTGAAACTCCAGTACTTTGGCCACCTCATGCGAAGAGTTGACTCATTGGAAAAGACTCTGATGCTGGGAGAGATTGGGGGCAGGAGGAGAAGGGGAAAACAGAAGATGAGATGGCCGGTTGGTATCACTGACTCAATGGATGTGAGTCTGAGTGAAGTCCAGGAGTTGGTGATGGACAAGGAGGCCTGGTGTGCTGCGATTCATGGGGTCGCAAAGCGTTGGGCACGACTGGGTGCCTGAACTGACTAAACTGATACACACTCACAAAGAATTGGACATCATTGAGCTACTAAGCAGAGCACATACACACATGAAACGTAAGAAGTAAAAGAAAGAACAGAGTTGAATAAATATTTGAAATAATGATGGAGAACTTTCCAAAATTAGTGACAGACATCAAATCACAGTTTCAAGATATTGAGAGCATTAAATGGGAAAAATTCCAAAAAAAAAAAAAAAGAAAAAGAAAACAAACCAACAAAAACAAAACCAAAAACCCATTCCTAGGAATATCATATTAAAACTGCAGATATCAAAGAAAAGAAATTTCTTGAAGAGAGCCAACAGAGGGTAGAGAGAAACACTACCCATGGAGGAGCAAGATAAAAGCTATAGCAGAATTTTCATTTCTATGAAAGCAGGAGGAGAGTAGAATGGTTTCTTCAATGTACTGAAAAGAAAAAAAAACTATCTAGAATTCTATATTCAGTAAAATAATTTTTCAACAGTGAAGGACAAATAAAGACAATCATGGATCATTAAAAGCTGAGGTAATTCATTTCCAGTACACTAATTTTCAAAAAATGCTAAAAGTTCTTCAGTCAGAACAAAAATGATATAGTAAGAAATTCTTCACTCCTTATATGTGGGTAACACTTAGTGACTTCTTTTCCAAGAGGATTAATATGGGGGAATAGCAATTTTACCCTAGAAAAACTTGACAAATAACTGCTTCAGCCTGGTGACCAAGGTTAACATTATCATTGGTAAGTCCTGTTAACCACATGTACTTGATGGGATGGAATGGCATCTTAGTTCTGTTGTGCCTATCTTCTCTAGTCTAACCTTGAGAAGAACATTAGGTAAATCACAATTAAGGGACATAAAATACCTGTAATCTCATGACTGTCAAGATATTCAAACCAGTGAAATCTGAGAAACTGTTGCAATGTACACCTACCTATGGAGACATGACGACAAAGGAGACTTGACATCAAAGTGAAATGTCATATTCTGAATGAGATCCTAAAACAAAGAAGACATCAGTTAAAAATAGAGACAATCTAAAGAAACCACAGAACTTATTTAACAATAATGTATCAATATTGGTTAATAAGTTGTAACAAATACACCACACTAATGTGAGATATTAACATTACAGGAAATGGAGTAGGTCCTCTAGGTGTTGCTGAATTATCTTTCCAAATTTTCTGTAAATTATGTTATCACAAAATAAAAAGTTTGCTTAAAAAAATCAAAGCAAAATTTAAAAGCAATTCCAGTGGTTTTGTAAGCATTAGGTTGGGCACATTTATAGTACCTCTTTTAAGTTGGGAGTTGCATTATATTCCTGACTCCAGGAATAAGTATGTTTATAATAAATAGTTTGTAAGGAAACAGGAATTTTTTATCTGGAAATCTTTGGTAGAGAATCTTCAGTCTTGTAAGCATACTTCTATATTTCTATTTTCTATCTAATGATACAAATAACAGAATTCAAAATGAAGCATGTTGGGATTTCATTTTTAATCTAAAATCATGTAAAATACTTATAGCAGGCAGTGATATTATCTTATTAGAAGTACTATAGAATTAATTAATGCATTAATAATCATTGCTTTAAATATCTTAGAAAAAGTTGATAACAATTGTTCTACTTTGAACTTTTAAATGTGGATAAGCTTATTCCTTGGAAGAAAAGCTATGACCAACCTAGACAGCATATGAAGAAGCAGAGACATTACTTTACCAACAAAGGTCCATCTAATTAAAGCCATGAAGCTATAATTTTTCCAGTAGTCATTTATGGAATGAGAGTTGGACTCTAAAGAAACATGAGTGCCAAAGAATTAATGCTTTTGAAGTGTGATGTTGGAGAAGATTCTTGAGAGTCCCTTGGACAGCAAGGAGATCAAACCAGTCGATCCTAAAGAAAATCAGTCCTGAATATTCATTGGAAGGACTGATGCTGAAGCTCCAATACTTTGGCCACCTGATGCAAAGAACTGACTGAAAAGACCCTGATACTGGGAAAGATTAAAGACAGGAGGAGAAGGGGGATGACAGAGTATGAGCTGATTGGATGGCATCACCAATGCGATGGACATGAGTTTGAATAGGATCCAGGAGTTGGTGATGGACAGGGAATCCTGGTATACTGCAGTCCATGGGGTCGCAAAGAGTCAGACATGACTGAACAACTGAACTGAACTGAATCTGATTCAGCATCTCCTGAAGGAAATTAAAAATGGTTTAATGTATCTAAAATAGCTTTAATTTGGAGAGTACTAATCAATTATTTATCACTAAATCAGATTTTGCAATGATGAGTACAAGAACCTTGCTTATGTGCATCCGGAAGGATTTTTTCATGAGCAAGATAGGTTAGTTGGTCCCTTGATTAGAATACCACACATAAGGTCTAGGTCTTAGATTTCATCTATACAGAGGCCAGTTGATTTTGCTGTTCAATTTATGTATGTATGTATGTTCAGTGGCTACATCTCTGATACTGATTAGCAGGGCATTTTAAAGATTGGAATCTCATGGCCAGCATTATGGTAATCCTCACAAATTTTATGTGGGGTACTATCGTTTACAGATGAAGAGACTTTGTAATGTAGTGATGTATCAGAGGATAGTCTGCACTCTGATTAGTGAGTAGAATCATTCTCAATTGAAGTTCATTTCTTCATCCCTTTGTAAGCTGCCTCCCCAAATTTTAAAACTGGCCCAGTGCCTATGCTTCTTATGCAATATATTGGGAATAAAACTGTTATGGATTGGATTATGTCTCCTTATCACCCTTACCATCCCTGACATGGACAAGTACTAACCTCAACTACCTCAAAATGTGATATTATGGAAATACTGTCTTTACAGAAGTAATCCATTTAAAATGAGAACATTAGATTGGAACCTAAACCAACATGACCACTGAACTTTAAAAAGAGAAAATGTGCACACAGAAATAGACATACACAGTAAGGAAATGATGTGAAGACACAAGGAAAACATCAGATGAAGGCAGAGTCAGAGACTGTACTGACGGCTATCACCAGAAACTAGAAGAGGCAATGAAAGATTCTCCCTTCCAGGCTTCAAAAGGAGCCTGGCCTTACTAAAATCTTGATTTAGAAATTCTAGCCTATGGAACTGTGAGAAAATATATTTCTATTAATTTAAGCCATCCAGTTTTTGTCATTTTGTTATGGTAATCTTAGAAATTTTTTTTTTTAATTTTCAAGTACACTAAATATTCTTAAACTTCTATACAAATCATTTCACTCATCTTTTTACTCTTTTTGCTATAATTTGACAAAGTCCATATTAAGAATTTTATCAGTTTTTTCACATTACCCAAGCTCTATTCATACTTTTTATGTTATCAGTGTCTTCCTCAAACTGATGGCTTTTCCAGCCAATTTTGAAGGAGCATGTATTCTTTCCCTATTGTTTCAGATGTTTCTCAGCTATAAGTGAAGTTCATAGAACTGAACTCTCAATTTCTCTACAAAGCTTTTTAAAGACTTTACTATGCCATTATTGTACACCTATCTTGTTTTCCAGGTTCTTACATAGTTCTAGATCCTACCTTTGCAAAGCTTTAGTTAAATAATATTACTGAAGAACACAGTAATATTGGGATGATAGGTATCCTGCTTCATCATAATGTGGGTATGTGTAAACACCCCAAAGTATTATATCTGTGCTTCCATACAAGCATGGAATATATCACATATTTATTCTTCTAATATTTTTCTTTAACTATTAATAATGTTAGTTCAAATTCTCCAAGTATACACATCAAAGGGTAGTAGCAGAGAAGTTTGTAGGATATCACAAGTACTCCTGAGGCTACATATTTGCTGCAGTAAATCTATATATGAATATTTCAAAGTTAAGCCTGATAAGTTTCTTACTTCCATATACTAAAGATAAGTCAGTTGACAAAGATTTAATGTATTTTAATAAATGAACTACTTTCTTATCAAGAAGTATTTTTACTCCAAAATTTAATGAAATACAGCATAGCAGCTTACTTCAAGATTTGTTATAATAAGCATCCTAACAAGTGAATTATCAGACTTGTAATTTGTATAATTAGGTTGATTAGTTATTTCACTGAAATGTATATCCTGAATTTAAATCTTTTGTTTTACATTTTACTTTGAGAAGTTATGTTGCAGAGATTTCTAACAGTTTTATCACTTGTATTTTAAGTTCCCAGAAATTTATTAGGATCCTAACTGACAGTGATTAATGGAGTTGCTAAAGGTAAGCTACTTCTACAGCCTTTTAGTTAAGCCCATTTAAAAAGAAAATATATCATCATAGAAAGAATATTCTATTATGCTCTATTAAAGACATTCATGTAATTTTCATTTTTAACAACACAAAAATACTACATGTGAATCTCTTATCCACTAATAATCATAATTTGGTACTTGTGCTGTACATCACTCTAATTACAACCATATCTTTTATGCTAAAGACAGCCTCAAACTATGGGTAAGACAACTAATTTTTTTTTCTTTCGTTAGAGGGTTTAATTATGTAGTCTCGGAATTGTCTTTGTTGCTTAGTATTTGCCTTCCTTTCAAAACAGAATACTCCAATCTATCATGTAATCATTTTACCTGCTATTTTATCTCTAATTTCACATATTCATTCAAAAGCTTTATAAATGACTATTTTTGTGATGCATCTGCATTCTTCTTTGTTTAAAGTTGCATGATTTATTTTCAAGTAATTTGAAAGTGCTTTCTTTTCTAACCTCCACCATTAGTAAGAAGTGTACAACTTACAAAACACATGAAAATGTAAAACACATGAAAGTTTTTACAAGATAAAGTTATGGAAATTCATAGATCAGAGGATGAAGAATGAAATCACTACCCTTTATCTGACAGTTACTGTTTGAATTGTACCACTTAGTTTTATATGTGGGTTAGATAATCTATGTGTACTACAATTTTATTCTTTTTACCATAGTCACCTAGAGACAGACATCCTGGAATGTGAAGTCAAGTCAGCCTTAGGAAGCATCACTAAAACAAAGCTAGTGGAGATGATGAAATTCCAGTTGCAAATCCTGAAAGATGATGCTGTGAAAGTGCTGCACTCAACATGCCAGCAAACTTGAAAAACTCAGCAGTGGCCAAGAACTAGAAACGGTCAGTTTTCATTCCAATGACAAAGAAAGGCAATGGCAAAGAATGCTCAATCTACTGCACAATTGCACTCAACTCACATGTTAGTAAACTAAAGCTTAAAATTCTCCAAGCCAGGTTTCAGAAATACGTGAGCTGTGATTTTCCAGATATTCAAGCTGGTTTTAGAAAGGCAGAGGAAACAGAGATCAAATTGCCAACATCTACTGGGTATCAACAAAAGCCTTTGACTCTGTGGATCACAATAAACTGTGGAAAATTCCTAAAGAGATGGGAATACCAGAAAACCTGACTTGCCTCTTGAGAAATCTGTGCAGGCCAGGAAGCAACAGTTAGAACTGGACATGGAAAAACAGACTGGTTCCAAATAGAAAAAGGAGTACATGAAGGCCTTAAATTGTAACCCTGCTTATTTAACTTATATGCAGAGTAGATCATGAGAAACGCTGGGTAGGAAGAAGCATAAGCTGAAACAAGATTGCAGGGAGAAATATCAATAACTTCAGATATGCTGATGACACCACACTTATGGCAGAAAGTGAAGAACTACAGAGCCTCTTAATGAAAGTGAAAGAGGAGAGTGAAAAAGTGGGCTTCAGTTCAGTTCAGTTCAGTTCAGTCACTCAGTCCTGTCTGACTCTTTGTGACCCCATGAATCACAGCATGCCAAGCATCCCTGTCCATCACCAACTCCCGGACTTCACTCAGACTCATGTCCATCGAGTCAGTGATGCCATCCAGCCATCTCATCCTCGGTCATCCCCTTCTCCTCCTGCCCTCTACCCATCCCAGCATCAGAGTCTTTTCCAGTGAGTCAACTCTTCAAATGAGGTGGCCAAAGTATTGGAGTTTCAGCTTTAGCATCATTCCTTCCAAAGAAATCCCAGGGTTGATCTCTTCAGAATGGACTGATTGGATCTCCCTGCAGTCCAAGGGATCTCAGGAGTCTTCGCCAACATCACAGTTCAAAAGCATCAATTCTTTGGCGCTCAGCCTTCTTCACAGTCCAAAACTCACATCCATATATGACTACTGGAAAATCCATAGCCTTGACTAGACGGACCTTAGTCCTCTTGATGAAAGTGCAAGAGGAGAGTGAAAAAGTTGGCTTAAAGTTCAAGATTCAGGAAATGAAGATCATGGCATCTGGTCCCATCACGTCATGGGAAATAGATGGGGAAACAGTGTCAGACTTTATTCTTCTGGGCTCCAAAATCACTGTAGATGGTGATTGCAGCCATAAGATTAAAAAGCATTTACTCCTTGGAAGGAAAGTTATGACCATCCTAGATAGCATATTCAAAAGCAGAGACATTACTTTGCCAAAAAAGGTCCGAATAGTCAAGCCTATGGTTTTCCCTGTGGTCGTGTATGGATGTGAGAGTTGTACTGTGAAGAAAGCTGAGCACAGAATGATGCTTTTAATCTGTGGTGTTGGAGAAGACTCTTGCAGTCCCTTGGTCTGCAAGGTGATCCAACCAGTCCATTCTAAAGGAGATCAGTCTGGGTATTCATTGGAAGGACTGATATTGAAGCTGATACACCAGTACTTTGGCCACCTGATGTGAAGAGCTAACTCATTGGAAAAGATCCTGATATTGGGAAACTTGAGGGCAGGAGGAGAAGGGGATGACAGAGGATGAGTTAGTTGGATGGCATCACGGACTCAATGGACATGGGCTTGGGACAACTCTGGGAGTTGGTGTTGGACAGGGAGTCCTGGCATGCTGCAGTTCATGGGATCACAAAAAGTAGGACAGAGGAGTGACGGAAATGAACTGGTGATGGAGAAACAGTTTATAATAGTTCAACTTTTAAAGTCATTACAAATTAAATTAGATATATTTTAGTCAGTACTTCAGTTCAGTTCAGTTCAGTCATTCAGTCGTGTTCAACTCTTTGGGACCCCATGAATCGCAGCACATCAGGCCTCCCTGTCCATCACTAACTCCAAGAGTTCACTCAGACTCATGTCAATCGAGTCAGTGATGCCATCCAGCCATCTCATCCTCTGTCGTCCCCTTCTCCTCCTGCCCCCAATCACTCCCAGCATGAGAGACTTTTCCAATGAGTCAATTCTTCACACCAGGTGGCCAAAGTACTGCAGTTTCAGCTTTAGCATCATTCCTTCTAAAGAAATCCCAGGGATGATCTCCTTCAGAATGGACTGGTTTTATCTTCCTGCAGTCCAGGGGACTCTCAAGAGTCTTCTCCAACACCACAGTTCAAAGGATCAATTCTTCAGTGCTCAGCCTTTTTCAAGTCCAACTCTCATATCCATACATGATCACAGGAATGACCATAGGCTTGACTAGTCTGACCTTAGTTGCCAAAGTAATGTCTTTGCTTTTGAATATGCTATCTAGGTTGGTCATAACTTTTCTTTCAAAGAGTAAGCATCTTTTAATTTCATGGCTACAATCACCACCTGCAGTGATTTTGGAGCCCCCAAAATAAAGTCTGACACTATTTTCACTGTTTTCCCATCTATTTCCCATGAAGTGATGCAGGATGCCATGATCTTCATCTTCTGAATGTTGAGCTTTAAGCCAACTTTTTCACTCTCTGTTTTAACTTTCATGAAGAGGCTTTTTAGTTCCTCTTCACTTTCTGCCATAAGAGTGGTGTCATCTGCATATCTGAGGTTATTGATATTTCGCTGAGCAATCTTGGTTCCAGGTTGTGTTTTTTCCAGTCCAGAGTTTCTCATGATGTACTCTGCATATAAGTTAAATAAGCAGGGTGACAATATAAAGCCTTGATGCACTCATTTTCCTATTTGGAACCAGTCTGTTTTTGCATGTCCAGTTCTAACTGTTGTTTCTTGACCTGCATACAGATTTCTCAAGGGGCAGATCAGGTGGTCTGGTATTCCCATTTCTTTCAGAATTTTCCATAGTTTATTGTGATCCACATAGTTAAAGGCTTTGGCATAGTCAATAAAGCAGAAATAAATGCTTTTCCAGAACTCTCTCACTTTTTCGATGATCCACCGGATATTGGCAATTTGATCTCTGGTTCCTCTGCCTTTTCTAAAACCAGCTTGAACATCAGGAAGTTCACAGTGCATGTATTGCTGAAGCCTGGTTTGGAGAATTTTGAGCATTCCTTTACTAGCATGTGAGATGAGTGCAATTGTGTGGTAGTTTGAGCATTCTTTGACATTGCCTTTCTTTGGGATTGGAATGAAAGTTGACATTTTCCAGTCCTGTAGCCACTGCTGAGTTTTCCAAATTTGCTGGCACATTGATTGCAGTACTTTCACAGCATCATCTTTCAGGATTTGAAAGAGCTCAACTGGAATTTCATCACCTCCACTAGCTTTGTTTGTAGCGATGCTTTCTAAGGCCCACTTGACTTCACATTCAAGGATGTCTGGCTCTAGATGAGTAATCATACTATCGTGATTATCTTGGTTTTGAAGATCTTTTTGTACAGTTCTCCTGTGTATTCTTGCCACCACTTCTTAATATCTTCTGCTTCTGTTAGGTCCATACCATTTCTGTCCTTTATCGAGCCCATCTTTGCATGAAATATTCCCTTGGCATCTTTACTTTTCTTGAAGAGACCTCTAGTCTTTCTCATTGTGTTCTTTTCCTCTATTTCTTTGCACTGATCGTTGAAGAAGGCTTTCTTATCTTAAGTCAATACTTACTAGCCCTTTATTTCTGAATTCTTATATCTGGTTACCCTACTTTTATTCTTTATCAACTCTCAGTTCTTTTCAGTTGCTCAGTCGTGTCTGACTCTTTGTGAACAAATGAATCACAGCACGCCAGGCCTCCCTGTCCATCCTCAACACCCGGTGTTCACAAAAACTCATATCCATCGAGATGGTGATGTCATTCAGCCATCTCATCCTCTGTGATCCCCTTCTCCTGATGCCCCCAATCCCACCCAGCACTAGAATCTTTTACAATGAGTCAAATATTGGCATGAGGTGGCCAAAGTATTGGAGTTTCAGCTTTAGCATTATTCCTTCAAATGAACAACCGGGACTGATCTCTTTTAGAATGAGCAAATTGGATCTGCTTACAGTTCAAGGGACTCTCAAGAGTCTTCTTGAACACCACAGTTCAAAGGATCAGTTCTTCTGTGCTCAGCTTTCTTCACAGTCCAACTTTCACATCCATACATGACTACTGGAAAAACCATAGCCTTGACTAGGTGGACCTTTGTTGGCAAAGTAATGTCTCTCCTTTTGAATATGCTATCTAGGTTGGTCATAACTTTCCTTCCAAGGAGTAAGCGTCTTTTAATTTCATGTCTGCAATCACCATCTGCAGTGATTTTGGAGGCCCCCAAAATAAAGTCTGACAGTGTTTCCACTGTTTCCCCATCTATTTCCCATGAAATGATGGGACTGGATGCCATGATCTTTGTTTTCTAAATATTGAGCTTTAAGCCAACTTTTTCAGTCTCCTCTTTCACTTTCATGAAGAGGCTTTTTAGTTCCTCTTCACTTTCTGCCATAAGGGTGGTGTTATTTGCATATCTGAGGTTATTGATATTTCTCTGAGCAATCTTGATTCTACCTTGTCCTTCTTCCAGCCCAGTGTTTCTCATGATGTACTCTGCATATAAGTTAAATAAGTAGGGTGACAATATAAAGCCTTGATGTACTCCTTTTTCTACTTGGAACCAGTCTGTTTTTCCATGTCCAGTTCTAACTGTTGCTTCCTGACCTGCATATAGGTTTCTCAAGGGGCAGTTCAGGTGGGTGGTATTTCTATGGCTTTCAGAATTTTCCAAAGTTTATTGTGATCCACACAGTCAAAGGCTTTGGCATAGTCAATAAAGGAGAAATAGATGTTTTTCCAGAATTCTGTCGCTTTTTCAATGATCCACCAGATACTGACAATTTCATCTCTGGTTCCTCTGCCTTTTCTAAATCCACCTTGAACATATGGAAATTCACCGTTCATGAATTCTGAAGCCTGGCTTAGAGAATTTTGAGCATTACTTTACTAACGTGTGAGATGAGTACAATTTGCATTTGTTTGACCATTCTTTGGCTTTGCCTTTCTTTGAGATTGGAATGAAACCTGACCTTTTCCAGTCCTGTGGCCACTGCTGAATTTTCCAAATTTGCTGGCATATTGAGTGCAGCACTTTCGCAACATCATCTTTCAGGATTTGAAATAGCTCAACTGAAATCCCATCACCTCTACTAGTTTTTTAGTAGTTATTCTTTCTAATGCCCACTTGATTTCACATTCCAGAGTGTCTCCCTCTAGGTGAGTGATCACACCATCATGATTATCTTGGTTATGAAGACCTTTTCTGTACAGTTCTGTGTATTCTTGCCACCTCCTCTTAATATCTTCTGCTTTTGTCAGTTCCATAACATTTCTGTCCTTTATTGAGCTTATCTTTGCATGAGATGTTCCCTTGGTATCTTTAATTTCTTGAAGAGATCTTTAGTCTTCCCCATTCTGTTGTTTTCCTCTATTTCTTTGCATTGATTGCTGAGGAAGTCTTTCTTATCTCTCCTTGCTATTCTTTGGATCTCTGCATTCAGATGCTTAAATCTTTCCTTTTCTCTTTGCTTTTTGCTTCTCTTCTTTTCACAGCTATTTGTAAGGCCAGCCCAGACAGCCATTTTGCTTTTTTGCATTTATTTTCCATGGAATTTTCTTGATTCCTGTTCCTGTACAGTGTCATGAACCTCCGTCTATAGTTCATCAGGCACTGTGTCTATCAGATCTAGGCCCTTAAATCTATTTCTCACTTCCACTGTATAATCATAAGGGATTTTATTTAGGACATACCTGAATGATCTAGTGGTTTTCCCTACTGTCTTCAATTGAAGTCTGAGTTTGGCAATAAGTTATTCATGATCTGAGCCACAGTCAGCTCCCAGTGGATTCTCTTGGCAAAACTCTACTAGACTTTGCCCTGCTTCATTCCATATTCCAAGGCCAAATTTGCCTGTTACCCCAAGTGTTCCTTGACTTCCTACTTTAGCATTCCAGTCTCTTATAATGAAAAGGACATCTTTTTTGGGTATTAGTTCTAAAAGGTTCTGTAGGTCTTCATAGAACCGTTCAACTTCAGCTTCTTCAGCATTACTGGTTGGGGCATAGGCTTGGATTACTGTAATATTGGATGATTTGCCTTGGAAATGAAGAGACATCATTCTGTCATTTCTGAGATTGCATCCAAGTACTACATTTCGGACTCTTTTGTTGACCATGATGTCTACTCCATTTCTTGTTAAGGGATTCCTGACCAAAGTAGTAGATATAATGGTCATCAGAGTTAAATTCAGCCATTCCAGTCCATTTTAGTTCGCTGATTCCTAGAATGTTGATGTTCACTCTTGCCATCTCCTGTTTGACCACTTCCAATTTGCCTTGATTCATGGACCTAACATTCCATGTTCCTATGCAATATTGCTCTTTATAGAATCGGACCTTGCTTCTATCACCAGTCACATCCACAACTGGGTATTGTTTTTGCTTTCGCTGTATCCTTTCATTGTTTCTGGAATTATTTCCCCAGTGATCTCCAGTAGCATATTGGGCACCTACTGACCTGGGGAGTTCCCCTTCAGTTTCTTATCATTTTGCCTTTTCTTACTGTTCATGGGGTTCTCAAGGCAAGAATACTGAAGTGGTTTGCCATTCCCTTTTCCAGTGGACCACATTCTGCACATTCTGTCAGACCTCTCCACCATGACCCACCCGTCTTGCCAAGACGGCAGTTAGGGAGGAAGGTACTTTTTTTTTTTTTTTTTTCTTTTGGGGTCTTGATTGTTTTTAGCTTGAAATAATCTGTCCACCAAAGAGGTAATTTAGGGTGGCAAATGTTGCTCTCCTATATTATTATGGCTCCAGCTGGGTGAACAAGGATGAGAATGGAAGTAATTGGGTCCTCCATCCTTGATGTATGATTACCTTGGCCTGTCTTCAGCAAGAATCCTTTTAAGTTGTTTTAACCAAAATTCCTCTACTTAGTATCTCCTCTACGTAATTTTCTATTTACAGACGTCCTCACCCAACTTTTTGTCTATAAATCCTTACTCATCTTTATCTGTATGTGAAGTTGAACCTGATCTCTCTTCTCTGTTACAATATTTCTTTTGAACATTTGAATTAATATTTTCCACTAACACTCATAACCTAAGTATAAATACATTCCTTCCTGTATCATTAAAAGTTTTTAAATGTAATGTACATAATGGTATCTGAAGTGTAGATATGGAAAGCCAGTTTATTCAAAAAACTTTCTCCATTGAAAACAAATGAAATATTTATTAAAAAAAAAACAGAAAGAAAACTTTATGGAAACATCAAAATGCTGATGAACTTAGTAAAGAATTACCTGGGCCAAATCTTAGTGAAACAAAAGAGCTCAGAAAAATAAGGGAGAGTTATAACAGATGTTTTTGCCTTGACTATATTTTATACTTCAGCCTAAACAGACTGCAAACTTGAAATCTGGCTAGAAAGGAGACACTCTTCCCTCTCCACATTTACATTAACAAGTAAAGAAAATCAATGAGCCAATTAAAATTTATTAAAAAAATAAAACAACTATGCTTAACACAAAACAAAAAAGCAGCACAAGATCATTTGTGTAGTGAACAAGGAAGAAAAAGAAAGAAAGAAAGAACGGACTACTAAAATTACTACTACTTACTATGCATAGGTTTCATTGAAAAGTGAGTTTTTTTCTTTAGCTTTGAAGCCTTTCCCTTAGCCTATTACTGCTTTTCCTCCCTGCCTTTATTTTTTTTCCCCCAGAACACTAGAACAACTAAGTTCACTGCTACTTTGAGAGAAAGCAGTTCTATGAGCAAACAGGATATGAAAATACTGCCCACTTCCCTTTCCTACAAATAAAAAAATCCAAGTATGCACATTAAAAGCCCTGAAAATGAAACTAATATTTTAAATTTATTTTACCCTTCAACTCTTTTTCTTAATGCATTACTGACTGAGGGCTTTTAGCAGAAACTAACACTTGGGACTGGAGATTAGTTATGTAAGTGAATATTGAAACATTTCTCCTCAGTAAGTTGATTTACTATACATATATTAATAGCTTCTAAAAAATATGATCTCTGTGAGTTACAGGTATAGAAAATATTGATTAATATTTTTTATCCTTTGTGGTCTTTATCAAACTTATAGAAATTAAATTAAAATATCAAATCAAAACAATGGATTTAAACTCCCAGAACACAGAGTGGTAACTAGGTGCTCAATATATATTTGTTTATGGAACTTTATGAATCAGGTCGCTTACTCAACTATGAAGTCATGCGTAGTACAAGACCTTTTAGTTTGCTCTGTTAACTTTCCCATCACCTTTGCTTTTCTCATAAAATCTGAATTTTTTCACAGCATCGCTATTTGCACATATGTCACCAGCACAGCTCACTGGAGACCTCAGGAAAAAAATAAGATGGAATCTAGACGATAAGGTCTAACCTCTTGTGCTCTGTCCTGCGTCACTTGCTCACAGGGTGCCACGTGTGGAGGTCTGGCACCAGTCAGCAGAGTCCCTCCTGTAAAACAGCTGCGCAGACACTTCACGTCCCGCCTTGTGCTGAAGCTCCTGCAGGACGCTTGAATTCAAGATGGTGGTGACCCAAGCTAAGATGCACTGCCCCTGCACTGCGTTCTGGAACCACATGAACTGCGAGCTGTTCCAGCTCCATGCGAACTCAGCCCTACACCCCTTCCCGCAACCCCCAAACCCCCGCCTGTTAGGAGAGCGTGGTCACCAGTATCAAACTCGCACGCACCTGTTCATTTTCTGCTCCAAAAACCGAACTCGGTCTTGTTTTTTGCTTCAGAGCTGAGTTCAAAGAACCCTGGAAAGGAGGACACTTGCTGGGGTGGGACTCGAAAGGGTAGGTGACATATGTTCTGTCACTGTACTTACTTGTGACAGGACTTCAGCAGTCACTGAGGCAGCTCTCTAGGCGATCTTAGGATAACACTGCACATGTTTTCCTTGTGAACAGTCAATGTAGAAGGCTAAATTGTTTCAAAACATTACTTTTTTTCAAACTCTTTTAGTATATTGATCTAACAGACTAGATAGTAGTGATGAGAAAACTGCTCAATAAAAGGAAGAGACGTGTGTTCTCTGATAAATCCAGAAAAGTAGTAGTATGGTTATGATATCAGGGAAGTGTCCATACTAACCATGATTTCTGAACATGTGTATTAATAAAACATGTGTATTATTAAAAAGTGCATTAAGAGAACAGAACTTCCCACATGGCACTAGCAGTAAAGAACTCCTGTGCCAATGTAGGAGACATAAAAGATGCAGTTCAGTTCCTGCCTTGGGAAGATGCCCTGGAGGAGGACAAGACAACCCAGTTCAGTATTCTTGCCTGGAGAATTCCATAGACAGAGGAGCCTGGAGGGCTACTGTCCTCAGAGTCTCAGAGAGTTAGAGAAGATGGAAGTGACTTAGTATGCTCACATCAAGGAAATATGTATTATTAAACATGTGTGTTAAGAGATAAAAAAACCAAAAGAACAAAAAATGCAGAACAAAGGGTGGAAAGAAGAAGGGAAAATGGTGACATTAGTAATTCTGAGAAGTGCTTTTTAATATATTAGTGTTTATTATTTTATCAAAAATTATACACACACACATACAGAGTTTATGTATGACCATGATTCAGTGATGACATTAAGACTTGGAAGGCTTGGGTGATTTTCAAGGTTCCAAGTTAGTATGAAGCACTTGTGAAGGTCTATGCGTAGTACTTTCTGAATCTAGTGCAGGCATTAATACATATTAATGCATTTCTTTGCCTCTGGAAACTCAGCCGGTAAAGAATCCACCTGTAATGCAGGAGACCCCGGTTTGATTCCCTTGTCGGGAGATGCCCTGAAGAAGGGATAGGTTACCCACTCCAGCATTATTGTTTGGAGAATTCCATGGACAGAGGAGCATGTCAGGCTACAGCCCATTGGGTGGCAAAGAGTCTGATCTGACTGAGTGACTTTTACTTTCACTTGTTGCTTATATATATATATATATTGTAATTACATTGCACTATGGTCATATTTATGGGAATGTTGGAGCCAGAGCCATGTGGACTCACTTGAGCCAAGAAAAGTTAACTCTCCAATTTGTATGTACTCATTTTTATACTTTGTACTATAAATGGCATTATGATGCTTATAAGGAAGTTTAAATATGTGATTTCTGTCACCTGCAGGGCATTTTTCCATTTGAAACAAGTATTGGGTTTTGTCATTCTGCCCTGTGTTTTGCCATCATTATTATTATTGTTATCATTTTGACCACTATCATTACATTTTTAAATTTCAAAGCCACATGTCCACCAATAAATATAGTTCTTTTTTATGATTTTGGCTTTATGGATAGAAATTGGGTATGTGAAAATACTGCAATCCTTTATCCAAGAAGTGTACGTTTTAATTTGATATGAACTCATTTTGTTCTTGAGTTAGTCTCTTTGACTATGCTGGTTTATATAATATACCCTGAAATTATACTAAGTAGTGAAATGTATTGTCTATATTTCTCAAGTGAGTGAAGATACATTTTTGTGTACTCGGATAGATTCAAGACATTTTGATTCATGAAATTTATTCATGTCTCTCAAAATTACCTGTAGAATTTGAGTGTTTTTCTAATAAGCAGTGTTGTTTAAGACATATGTAAATGTTTCATAGTTTTTGTTTTTTTTTTTAACTCAACAAAAGTTTGCCTTTATTGAATTTGATGTCATGGTCTAGCCTATTTTCCTCATTTGTCTTATATTGAGCAATGCTTCTTTTGAGTATATGCAGTTTGCAAAGTGTGTGATCAATTTGTTTTTATCAGCAGCAAATAGTTGCAGGAGGTCTCTGTCCACCTCAATAGAATTTTCCTTGCAGTTTGCTCTTAAGTTGAACATTAATAACAACTAAACAAAACACTGTCTTTGAGGGGATAATGAAAATTTGGATGCTGTATTAAATAATGTGATTTCAGTCCTTATTTGTCCCAGGTTGTTAACAAAACATGATTTGTACTTACAGCAAATATCCTTTCTCTAAAGAACTTACTGTGAAAGTAAAGGTTTAGCTAGTTTCACTGTGTCACCATTCTCTATTCTTTATCAATCTTTTTCCTTCAAAACTAGAATCTTGTCTTTGAACTGATACTTTGTAGGTTTTAATATATTGATATTCATCTGTTAGTGCTGAATAGGACCTGCATATCAGTGAATAAACTAAATAGCTATTTGGGGCACTAAATAATAACAGTTTGGATTTTCAAAATGTCATATTGATTTTTTTGTTCATGTTGTAGGTGTCAAACACTGGAGCTTTAGAGTTAATTTTTAAGTGATATGAATCCTAGAATGAGAAATAGAGTCTTCATTATCTCCTGAAGGCGTTTTTCAGTTAGCCTACCAAAATCTGCACAGTGTCATTTAAAACTATCTAAGATATAAGTTTTTCAGTACTTTGTGCTAATCAATATATTATTTTATACTTCACCAGAGTCAGAAGAAATTTCTTTCTGCAATGCTATTTATAGAACATTTATGATGTTGTGTGAGATACAAAATAAAGACAGACTTCTGCAGAATGTTACCTCTCTCATCACCACCAAGCTGCTCCACATACACAGTTACGAACACAAAATTTTTTTAAAAAAATATGGAACATATTATTAAATAAATGCAACACTCATCATTAAATACCTAAGGTGATGACTTGCATTTAAAATTTACTGAATCTGATATTTTCATATTGCTTGACTATTGCATATTTTCTACCCCAAGTCCTGATAACATAGTTTCATCCTAAAATGCTGTTCCAGGTATTAGGAAACTATAAAATGTTTTGAAATTCATGATAATAGGACAATATCTCTACATATGATAGCATCTAAATATTCCTTTAAGTGTTATAGGTGGTCAACATATATTGCTGAAAAAATGAATAAAAAGAATAATCAAATGTCAGCTTTGCTTCAAGAAGACTGATCTTGTGATAATGTGTACAATGTAGTGGAATGGGAAATAGAAGCACTGCAGTTGGGCAGAAAGTTATTACCACATTTAAGATAGATTCTATGAGATCACTATATCAAGTGCCTTGCTTACTCTTAATGCAGTGTCTATGCCATTAATATGCATAAGATTCATAACTCCATTAATAACAATGCAGATTCAATTTATTTCCTGAGGTTTAGTCTCTGTACTCAGATTAATAAACACATTTGGTATTTTGTTCTGTTACCTCATGTATAGTTTGTTGGGGACATTGAGTTCATATATCATTTCAGTTATTTTAAACTTCTCCATTAATACCACCAATGAGCCATACTTAATGCTAGAGACAAAAACAAGATCACCAAAGAACATTTACTCAATCACTGTCAAAACCATCTTTACTGGAACTCTTTTTTGCTTCAATAGACAGGTGAGGCAACCCTAAGTAAATACTAAGTGACAGGTTAATATGGAAAAATTGGAGGCAAAGTAGAGTGAAAAAAATTGCTAAAGTACAAGATTAAGCCAGACTACTTTTTATGTTACTTCATTTCCCAGCTCCAGAAATCTTTTCGTATCAGTCTGTTGAAATCACATTCTTACTTTAAAATTAGGCTTAAATTCTGCGTGCTTTAAGGTTTATTGCAATGTACTTTTCCCTCAACTTTTGATGAACGTAAAGAAGTCTTTATTGATCACCTACTGTTTAGTTTAGTTCAGTTCAGTTGATCAGTCGCGTCCGACTCTACCACCCCATGAATCGCAGCATGCCAGGCTTCCCTGTCCATCATCAACTCCCCGGAGTTCACTCAGACTCACGTCCATCGAGTCCGTGATGCCATCCAGCCATCTCATCCTCTGTCATCCCCTTCTCCTCCTGACCCCAATCTCCCCAGCATCAGAGTCTTTTCCAATGAGTCAACTCTTCATATGAGGTGGCCAAAGTACTGGAATTTCAGCTTTAGTATCATTCCTTCCAAAGAAATCCCAGAGCTGATCTCCTTTAGAATGGGCTGGTTCGATCTCCTTGCAGTCCAAGGGACTGTCAAGAGTCTTCTCCAACACCACAGTTCAAAAGCATCAATTATTCGGCGCTCAGCCTTCTTCACAGTCCAACTCTCACATCCATACATGACCACAGGAAAAACCATAGCCTTGACTAGACTGACCTTAGTCAGCAAAGTAATGTCTCTGCTTTTGATTATCTATCTAGGTTGGTCATAACTTTTCTTCCAAGGAGTAAGCATCTTTTCATTTCATAGCTGCAGTCATCATCTGCAGTGATTTTAGAGCCCAAAATAATAAAGTCTGACACTTTTTCCACTGTTTCCCCATCTATTTCACATGAAGTGATGGGAACGGATGCCATGATCTTTACTTTCTGAATGTTGAGCTTTAAGCTGACTTTTTCACTCTCCTCCTTCTCTTTCATCAAGAGGCTTTTTAGTTCCTCTTCACTTTTTCTGCCATAAGGGTGGTGTCATCTGCATATCTGAGGTTATGGATATTTCTCTCTGCAATCTGGATTCCAGCTTGTGTTTCTTCCAGTCCAGCGTTTCTCATGATATACTCTGCATATAAGTTAAATAAGCAGGGTGACAATATACAGCCTTGACGTACTCACTTTCCTATTTGAAACCAGTCTGCTGTTCCATGTCTAGTTCTAACTGTTTCTTCCTGACCTGCATACAGATTTCTGAAGGGGCAGGTCAGGTGGTCTGGTATTCCCATCTCTTTCAGAATTTTCCACAGTTTATTGTGATCCACACAGTCAAAGGCTTTGGCATGGTCAATAAAGCAGAAATAGATGTTTTTTCTGGAACTCTCTTGCTTTTTCCATGATCTAGAGGATGTTGGCAATTTGATCTCTGGTTCCTCTGCCTTTTCTAAAACCAGCTTGAACATCAGGAAGTTCACGGTTCACGTATTGCTGAAGCCTGGCTTGGAGAATTTTTAGCATTACTTTCCTAGCATGTGAGATGAGTTCAACTGTTCAGTAGTTTGAGCATTCTTTGGCATTGCCTTTCTTTGGGATTGGAATGAAAATTGACCTTCACCTGCTGTTAGTCAGTTACTATTCTACATGGTAGAGATATAGTAGTGAACAAAATAGATCAAGAATCTGATATCAAGGCACTCAAGTTCTAGCATGAAAGGCAGACAATATTAAGGAAAAAAGTTTGGCAAGTAGTACTAAGAGGTATGGAGGAAAAAATAAAAATAAAAACAGAATAAATGGGTAAAGCTTGCTATCAAAAGTCATGCCTGTTTATGTGATAATCATGTGGGTTTATGTCAGCAACAACATGATCAAATTGTAATAAAATGTCTGACTCAACATTTTGATATTTGACTGGTAACAGTTTTAAGTCTCATACCCCTTTCCCTGCTCTGCTCCACACGTGGGCAAACCGATGAGATAGTGTAGATGTTCTTTCCTTTGGCACCAGTGAGGGTTTCAAATCATGCAAGCCCCTGCCAAAAGCAGAACTTCCATCCTTTACCACCATAAAACCCCAAGATCCTCTTTTTTCTCTGCTCTGTCAAGCCATTTTTGGGCCAGCTTGAGAGGACATATCTCATCTCCCCAGAAAACCTCATTCCTTTTGTGTGTGACATCATCAGTGTTGACAACCAAAACAAACTTCCAGTAGGGTCTGTAGTTATTTTGTAGAATGGTTTCACCACTTGAAGATATGCATGAGGTGAAATATGAACAAAGTTCCAGAAGTATGACATGTCCTGATGTTTGGGTGAATTTTAGTTCAGTCTTACAGGAGTAAACATTATGAAGTGTAACCTGGTGAAAGATGAGATTAGAGAGGAAGACGTGTAGTACATGACTATGTTATGACATTTATTTATTGGGAAACTTAGAGCAAGGTTGATGAGAGCATAATATTTGGAGTCTGAGAAACATAGAACACAACCCTAAATTAGTGACATTGGGAGCGCCAACTAAGTTTACAAGCTTTAGTTTGTTTTTAACAAGTTATGCTTCATCCAAGCTTGTATTCATGCTGTCTGGGTGAATTTCATTACAATGCTGTCAGGGTCATTTTCCAAAATGCATGTATTTGATGCAAATATCCTGTTTATACCAGTCAAATAACTATTTGATAGCTTTCAGGACATCCAAGCACTAACTAGTTCTTACCTGACTATATTCCTTCTTATCTTTTCCCTGATACTTTATTGACTTGAATCATAATAAAACATTTGAACATCTTAAAATGTGTCATGTTCTCTCACAAAATCAGTGCCAATGCACCACATGCTTCTTTGCTGAAATTCCCTTTTTAACTTGCTTTAACATTTAAACAGCCCTTATTTGTTCATGTCACTGCTACATTTACCTTTTTTCCCTTGGAATTCTTTCTAGACTGCTCCACTCAGTCAGAGTGGCTCCTCTTTTATGCTGATGTATGATTTTGTGTCATATTATTTTTCATACTATATTACAATGGATCATCTTTTGCATTAAATACTAAATTCTTTTTAAAACTATGATTTTTTAAAAATCCTTCTTTGTTTCTGGAGTCTGACATAAAATAAGTGGTTTAAAAGTTTTGATAAATGAGTGAGTGGATGAATAAACAATTCTGAAGTTACAGAATCAGATTTTGTTAGCAACAGCCTATGAAAATGAAAGACACATAGAAAAAGCTTTACTTTTGAGTGTGTCTGGAGTAAAGCAGGCCAGCGATCAGCTTAGATAGCATTCTCTTTTAATCATATCAGATGGAGTATTTGGAAAATTGGAGCTGTGGCTCAAAGAGGAGGTTGAGTACATGACACATGATTTTGACACTCAAAGGTCTATGCATATTTGATATTTGAGGAGTAGTTGAAAATATCTGGATAGGAGATAGAGTGAGCCTCAGGAAATATAGATATTTACATAGAACTAAGAATTGTCTAGTAAATATGACTGAGAAGAAGTAGTATTATGTGTGATTATTATTTTATTGTGTATTTCTTCACCAAACTATACAAGGGCTCGCCCATGTCTGGAGTAGGTCAGGCACAGACTAGAGTTCACCGTAAGTATTTGTAAAAAGAATAAGCTTCCAGAGAATTGGGAAGAGAAACAAGAGATAAATCATCTTGTTGTAGGAACCAAGTTTTATCTGCTGAGAGTTTATTTTAGTGGTAATTTAGTTTATAGGGGTGCTTAAATGATGTACTTACTATCTAAACCACCAGGCTCCTCTGTCTTCATGGATACAATGACTGTCCACAGTGATTTTGGAGCCTAAGAAAATAAAGTCTGTCACTACTTCCACTTTTTCCCTTCTATTTTCCATAAAGTAATGGGACTGAATGCTATAATCTTCATCTTTTGAATGTTGAGTGCCAGCCTTTTCACTCTCTTCTTTGACCCTCATAAAGAGGTGGTGTTGGTGATAAAGAATCTGCCTGCCAATGTGAGAGACAGAAGACACAGGTTGGATCCGTGGGTTGGGAAGATCCCACAGAAGAGGAAATATTAACCTAATTCTAGTATTCTTCCCTGGGAAATGGCATGGACAAAGGAGCCTGGTGGGCTACAGTCCATGGGATCACAGAGAGTCAGACATGATTAAGTACGCACACCTTGAAGAGGGTTTTAGTTCCTCTTCACTTTCTGCCATTACAGTGATATCATATGCATATCTGAGGTTGTTGATATTTCCCCTAACAATCTTAATTTCAGCTGGTGATTCATCCAGACTAGCATTTCGCTTGATGTACTCTACATAGATGTTAAATAAGCAGGGTGAACACTATACAGTTTTCTCATGCTCCTTTCCTAATTTTGAACCAGTCTGTTCCATCTCCAGTTATAACAGTTGCTTCTTGACTCATATACAGGTTTCTCAAGAGATAGGTAAGGTAGTCTGGTAGTCCCATCTCTTTAAGAATTTTCCACAGTTTGTTGTGATCCACACAGTCAAAGGCTTTATGGAGTCAAATGAAACAGAAGTAGATGTATTTTTGGAATTTTCTTGCTTTCTCTATGATCCAACAAATGGTTTGGATGTTTGATATCTTGCTCCTCTGCCTTTTCTAAACCTACCTTATACATCTGGAAGTTTTTGGTTCATGTAGTGCTAAAACCTAACTTGAAAGATTTTGAGTATTATCTTGCTAACATGTAAAATGAGCACAATTGTACAGTAGTTTGAACATTCTTTGGCATTGCCCTTCTTTGGGATAGGAATAAAACTGACCTTTTCCAGTCCTATAGCCACTACAGAGTTTTCCAAATTTACTGACATTTTGAATACAGCACTTTAACAGCATCATCTTATAGGTTTTGAAATCTCTCTGCTGGGATTCTATCACCTCCACCAGCTTTGTTCATAATAATGCTTCCTAAAGGCCCACTAGACTTTGCATTCCAGGATACCTATCTCTAGGTGAGTGACCACACTATCATGATTACTCAGGTCTTTAAGACCTTTTTTGTATAGTTATTCTATGTACGCTTTCACCTCTTCATAATCTCTTCTGCTTCTGTTACATTCTAAACATTTCTGTCCTTTATCATGCCCATCTTTGCATGAAATGTTCCCTTGATATCTCCAATTTTCCTGAAGAGATCTTTATTTTTCACATTCTATTGCTTTCCTCTATTTCTTTGCATTGTTCACTTAAGGGGGCTTTTGTCTCTCCTTGCTATTCTCTGAAACTCTGCAGGCAGTTGGGTATATCTTTCCCTTTCCCTCTTGCCTTTTGCTTGTCATCTTTTCTCATCTATTTGCAAAGCTTCTGCAGATAACCACTTTGACTTCTTGCATTTTTTTCCTTTGGGTTGGCTTTGGTCACTGGCTCCTGTACAACATTATGAGTATCTGTCCAAAGTTCTTCAGGTACTATACCTACCAGATCTAGTCTCTTGAATGTATTAGTCACATCCACTATATTATAAAATCCATTATATTCATAATGGATTTGATTTAGGTCATACCCAAATGACCTAAATAGTGGTTTTCCCCTATGTTCTTCAATTTAAGTCTGAATTTGGCAATAAGGAGTTCATGATCTGAGCCACAGTAAGCTCCTGGTCTTGTTTTTGCTGACTGTATAGAGCTTCTCCAGGTTTGACTGTACAGAATATAATCAATATGATTTTGGTATTGACTATCTGGTGATATCCATGTATAGAATTGTCTCTTGGGTTTTTGGAAAAAAAAAAAAAAAAACTTCTTACTGTGACCAGCATGTTCTCTTGGAAAACTCTGTTAGCCTTCTCTTGCTTCATTTTCTTTTCCAAAGCCAAACTATTCCAAGTATCTCTTAATTCACTTTTGCATCCAATTCCCTATGATGAAAAATATATATTTGTTGACATTAATTCTAGAAGGTCTGTAGGTCTTCGTAGAACCAGTCAACCTTTGCTTTTGAAAACAGAGGTTGGGGCATAGATTTGGGTTATTGTGAAGTTGAATGGTTTGGCTTGGAAACGAACCAAAATCTGTCATTTTTGAGATTGTACCCAAGTACTGCATTGCAGACTCTTTTGTTGTCTATGAGGGCTATTCTATTTCTTCTAAATGATTCTTGCACACAGTAGTAGATATAATGATCATCTGAATTAAATTCATTCAGATGAGACAGCTGGATCCTGTCCATTTTAGTTCACTGATGAATGGGAATCCTGTCCTATTCCTGTTCATTTTAGCTCACTGATTTCTAAGACATTGATATTCACTCTTCCCACCTCCTGCTTGAGCATATCCATTTTACCTTGATTCATGTACCTAACATTCCAGGTCCCTAAGCAATATTGTTTTATTAAAGCATTGGACTTTACTTTCACCACCAGACATATCAACCACTGAATGTATCTGGGGGTGAAAGTAAAGTCCAGAGCTGTAAAAAACAATATTGCATAGGAATCTGGAATGTTAGGTCCATGAATCAAGGTAAGTTGGTCAAGCAGAAGATGACAAGAGTGAATATTAACATCTTCGGAATCAGTGAACTAACAGACATCGTTTCCACTTTGGCCCGCTGCTTCATTCTTTCTGGAGCTATTAGCAATGGCCCTCCACTCCTTCCCAGTAGCATACCAGACACCTTCCAACCTGGAGGGGCTCATCTACTGATGTCATCTTTTGTCTTGTCATATTATTCATGGCTTTCTCACCTCAAGAATACTGTAGTGGTTTGCCACTCCCTCTTCCAGTGGGCCATGTTTTCTCAGAACTCTTCACTATGGTTCATCTGTCTTGGGTGCCCCTGAATGACATGGCTCATATTTTCATTAAGTTAAGTAAGTTCCTTCACCATGACAAGGCTGTGAACCATGAACAGGAGATCTTGTTTAACAATACTCAAAAACCTCTTGACTGCTTGTCTTACCACTGTGTCATGGTCCAGGAAATTATTCCATCCTGTTATTTCTTTCTATGTCTAGAGTTATACTACTACAATCATTGAACTTATAGAACTATTTATTTGGTCTATCAGTTCAAATCATGTAGTCATCATTTTTATCAAAATCTCAGTCAACATTTGATCAGAATCTTAGTCACACATTTGGTAAAGCAAGAAACTATAATCTATAAAATAGGCAGAGTACACACAATAAGACTAGTTATATTAATAAGTCATAGTTAAGTAATGTTATCTTATAAGAAGTTACAAGGCTGGTTCCTGAAGAAGAAAAATTGATCTTTATGGTTGAGCAGATATTTCTGTCATTGGGGAGATCTGATTAACCCATAATGCACATATATAATGCGCATTTGAGTGAGGGGAAGAGGACCCAAGAGAAGAGAAAATATTTGGTTCAATTTTTTTCATTTTGTCTTTAAATATGAATTTTATTTCATTATCACTGACCAATGTGGCAGTTTAATGCTCTTTTTGATCAGTCTTAAGCTATGCTGAACTAGAGATAGATATTATTTACATGAATTAAAACTTCTTTTTGATAGTTTATCGGGCCCCTTTCTCTAATCTCCTTGTGGTAGTGGTATGTGGAAGACAGGGGAATGGACAAATTTAAACTGTAGTTTCTGTTTCATTCAGTTCTGTTTCTTCAACACCTAGAATAATTCTTGGCACATAAGAGTGGTTTAATAAAATGTTTGCTGAGCAAACAAATTAATGGTTCTTATTTGACCCATATTCAGAATACATTAATCTCACTTCATAAAATATTTTCTTATTGTCTTTTTTAACATTTATTTCTTTGTGTTTTTTTGTACCATTTAGCTGATCCTTGTCTTCATTCTTTACTTCTTAATGTAGCTATAGTCCTTGAACAGGCTCATCTACTTCTCTGTCTACAATTACTTAGCATCTATAAGATGATAACACTGAAGTGTATTTTTCCAACTCAAAAATTTCTTCAGTCTGCAGACTGAATATACTAGATATCTATATTTAGTTATTATATAGTATGCCATCCCCATACATTTGAAACTCAGCTCATATTCCTACCCTTAACTTCTACTTTTTATTTATTGTCCCTTTCTCAAATGTCTGAGAAAAAAAGCCTTGAAGAAGAACCAATGCAATGTATCTCACTAACAGTAAAGGTAAGATTAAAAATCTACCATGAAAAACTCTGGTTGATAAAAATGTCTTCTAAATATTATAAAGGAAGGGAATAGTCTTAGTGAATATAATGTTTTCCCCTTATACTCTGGCTACAAATTTGATCTGAGAGCATGAAAAAGGAACAGGATGTAAGATTTAAGGTTAACTGCCAATGGGAGGAAGATCAATAATCTATGTTCAATGTAGGATGCAGGATGCATGGGGCTGATGCACAGGATGATTCAAGTAGAGGATGTGGGGTGGGAAGTGGGAGGGGCTTCGGCATTGGGAGATTGTGTTCACCTATGGCTGATTCGTGTCAATGTATGGCAAAACAAATACAGTATTGTAATTAAAAAAAAAAGTTACTTATCACACATTTCATTGTGTGATATGATTTGTTCATTTCTCCTTTTATCTGAGAATTATACTTTCATAACCTAGAAACAATTTAAAATATTCAATTGAATTTGATGTAATTCAATTAAACAGATAATTATCTTCATATTATCTTTCAGGTACTTTCCCATTGCATGTGAATAATCAATATACAGAATAATCATTAATCAAGAAAGATATAGCCTTTATACTTTTGAACAGCTGGTATTAGAGATATTTGCCATTATTATTTCTGTGAGTTCAAACAATGTGGTCAGGAATCTCCTGTTTCCTCTTCTAATTATGTTTCTTTTTCTTTTTATGATCACCCATGGACCAGTCAGTATGGCCTAGGAAGAAAGTGCTCTGAATACCCAGGTTCAGACCATTGTCACATTCTGGAACCTGGAGTTGGCATCAACTGGAGAAAGCATTTGTAATCAGGAGTAGAAACACCCTATAGGTAAAAACACAAGACCAGCTTTATTATAGCACTTTGTTGTAGGCCCAGAACTTTTATTCCTATACATTTCATTAAAGAAAAAAAAAAAAAATTTAAACATAATGCAACTCTCCTATATATAAATGAGAATTCACTTATTCTGTCCCCAGAGGAAGATAATAATAATCTGCCCAGTTTCACATCCAGTATGATTAGCATTGCTTTTATTATGGGTCCAGATGGAGCTCATTGCAGTCCAGTAATCTGTGGAGAAATGATAAATTTTACAAACTTTCACATATCCAGAACACAATGGCGCAGGAGAATGGCAGCAAAAAGTTGCCATTTGGAATACAGTAAAGGAAGAGTGAATTACAGTGGTCTTTCTGGACAAAGAAAAGCACAGATTCCTGTCTTTGAGGAGGTATGAGTTCTGAGGTAGCCAGGTCCATATGGTGGCCAAGATTCTATTCTCAGTAGGAATCCTTTAGTCTACTGTCCATATGTAAATTAACTGGAATATTAATCTTAAGAAGCTGCATCATGGACTTTCAATAATGGTGAATCAAACCCGTGATGGATTTAGATACCACATTTGTCTATATGTTCAGCTAATGTCAACCCTGGTGGCTCAGAGGTCAAAGCATCTGCCTGCAATACGGGAAACCTGGGTCCAATCCCTGGGTTGGGAAGATCCCTTGGAGAAGGAAATGACAACCCACTCAAGTATTCTTGCCTGGAAAATCCCATGGACAGAGGAGCTTAGTGGGCTACAGACCACGGGGTAGCAAAGAGTCAGAAACAAATGAGCGACTTCATTTTCACTTTCAGCTAATGTTAATTTGAATTCAAGGCCTTATAGCTTGAACACTGAGAATCCCTTCCCTTATTAAATTGTGTAATTGATGGTGGCAGGGATTTTTATTTTATTCACCAGTATATTTCAAAAGTCAGTAATCTTCCAAGTAGTTTAATAATTGTTCAGTTCAGTTCAGTTCAGTCACTCAGTCGTGTCCGACCCTTTGTGACCCCATAAATTGCAGCACTCCAGGCCTCCCTGTCCATCATCAACACCTGCAGTTCACTCAGACTCACATCTATCGAGTCAGTGATGCCATCCAGCCATCTCATTCTCTGTCATTCCCTTCTCCTCCTGCCCCCAATCCCTCCCAGCATCAGAGTCTTTTCCAATGAGTCAACTCTTGGCATGAGGTGGCCAAAGTACTGGAGTTTCACCTTTAGCATCATTCCTTCCAAAGAAATCCCAGGGCTGATCTCCTTCAGAATGGACTCGTTGGATCTCCTTGCAGTCCAAGGGACTCTCAAGAGTCTTCTCCAATACCACAATTCAAAAGTATCAATTCTTCGGCGCTCAGCATTCTTCGCAGTCCAATTCTCACATCCATACATGACCACTGGAAAAACCATAGACTTGACTAAACGGACCTTAGTCAGCAAAGTAATGTCTCTGCTTTTGAATGTGCTTTCTAGGTAGGTCATAACTTTTCTTCCAAAGAGTAAACGTCTTTTAATTTCATGGGTGCAGTCATCATCTGCAGTGATTTTGGAGCTCTCAAAAATAAAGTCTGACACTGTTTCCACTGTTTGCTCATTTATTTCACATGAAGTGATGGGAACGGAGGCCATGATCTTCGTTTTCTGAATGTTGAGCTTTAAGTCAACTTTTCACTCTCCACTTTCACTTTCATCAAAATGCTTTTTAGTTCCTCTTCACTTTCTGCCATAAAGGTGGTGCCATCTGCATATCTGAGGTTATGGATATTTCTCCCGGCAATCTAGATTCCAGCTTGTGTTTCTTCCCATCCAGCGTTTCTCATGATGTACTCTGCATATAAGTTAAATAAGTAGGATGACAATATACAGCCTTGACGCACTCTTTTTCCTATTTGGAACCAGTCTGTTGTTCCATGTCCAGTTCTAACTGTTGTTTCCTGACCTGCATATAAGTTTCTCAAGAGGCAGGTCAGGTGGTCTGGTATTCCCATCTCTCTCAGAATTTTCCAGTTTATTGATGCACACAGTCAAAGGCTTTGGCATAGTCAATAAAGGAGAAATAGATGTTTCTTTTCTCTAATTCTCTTGCTTTTTCGATGATCCAGCGGATGTTGGCAATTTGATCTCTGGTTCCTCTGCCTTTTCTAAAACCAGCTTGAACATCAGGAAGTTCATGGTCCATGTATTGTTGAAGCCTGGCTTGGAGAATTTTGAGCATTACTTTGCTAGCATGTGAGATGAGTGCAATTGTATGGTAGTTTGAGCATTCTTTGGCATTGCCTTTCTTTGGGATTGGAATGAAAACTGACCTTTTCCAGTCCTGTGGCCACTGTTGAGTTTTCCATATTTGCTGGCATATTGAGTTCAGCACTTTCACAGCATCATCTTTCAGGATTTGAAAGAGCTCCACTGGAATTCCATCACCTCCACTAGCTTTGTTCGTAGTGATGCTTTCTAAGTCCCACTTGACTTCACATTCCAATATGTCTGGCTCTAGGTGAATGATCACACCATTGTGATTATCTGGGTTGTGAAGATCTTTTTGTACAGTTCTTATGTGTATTCTTGCCACCTCTTCTTATTAATTATGCTTAGTCACTCAGTAACGTCTGACTCTTTATATCATGGACTATAGCCCACCAGGCTACTCTGTCCCTGTGGATTCTCCAGGCAAGAATACTGGAGTGGCTTGCCATGCCCTCCTCCAGAGGATCTTCCCAACCCAGGAATTGAATCGAGGTATCTGGCATTGCAGGTGGATTCTTTACCCTCAGCCACCAGGCAAGCCCAGATGAATGAATTAATTCTTCCTTTCTCTTGATCTGCCCTAAGTTCTCTTTCTAGCCACTAAGTAGCTTTGAACTTTCTCACTTCTCTCTCTTTTACTTTACCATCATTTCCCAATTCATCGTCTACCTCCTAAAATACTGTGTCAGCGTACTAAGTGGTTCCTGTTCCACAAGTCTGATTTTATCCTCTTCTATTCTACATGCAACAGCAAAACTATAATTTTTAAAACATGGCTCAAATCATGTTTTCAGTTCAATTCAGTTGCTCAGTCAGTTCTGACTCTTTGCAAACCCATAAATCGCAGCAAACCAGGCCTCCCTGTCCATCACCAGCTCCTGGAGTTCACCCAAACTCATATCCATTGAATCAGTGATGCCATCCAGCCATCTCATCCTCTGTCATCCCCTTCTCCTCCTGCCCCCAATCCTTCCCAGCATCAGGGTCTTTTCCATTGAGTCAACTCTTCGCATGAAATGGCCAAAGTATTGGAGTTTCAAACCATTCAATAACACGGTAATCCAAGTCTGTGCCACAACCAGTAATGCTGAAGAAGCTGAAGTTGAACTGTTCTATGAAGACCCACAAGACCTTTTAGAACTAACATTCAAAAACAATGGCCTTTTCTTTATAGGGGACTGGAATGCAAAAGTAGGAAGTCAAGAATCACCTGGAGTGTTTCAGGCAAATTTGGACTTAGAGTTCAGAATGAAGCAGGGCAAAGGCTAATAGAGTTTTGCCAAGAGAACACAGTGGTCATAACAAACATCCTCTTCCAACAACACAAGGGAAGACTCTACACATGAACATCACCATATGGTCAACACCAAATTCAGATTGATTATATTCTTTGCAGCCAAAGATGGAGGAGCTCTATATAGTCAGCAGAAATAAGACTGGGAGCTCACTGTGGCTCAGATCATGAACTCGTTATTACCAAATTTAGACTTAAATCATGTTTTAATCCCAGCTTTAAGTGGTTTCTTATCACTTTTAAGATCAAGCTTAAAATTCCTACTGTGGCTATAGTTTGTTTTGCCTTTTCCTTTCTGTTCATCTGCCCCCCTTCCCAATTCTGCTCATCTCTCTTTCTTCCTTTTCCTTAGGTTGCAGTCATTCTGAACCTTTCTCATCATATCAAGTATTCTGTATACAGCATTTCAAATTTATTTATCTCATTTTCTATTTATTCTGTCTAAAATATCTCTTTTTAATTACTCCTATTTCTCTGCTCTTTATCTAACAGTTTCCTGGTTATTTTGCACACCAGGAAGATTTTGACAAGCCTTATATTATATTCCCTTGGTGATGAACTGTTAAATGAAATTTAATAACACAACCCTCTTTTAATTACTGACCAAATGCCTGTACAGTGGACATCTGCTATGTTAGACGGTACCTCACCACCTCTGGTACAGAATCTCCTTTCCTTTGGGAGTCATCCATTCTACTGACATTTTCATTGCTGGTAGTTTATGCAGGGTGTTCTGCTCATATTACAGGGCATGGAACATGATTCAGCTCTGGCCTTGAAACTCTGCTTTTGCATCTACTTCTTAGCTTTATGGTAGAGAGAGGCCTCTGGCTCAGGACAGCAATAGGTTTAATCTGCTTCTGATTTTTTTTTTTTTTAAATTAAAGGGGACATAAGAATTACAATTTTTTCAACTGGATGATTTTGGAGGGAGGAATCCAAGAGTCAAAAATTTCATGGGTCTCCAGAAGGAAATTGTATGCTCTTAATATACATTTTGTGGTGGTGTAATGGTAAAAAAAAAATTCCACCTGCCAAAGCAGGAGATGCAAAAGATTCAGTTTTGATCTCTGGGTCAGGAAGATCCCCTGGAATAGGAAATGGCAATCTGTTCCAGTATTTTTGACTGGAAAATTCCATGGACAGAGGAGTCTGGTAGACACAACTGAGTGAATGAGCACACACACAATATTAAATTTAAATCTTAGAAATTTTAAGACAAAAAAATTTAATTTTTTAATTCATTCTTTTAGCTTCTGTTTGATAAGGTTTTATGAAAAATTAAAATCCTTGCAGCATCCCCTTATATTTAAATTTATGTTTCTAGAGTGGTGTTGAACAAATAATAAGTATTTTAATATATATTTTTAAATTAAAGAAATGAACAAATGAATGAACAACTCAACATGTTTCCCTTCTAATAGTTTCTTGAAGTCAGAGCAAGAAAACTCACTTTAAAGATTCTTTTTCTGTTCAGATCTCATGAAGATATTTTAGTTAAGATCCTAAGAAACCTACCCACCAGGGGGAAAGATTAAAGTATTTTAAGATATGAAAAGTATACATTTAATGATTTTAAGCACTATCTTTATTTTCTGGGCTAGAACATATTCAGTTCAGTTCAGTCACTCAGTTGTCTCCAAATTTTTGTGGCCCTATGGACTGCAGCACACCAGGCTTTGCTGTCCATCACCAACTCTTGCAGCTTGCTCAAACTCATATCCATCAAGTCAGTGATACCATCCAACCATCTCATCCTCTGTTGACCTTTCTCCTCCTGCCTTCAGTCTTTCCCAGGATCAGAGTCTTTTCCAGTGAGTTAGTTCTTCACATCAGGTAGCCAAAGTATTGTAGTTTCTGCTTCAGTATCAGTCCTTTCAATTAATATTCAGGACTGATTTCCTTTAGGATAGACTGGTTTGATCTCCTTGCAGTCCAAGGGATACTCAAGAGTCTTCCCCAACACCACAGTTCAAAATCATCAATTCTTCACTGCTCAGCTTTCTTTATAGTCCAACTCTTACATCCATACATGACTAACGGAAAAACCATAGCTTTGACTAGACGGATGTCTCTGCTTTTTAATATGCTATCTAGGTTGGTCATAACTGTTTTTCCAAGGAGCAAGCATCTTAATTTTCTGGCTCCAGTCACCATCCACAGTGATTTTGGAGGCAAGGAAAATAAAATTTGTCACTGTTTCCATTGTTTCCCCATCTATTTGCCATGAAGTGATGGTACTGGACACCATGATCTTCATTTTTTGAATACCGAGTCTTAAGTGAGCTTTTTACTGTCCTTTTTCACCTTCATCAAAAAGCTCTGCAGTTCTTCTTCACTTCTGCCACAGTATGGTGTCATCTGCAAATCTGAGGTTATTGATATTTCTCCTGGCAATCTTGATTCCAGCTCACGTTTCATCCACCCCAGAATTTTACATCATGTACTCTGCATATACGGAGCAGGTGATGGCACCCCACTCCAGTACTCTTGCCTGGAAAATCCCATGGATGGAGGAACCTGGTAAGCTGCAGTCCATGGGGTCGCTGAGAGTTGGACATGACTCAGTGACCTCACTTTTACTTTTCACTTTCATGCATTGGAGAAGGAAATGGCAACCCACTCCAGTGTTCTTGCCTGGAGAATCCCAGAGACAGGGGAGCCTGGTGGGCTGCCGTCTATGGGGTCACACAGAGTCAGTCACTACTGAAGTGACTTAGCAGCAGCAGCACTCTGCATATAAGTTGAATAAGCAGGGTGATAATATACACTTTTAGCATACTCCTTTCTGGATTTGGAATCAGGCTTCCCAGATAGGTCAGTTGGTAAAGAATCTGCCTGCCACGCAGGAGACACCGACTTAATTCCTGGGTCTGGAAGATCCCCTGGAGATGCGATAAGCTACTCAGTCCAGTATTCTTGGGTTTCCCTTGTGGCTCAGCTGGTAAAGAATCCATGGGCAGTGTGGGAGACCTGGGCTTGATCCCTGGGTTGGAAAGATCCCATGGAGAAGGGAAAGGCTACCCACTCCAATATTCTGGCCTGGAGAATTCCATGACTGTATAGTCCATGGGGTCACAAAGTGTCAGATACAACTGAGTGACTTTCACATAACATATTAGTGATAGATTTTTTTAATTAATTTGAGAAGCTAGATTGTGTCAGACTCATAAATTTCATAGTTTCTCATTTTTTTCAGTATTTCTCCTTTTTCCATGTCCTGTGATAAAAGTCAATTCACTTAAGCAGTTTTGCTACTATTTAAAATATTTGTTTCAATTGCATGTGTCTATATTAGTTTATTCAAATATTGGCTTACACTGTTTTTTTAAATGTATAGTATACAGGTAAAAAGAAAATGAAATGCCTATAAGCCCATTTCTAAAGTTTGTTTCAAGTGCTCAGGAAGATATTCATATAGAAAAACACCACTAAATTCTATATCAGCTCTAAAAATACAAATGAAAATCAAATATTTGTTAGAATCTAAGATATTTTAAAACTAATTACATTAAATTAGTTAAATGCCAGATTTAAAATGCCATCATTGTTTTCAATGTCTCATTTCCTAAAAAATTCATAGCAGTAGCTTGAGTCACTAGTTAATGTGTGTTTAAAGTACAATAAAAATGATGTTATTTAATACTATGGATGGAGTATAAGTTATAAATTATGAAAAGGATGTCTTATCCTGAATTGTTTGCTATGATTCATTGTACAGAAAAATAAGCATTCTTAAGTAAAACTGTTCACCCTCTTGTTAGTTTAATTCACTCAAAAATAATGGCCTGCTGTATGCTTCAGATATAAATTGCCCTAATGTTGTAAATAGATACAACACAGTTTATAAACAAATGACATATTTTTTAAAACATACTCTTATTACATGAATATATATTATATTATTATGCTATAGGTAAATGCACTGGAAAAATGAAGTAATTTTGAGCAACTAGAATGTAAGCTGTGTCTGTGACACTCAGGGCTATAGTAGTATAAAAAGCTCTCTATACCTTTGAATATCAGTGAACTGCCACATTGGTCTCTGCATCTTGTCAGAATATGGTTCGAATTTTCATGGGCTGGAGTGAAAAATATTAGGGAATAAGCAACTCCTTTGGCATATCAGGCTGAAGGTATAGATGAACTGAGGCCATTAGACACCAGCTGAAAAGGAAGAGTTCTCCAAAGGCCTAGAGAGAGATTGACCTGATATGTCTGTCTAATGACAGTATGTGCCATACACTCCTCCCTGCTCTTTTTCCTCGTAGTGAACTAACACAGATGCTTAATGTTAAATTAACTTAATCACTTAATTGACTTGAAGGCTCGAAAAGCTTGTTGAATCAGAATAAATGTATGTTCATAGATATTTTTGATTATTCTTCCAGTATCCTGAATTGCGTTTTTGCTATAATGCTAACCAAAAATTTGAATTTTAATGCAAGCACTTGAACATACTCAAATGCAATATATGAAAAAATATATATATACCACAGAGAAAAAAAATTGTTGAAATAAAATAATGTATAACATTTTCAATGTAGTATGATTATATTAAGTAATATTGACCTAAAAGAAATTGTTCCAAAAACATTGTCTTTGTAATGGGAGCATGGATCTAACTCCTCATTCTTTCTGATATCCTATATTATAAAAAATCAGTTATTTCTATCTCAGTTTAAAAGATTATGAGATTATTGTATGCAATGCTAGTTTATATTTAACTGCATAACACTTTAACAATTTAAGTATATTCAATAGGTATGACTTTGTTTCTGCTCTCAGATTCCATAATAGGTTGGGCTACAGCAGAGAATATGCTAAAGTCAGTCTTGGAATGAGTAAGGAGCAGCCTTGAAGTCACAGTGTTTGTTTAATGCCACAGGGTTAGGTTTATGTTAATAAAATTTGAATATCATAGGAAAGTGTTAAATGAAGTATTAAAAATAAACAAACATGACATATAGAAACTACAGTGAAGAAGTGAAGTCACTCAGTCATGTTCGACTCTCTGCAACTCCATGGACTGTAGCCTGGGAGGCTCCTCCATCCATGGGATTTTCCAGGCAAGAATATTACAGTGGATTGCCATTTCCTTCTCCAGGGGATCTTCCCAACCCAGGGATTGAATCTGGGTTTCCTGCACTGCAGGCGTACCATCTGAACCACCAGGGAAGAAGCTACAGTAAAAACATACTAAAGTCAAGAGATGTGAATATCCTACTGCAATATTAAATGTTTATATTAAAATAGAGTGAGCTAAAGAAAATGGGATAATACCTGCTTCATGGAGTAATTTCAAATGTCAGTTCATTATTTAAGCTTTTCAATGCTTCTGCTATTTTAGCAAAAGTAATTATTTTAATAAGTATTAATACTAATCTTAAGGGAGAATTTAATTTTAATAAACATCTTTAAAATTAATTTAATTTATTGATTTCCTTGTTCAGTTTCTAAGTCATAATAGAAAACTAAAATTATTTACAATTTTACTTCTGCTTCATTGACTACACTAAAGCCTTTGACTGTGTGGATCACAACAAACTGTGGAAATTTCTTAAAGAGATGGGAATAACAGACCACCTCACTTGCCTCTTGAGAAACCTGTATGCAGGTCAAGAAGCAACATTTTGAACCAGACATGAAACAATAGACTGGCTGTAAATTGGGAAAGGTGTACGTCAAGGCTGTATATTGTCACCCAGTTTATTTAATTTCTGTGCAGAGTACATCATGCAAAATGCTGGGGTGGATAAAGGACAAACTGGAATCAAGATTGCTGGAGAACTATCAATAGCCTCATGCAGATGACACTACCCTATGGCAGAAAGCAGGGAGGAACTAAAGAGCCTCTCCATGAAAATGAACAAGGAGTGTGGACAAAGTGTCCTCATATTGCCTTTCTTCTTTTGTGTTCTGACATCATCATCTTATAAGAATATCAGTCAGAATACATTAGAGCACACTTTGCTGCTGCTCCTGCTAAGTCGCTTCAGTTGTATTCAATTCGACCCCACCAGGCTGTACCGTCCCTGGGATTCTCCAGGCAAGAACACTGGAGTGGGTTGCCATTTCCTTCTCCAGTGCATGAAAGTGAAAAGGGAAAGTGAAGTCGTTCAGTCATGTCTGTCTCTTAGCGACCCCATGGCTGCAGCCCACCAGGCTCCTCTGTCCATGAGATATTCCAGGCAAGAACACCGGAGTGGGTTGCCATTGCCCACTCTAATCACCTCCTTTTGTCTCAGTCACCCCTTTGAAGCACGTGTCTCCAAACACAGTCAATCCTGAAGAGTAACTCAGGGGGTTAGGCCCTCAGCATATAAATTTCAGAGGGCCACAATCCAGTCTATAACAACCAAGGAGCACCGAACAGTCACATTTTTCTACCTCAGCTAATTTATATTTCCTGGATTTGTAGTGGGGCTTCAATATAAATGTGAGGAAAAAAAATGTGTATGCATTTGAATATAAGCTTAGGTAGTTAACCTATAGAAATAGTTCATTAGATATGCTTTGTACATCATGCTCCTTATTTTGCCATTACTATTTTGTTAGTAAAAATTAACAATGAAGTGTTAACTTACATAAGATTCTTTGTTCTTCTCCTGGTACCTAATAATTTACAAAATATTATACTGTCTTTCTTAAGCTTAAAATATTATTTTCTAGAGATACATATTTTTGAGGTTTCTGTGACTCCACTCTTTAGGGGTCTGAAATATTCAAACTTTTCTCTATATTTTTCTCTTGCCCTTTTTTTTTTTCCCCTCTCAAGCAGTAGGGCTAATGTTGATCTGATTTTTGAGGAAAGCCCTAGGCCTTTGGTAGGAAAAACTCTTTTAAGTGGCTAATTAGTACACTGACCTCTTGAGTTAAAAAGATAAAAATAGAGCACTTTATTATCTTTAAGATTTGTTTATTCATGGTATTTCAATTGCTACTATGTGGCAGGTCAAATAGCAAGGCATACTAGTTGGCAGAAAATTGTTCTTTTCTTCACCTCATATAATATATAACATGTATGATACTGCATATTACTGTACTATAATATAAATATTTTGGTTATTTACTCAGTAATCATGTAACCAAGAACTTCTGAAAAAATAAAACGAAGGCTGTAATTAAGCCAGCTCAAAGAAATTTAGAAGAATTTGCTGGCTCTTGGAGATCACAACATGGTATCATAAACTACATGGCATTTTGTGTATGGTGCTTTTTGAGAGAAATATATCTAGTTTTGACAGGGAGATTTATTCAAGTAATTCACATTTCTCTATTTTATATAGGAAGGTACTTCCATTTGCCTTTGGCCCTCTCCTCTTATTCCTCCAATTTAAAGTAGAGTTAACTTGTTCATAAATGCCAGCCATTGGCCTGCATTTATTAAGTGGATGAAGAAAATTGCAGTTTATATGAAAGAGATCCCTATTTATAATATCTCCCATTTATCCCAACTCAGGGTGAATTGGTGACCTGGGTGTATATACCTTCTCTGAGAAGTTCAACACTTCTTCTGATGAGCTGTTTCTGTGGACTGGTACATGGAGCTCTCACACTGAGGTGTGCCCTACAACAGCGCTGTCAGGGGTGAAGCAGCCATGTCTTTTTTCAGCTGATGCCTTCATCTTTTTGACTTGGCTCGGAACTTAAGAGGGATACTATGTATTGAATCTGTCAAACCACAACTCTTTTAAATATTTATTCCCCTTGGAAACCTTTTAAATATTTTTCCATCAACACAACAGCTTACACCATACATGTGAAGAATACCAGCTGTGGTGAATGTTAGGAAGGGATTATCTGAACAAAGAGGGAAAGCAGTAGCTATTAGTCGTATATAACATGTGATAATAATTGAGAAATGCTGTTCCTTGGAGATTTTATCCAGTCAACTTACTATTTTGTTCTTGATTCCTGGTGTTCCACCGACCACTAAAATCCCTGAAGTTTGTGATGGAGGTGACAGTTCTCAAAATCTTGAAAAAAATGCAGAGCTTTGACTGATATCTCATGCGTTTAAGGGATAAAAAGAGACCCTTAATGTATAAATCCTATGGGTTAGATGAGATAAAAGGTTTAAGAAAAATCCATGCGGAAAGATTAAATTATCACTAAAGGCACCCAAACTTACATAAAGAAAGTCATGACATTGGGGAACCTCGAGTACTATTTAATGTGGAGATTCCAGTGGCCAAAGCAGAGTAAGTGTTAATCTTTTAAAGTGGATGAACATAATCACCTTAACTCTACTTTATCACACCTTTTTAAGCCTCCCTTAATAGTATCAATTTCCTGTATTCAGTCATTAGTCTTATTCAGTCTTGAAACTTCTGAACTAAGTATGGTTCAGTATGGATATATAGAAAGTACTCAATAAAATTTGAAACAAAGGAAAGGAAGGACTAGGAAGCAAAGAGAAAGGAAAAGAGGGAAGAAGGAGAAATAAATTTTTAGTACATCCCTTTCCTTTACATCTTCCCTGCATCAGGAAGATCCCCTGAAGAAGAAAATGGCAACCCACTCCAGTACTCTTGCCTAGAAAATTCCATGGATGGAGGAGCCTGGTGGGCTACAGTCCATGGGGTCACAAAGAGTCACATATGACTGAGTGACTTCACTTTCCTTTACATCTGAGTTTTATAACAGAAATACTAATTGAAAAGTTATATAAACATAAATGAGAGCCTGAAAACTCTTCAAATACATTTAATTATATTTTTCCCCTTACACTAAATCTACTCCACATACCTCAATAATCATTTCAGATAGTATTTGGGGGATTTCATACTTATTATAGCTGACAGAAATGTGAAAAATAATCTAATATGAATTTGTAGTATATGTTTCCATCTTCATAGTTTAACATGACATAGCATCTTAAAGTAGGCATATCTTTCTAAAACCTTTAATATAACTGAGTTTTCAGTTTGGCTGTCAACATAATACATACTTCAGCAACACACAAAGATTTTTTTCGCTGTGAATTATCCCTAGAGATTAAAAATAAAAATACGGTGGCGTACAAATGCTGCCAAAGCAGATTATATGACTGTTCCTGGCACCCACTCTATCTTTTTCCTACCCAAATGAAGCATCTTTCTGCCAAAAGATACAGGTGTGGAAGCAGATTTTTCAGTGTCTGAACTCTTGGGTTTACATCTGAAGGATGTATCTTATTTTAGAATATGTATTGATGGTTTATAAAAATAGAAGTAGGATGTTCTTATGAAAATGAATAAGAAGGAAAGCAGATGTCACCCTTTTAAATTATAGAAAATGTCAGTGAGATATATCTGGGATATAGCTACTAAGTTATGCTCAAATATTTGTGATGCAATATTGGGTGCAGTGATCCAGATACACATGTTGAGTGTCAAAGAATAGAACTCAAATACAATCTGCAAAACCTGCAAAATATTACACTAGTTCATAGAGATGTTTGGAAAAATCAATGCTTATAAGTGACTTGTATTTTAGGTTTTGCCAAGTATGATTAATGTGATGTTATGGTATTTTTGATGAGTAGTCTAAAAACATTTTCTTCCAGTGAAAAGAAGTGATGACTACAATAGATCCTGGCAGAGGGAATGAGAAAATATTAATATCAGAATCTCAAGATCATTTTAGGCATAGTTGGAAATGTGCTTTTATTGTTAGAAAAATATAGCAATTAAATTGTTGAATAGCAAATGTTCAGATTCATGAAATGTCATTATTTTTGATTTAGTAGTTCTGTCTAGTGAATTGCTTTATAAACAGTACATGTGTCTGTATATTAAATTCAGCATTGCAATTTGATTCACTATGGACCAACTATGATTAAAAGCAACATGTGGGATCAAAAATGATTCATTGCATGAAATGGTCTATTTTCCTAATTTTTAGTTTAGAAATATTTTTCTGATTCAAAAATAAAGACAAATTTGGTTTTCATCACTCTAGTGTTTACTGAAGTGAGGACATGTCACTTACCTTGACATTCAAGTTCTACCACTTTTGTTTCCCAGTTTATATTTGCATTTTTATCTTCCATCTTCACTTAAGTGCACAGTTCTTTCATCTTAATGATCTTCACATTTTTAATAGTGTGTGCAAATTAGGTCAGGTATCAACCAATTAACCATATACCTAGAAATTAAAAAAAAATGTTTATTACAACAGAGGAACAATAAAAACAAATAAAAGAAATTGTTCTTGATTAAAGTGATCAGAAAGTACACTTACATGAAAGAAATATTTGTATTTAGCTTGAAGGATATTTTTATTTTAACCAAAATAATGTTGACAAACTAATATTTCTGAAGAAAGAGGATAAATAAAGATAGAAAATGAAATTCCTTCTTATATGCTGAAGTATATTTCTGAGGGCTTTTTGAAGGGTAGTGTAGGGTAAGAAATCATGTTGAAAGGCAGAATTAATAGAGTGGAAGAAGCATGTCAGATGCCATGTTAGAGAGGTTGTCTGGCTGTCCTAGCAAGTAGCGGGGGAAATACATGTGTCTATCTCTTATTTTAAAGGGAAGTAGTTTAGTAAACTGAAGTTGTATTTGTAAGAATTGCCAAAGGGTTTTATAAGGATAGTCACATTTGTACATATATTCCTAGCAACAGTGCATCTAAAAGCCTGGTAAATATGATTGTTAGAGTTTAACAGTAGTCAGTTGGCCAACTAACCTGTTACTATTTCTTCTTAGAGTGGAACACAATAAGAAAAAAATACATTAGTAAAAGGGAAAAACACAATAAAAGTTTTTTCTTAATTGTGAATAGGTTAAATGCGTATACATTTAGAATGGTACCATAATAAGAATGGCAGTGCCAAAGAATGCTCAAACTACCACACAATTGCACTCATCGCATGTGCTAGAAAAGTAATGCTCGAAATTCTCCAAGTCAGGCTTCAGCAATACGTGAACCGTGAACTTCCTGATGTTCAAGCTGGTTTTAGAAAAAGCAGAGGAACCAGAAATCAAATTGCCAACATCTGCTGGATCATGGAAAAAGCAAGAGAGTTCCAGAAAAACATCTACTTCTGCTTTATTGACTATGCCAAAGCCTTTGACTGTGAGGATCACAATAAACTGTGAAAAATTCTGAAAGAGATGGGAATACCAGACCACCTGATCTGCCTCTTGAGAAATCTGTATGCAGGTCAGGAAGCAACAGTTAGAACTGGACATGGAACAACAAACTGGTTCCAAATAGGAAAAGCAGTACGTCAAGGCTGTATATTGTCACCCTGCTTATTTAACTTATATGCAGAGTACATCATGAGAAACGCTGGACTGGAAGAGACACAAACTGGAATCAAGATTGCTGGGAGAAATATCCATAACCTCAGATATGCAGATGATACCACCCTTAGGCAGAAAGTGAAGAGGAGCTAAAAAGCCTCTTGATGAAAGTGAAAGAGGAAAGCGAAAAAGTTGGCTTAAAGCTCAACATTCAGAAAACGAAGATCATGGCATCTGGTCCCATCACTTCATGGGAAATAGATAGGGAAACAGTGTCAGACTTTATTTTTTGGGGCTCCAAACTTACTGCAGATGGTGACTGCAGCCATGAAATTAAAAGACACTCCTTGGAAGAAAAGTTATGACTAATCTAGATAGTATATTCAAAAGCAGAGACATTACTGTGCCACCTAAGGTCCGTCTAGTCAAGGCTATGGTTTTTCCAGTGGTCATGTATGGATGTGAGAGTTGGACTGTGAGGCTGAACGCCGAAGAATTGATGGTTTTGAATTGTGATGTTGGAGAAGACTCTTGAGAGTCCCTTGGACTGCAAGGAGATCCAACCAGGCCATTCTGTAGGAGATCAACCCCGGGATTTCTTTGGAAGGAATGTTGCTAAAGCTGCAACTCTAGTACTAGCCACATAATGAAAAGCGTTGATTCATTGGAAAAGACTCTGATGCTGGGAGGGATTGGAGGTAGGAGGAGAAGGGGACAACAGAGGATGAGATTGCTGGATGGCATCATGGACTCCATGGACGTGAGTCTGAGTGAACTCCGGGAGATGGTGATGAACAGGGAGGCCTGGCATGCTGCTATTCATGGGGTCGCAAAGAGCCGGACATGACTGAGCGACTGAACTGAACTGAACCATCATAAGAGGAGATCTGTTCATAGGAGAACAGAATTGAGAGTTAGAAAACTAGAGTTCTTGTCAAAGTTCTGCCATGATAGAGCTAAATTATCTTAATTATTTTAAATTATATCATCTGCAAAATATTGATTCAAGTTCAGTGAATTTGTTTTGGGTTCTATGTATTTAAATAAGGATACATTCATATATATATAATGCCTTGGTTGGTTAGATGGTTAGATGGCATCACTGACTCAAAAGCGATAGACAAGGAAGCCTGGCATGTTGTATTCAATGGTGTTGCAAAAGGTCAGACATGACTTAGTGACTGAATAGCAACAACATATAAAGTGATATATTTTTGCTGCAATAAAAATTAGCATCTCACTATGCTCAGTAAAGATTTACTACTGAGCCTTGAACATGATATATATCATTAATATTTTCAATTTAATTAAAGATAAATTGTTGTTATGAGAAAGCTGATTAGCAAATTTTCATCATTTTTTGAACTTTCCATCTCAAAGACATTCATTGCTTTATATAATTCATTTTGTTCCCTTTAAAAAAATCATATTCAAACTAACAAGTGCATATAAAGTCCCACTGTAACTTGCTATACATTTATGGGTATATTTTATTGGAATGTTATTTTATATTAAAATGTATTTGTTATTGTAACTTTTTGATATAACATCATTCTAATTACTGGATATTGGCTGTTTTCCTTCCCTTCAACAGGCAGGAATCTTTCATGATTGGATTTGAGGCTTTCTAAACTACTGGACAGAGAAGGTGATGGCACCCCACTCCAGTACTCTTGCCTGGAAAATCCCATGGACAGAGGAGCCTGGTAGGCTGCAGTCCATGGGGTCACGAAGAGTCAGACACGACTGAAATGACTGCATAGCAGCAGCAGCAGCAGCAAACTATTGGAAATATTTTCCTTCTTTGGTATTTTGGTGCAGAAATGGAAATTTTATAAGGTATTGGGGAGTAGCCCTCAAAATAGTTTATGTGTTTTGGGGAATTTCACTTTGACTCAGTCAAAGTGCCCAGTAGAGTTGGATAACAGTCAATTTAGGATAATTTAAGGAAGATATATTACCTTAAAACTTAATGATCCCGATCATTGTGTAGTGTCTTGCCTTATATCTTGTAATCATCTTTAAGGTCTATTTTGTCAGATGTGAGGATTGCTACTACAGTTTTCTTTTGTTTCCCATTTGCATGGAATATTGTTTAACAGGAATGTTTAACAGGAAGATTCCTATGTGCTGTTTCTCATAAATCCTCTGTTCCTTATCAGTTTCTGCTGCCAGAAATGAGTAGAGATGCACGCAGCTCTCAGGACTGAGGTCGTAGGATGAGACAGCCTGAGTCTCCTTCAGTAAACACTCTCCTTACGACAAAACTATTTAGTCTCGATCCTCTTTCTTGAAATATGGATTGTCTCCTGACCTTGTGACTATTATTAATCCCTTGTTCCCTTGGTAACGGTTGCTATACGTTTGGTTTTCTGATCTTTATCATTGTTGAAAGAAATTTCTTGTACAACAGCCTACATATACTCACAGAAAGATCATTAAAGCACCTTTACTTCATCAGAGAGAAGGCAATCGTAACCCACTCCAGTACTCTTACCTGGAAAATCCCATGGACAGAGGAGCCTGGTAGGATGAAGTCCATGGGGTTGCTAAGAGCTGGACATGACTGAACGACTTCACTTTTACTTTTCACTTTCACTTTTCACTTTCATGTATTGGAGAAGGCAATGTCAACCTACTCCAGTGTTCTTGCCTGGAGAATCCCAGGGACGGGGGAAGCCTGGTGGGCTGCCATCTATGGGGTCGCACAGAGTCGGACATGACTGAAGCGACTTAGTAGCAGCAACTCCGTCAGAGTTTGGGTCCCAGTGTCTTTCTTTCTTTCTCTCTTTCTTTCTCTCTGTCTCTCTCTCCCTCTCTCTGGCTCTCTCTTTCACTTTCTTTTTTTTTTAATTTTAATTTATTTATTTTAATTGGAGGCTAATTATTTTCTTATCATCGACTCTGGACTGCCAGGTCCCAGTGCGTTAAAGGATCTCAACAGAATATATGTTTCCATCCTCTCACTTTCAGTCTATATGTGACTTGAGGTCTGAAGTAGGTTTCTTGTGGAGGCATATATATGGGTCTTGTGTTTGTATCCATTCAGCCAGTCTGTATCTTTTGGTTGGAGCATTTAATCCATTTACATTTAAAGTAATTATTGATATACATATGTTCTTGTTGCCATTTTCTAACTATTTGGGGTTGATTTTTTAGATCTTTTTCTCTTCCTTTATTTCTCAACTATATAAATCCATTTATTATTTGTTGTAAAATGGTTTGATGGTACTGAATTGTCTTAATTTTGCTTGCCTGAAAATCTTTTTATTTATCCATCAATTCTGAATGAGATCCTTGCTGGGTACAGTAATATTGGTTGTGGATTTTTCCCTTTCAGTACTTTAAATATATCCTTGCCATTCCCTTCTGGCCTGCAGAGTCTCTCCTGAAAGATCAGCTGTTAAGCATATTGATTTTCCCTTGTATGTTACCTGTTGCTTCTCTCTTGCTGTTTTTAATATTATTTCTTTGTGTTTAGTCTTTGTTAGCTTGATTAGTATGTCTTGCTGTGTTTCTCACTGGGTTTATCTTGTATAGGACTCTTTGTACCTCTTGGATTTGATTGGCTATTTCCTTTTCCATGTTGGAGAAATTTTCAACTATAATCTCTTTAAAAATTTTCTCATACCTTTTCTTTTACTCTTCTTCTTCTGGGACCCTCTATAATTTGAATGTTGGTGCTTTTGATATGGTCCCAGAGGTCTCTGAGGCTGTCCACAGCTCTTTTCATTCTTTTTACTTTATTCTGCTCTTCAGAGTTTATTTCCACCTTTTATCTTCTAGGTCACTGATTCATTCTTCTGCTTCAGATATTCTGCTATTGATTCCTTATAGAGTATTTTTAATTTCAGTAATTGTGTTGTTTGTCTCTGTATACTTATTCTTTAATTCTTCTAGGGCTTTGTTAATTGATTCTTGCATTTTCTCCATTTTGTTTTCAAGGTTTTTGATAATCTTTACTGTCATTATTCTGAATTCTTTTTCAGGTAATTTTCTGATTTCCACTTCATTTATTTGGACTTCTCTGTGTTTCTAGTTTTTTTCATTCATTAGCATAGTCTTTCTCTGCCTTTATATGTATATAAATATATTTATATATACATTTATATTTATATTATATGTCTCTGCTTTATATGTATAAGGCAGAGAAATACTATGCAAATGTATTTATTTATACATTTATACATTTTATTATTTATTGCATAGAATTTCTCTGCCTTTATATATATATATATATATGACAGAGAAACAATATGTAAATGTATTTATTTATATCAATAGCAGAATATCTGAAGCAGAAGAATGAATCAGTAAGCTAGAAGATATATATATATATAATATGTATATATATAATATATATGTATTAATTTATTGTGTTTAAGATCTCCTTTTCCCAGGCTTCAAGGAAAGTTGAATTCTTTCCTTGAAGAAGGTTGAATTCTTTCTTCCTTTTGGTTTCTTTCCTCCTAAGGTTTGTCCAGTGGTTTGTGTGAGCTTTGCATAGGGTGAGATTTGTGCTGAGTTTTCATTAGTTTGTTTTTCCTCTGATTGGCAAGGCTGAGTGAGGTTGCATTCTTGTCAACTGATGATTGGGTTTGTATTTTTGTTTTCTCTGTTGATTAGATGAGGCGTCTTGCACAGGGTGCTACTGGTTGTTGGGTGATGCCAGGTCTTGTATTCAATTCATTTCCTTTGTGTAAGTTCTCACTATTTGACAATACCTATGGTTAGTTATCTGGTAGTTTAGGGTCTTGGAATCAGTGCTCCCACTCCAAAGGTTCAAGGTTTGATCTTGGAGCAGAAAGTCATGAGCTAAAATTCCACCAGAATTTGTCCCAGAATGAAAAAGCCTGACTGTAAGTAACTAAATGATGGAGTCTCAGAGTGGACAAGTCCAAGAATTAAAAACTCCAAGGGACCCTTCATGCAACTGAGTTTCACCTCAGAAACTTAACCAAGTTTTCACAGTAAGTGCTGGAGAAAACTATTTCAGAATTCAGGTAAGGAAAGAGGAAAAGGCACTATTAGAGCAGGAAACTATAACACAATAATAGTAAAAGATTTTGATGCCCCATTCACATCAATGGATAGATCATCAAAACAGAATATTAATAAGGAAAAACAAGTCTTAAATGATACATTAGATGAGATGGATCTCATTGATATCTTCAGGGCATTCCATCCAAATGCAGAGGAATACACCTTCTTCTCAAGTGCACATGGAACATTCTCCAAGATAGACCACATCTTGGGTCAGAAATCAAATCTCAGTAAATTTAAGAAAATTGAAATTGTATCAGGCATCTTCTCTGATCACAATGTTATAAGATTAGATATCAATTACAAGAAAAAAAACTGTAAAAAACACAAACACATGGAGATTAAACATCACAGTTCTAAATAAATAGTAGGTTACTGAAGAAATCAAAAGGGGGGAAAAATTCTAGAAATAAATAACAGTGAAAACACGACAACTCAAAACCTATGGCATACAGCAAAAGCAGTTCTAAGAGGGAGGTTTATAGCAATACAATCCTACCTGAAGAAACAAGAAAAACATTGAATAGACAATCTAACTTTACATCTAAAGTAACTAGAAAAAGAAGAAGGAAAAAACTCCAAAATTATTAGAATGAGACAAATCATAAAGATCCAAGCAGAAATAAATGAATATGAAATGAAAGAAAGAATAGTAAAGGTTAGCAAAACTAAATGCTGGTTCTTTGAGAACATAAAGAAAATTAACAAGCCCTTAGCCAGACTAATAAAGAAAATAAGAGAGAAGAATCAAATCAACAAAATTAGAAATGAAAAAGCAGAGGTTACAACAGACAATGCAGAAATACAAATGATTATAAGAGAATATCATGAACAAAACTATATGGCAATAAAATAGAAAACCTGGAAGAAATGGACAGATTCTTAGAAAAGTTCAATTTTCCAATACTGAGTCAAGAAGAAATACAGATTATGAACAACCCAATTACAAGCACTGAAATTGAAGCTGTGATCAAAAATCTCCCAAGAAACAAAAGCCCAGGACCAGATGGCTTCATAGGAGAATTCTTTGAAACATTTAGAGAAGAGTTAATGCCTATCCTTCTAAAACTCTTTCACAAAACTTCAAAGGGAGGAATACTACCAAATTCATTCTATGAGGCCACCATCACCCTGATACCAAAGCCAGACAAAAACTACACACACATAAAGAAAACTACAGGCCAATATCACTGATGAACATAGATGCAAAGATCCTCAAAAAATTTTTAGCAAACAGAATTCAGCAACACATCAAAAGCTCATACACAATGATCAAGTTGGGTTTGTTCCAGGGATGCAAGGATTCTTCAATATACGCAGATCAATCAGTGAGACACACCATATTAACAAACTGAAAGATAAAAGCATATGATCACCTCAATCAGTTCAGTTCAGTTGCTCAATCATGTCAGACTCTTTGTGACCCCATGAACTGCAGCATGCCAAGCTTCCCTGTCTGTCACCAACTCCCAGAGTTCACCCAAACCCATGTCCACTGAGTCGGTGATGCCATCTAACCATCTCATCCTCTGTCTTCCCCTTCTCCTCCTGCCCTCAATCTTTCCCTATTGAGATCACCTATTGAGTTCCCTATTGAGATCATTATTAATCTATTGAGATAATCTCAATAGATGAAAAAAAAAAAAGAAAAAAACTTTGACAAAATTCAGCACCTATTTATGATTAAAACTCTTCAAAAAATGGGCATAGAAGGAAACTACCTCAACATAGTAAAGGCCATATATGATAAGCCTACAGCAAATATTATTCTCAATGGTGAGAAACTGAAAGTATTCCCCTAAGATCAGGAACAAGACAAAGGTGCCCACTTGTGCTGCCTTTATGAAACATACTTCTGGCAGTCCTAGCTCCAGCAATCAGAGAAGAAAAAGGAATAAAAGGAATCCACATCAGTAAAGAAGTAAAGCTCTCACTGTTTGCAGGTAACATGATACTGTATGTAGAAAACCCTAAAGATAGTATCAGAAAATTACTAGAGCTAACCAGTGAATTTAGCAAAGTTGCATGATACAAAATCAATACACAGAAATCATTTGCATTTATATACACTAACAATGAAAAATCAGAAAGAGCAATTAAGGAATCATTCACCACTGCAACAAAAAGAATTAAATATCTAAAGTAAGATATTTAAGGTAAGATTAGTAAATATCTAAGGTTAAAAAAAAAAAAAAAACTTACCTAAGGAGAAAAAAAGAACTGTACACAAAAATTATAAGACACTAATAAATGAAATCAAAGATGTCATAAACAGATGGAGAGATATTCCATGTTCCTGGGCAGGAAGAATCTATTGTAAAAATGATTATACTACCAAATGCAATATATAGATTTAATGCAATCCCTGGCATTTTTATCAGAACTAGAACAAAAATTTTCACAATTCAAATGGAAACACAAAAGACCCTGAATAGCGAAAGCAGTCTTGAGAAAGAAGAATGGAGCTGGAAGAATCAAGCTTCCTGACTTCAGATTATAATACAAAGCTATAGACATCACAACAATATGGTACTGGCACAAAAACAGAAATATACACTAATGAAACAAGATAGAAAGGCCAGAAATAAACCCATGCACCTATGGGTACCTTATTTTTGCAAAGGAGGCAAGAATATACAATGGGGCAAAGACAGCCTCTTCAATAAGTGGTGCTAGGAAAACTGGACAGCTACATTTAAAAGAATGAACTTAGAACACTTCCTAAAACCAGATACAAAGAAAAACTCAAAATGGATTAAATACCTAAATGTAAGACCACAAATGATAAAACTCTTAGAGGAAAACATAGGCAGAACACTCAATGACATAAATCAAAGCAAGATCCTCTATAACCCACCTCCTAGAGTAATGGAAATAAGAACAAAAGTAAAAAAGTGAGACCTATTAAACTTAAAAGTTTTTGCATAGTAAAGGAAACTATAAGCAAGGTTAAAGAACAGCCCTCAGAATAGGAAAAAATAATAGCAAATGAAACAACTGACAAAGGATTAATTTCCAAAATATACAAGCAGCTCATATACCTCAACGCCAGAAAAACCAACAACCCAATCAAAAAGTGGGAGAAAGACTTAAACGGACATTTCTCCAAAGAAGACATACAGATGGCTAACACATTAAGAGATGCTAAACATCATTTAATTCAGTTTAGTTCAGTCACTCAGTCGTGTCCAACTCTTCACGACCCCATGATTCGCAGCATGCCAGGCCTCCCTGACCATCACCAACCCCCAGAGTTCACTCAGACTCACGTTCATCGAGTCAATGATGCCATCCAGCAATCACATCCTCAGTCATCTCCTTCTCCTCCTGCCTCCAATCCCTTCCAGCCTCAAAGTCTTTTCCAATGAGTCAACTCTTTGCATGAGGTGGCCAAAGTACTGGAGTTTCAGCTTTAGCATCATTCCTTCCAAAGAAATCCCAGGGCTGATCTCCTTCAGAATGGACTGGTTGGATCTCCTTGCAGTCCAAGGGACTCTCAAGAGTCTTCTCCAACACCACACTTCAAAAGCATCAATTCTTCGGCGCTCAGCCTTCTTCACAGTCCAACTCTCACATCCATACATGACCACAGGAAAAACCATAGCCTTGACTAGACGGACCTTAGTCAGCAAAGTAATGTCTCTGCTTTTGAATATACTATTTAGGTTGGTCATAACTTTTCTTCCAAGGAGTAAGTGTCTTTTAATTTTATGGCTGCAGTCACTATCTGCAGTGATTCATTATTAGAGAAATGCAAATCAAAACTAAGATGAGATACCACCTCACGCCATTCAGAATGGCCATCGTCAAAGTCTACAAACAATAAATACTAGAAAGGGTGTGTAGAAAAGGGAACACTCTTGCACTGTTTGTGGGAATGTAAATCGATACAGTCACTATGGAAGATGGTATGGAGATTCCTTAAAAAACTAGGAATAAAACCACCATATGACCCAGCAATCCCATTCCTAGGCATATACCCTGGAGGAAACCAAAATTGAAAGAGACAAATTCATCCCATTGCTCACTGCAGCACTGTTTACAGTAGGTAGAACATGGAAGCAACCTAGATGTCCATCTGCAGATGAATGGATAAAGAAATTGTGGTGTATATACACAATTGAATATTACTCAGCCATTAAAAAGGAACATCTTTGAGTCAGTTCTAATGAGGTGGATGAACCTAGAACCTATTATGCAGAGTGAGGTGATTCAAAAAGAGAAAAATAAATACCATATTCTAACACATATATATGGATGGTACTGAAGAATTTATTTACAGGGCAACAATAGAGAATAATTACGGACATGGGTAGAGGGGAGGAGAGGGTGAGATGTATGGAAAGAGTAACATGGAAACTTAAATTACCAGAAAAAAAAAGAAAAAGAAAACTTAATTTAAGATTAAGGGGTTAATCTTAAAAGTGTGTGCAAGGGTGCAGAGTGACCTCAAGGGATAGTGGAAACACAGTACTGAGTCATGGTTCTCAAGTTGTCAGTTCTGTTCAGCTTTCCTTTCAGTGTCTGCAATTATCTTACCCTTATTTAAAACTAAATGCAAGAATACTCTACCTTATACAGGGTCTGTACTGATTCTAGCTCCAATAAATGGTTATTGTAATTGAACTAAATTAATAAAACATATAAATCAGACAGCTTGATTAAAACCTAATTCAGTTGTAGCTTGATTTAACATATGTAAGATGCTTTGAATAGTAAAAATATTGAAATATTGTTGCTTTATCCTAGTAACACACAGAGCAAAATGTTACCGTAAAGAATGTCTAAACACACAGAACAAAATGTTACTGTAGAGAATGTCTAAAATGTTTTTCATATTAATAGCTAAAATAACCATTACAATGTAAAATGAATTTCAATATTGTCAGGTACATATATATGGATATATAATACATTTTTTGAAAGATAGTAAAATCCCACATATAATACCCTAATATTTCTAGGGTATTATAGAATATACCTAGGAAGATTGTTACTTAACAAGGTTTTAGAACCCTGTAAAGAATTTGGCTATTATTCTAGTGTCATGAAAAGAAAATATATCCATGATTATGCTTTTATATAATCTATCTTGATAAAATATTTGTTTTCAAATGAAGTACCTTCTAAATTTATATCAGCTCTTATCTGACAGTCCCTGTTCATTCTGTTGTCCATTTGGTAAATATCTAACTGCCCTAAATACTAGATGTTCAAAGTCATCCAGTGTCTTTCCAACTATTTAATCTACTTTTACAATTCATCAGCTTCTAGTGAAGTCATTTTGGCTCTGTCTCTATTGAAAGATATATCACAACTGAAAATGCTATTGATGTAATTTTGAACATTTATTTGCCTCAACCAGTATGTAGTAACATTTAGTTAATTGCTGCTAGGTTAAAACATGCCTTAATTACACATTTACATATTACATTCCTTTTTGTTATATGAAATTGGATTATTTTTAGTCAAATATATTTTGGTGAAATCTGATGATTTGATATGTATTCATGCTAAATGAAAGCTTGATGCAATGAGAAATTTGATATGGAATTTGACATATTCTTTCAATTTGAGGACCTCTGGCAAAATGCTCTTCAGTAGTCACTTGCAAACACACCTGTAAATTTGTGGAATAGTTCATATCTTCTAGACATTTGAAAGAAACTGAAAAGCATTGTAGTTCATCTCTGGTGGAAATTGTTTCCATATGCAGTCAAATATCTATAATTTTCAACAAGCAGTCATGGTGAGTTTGACACTTTATTTAAATTATTTTTAAATAGCAGTGGAGTCAATGGTCAGACATAGAGCAAAATGTGGGATTGCAGAAAGCAAATATAGAAATGGATGATCAAGTCTCAATTTCCACTTCCCAGTTAAGATTCCCTTTTTATGAAACATCTCATTTATAGCCTTATTTTCCTCAGGTTCATGTTGCTGAGTGTTCTTGTGTCTTCTTGTTCCTCTCAAATTTTAAATCATTTTCTTAAGAAATGATCTCGTATCAGTCATTTATGTTTTCTCATATGAAAGGCTTTTTCCCAATTAAAGGAATTACAGGCAAGGGAAAACATTGTTGGAGAAGCAGTAAGATCTTCCCACAGCCTTTAAAATCACAATGTGTGAACAGGTGCTTGCTGCACTAATGAGGAAAAAGTGGACTTGCTCTTGATGTGTGAAAAGCTCTAAGGACAAGATCAGCATACATGCAGCAATTATCTCTATTTCCCTAGATGTGCAGATACAGTAGTGGAGGCTTTTGAAGCAGGCAATTTCAATGCTGGAAATTGAGGGATTCTTCTGACCACAATGAGTGCAATGGAAATGTAACACCTTAAAAATAATGTTGATACATTTATTACATATATCAGAAATGATTGATCATTTGGGATGTTGAAGAAGGGCACTTGGGAAGAAGAGGAAGTGTGAAATATTAAAACACTTGGAACATACAGCAGGTAAAAACAGAGATCAGTTTATACCACTGCAGCAGGTGGTTAACTAAGGGTGACCAGATAAAAAGTGGAACCAAAGAAGCAAATGTGTGAAGTGAGCCACTGATTGATATGAGGATCTGAGGGCTATAGGGTGCTAGACTCCTTTCTACTATCTCCAGTATTTTAATTGTTCTTAAACCAAGAATGCTTAAGGAAATTGGGGTCTGTATAAATGTCACTACAGGAGTAGCATCTTGCAGAACTTATAAGGTTAATAATGTGACAAAATCTTAAAGTCATTTGTGGGTGTTTCAGTGGGTGGGTTGAAGCTAAAACAATTTTTGAACTCCTCTTTGAAGGAGGCTGTGGAAATATTCTTTGGTGTACTATTATCATGTCTGTGCCTTGAGAATAATAAGTAGAATATTACTAAGAGAAAGGAAAAATGTATGGGCTTTCAGATACCTGAATAATAAAATAGGCATATTTTATATTCTGTTAATAATAAGAAAAGTACATTATATATACCTAGACCCATATGTTAGATGCACTTAACCTTCAGTAAATAGCTAATAAATTCACTTGATTTATTTTTAAATTGTATTGGAGACATTACACACACACACACACACACACACACACAGACGATCAAATACATATTTCCAAGAAGTAAGTTTTCCTTTTATAAGTTTGGACCTTTATTATTGAATATAACACAGAATGTAGGCCTAGATGAAAAATCTACAGAATATATAGGAAGCTGTTCCCCTGCTCTTCCTGCCATTCCTACCTTCTACTTAATAGATGGAAAAACTTAAGCCAAGAAAGATTAAAAAAACACAAATCTCTAAATGATTTACAGTTATTTAGAGTCAGAGTTTTGGTTTCTTCCCTCCAAGCTAATTTTATTATCCATTTTTACCATACTACCTTAGGATTTAAGCATAAAAACTTTATTAAATTTGATTGTTCATTACTGCTACATTTTTCAAGTGGTTTGAAATGGATAAATGATAGTTTTTTTCCCTTTTAAATACATAATCATGCATATTCTAGTTTTTAAATTTGGGAATTTTTAACGTGAATTAACAGTATTAATTATTTAATTAAAGGCCACAGTAAAGGTAGGAAGCAGAGATAACATTTTAAAATCTATTTGGAAATGTTTGATGATAGGCATAGTTTAAGTTTCTGGCATTGCAACTCACAGAATTTTAGACTTAAAGTTATTAAATATCTTGTGTCACCTTTTGGGGGAGGAAGGTCCACTTCAGAACAATAAGTCAGTCATGACAGTGTCTGACAATAAGTCAGACACTCAGTCGTGTATATGACGCTTTGAAAGCCACGGACTGCAGCGTGCCAGGTGTCCCTGTCCATCACCAACACCCAGAACTTGCTCAGACTCAGGTCCATCAAGTCAGTGATGCCATCCAACCATCCCAGCCTCTGTCCTCCCCTTCTCCTCTTGTATTCAATCTTTCCCAGCATCGGGGTATTTTCCAGTGTGTCAGCTGTTCCCATCAGGTGGCCAAACTATTGGAGCTTCAGCTTCCGCATCAGTCCTTCCAATGAATATTCAGGACTAATTTCTTTTAGGATTGACTGGTTGGGTCTCCTTGCAGTCCAGGGGATTCTCAAGAGTCTTCTCCAACAACACAGTTCAAAAGGATCAGTTCTTTGGTGCTCAGCTTTCTTTATGGTCCAACTCTCACATCCATACATAACTACTGAAACAAACCGTAGCTTTGACTATGCAGATCTTTGTAAGAAAAACAATGTCTCTGCTTTTTAATATGCTGTCAAGGTTGGTCATAGCTTTTCCTCCAAGGAGCAAGCATATTTTATTTCCATGGCTGCAATCACTATCCCCAGTGATTTTGGAGCTCAAGAAAACAGTCTGTCACTGTTTCTATTGTTTCCCCATCTATTTGCCATGAAGTGATGGGATCAGATGCTATGATCTTTGTTCTTTGAATGTTGAGTTTTAAGGTGCCTTTTCACTCTCTTCTTTCACTTTCATCAAGAGGCTCTTCAGTTCCTCTTCAATTTCTGCCATAAAGGTGGTGGCATCTGCATTTCTGAGATTATTGATATTTTTCCTGGCAATCTTGATTCCAGCTGGTGCTTCATCCAGCCTGTCATTTCTCATGATACACTCTCCATAAAGTTAAATAAGTATAGTGACAATATGCAGCCTTGATGTATTCCTTTCCCAATTTGGAACAAGTCCATTTTTCCATAGGCTTCCCTGGTGGCTCAGAGGTTAAAGTGTCTGCCTTCAATGCGGGAGACCTGGGTTCCATCCCTGGGTCGAGAAGACCCCCTGGAGAAGGAAACGGTAACCCACTCCAGTATTCTTGCCTGGAGAATCCCATGGACAGAGGAGCCTGGTAGGCTACAGCCTACTGGGTCACAAAGAGTCAGACATGACTGAACAACTTAACTTTCTTTCTTTCTTTCATTGTTCCATGGCCAGTTCTGACTGTTGCTTCTTGAACTGAATACAGATTTCTCAGGAGGCAGATAAATTGGTCTGGTACTCCCATTTTTAAAGAATTTTCAAGTCTGTCCTTATCAATACAGTCAAAGATTTTAGTGTAGTAAATAAAACAGAAGTAGATATTTTTCTGGAGCTCTTTTGCTTTTTCTGTGATTCAATGGATGTTGGTTTTGATTTCTGGTCCCCCTGTCTTTTCAAAACCCAGCTTGAACATCTGGAAGTTCATGGTTCATGTACTGTTGAAGCCTCACTTGGAGAATTTTGAGAATTACTTTGCTAGTGTGCGAGATGAGTGCGATTATGTGGTACTTTGAACTTTCTTTGGCATTGCCTTCTTGGGGATTGGAATGAAAACTGACCTTTTCCAGTCCTGTGGCCATTGCTGTTTTCCAAATTTGCTGGCATATTGAATGTAGCACTTTCACAGCATCATCTTTTAGGATTTGAAACAGATCAACTGGAATTCCATCTCCTCCAATAGCTATGTTCCTAGTGATGCTTCCCAAGGCCCACTTTACTTCACATTCTAGGATACCTGGTTCTAGGTGATTGATCACACCATCCTGGTTATCTAGGTCATGAAGATCTTTTTTGTATAGTTTTGTGTATTCTTGCCACTTCTTAATATCTTCTGCTTCTGTTAGGTCCATACCATTTCTGTCCTTTATTGAGCCCATCTTTGCATGAAACATTCCCTTGGTGTCTCTAATTTTCTTGAAGTGATCTCTAGTCTTTCCCATTCTATTGGTTTCCTCTGTTTCTTTGCACTGGTCACTGAAGACTTGCTTATCTCTCCTTGCTATTTTTTTGGTACTCTGCATTCAAATGAGTATATATTTCTTTTTCTCCTTAGCTTTATCTTCTCTTATTTTCTCAGATACTTGTAAGGCCTTTTCAGACAACCATTTTGTCTTTTTACATTTCTTTTTCTTGAGAATGGTCTTGATCACTGCCTACTCTCCAATGTCATGAACCTCCATTCATACTTTTTAAGGCACTCTATCTATCAGATTTAATCTCTTGATTCCAATTGTCACTTCCACTATATTGTCATAAGGGATTTGATTTAGGTCATTCCTGAATGGTCTATTTGTTTTCCCTATCTTCTTCAATTTAATTCTGAATTTGGCAATAAGGTATTCATGATCTGAGCCACAGTCAGCTTGTTTTTGCTGACTATATAGAGCTTCTCCATCTTTGGCTGCAAAGAATATATTCAACCTGATTTTGGTACTGACCATCTGGTAATGTCCATGTATAGAGTCATCTCTTGTGTTCTTGAAAGACAGTGTTTTCTATGACCAGTGTGTTCTCCTGGCAAAACTCTATTAGCCTTTGCCCTGTTTATTTTTGTACTCCAAGGCCAAATTTGCCAGTTACTACAGGTATCTCTTGACTTCCTACTTTTGCATTCCAGTCCACTATGATGAAAATGAATCATTTTGGGTATTAGTTCTAGAATATCTTGTAGGTTTTTATAGAACTGTTCAATTTTAGCTTTTTGGCATTAGTGATTGAGCCATAGACCTGGATTACTATGATACTGAATGGTTTGTCTTGGAAATGAACATAGATCATTGTGTCATTTTTGAGGTTGCACCCAAGTACTGCATTTTGAAATCTTTCATTGACTATCAAGGCTACTCCATTTCTTCTATGGGTTTCTTGCCCAAAGTAAAAGATAGAATGGTCATCTGAATTAAATTCACCCATTCCAGTCCATTTTATTTCACTGATTCCTAAAATGTCAATGTTCACTCTTGACATCACCTGTTTGACCACTTCCAATTTGCCTTGATTCATGGATCTAACATTCCAGGTTCTTATGAAATATTGTTCTTTACAGCATCAGACTTTACTTTCATCACCAGTCACATCCACAACTGGGTGCTGGTTTCACTTTGGTTCCATCCTTTCATTCTTTCACTCTTCTCCAGTAGCATATTGCGCACTTAAGGACCTAAGGGGTTCATCTTTCAGTGTCACATCTTTTTGCCTTTTCATACTGTTCATGGGGTTCTCAAGGCAAAAATACTGAAGTGGTTTTCCATTCCCTTCTCCAGTGGACTACATTTTGTCAGAAGGCAGTGGGGAGACAATACGGGAGAGAGGAATGATGAGAGTTAAGTATTTCACCGGAAATGTAACTTCATTTCCAGACCTTCCAAGGAAGAAGTGACTGTTTCTGCCAAAGGCTTTGTCAGTCCTTTCCCACAGCTCATAGAACAGTGTTGTTGGTAGTTACCCAGAGAGAATGATCCCTCCACAGACATATAAAACAGAAAGTGCTGCAGTAGCAGAGACAGTTTTGCAGATTTTATTGCTTGTTTGTTGTTGTTGTTGTTTTAAATACAATGTAATTGTTCACAGAGTCAGTAACTAAAGATTGGAAACAATCTGTGGTCAATGATAAAGGCCATGAGACAAGTAAACATCCTGGAAAATGGTTAAAACAGAATATAGTGGGGGAACAGAAGTGGGTTCAAATTGGGACAGTGTTATTCCCATAATTGTTAAATGAAACTGTGTTTAAAATTCCCAGAGATTTAAGAAGTTTTGCTTTTTCTTACTTAATATTTTTTTAATTTTTATTGAAGTATAGTTGCCACATAATATTATATGTTGCAGGAGCACAGTATAGTGATTCACCATTTAAATAATATAACACATTAAAATTTAATAATCAGCCATAGGTATTTATAATGTATTATATTGGTTTAGAATATATTTAGTAATTATAAAACCCACTGGAGAATTTCAATCACTTTTATCTTATCCATGTAGGTTATAGTTATCTCTATATAGTTATCCCTTAATAGTTATCACTAGTTTCTTGGTGAAGTAACTGAAGGCATATCAAGTTCCACTAAAAATAACTTTTTATCTTTGACATTTATCTCTATATCACATATCTCTATGAAGTTCATTAGGGAATGCATTTTATTTGTAAAGATTGACTGCAACACTTGATTTCCTCTCTCTGTAGTACATATCTCTATGAAGTTCATTAGAGTATGCATTTTATTTGTTAAAGATTGAGTGCCCAATACCTGGGACTTCCTTGATAGCTCAGTTGGTAAAGAATCTTCCTGAAATGCAGGAGACCCCATTTCAGTTCCTAGGTCAGGAAATCCACTGGAGAAGGGATAGGCTATACACTCCAGTATTCTTGGGCTTCCTTTGTGGTTAAACTGGTGAAGAATCCACCTGCAATATCAGAAGCCTGGGTTTGATATCTAGGTTGGGAGGACAGATCCCCTGGAGAAGGGAAAGACACTGCAATAATAAATTAATTTTAATAAATAATAAATACATTATCTGGGCCAAGTTTTTGTTATTATTGTTCAGTCACTAAGTCAGGTGCAACTCTGTGACTTCACGGACTGCAGTGCACCAGCTTCCTCTGTCCTCTCCTATCTCCTGGATTTTGCTCAAATTCATGTCCATCGAGTGAGTGATGCCACCCAACCATCTCATCCTCTGCCACCTCCTTGTCCTTTTGCCTTCAGTCTTTCTCAGTGTCAGAGTCTTTTCCAATAAGTCATCTCTTTTCATCAGGTAGCCAAAGTATTGGAGCTTCAGCCTCAGCATGAGTACTACCAATGAATATTCAGGATTGATTTCCTCTTAGGATAGACTGGTTTGATCTCCTTGCAGTCCAAGGGACTCTAGAGTCTTCTGTAGCACCACAATTAGAAAGCATCAATTCTTTTGCTCTCAGCCTTCTTTATGGTCCAACTCTCATATATGTACATGACTACTTGAAAACCATAGCTTTAAGTAGACGGACCTCTGTTGGCAAGTGATATCTCTGCTTTTAATACACTGTCTCGGCTTGTCATAGCTTTTATTTCAAGGAGCAATAGTCTTTTAATTTCGTGGCTACAGTCAGCATCTGCAGTAATTTTGAAGCCCAAAAAATGATATCTGTCATGGCTTCTGTTTTTCCCTTCTATTTGACATTAAGTGATGGGACTGGAAGGCATGATCTTTGTTGTTTAATGATGAGTTTCAAGCCAGCTTCATCACTCTCCTCTTTCACTGTCATCAAGAAGGCCAGGTTTAATCTTTCTTAATTAAACATAGGTTAAAGAAACCATCAATGTATTATTGAATATATTTGATAACATATTTGATAAACTTATTTCATTTTGCCATATTTAGAAGTAAGAATATAGGATGTACACTTACATATAAATTTTGGACAAAAATTTTTATAAGTATGTCCCAAATATTGCATGAAACATATTATACTTAAAAACATTATTTATCTAAACTTCAAAGTTATCTGGACACCTAGTATATTTTATTTAGCAATCATAAACTTTTCCAAATATTAGATTAAGAATTCTGTTTGTAGCATGAAAACAAGGTTAGGGGAATCCTTTATGGAATGCTGCCTTTGAAAAAAACCTATTTATTCCAGTGATTATATGTGTTGGCCCATTATTCAGATATTAAGTTAGTTCTATGCATACTTCGAGACCATGGAAGTTCTTTTGCATTGTTTTGAATATTTGCCTTTCCCACTCCTCCATTTTCTGGTAATAATATGCTATTACTTCCCATTTCATTTTATAAAAGAATCATTCTTTTGAAACAAGAAAGAATACCAGGGATCATCAAGTTCAATATGCTTATTTCCCAAATGAGTATACTCAGTTGCAAAGTCTTGAAGGGATTTACAGTATTTTATGGATCTAGTTAGTAAAAGAGGTATTTTTACTCCAGTTAAATGGAATATTCAACTCACTCAAGACGGTGGTTGACTGAATACACACACACACACACAAATAAGCCTAAATTTAAACAAAAAGGTTTAATTATTCCAATAAGAAGAACATCAAATTTAAAGAGAATAAACAAATAAATTTATGTAGCTAATATTATATTCCAGATCATGTATATATTTATTTAATTATCTCAATATTCCGGTGAAGTAATTATTATCCCTATTTTATAAGTTTCTCAAGAGTTTCAGGAAGTATAATATGAGAGGTTTGTGAAATTATCTCAAAAACATATAATTCAAGTCCAGTTCTATCTCTGTACCAAAACTGTCCTTTTTCCTTCAGAATTTGACATTCTAATACAATGTCAGCTACGAAAGTATCAGGTTGACTGAAGGTATACACACAACTAAAATTGCAGGTGTTTATGTGAGTAGTTTGAGATGGAGAAAGTATATAGAATTTACCAGGAAAGATATCAGGAGACATTATTGCATCAAATAGAACACATAAACTTTGGAGAAAAGAGCAAAACTTTCCTGAGTGTCTATATGCTGTTGCTGCCACTCTTAGTTTTGGAAGAAGCTTCCCACAGCAATTAAAGTTTTCTTTTGATGGACCTAAAGGATCATTCTGAATACTGCTGCTTTTAAAAATGTGTCTTTTAAAATATAATTGATTTACTGTGTTGTGTTAATTTCTGCTATGCAGCAAAATGATTCATATATATATATATATATATATATGTATCTATATATTTACATTCTTTTTCCATTATGGCTTATCACAGGATAATAAATTTAGTTCTCTCTGCTATACAGTGGGAAATTGTTTATTCATCCTATATATAATACTTTGGTTTTACTAATCTCAAACTCCCAATGCATCCTTCTCTCATCCCCTCTTGGCAACCACAAGTTGTTTCTCTATGTTTGTGTGTCTGTGAGTCTGCTTTTGTTCCATAGATAATTTAACTTGTGTCGTATTTGTTGTTGTTCAGTTGCTAACTCATGTCTGACTCCCAGTGACCTCATGGACTGCAGGACGCCAGGCTTCCCTGTTCTTTACTATCTCTGAGTTTGCTCAAACCCTTCAAGTTAGTGATGCCATCACACCATGCCATTCTCTGTCACCTCCTTCTCCTCCTGCCCTCAATATTTCCCAGCATCAGGATCAGTAAGCTGTTCACATCAGGTGACCAAATTGTTGGAGCTTCAACATCAATCCTTCCAATGAATATTTGGAGTTGATTTCCTTGATTGACTGGTTTGATCACCTTATTGTCCAAAGGACTCTCAAGAGTCTTCTCCAGCACCAAATTTGAAAGCATCAATTCTTTGGTACTCAGACTTCTTTATGGTCCAATTCTCACATCCATTCATGACTACTTGAAAAATGATAGCTTTGACTATATGTATCTTGTTTTATATGCTGTCTAGGTTTGTCAGAGCTTTTCTTTCAAGGAGCAAACCTCTTTTAATTTCATGGCTGCAGTCACAATCCGCAGTGATTTTGGAGTCCAAGAAAATAAAGTATGTCACTGTTTCCCCATATTCCCCATCTATTTGCCATGTGGTAATGAACCTGAATTCTATACGCTTAGTTTTTTGAATGTTGAGTTTTAAGCCAACTTTTTCACTCTTCTCTTTTACCCTCATCAAGGAGCTCTTGGTTCTCTTCCAAGAGTTGGAGTTTTCAATTATTAGAGGATAGATCAATCCTATGATAATTTAGCATCAGCACATTTCTGATTGAAGGGTCTCTCCTATAAAGCATCTAACAAGGTCAAGAGGTTTCATTTTGCACTGTCTACTCACAATTGATTTCTCCCCTCACTTTGCATTTTCAAGCAATTAATATTTTTCCTGTACTAGAAGTATTCTACTCCTTGTTGATTCCTTATCAAATTCTCTATTTCATGAGTGAACAAGAAGGAAAAAGAAGGAAACGTGGGATAGGAATGTTGAAAAAAGTGGAAAAAAAATGTGAAACTCCGGTTTAAGGAAAATACTTTTGTATATCAAGGTTAGTCTGGCAATATTGTCTTAAAATTACTTAAGAAATTTTCTCAGTTCTCATTAATTCAGATACATGTCCCATTTTGTAATTGCCTAAAAACTTTCTGAGTTACAACTTTAAAGCAACCTTCAATCTTGATTTTGTATATTTTATTACTTAAAAATACTCTGCCCAATGTTATGTGCCATCCTGGATGGGAGAGCGGTTTGGGGGAGACTAGATACATATATATGTGTGGCTGAGTCCCTTCTCTGTTCACCTGAAACAACGACAACATTGTTAATTGGGTGTACCATAAGACAAAGTAAAAATTTAAAAAAAAAAAAATCCTTTAAAGATCATGCACCCTTAGACTCTAACAAGCATTCATATCTGGAGATGAAAGATCTGGAGGATGAAACAACTGTGATAAAAATTTTAAGGGCATGAAATTATTTAAGTGATTAATAGGAGACTGGTTGTTTTTATTGTGTCTGTTCTATAAATAGACCTCGAAAGAGGTGGGGAAAATGAGAGAGATAAACATTTTAAACTGAACCTGACTGATCAAAGCTTATTGAAATTTTGACTAGAAAGGAATTTACCTGTAATCTGTTCATCTACATTGTAATCTGAGAAACTGATTTTTGATTATTATGATGATAATTTTCAAGATACCAAATCTTTTACAAATGAAAAAAGCAAGTAGATTGTTCTGTACTGATACTTTCCCTTATTAAGAGAGAGTATTCAAAATATAGCCAGACAGTCTCTGTTCATTCTGATATTTTCCTTTAAAAAGCCCTGTGATAAACTGGTGACAGAGCAGATTATGGAAAGGCTTTCCTAACTGCTTTATGTTGTGAAATTGATTGTTAAAATTTTTGAGAAGCTTAATACTTATAATTTTCTTCTAGAAGGAATGTTTTCTTCCAAACATCCAATGCTGTTATTTAAGATAGTCGATTTTCTTTTTAAATTTTGACCAACTTTAAAATTTTAAACAGTTACATTTTATTCAACATAGTGACCTACTTGAATAGACAATCATTTTTATTTTGGAACACAATATATTAAAAACAAAACAAAAAAAAACTCTGGCAGTCCCTTTTCACCAGGTGAGGAAAAAAGATATATGCAGTCTGAAAGAGAGCCTTCCTCCAACCATGCTGGCACTGTGATCTCAGACTTCTAGCTTCTAGAAATGAAAGAAATAAACGTCTGGCTTTTTATAACCTTAAATAGATTGATAGATAAGTCATTTACAGCTGATTATTTCTGATACTTTAATAGAATAGACGACTCACTTTGGTCTTCTCCAGCATACAGAGGTACTCCTGTCCCCAGATGAATTTGAGGAAACTTACATACCAAGGAAAAATGTTTGAGCACTTGCTTTTGTGTTTCTTTATAATTGCCTTGTCCTTGGGTGTTAATGTGTCAGTCAGTAAACCTTGACTTAATTCTCTTAGCCACTTTCATGGAAGACTTGATTATTTATCACCTAACATGGTAGATCAGTTAGAGACATGTTAATAATTCTTTATATTTTTACAGAGGTCAGGATAGGAAACCTCTCCTCACTGGAATCTATAGTGGTCACTGAAATCCTCTGCTCTGGTGTTTCTAAATTCACCTAGGCCAAAATTTTCTCCTCCATTCTGAGAATGACTATTATTTTCATGGGCTTAGATGCTCACTGTGGCTTATAAAATATTATTAAAATATCTACTGTTTATCATGGAAGTAGAATTGAAAAATATTGATTAGTATATAATCAACATTGATATAAAAAAGTAAATCAGCAAAAGAAAACCACACACTCTTCAACACACACACACACACACACACACACACATCAGCATTCTCCTTTAACCTAATACTTAAAGGGCTTATATTCTGATAAAGTCAGTAAGATTGCTGTGCTTCAATTAACACTTCCAGATCTGAAAAAATTTCCCATTTTTTTTTTTCTTGATGCTTTTCTAGTATACCACTTTAACTACTTCTGTACTGTCATTTGTGGCCAATAGCTCACCATTTCTTTTCTTAGGATACCCACATAAAAGAGAGAATACAAAGCATTTCTAAAGAAGGCAGTGAGTGTTTCAGAAAAGAGGTAAGCAATTACACAGAAAGTGGAAAACACTTAGGTAAGCAAATGATTGGATCAATGCCTGGGACTGTGAGGGCCCTGCTGGAGGTTAATATGAATGAGATGTTATGCTCCATTGGCTAAGTTTACCTAATTCTTTTATACATCAACCTTACTTCTTATGATGCAGTTGCCTAAATTTGTTGCAAGTTGCTATATAACCTATAATGCTGTTATTACCTCAACGGTGATTGGGAAAGCAGCAGGAGAATGCTCTAATTAAACCTTAATTATTATACCACCTTTACTATACATACACGGAGAATGTATGTTCTCTACCACCCCTATTATTCTCAGCTTTTTACATCAAGGCAGCAGCTAGAGACACCACATCTGTTTAAAACAAATTGGCTGTTAGTTTTCATAATGAACTGTAAAATCACAGAGGTTTGTTTATCCCTTGGTACTTAGGATCAAGAGAAGCCCTTAGTTAACTACTAATATATTACACAATATGATAGAAAGTAGAAGCTTCAGAAATGAAAAATGTTCTGGTCTGTTTATTTTAAGATAAAGCTAAAAGCTTGATTTTATGTTATGTCAGTTTCTATAGTTAAAAACTGCATTAATGTGGCTAAAACACTTTGAAGTATGCAGAGATAAAACAAATCAGCAGGTATTTAAACTGAGGGCTATGAGGTGGAAAAATCATCACTTTCCCTTCAGGTAGAGCCTGAAGATATGTCTTTGTTAATGAGGTTTCCTGCTGTCCTACTGGATCTTCAATCATTTAAAATGCAAATCCCAAAAGAATGAAGAGCTATCCTATATAAAAGAAGGTGGCTGATTTTTTTAAAATAAATGATTATGCCATCTGCTTACCTCATCATTCCACTGACTATGAAATTCACTTATGCAATTATATGAACTTGTAAACTATAAACAACATACCTTAGAAGTCCGCAAATGGAATTATTACTTTTCCTGAATGCCCAATCTCCTCTCATAGTTTAGAGTTTGTTCATATGGTCAGGAAAACAGGAGAGTAAGAATTAACTTTTCTGAACAGTGGACATTCTACGGTTTTTATGTTATTATTTTTAATCAGTAATTTCTGAGTTAATTAGAAGAAGTTTTGTAAAGAATTATTTCAAAGTGACCTACCGTAGGTTTCTTGAATACTTGGAGAACTTAATCATGCCTGAAAATTTTTTTCAGGTGATTTTGTGTGAAGTCAGGAATGCAGGAAGAGAATTTGGTGTGTGTTTTCAGGGGTGGGTATTTTTTTCCTCAAAGAGAATTTGGGATTGACTTACACTCCACTTTCAGTGTCACCTGCCTTTAATGTATTTGACGTTTCTTTTTATATACAAACCAGTCCATTCTATGATGTTCTTCTCTCCTGTTACCTTGCTCCTAACAGCTACGTTTGGGTCTATTTAGGGTCTCCCTATATGCTACCCTCACCTTGAGCTCTGGAATAACCATCCTTTTCATCCTCATTTTGACCTTAGCAAAGGCTGAATAGGCTGTTTTTACTGTCATTGACAAATCTTTCAGTTCTTCTAAATATCACTAACACACTGTCAACAACAAAGCAAAGTAATATGAAGCAAATAAATAAGAGACACAGATGTATAGAACAGTTTTTGGACACTGTGGGAGAGGGAGAGGGTGGGATGATTTGGGAGAATGGCATTGAAACATGTATACTATCATATAAGAAACAAATTGCCAGTCTAAGATCGATGCAGGATACTGGATGCTTGGGGCCGGTGCACTGGGATGACCCAGAGGGATGGTATGGGGGGGGGGGGGGGGGGGGAGGGGGGGGGGGGGGGAGTTCAGGGTGGGGAACACGTGTACACCCGTGGCAGATTCATGTTGATGCATGGAAAAACCAATACAATATTATAAAGTAAAAATATAAATAAAAAGGGGAGAAGGCAGTGAAGCAGTGATTTCCGAAGAAACGAGCGCAACATGTTTGGTGAGGGAGCAGGAGCAGGGGCGAGCACAGGAGATTCAGGAGAGGAGGGGGGGGGGGGGGGGGGGGGGGGGGGGGGGGGGGGGGGGGGGGGGGGGGGCATGGGAGATTGGCACCTATGGCTGACATGCAATGTATGGCAACAAATACAGTTTGTTTAAATAAAAATAAAAAAAAAAAAAAAAAGGGAAAAAACCCCACAAAACTAACCAATAAGACCATTTCTAGAACTGAGAAATAAACAGACACTGAGTCTTCACAGGACAATACCTCTTAGATTTGTTACCTGATCACTAAGTCAAAATCCTTTGTCCCGGTTAGAGACCTGGTTTCTTAAAAATTTCACTCCTGAAGTCTCACTCATGCTTGAATTATCATGTCTTTAATATGTATTTATAAAATAATTGAATCATTGTGTTTATATTTCAATTTTTTATTACGTTTTGTCCCAGTAGAAAACAGGGAATTTTAAAAATCTATCACAAGTTAATGTGTTAATGAACTCCCCCAAGAGTTATGTATTTTTGAACTGTTCAAATAGAATTAAAGAGGGAGTGTTGAAAATTAAAGCCAGGTTAACATAAAGTAAGACTGAGGTCATCAAAGGTCTTATATTTCAGAATGTATTTGGAGTTTATTTTTATGAAAATGGAAATTTATTAAAAGATTTGATAGAAGGATTAGTCTCACACTTGCAATATTTTATAATCAGTTATAATGGTGGTAGCTGGGTATAAGGTAGGTGAGGAATCTATTTGGGTCACACTGGTAAGAATAATGATCATCTGTTTGTGGCCCTATGTGTTGGTAAAGAAGAGAATACCTTTATGTATTTCTAAGAGAAACCTTATAAAATGAATTAGTACAAATGTATGACTGTGTAGTGTATTAAATGGTATTTTAAAAACTTGTGCATCAGTTTTGTCAAATAGTTCCCAATACAATTTTCTCCATGAATCTGAAAACTTTAAACTCTGATTTGTAAGGAAAGCTCAAAATTATACAAAGTAAATTACGTGAAGTAATAAGAAAAGACTAAATGAATTATTTCTTAGTTAGAAAACTTAAAAAATGCTTCAAGCTACCATTTGTAGAATATGAGAGGTAAAAAAGATAGAAATAAGACTGAATGTTAAGGTGTTTTCAGGTTTTAATAATAAATAGTCTCTCTAGAATGATTCATGAATGTATATTCAATCAACAATAACTTTGTGCCTACTCAGCCTATGTCATCATGCTAGTACTATGTGATCACAAGCATAGAGACTATCTCTTCTTCCTCAGCTCGTAGTGCAGCAGGGAATACAAACTAATTATTAAAGAAGAGAGATTGTCACATGCCATGAGAAACACTGAAAGACGTTTCTGAAACTTCAGAGGAAAAAATCATTCCTGGTGAGGATGATGGGAAAAGAAATCAAAAGAAGTAAATTTGAGCTGATTTGTGAACAGATTTCTCAGGCAGCTTAAGTGGTAAAGAACTCTTCTGTCAATGCAGGAGACACAAGAGATGTAGGTTTGATCCCTGGGTCAGGGAAGATTTCCTGGAGGAGGAAATGGCAACCCACTCCAGTGTTCTTGCCTGGAAAATCTCATGGACAGTAGAGGCTGGTGGGCTACAGTGCATGGGGTCACAAAGAGTTGGACATGACTTAGTAACTGAGCACACATGTAAAGGATTAAGCAGGAGTCAAAAGTGGGGAGATGAGGACAAAAAGATATTTTAAAATGAACTATATGAGAAAATGTGTGTCAGTGAAAATATATGGAGAAAAAATTGGAAATGACTGGTGTCAATATAACATAATGAACTTTACAATGCCTAGGGCAATGAGAAGATGATAGAATTGTGGAGACAAGGGTGACATTGAGTGATAAACTAAAGCATTTGGACTAAATTTTTTGTCAAAATAAACTGGACTAAAGAAGTGGAGGGATTATTGGGAAACCACTGAAGATAGTAAAAAGATGTACACAGATGTGAAACAAAATCAAAATAATGTTTTAGGATGAATTAAACGTGAGCATAAGGAGGTAAGTGAGATAAGTTAAAATATAAATTAGAAGTTAACTATATTATCTAGTTACTTCAAGAAATTACTTCAGTACATAGAGTCTAAAATGAAGGAAATGTTGATTTATATTTTATTTTATAAAGAAAGAAATAGAAGTGAGAATGGCAAATCTATTGATAACCTATATCTTATTGCCCACTAAGAACTGCTAAGTCATTTTGTTTTGCTACTGAATTCTTTATGTAAACAGACATATATGAAAACTATGTGTGTACGCTCAGTCACTAAGTTGTGTTCAACTCTTTGTGGCCCCATAGAAGTAGCTCACCAGGCTCCTCTGCCCAAGAAATTTTCCAGGCACGAATACTAGAGAGGGGTGCCATTTCCTACACCTGTAGATCTTCCCAACCCAGGAATCAAACCCACACCTCCTGCTTTGGCAGGTGGATTCTTCACCACTAGCACCACCTGAAAAGCCCCTGTGAAAAGCATTTCCTATTAAAATGCTGTGTATTCTTGTAGTGGTAAAGATAAGCAAGTGTGGGGAAGATGCAGCAATCATTCAATATTTTCACTTCATTCACCTTATTTAGTATGCTTCACATGAGATTTGAGACATAGTATTTAAATATCAAAATCATCAAATTTGAAAATCATTGTTTCATATTTATCTAAAGGATTGCAGGTATTGTATTTAAATTACCAGAAACTGAGATATTTTCTGGGCCCTATAAATTGATCAAGGAATTCTCAAATTAAGATATCTAGAAAAGAAATCACATGTTATTGTGTACCATCCATATTTGTCATCTCATTTTACTTCCCATATGTTCTAAATATCAGTGATAAAAAGAAAATTATCGTTTTTCCAAAAAATTATGCATATTTCTAGTATCATTTGCAGACAACTACTGGCATGTTTATTTTATATTGATGTAAGTGAAATTCAGTTCTCTCTAGACAGATAGATATCATATTTTTATCTCCTATCTGTATATCTCTTCATGTGAGTAATATAAGTGGTTCTCTCAATCTCTATATATCTTTTATTTGGAGGTTTTGAATTGCTGAAAACTGCAATTTAAGCTCCCTTAGAGCTAGAATTCTACATATGAATTAGTGCTCACCAATTAAATATGCTCACATATAATTTGAAAGACAAAGTCCAAGAAGGCCCTCTTCCTTCAACTCTGGATACCACTGCTCTTTAGGAAATTCATTGTTCTTCTACATGGGTGCCCAGTGTTCATTCTTCAGTTTTCTGAAAGAAGCAATAATTTCTTGATCTTATTACTTACTCCTTGAGTTTCAGCTTTTTGTATTATTTTAGTTTTCTGCTATTCAAGGCTTCTCTGGAAGTAGAAAATGCATAACAGCCCAACCTAGAGCAGCCTAGCTGCAAAAATAGCTGATTTCAGGTTCTTCTTGGGATGTCCCTGGAGCCTCAGCTTTGAAATGTATCCTTTAGCATTTTCAGCAATTTTGTGAGCAACTACTACTAACATTAAATTATTATTTTTTTCCTTAGGGTGAGTGGTGTCTGTCTTCTTCCAGGGACACTAAATGATACAGCTTATATTGTATTGAAATTATATAAACATGATCATCTCCAACTTTGTCTCTTGATGTTTTCTGAATTTGTATAACACATTTCTTCAATTCACTCCAGATTAAGTATCTGTAGAAGTGGTAAAATACGCTTTGTAGGAATACTTCACCTGAAACTAGTCATCAAGCTAAAAATGGACTTGGTTTTTGTGTGGATGGGCATCCTGTGTGCTCCTTGCTCTTGGACATAGAGTTTGCTATGTTTTCCTTCCTCCTTTCCTATGTTGCTCCTTCAAGCATTCTCTCTTCCTCCATTCTCTCCTCTTCTTTGTTTATTATTGTTTTCTCTTGTTTTTATTATTTTTCAGTCACTCTATCTCTGTCACAACTCTTCCTCACAGTAGTCCAATTAGTAAATTTTATTGTGCCCTGAGGTAATAGTTTTTTTGGTTCAAAGTCTGAAAAAGCTGTCAAAATGATAGATATTCTCTAAATGGATCCTCAAATGTTCCTGATTTGAAAAGTGCCAGAGTCATTGCTTTCTCTGAAGGTTCTTTTCCTCTAGTAGAAAAAAAATTCTGGGATTGTGTTTTTATTTTTTTCCCAGTGTATAAAGAAGTTGATATGTACACAAATAAGAATACCAGTAATGATTTCTTTAAAGAACATGGGAGGAAGTAATATAGAAGCAGCTAATGAGACATGATTGAATTTAGAAGCCTCATCAAAGATTTAAGATGGCTATTGAGAGGAGGGAATTCACAGGTTAGTTTCATGAGAGGGGTCAGGAACTTTTGGCCATTATCTCATATTGCTTCATAAGACCAGTTGTGATTCAAGGAAAGGGGATAATTAGGTCAATGGGGAAACCTAACAAAATATATTAGTCAAATGAAAGAAGTACCTTGAAGTTTTATAATATGGTTTCTAGATATATACTCAGTTCACAGAGTTAGAAAACTTACCATCTAATCTCAAGGTTCATGGAGAAAAATCTCCATAAATATTGGCAAGCTAACATACAGAACTCATACACTTACCCTGCTGTTGGTTTACATGAAATATTTTTATTTTCATTACTACAGCTGTACATATCACAATTATATTAAACTGACATGAGCAAGAGTAAATACACAATTATGATATTAAACTGATATGAGAAAGAATAGATAATCTGATGTGGTACTACATCTTAATGATAAAACTCCTTATGGACCAGATAAATAAGACTTCTTTTGATCTAATTTTACAAAATATGTCAATTCTTTTCAATGTGATTAAGCTAGTATTTGAGATATAGTCATGATAATTTTAATCCTTAATGCCTATTTAATCCTTGAGTTAATAATTATCTTCATTGTTAATTATAGATTATGTTATTCGTAGTAAGGGAAAGTATTCTTTGCATTGAGTATTTTTAATTAAAAAAACTGGGACAAAAACTATATCATAAATCTCTGCATGGACTAACATCTGGCAAACACATGATAATACTATCTTCTTTAGTTCTGGACACCACATGCAGGTTCAAATCTTTAGCATAAATTCTCTCAAGCAAAAACAAAAAGAAAATATTAATGGGATTATTGCTTCTAACTGAACACTTCCCTTTCTCCTCTTTCCTTTCTCTTGTTAGCCATAACGAAGCATTGATGTTCACCATGGTCCTGAGGTTGCATAGTTTACAATCTCCAGAACCAGTTCAGCCGTTTGCCCATAGGAAGCTCTTGCACTTCCAGCTGGAAGCTACTATCATGCTAGTGATGGATGACACGAAGCACTAACTAAACTATTCCATGCCTTTTTTCTCCTTACTTTAACTGTCTTTGTGATGACTCTTAATATGAACAGAATTTCTTAAAATTTGTTGTTGCTCAGTCATTGAACCGTATCTGACTCTTTGTGACTTCATGGACTGCAGTATGCCATGTTTCCCTGTCTTTCACGGTTTCCCTGAGTTTGCTGATGACTATTGAGTCAGTGATGCCATTCAGCCATCTCATCCTCTGTCTCACCCTTCTCACCTTTCCCTCAATCTTTCCCAGGGACAGAGGCTTTTCCAATGAGTCGAATCTTCCCATCAGGTGTCCAAATTATTGGAGTTTCAGCTTCAGCCATCAGTCCTTCCAATGAATAGTCATGATTGATTTCCTTTGGGATTGACTGCTTTGATCTCCTTGCTGTCCAAGGTACTCTCAAATGAAATCTGGAGGGAGGAATACGAGGATGGTGGGGATTGGGGAATGGAACTTCCAGAGGAGACCAGAGCCCTTCACTCCGTGGAAGCTTTCGGACCCCGAGTCCTGCGCCGTCAGCAGGCGTGCGCCCGAGCCGGTGTCCGCAGCCGCTGCCTCCTTGCCTGGGGAGCGCTTCAGAGTTCTGAAGACATGAAGCTTCGCTCTCACTGAGGATTTTAAGGTCAATTGTACCTTTGTTGTTAATTAGCTTCTTTGTAAACTATAAGACATAGTTTTAATTAATAAATATTGCCCCCAGATTGTATTTATATTGCCTCCCCCCTACCCCCAAGTTTTCTGTTCTGTTTTGGCCCTCTCCCACACACTTAGCCTTTATTTTTAGGGTTCTTTGTTAGAAGCCTAGTGGAAGTCTTTCTCCCGTCCCGATTCATCTCTCCTGAGTGGACTCTGGTCCAGAGAGAGGACTGGGTGTCCCCAGAGCCTGTGTGAGGCACACTGCGCTGCGGGCTGCCTGTGCTGGAAGGGGAGCCCTGGCCTGGAGACCACGTGTTCCCGGCGGCGCCCCCTCCCTCTGGGAACCCGTCTCAGTGTCCTGCTGTGGTCCTGCACAGGTGCATCTCTTCCCTACTCATCACATAGTATTTATTAAGGGTTGTTCTGGAGTCTCCCCCCACCATTCTTTTTGCCAGGTCCCGCTTCTTTTGAGGCTTAACTTGACACAGAACTCCAGTATTTTTACAGTTTCCAGTTTCTAATTCAGAACTTTAGGTTCCCTTTTCCTCCCTTTTTTTCCCCTCTCCCCACTGGCATGGGGCAAAACACAAACCCCTGGCAGGGCTTTTGTAGGCCCCCAAAGACCACTTAAAAGAGTTTTTAAAAAACCAGCACTTTAATCTCTTACTCCCTGTGAATTGCTGAATGGTTTTAAAAAGTAATGCTATGTTGGAAATCGGTTTTGTTTTTTTTGCCTTTCTTTAAGCTCATGTGATTTAAAGAGCACAATTTGCTATGTTTTGTAGAGAACTTTGCAGCTTGAAACTCTCTACCTTTTGAGTCTTTAAGCCAGAATTTGGAGGAAAGGACCAGTTTAAGGAAAGGGTCTGGGCATCCACAGGGGCATTCACAGGTTTGGAAGGGAGAATCTCACTTTGGAGTTGACATAGGAGGAAAGATTAGAACTAGGAGGACAGCGTCAGTGTTCTTGGCTGTTGAAGGGCAGTGACCTAGTAGGAACCCCCTTGGTCATGACCCTGGTAGAAGTAGATACTATAAATCGGAGATGCGCATCCTATAGAAATCTGAGAAGCAGATTGAGGGTGTGGTTAGTGAGGCAGCAGCTTATGGAGCTTGGCAGTTGCTAGTCCCTTTGACAAGGTCACTCAGAGCTCACAGTGTGGAACCCACTGTTCTTAACCATCCTGTAGACCTCGGGCTAATTCTGAAGATTGCAGAGCAGCACAGCCAGAAGTCTGGGCAGCAAAAGCTGCACTGTTCCGTGTGCGTTGCTGTGCAAGGTGCCCGAGGGACGCACGTATCGCTGTGCTTTAATTTGCTGTATTTTTGAACTGGGTAAAAGCATTCTTTCTCTTGATCATATGTATTCCATTCCACCAGTGCCCCGGGCCGCTCCCCAAATGTGATCTCTAAATGACATGAGCACCTGGGTCAGGCACCAGACGTCTGTTGCCTGGGACAGCTTCCTCTCGGTGTCCACACCTTGAATTTGTCCCTTTACCTGTGTGTTGAAGTCTCTGCTACTGAAACCAGTTTTCCATATTTGATTTCAGTTGTGTGTGATTTAATTTCCTTCATTAGGAGTCTTTGAGCAGGGAGGGAATAAAGGACACACCCCAACATCACTCCCCATCTTTGGCTCACCCGCTTACCCAGAGCCAGATCTTCCTCCTGCCCCCTCTAAGAGTGTCTGCATCAGGGATATGACTTGGTGGGAAGAGTGAGGGAAGAGGAGAAACCGAGTTTCCAAATGACCGCCTCTCCTGGGTTGTTGAAATGGCTGCAGAGCAGACACAGGTTGATGTTGAACCTTTGGTCTCATTTGTGAGAACTTGTGCAATTCCTTTTTCTGTGCTACACTACACACAAATCACCAAATTGCAAATTAACCCATTGTGATCCTTGGTGTAATGAACAGTTTCTTCGGGGCTTTTTCTTTCTGGGAAGTGGGAGGGAAAGGAGCAAGGTATTATCTTGCTATTCATTTGTATTTTGGTCCCAAAATGTAAATACAATTTTCTATGTTACTTTTTGTGGTAACTACCAAGATGAATATTTTAATTAGATAAGTTATATGAAAAGAAAGGAAAATTCCATGTCTAAATTAAAAAACAAACAATATTCAAAAAAAAAAAAAAGAATATCCTTGAGCACCACAGTTTGAAAGCATCAGTTCTTTGGTACTGAGCCTTCTTTATGGTATAACTCTCAAATCTGTACATGACTACTGGAAAAATATAGCTTTGACTATACAGACCTTTGTTGGCAAAGTGATGTCTCTACTTTTAAATAGCCTGTCTAGGTTTGTTATAGCTTTTCTTCCAAGGAGCAAGCATCTTTTAATTTCATGCCTATAGCCACCATCCTCAGTGATTTTGGAGCTCTCCAAAATAAAATCTGTCACTGTTTCCATTTTTTTCCCTATCCATTTGCTATGAAGTGATGGGACCAGATGCCATAATCTTAAATGTTTGAATATTAAGTTTTAAGTCAAGTTTCTCACTTTCCTCTTTCATGTTCATCAAGAGGATCTTTAGTTCCTCTTCACATTCTGCCATTAGTGTGATGTCATCTTCATATCTGAGGTTGTTGAAATTTTTTTAGGCAGTCTTGATTCCAGCTTGTGTTTCATCCAGGCTGGCATTTTGCATGATGTACTCTGCATATAAAGTAAATAAGCAGGGTGACAATGTAGAACCTTGATGTACTCTTTTCCCAATTTTAAACCAGACCATTGTTCCATGTCCAGTTCTAACTGTTGCATCTTGACCTGCATACACGTTTCTCAGAAGGCAGTATATGTGGTCTGGTATTCCCATCTGTTTAAGAATTTTCAATAGTTTGTTGTGATCCACACAAGGGCTTTTGTGTAGTCAAAGAAGAAAAGTAGATGTTTTTCCAGAATTCCCTTGCTTTTTCTATGATCCAGTGGATACAAGCAAATTGATCTCTAGTTCTGCCTTTTCTAAATTCAACTTGTACATCTGGAAGTTCTTGGTTCCTTTACTGTGAAAGCCTATCTTGAAGGAGTTTGAGCATTACCTTGCTAGGATGTGAAATGAGTGCAATTGTGTGGCAGTTTGAATTTTCTTTGGCATTGTCCTTCTTTGGGATTTAAATGAAAACTGACCTCTTCTAGTGCTATGGCTACCACTGAGTTGTCCAAATTTGCTGGCAGATTGAATGCAGAGCCTCAATTACATGATTTTCAAATATTTCTCCTAGTATCTGGCTTGTCTTTCATTATCATAACCATGTTTTTAGAAAAGCACTTTTTTTTTTTAATTTTGGAGACTAAAATTGATCTTTCCTCCTTTAGAGGACTGTGCTTTTGATAACATGTCTAACAATACTTTGACAAACAAAATCATGAATGTTTTTATGTATGGATATTTTTGAGGTATTATACTTTTAGATTTTACATTTATATCAGTAATCTAGTTTTGTTAATTTTTAATATAGAATTTATAGTTTATATATTTTAATTTTTATATACTTAATATAGAATATAAAATGAAGTATTGATCAAGTTCATTCATTAGTATGGATATTTAAATTAATCCAAGTAAACTGGAAAGGAATCAAGAGATTTTGTGAAATGTTTTTTCTTTGTCAATTGAGTTGATCATGTAGTGTTTTTTTTTTTATTAACTTGTTAACATGGCAAATTACATTTGTTAATATTTGAATGTTAAATCAACCTTGCATCCCTAGGATTGGCCTAATTTGGTCACTGAGAAGTTTTCTTTTATGCATCCTTGAGTTTGATTTGCTAAACTTTTGTTTGGGATTTTTACATATGCTTTGACAAAGAATAGTATTCTGTAGCTTTTTAAATCAAATAATAATGCATTTTATGTGGTTTTTATATCAGAGGAATTCTTTCTTTATAAAATGAGTTGCAGTATATTCTTTCCTTTTGAATTTTATGAAAGAGTTTGTGTAGAAAAATATTTTTTTTTTTTTTTTTTCTATAAATTTTTACTAGGATTAGCCAGTGAATCCATTCCAGCCTGGTTTACCTTGTCAGAATTTTTTAATAATAGCTATTTCTGTTTTATATTATGTGCTGTTCTATTCATTTTCTCTCTCTTCTTGATTAAGAAGTGTGTTTCAAGCATTTTGCCCATTTCTGTAAAGCTGTTGAAATTATCGTCATTGTAATTTTTACAGAATTTGTAGTAATGTCAATTCTCTAAATCCAGAAATTTCCAGTTTGTGTATTTTCCTTTTTATCTGATCAGTTTGACTAGGAATTTTTCAATTTATTGATCTCCTTTGTGAATAAACTTTTGGTTTCACGGTTTTTATCTACTTTTGTCCTGTTTTAGTTTAACTGATATTGGCTCATCTTTATGGTTTCCTTTATTTATTTTTCATTTAATTTGCTCTTCTTTTTTCAGTTTCTTAAAGAGGAAAGTGAAGTCTTTATTATAAATGCCTTTATTATTTTCTAATGCAGTTCTAATATATTTCACAATCATCAGTTTCTTCCTGTATACTGCTTTTTAACAGCATTTTATGTATTTGAATATGTTGTGTTCTCATTTTCATTCAATTAAAAATATTTTCCAATTTTTCTTTAATTTCTTCTTGAATGGTAAATAATTTTAAGTGTTTTATCTTTTTCAAAATATTTGGAGGTTTTAAAAATATATCTTCCTGAGATTAACAACTGATTTAACTCCATCATTGTCAGAGAATATATTGTATTGAGATTAAATTTTATAAAATATATTGAGATGTATTTTATGATCCAAAGTACAGTTGAACTTAATAAATATTGAATGTGTGTTTGCCAAGCATGTGTATCCCATTGTAGGACAGAGTGCTGTTTAAATGTCAGTTGAGTCATGTTTGATAGTGTTGGATAGTGTTCTAACCTTATTTGTTTTCTATCTCTTGTTCCATCAATAATTAAGAGGTGAGTATTGAAATAGCTGCTTATACATTTTGATTTATATCTTTCTTCTTGCAGTTATATCAGTTTTTGCTTTCTACATTTTGAAGCTCTGCTATTAGGTGTACAAGCACTTAAGATTTATTTTACTCTTGATAAATTGACACAGTTATTGCTATGAAGGAGTCTTCTTTAACCTTGACAACATTGTTTTGTTTGAAATCAAGTTTGTCTTACATTAATATAGCCACTGCTGCTTTCTTTGATCAGCGGTATTGCACTTTCTCTATTTGATCTCTTTGAGTCTTTATATTTCGAGTATATTTTATTTATTTTATTTTAATTGTTGTAAAAGCACTTAAAACAGATCAACAATCTTAACACTTTTTAAGTGCACAATACAGTATTTTTACCTATAGGTATAATACTGCATAGCAGATATTTAGTTTTTATTCATCTTGCATAAGTGAATACCAACTCTCATTCCTTCTTCCTTTAGCCCCTGAAAACCACCATTCTACTTTCTGTTCCTAGGAGTTTGACTATTATATATAACTTATACCACTTCATCAAAAATAGATGGAGAAACAATGGAAACAGTGACAGACTTTATTTTCTTGGGATCCAAAATCACTGTAGTTGATGACTACAGCCATGAAACTGAAGGACACTTGTTCCTTGGAAGAAAAGTTATAACCAATCTAGACAGCATATTAAAAAGCAAAGACGTTACTTTGCTGACAAAGGTCCATATAGTCAAAATTATGGTTTTTCCAGTAGTCGTGTATGTATGTGAGCTTTGGACCATTAAGAAGGCGGAGTGCCGAAGAATTGATGGTATTGAACTGTGGTGTTGGAGAAGACTCTTGAGAGTCCCTTGGACTGCAAGGAGATTAAACCAGTAAATTCTAAAAAAAAAAAAAAAAAAATCAATCCTGAATATTCATTGGGAAGACTCATGGTAAAACTGAAACTCCAGTACTTTGGCCACTTAATGCAAAGAGTTGACTCATTAGAAAGGAGCTTGATGCTGGGAAAATCGAAGGCAGGAAGAGAAGGGGACAGCAGTGGATGAGATGGTTGGATGGCATCACTGACCTAATAGACATGAGTTTGAGCAAGCTCTGGCAGATGGTGAAGGATAGAAAATCCTGGTGTGCTGCAGTCCATTGGGTCACAAAGCGTAGGACACAATTGAATGACTAAACAACAAGTATAAATGGAATCGTGTAATATTTGTCCATCTGTGACTGGCTTTTTACATTTAATATAATGTCCTCCAGGCTCATACATGTTGTACCATATGGAAAAATTTTCTTCTTTTTATCACCACTTGAGAAAACTGTGTGTAGGTCAAAAAGCAACAGTTATAACTGGACATGAAGCAACAGACTGATTCCAAATTGGGAAAGGAGTTTTTCAAAACTGTATATTGTCATCCTTTTTATTTAACTTATATGAGTACATCATGTGAAATGCTGGGCTGAATGAAGCTCAAGCTGGAATCAAGATTGCTGGGAGAAATATCAGTAACCTCAGATATGCACATGATACCACACTAATGGTAGAAAGCAAAGAAGGACTAAAGAGCCTCTTGATGAAGGTGAAAACAGATTGTGAAAAAGCTGCTTTAAAATTCAACATTCCAAAAACTAAGATCATGTCATCCAGTTCCATCCCTTCATAGCAAATAGATGGGGAGGGGGGGTGAAATGGAAACAGTGTGATTTTATTTTCCTGGACTCAAAAATTTCTGCGGATAGTGACTACAGCCATGAAATTCAAAGACTCTTGCTCCTTGGAAGAAAAGCTGTGAGAAACTTGAGTATTCAAAAGCAGAGACATTGCTTTGCTGAAAAAGATCCATATAGTCAAAACTATGGTTTTCCAGTAGTCTTATACAAATGTGAGAGTTAGACCATAAAGAAGGCCTGATGCTGAAGATTTGATGCTTTTGAACTGTGGTGCTGCAGAAGGTTCTTGAGAGTCCCTTGGAAGGTAAGGAGATCTAACCAGTCAATCCTAAAGGGAATCAACTGTGAATATTCATTGAAAGGACTGATGATAAAGTTAAAGCTCCAATACTTCAGCCATCTGATGAGAAGAGTAGACTCACTGGAAAAGACCCTGATGCTGGGAAAGATGAGGGCAGGAAAAGAAGGGGATAAAAGAGGATAAGGTGGTTGGATGGCATCATTGACTCAATATACATGAATCTGAGCAAACTCCAGACATAGTGAAGGGCAGGGAGGTCTAGCCTGTTCCATGGGGTTGCAAAGAATTGTACACAACCAAGTGACTGAACAATAACGAAGAGTCAAAAATATTCCTTTCTTTGTATATACCATAATTTTTTTCCATCATTCATTGATGAAAATTTAGTTGTTTTCCATATCTTGGCTCTTATGGATAATGTTGTAACGATCATACAGCTATCACTTTGAATCATGATGACAAATCTCTTGAATACGCACTTCGAGTAGAATTGCTGAATCATAAGTTCAGTTCAGTTCAGTTGCTCAGTCGTGTCCAACTCTGCGATCCCATGGACTGCAGCATGCCAGGCCTCCCTGTCCATTGCCAACTCCCTGTCCATTGCCAACTCATGTCCATTGAGTCAGTAATGACATCTGACATCCTCTGTCATCCCCTTCTCCTCTGGGCTTCAATCTTTCCCAGCATTAGGGTCTATTCCAATGGGACAGTTCTTTGCATCAGGTATCAAAAATATAGGAGTTTCATCTTCAGCATCAGTCCTTCCAGTGAACATTCAGGACTGATTTCCTTTAGGATGGACTGGTTGGATCTCCTTTCAGTCTAAGGGACTCTCAAGAGTCTTCTCCAACACCACAGTTCAAAACCATCAATTATTTGGCACTCAGCTTTCTTTAGAGTCCATCTCTCACATCCATACATGACTACTGGAAAAAACATAGCTTTGACTAGATAGACCTTTTTGGCAAAGTAATGTCTCTGCTTTTTAATATGCTGTCTAGGTTGGTCATAACTTTTCTTCAAAGGAGCAAGCATCTTTTAACTTCATGGCTACAGTCACCATCTCCAGTGATTTTGGATTCAAAAAAAAAAAAAATCTGTTACTGTTTCCCCATCAATTTGCCATGAAGTGTAATATATTTTGTATATATCATAAGCTAATTCTATTTTTAATCTTTTGAAAAATTTTCATACTCTTTTCTGTAACAGTCACTGTATTTTATATTTTCAGCATTAGTATACAAGGGTTCCAATTTCTCTACATCCTCCCCATTAACATAGTATCTTTTGTTCTTTGGAAAATGGCCATCTTAACAGGTATGAGGTGTTAACTCTTCATGGTTTAAATTTTCATTTCCCTGATTAATAGCAATATTTATCAATATCCATTGGCTACTTGTATGTCTTCCTTAGAGAAATGTTTATTCAGTATCCCTTGCCCATTTTTTATTAGATCATTTATATTTTTTACTGTTGAGTCGTTGATCTCCTTGTATTTTTATATTAACTTTTCATGTGATTTGCAGATATTTCTGTATCCAATATTTTTCTTATATAAATAGTAAAAACAATCCCAAAATGCATATGGGACCACACAGAAAAAAATCTGAGTAGTCAATTCAATCTTGAGAAAGAAGAATAAAACAGAAACATTATACTTCCTGATTATGAAATATATTACAAACCCATGGTAATTAAGACATTATGATACTGGCGTAAAAAGAGACATGTAGAGCAAGGAAGGAGAAGGCAATGGCACCCCACTCCAGTACTCTTGCTTGGATAATCCCATGGATGGAGGAGCCTGGTGGGCTGCAATCCATGGGGTCACGAAGAGTCAGACACAACTGAGTGACTTCACTTTCACTTTTCACTTTCATGCATTGGAGAAGGAAATGGTAACCCACTCCAATGTTTTTGTCTGGAGAATCCCAGGGATGGCAGAGCCTGGTGGGCTGCCGTCTATGGGGCTGCACAGAGTCGGACACAACTGAATCAACTTAGCAGAAGCAGTAGCAGAACAAGGAAACAGAATAAGAACACAAGAAATAAACTCATGCATATATGTTCAACTAATCTTTGACAAAGGGTTCAAGAATACACAATGGGAAAGGATAAATACGAAACTATAAATTTTTTTGAGAAAATTTGGGAGAAAAGCTTTATGACATTGGTGTTAGCAATGATGTCTTAAATATTATAACACAAGCACAAGCAATAATAGCAAATATGGACAAGTTAAACTAATTCTGACTATAATAGTCTGCATAATAAGAAACCATATACAGATTAAAAGTCCTATAAAATAGAAGAAATATTTGCAATTATATATCTGATAAGGGGTTAATATCTAAAATGTGCTTTATTTAGTCAGCATAGAATTGAGTTTTAGTTTATTGTCTAGTCTGGAAATCTCCTTATAATTGGTGTGCTTAGACCATTTGCATTTTACTTAGTTGTTATTACTTATGTGATTAATTTTAATGGTACTATCTACATCTTGTTCCTACTTTCCAGTCTATTTTTGTTCCTGTTTTACTCTATTGCTTGAATTGCTTATTTTTTTATTATATTTTATTTCCTTTTTTGACTTATTGCATGTGTGCAAAGTCGCTTCTATTATGTCTGACTCTTTGTGACCCCATGGACTGTAGCCTGCCAGGCTCTACTGTCATGGGATTCTCCAGGCAAGAATATTGAAACAGGTTGTCATGCCATCCTACAGTGGATCTTCTAGTATTACTGTTCTGTTATTTTAGGGGTATCTTCAGAGGGACACATATATGTACATATATTTATGCCATATACACAAGAGAGATTATATGTATATATATATATATATATATATATATACACACACACATATATATGGAAAACATGTCTATAAAAATATATAAAGTAATTATACACACATGCATCCTTGGCCTATTGTGCTTCATTTTATTGCAATTCACAGATTTTTTTCAAATTGAAGGTCTGTAGCAAGCAAGGCTATTGGCACCATTTTTCCAACAACATTTGGGTAATTCTCACAATACCTCAAACTTTTAATTTTATTGTATTTGTTATGATGACCTGTGATAAGTGACCTTTGACATTATTATTCCAGAAAGATTACAGCTCACTGCAAGCTCAGATGGTGGTTAGCATTTTTAGGAGTAAAGTACTTCTTAATTATGGCACATACATTGCTTTTTTAAGACATAGTGCTATTACACACTTGATGGTGGTGGTGGTGTAATCGCTAAATCATGTCAGACTTTTTGTGACCCCATGGACTGTAGCCCACCAGGTTCCTCTGTCCATGGGATTTTCCAGGCAAAAATACTGGACAAGGTTACCATTTCCTTCTCCAGGGGATCTTCCTAACCCAGGGAGTGAACCTGTGTCTCCTGCATTGGCAGGTTAGATCTTTCCAGCTGAGTCACCAGGGAAGATCTATTCTATATCATAGTGTAAATACTCAGAGGAGAAATTCCAAATGTCTGGAATTTTCTCTATGCTCTCCCCTCTTATCTGTAGTCTTTCCTGTGACAACAGCTATCTTGGTCTTTCTGTAATCTCAGTTTTGTCTCAGGGAATACATTGGCTTTTGTATGGTTTCACGTTCTCTGGACAATAAGTTTTAATTTCACAGAGGTCAACTTACTTCTTTCTCATTTCTCAGGGATCACTAAATATATGTAAAGTCCAGTGAATTTAAAAACATTGTTTCATATTTTTTTTTTTTGTTGTTGTTGTTGTAGTTTAAGCAGGAAGGTAAATCTGATCTTTATTACTCCATCTTGAACAAAAGTAGAACTATTACTCATAGGTTTTTGATATTTGAAGTTTTCAAGTTCAAAATGCATTGAGAAGAATGTCATTTTTTTCATCTCCTCAACATTCAGCTGTTTTCTCTTCTAACTCTTCTTGAGCCATGAGTTACATTTTTAGGGGAGATGTTTAACCTCAATATGATGGGTACAAGTGATTGCTCAGACCTTAAGGTTCAGTTCAGTTCAGTCACTCAGACGTGCCTGACTTTTTGTGACCCATGAAAGATAGCATGCCAGGCCTCCCTGTCCATCATCAACACCTGGAGTTTACCCAAACTCATGTCCATTGAGTCAGTGATGCCATCCAATCATCTCATCTTCTTTCATCCCCTTTTCCAATTGCCCTCAATCTTTCCCAGCATCAATGCCTTTTCAAATGAGTCAGCTCTTCACATTAGGTGGCCAAAGTATTGGAGTTTCAGCTTCAGCATCAGTCCTTCCAATGAACACCCAGGACTGATCTCCTTTAGGATGGATTGGTTGGTTCTCCTTGCAGTTTAAGGGACTCTCAAGAGTCTTCTCCAACACCATAGTTCAAAAGCATCAATTCTTCGTCATTCACCTCTCTTTAAGCCCAACTCTCACGTCCATACATGACCATTGGAAAAAACATTGCCTTGACTAAATGGACCTTTGTTCGCAAAGTAATATCTCTGCTTTTGAATATGATATCTAGGTTGGTCATAACTTTCCTTCCAAGGAGCAAGCGACTTTTCATTTCATGGCTGCAGTCACCATCTGCAGTGATTTTTGAGCCCCCCAAAATAAAGTCTGATACTATTTCCTGTGTTTCTCCATTTTTTTTTTCCATGAAGTGATGGGACTGGATGCCATGATCTTAGTTTTCAGAATATTGAGCTTTAAGCCAACATTTCACTCTTCTCTTTCACTTTCATCAAGAGGCTTTTTAGTTACTGTTCACTTTCTGCCATAAAGGTGGTGTCATCTGTATATCTGAAGTTATTGATATTTCTCTTGGCAGTCTTGAGCCCAGCTTGTGTTTCTTCCAGCCCAACATTTCTCATTATGTCCTCTGCATATAACTTAAATAAGCATGATGACAATATACAGGCTTGACATACTCCATTTCCTATTTGGAACCAGTCTGTTGTTCCATGTCCAGTTCTAACTGTTGCTTCCTGATCTGCATGTAGGTTTCTCAAGAGGCAGGTTAGGTGGTCTGGTATCTCCATCTCTTTCAGAATTTTCCACAGTATATTGTGATCCACACAGTCAAAGGTCCTGGAATAGTCAATAAAGCAGAAATAGATATTTTCCTGGAACTCCCTTGCTTTTTTGATGACCCAGCGGGTGTTGGCAATTTGATATCTGGCTCCTTTGCCTTTTCTAAATCTAGCTTGAACATCAGGAAGTTCATGATTCATGTATTGCTAAAGCCTGGCTTGGAGAATTTTGAGCATTACTTTACTAGCATGTGAGCTGAGTGCAATTGAGTGGTAGTTTGAGCATTCTTTGACATTGCCTTTCTTTGGGACTGGAATGAAACCTGACTTTTCCAGTCCTGTGGCCACTGCTGAGTTTTCCAAATTTGCTGGCATATTGAGGGCAGCACTTTCACAGCATCATCTTTTAAGACTTGAATAGCTCAGGTGGAATGCCATCACCTCCATTAAATTTGCTCATAGTGATGCTTCTTAAGGCCCACCTGACTTCACATTCCAGGATGTCTGGCTCTAGGTGAGTGATCACACCATCATGATTATCTGGGTCATGAAGATCATTTGTGTACATTCTTCTTTGTATTCTTGCCACCTCTTCTTAATATCTTCTGCTTTTATTAGGTCCATACCATTTCTGTCCTTTATTGAGCCCATCTTTGCATGAAATGTTCCCTTGGTATCTCTAATTTTCTTGAAGAGATCTCTAGTCTTTCCCATTTATTGTTGTCCTCTATTTCTTTGCATTATCACTGAAGAAGGCTTTCTTATCTCTCCATGCTATCCTTTGGAACTCTACCTTCATCTACCTCTACTCTTCCTATATCTTTTCTTTTCTCCTTTGCCTTTTGCTTCCCTTTTTTTTCATAGCTATTTGTAAGCCCTTCTCAGACAGCCATTTTGCTTTTATGTATTTCTTTTTCTTGGAGATGATCTGTCTGCTGTACAGTGTCAGGAACCTCCGTCCATAGTTCATCAGGTATTATGTCTATCAGATCTAGTCTTGTAAATCTATTTCTCACTTCCACTGTATAATCATAAGGGATTTGATTTAGGTCATACCTGAATGGTCTAGTGATTTTCTCCCACTTTCTTCAATTTAAGTCTTAATTTGGCAATAAAGATCTCATGATCTGAGCCACAGTGAGCTCCAGTCTTGTTTTTGCTGACTGTATAGAGTGTCTCCATGTTTGGCTGCAAATAATATAATCAATCTGGCTTCGGTGTTGGCTGTCTGGTGATACCCATGTGTACAGTCCTCTCTAGTGTTGTTGTAAGAAGGTGTTTGCTATAACCAGTGCATTCTCTTGGCAAAAATTTATTAACCTTTTCCCTGCTTTATTCTTTACTCCTAGGCCAAATTTGCCTGTTACTCCAGATGTTTCTTGACTTCCTACTTTTGCGTTCCAGTCCCCATAAGTAAGGTAACAGGCTATTAAGGTAATAGGCTATTGTCACCTTAGGGTAATAGGCTATTTTCCATATATATCATTATTAATTACTATCAATGCCCTTGCAATATCAATATCATCCATATCATTAGGCATGTCAGTAAGTTAGATGTCAGCATTGACATCTCCCTTCCATTATCTGTAATCATTTATTATCAAGTTCAACCAATTTACATAATAAATTTTTATAAAATCTTTGACTCCTTTCAATATTCACAGCCATAATCTATCACCATCTGTAGGCTGTTGTATTGCAACAATTTGATAATTGGCCTCTCCTTATCCAATCTTGGAGTCTTTTTAACTGTTTTCTCAGACAGTGATCAGAGGCAAATTTTTAACATAAATTATTGGTCATGTTAGCACTTTATTTTAAAAACATTATTGATTTCTTTTGGTTTGATAAAAATTTAGAAAATTATTTAGAACTTTAGAAAAATTTAGACAATTATTAAAATCCTTATTAAGATCAATAAGACTCATGTTTTTAAAGTTGATTTAACTTTAATTTTAGGGAAAAGATATAATTTTTTAACATGAATTGTCTCTTTTTAACACTAATTAAAATTGCATTTTTCCATTATTTTGTATGACTATTTGATTGATGTTGAACTCCCCTACAAGCTTATAAACAAATCATTTGCTTGTCTTCAAATCCTTAACAGTTAGTACAATACCTGATACCTGATATTTTAGCAATAAAGATATTTTGATTTAATCATACAACTTAGTTATTATATTAATGTAATTATAAATAACATGTAATGTTAAAATAATAAAACTCTGTTATAGCTTACAAGACACTATTTTAATTAACTTCCACAAAACATCTCATTTTATATTTAAATTCACCCAGTGAGCTATTATTGAAACTATGTATAAAGAGGTAAAAGGTTCAGAGAGATTAAGAACCTTGCTCAGTGTCAAACAGCCAGTAGAAAGCAGAATGGAATTTAAATGAAGATTCATCTTACTGAAATATACATCATCTCAGACACCATAATATATTGTCTATTTTGTAAAATCTGAATAGACAGCTTTTGCAAATAAAAATATTTGCCACAGACTCTTAGTTCCTCTCTGGGCAAAATTCTTAAGTACATATATTTTGGTATTACTCTGTAGGTAATAATCTACCTGCTGAAAAATATTTAGAAATCATGTACTGTGACATTTCTGACAGTTTCCCCAATGTATAACAAATTACAGTACAATGAGAGAATGATGAAAATAATATTCTGATTAAAAATTCAAGGCCTGTGTCAAGCTGTAAAATATGCAAGCCTCTAGAATTTTATATATAAAAGGTAAAGAGCAGCTGGTATCATTCATGGTCAGTGAAGTATAAGGAAAAAAGGAACTATTGTTTGTGGTTCTTTTAGATGAGAATAACTTATTGTATTATATAATTATATAACTATATATATAATTATTACAATATATTATTTTATATTATATATAATTTATATTATTATATTATACTATAATACAACTTATTATATTATATAAATAGCCTTTATATTAATGGAAGCTTCCATGTTGGCTCAGATGGTAAAGAATCTGCCTGCAGTAGAGGACTCCTGGGTTTGATCCCTGGTTTGTGAAGACCCCTCGCTGAGAAGGGAATGGCTACCCACTCCAGTATTCTTGCCTAGAGAATCCCATGAACAGAGAAACCTGTCAGGCTATGGTCTATGGGGTCGCACAGAGTTGGACATGACTGAGCAACTAACAGTTTCACTTTCTATTAGCAGAATAGTACCTGTCCTCTTTTACTTGTAAAGCTGGGTATATAAAATGGTGACTAAAATAATATTTAGGAAAATGTTCTATTGTTACCCTTGTGTTTGAATTTTTATTGTAATATTCTTAGGGAAAATAATTCACAAACTCTCAGTAAGATTATTTAAGAAGAATTATTTAAATGACAACAACTTATTTTACTAGTAAGAATTCTAGTGGTTTACAGAAGTTGTTATTGTTCAGTCGTTAAAGTCATGTCAGACTCTGCCACCTCATGTACTGTAGCACAACAGGCTCCTCTGTCCTCCACTTATCTCCTGGATTTTGCTTAAATCCATGTCCAGAAGTTCTTGTCTATTAATTTTTCTGATAAACTCAAAAATTTATTTAACTTGTCTATAATGCATTGTACTTTCCAGGATGTTCTGAATATGGGTTATTCTTGAGGCTCAATTCCATAACATATGACTTAAGGAAATTCTAATTCAAGGTATTCTTTGCATCTTGCAGCTTGTTAATGAACTTCTATGTTGTTAACATGAGATTCCCAGGTGATACTAGTGGTAAAGAATCTGCCTGCCAATACAAGAGATGCCAGAGACATGTGAGCTCTCTCCCTGGGGCAGGACAACAAACATGGGTTCCATCACTGGGTCGAGAAGATCCCCTGAAGGAGGAAATGGCAACCCTCTGCAGTATTCTTGCCTGGAAAATTCCATGGACACAGCCTGCTAAAACCATGACAATGGAATTTGGGCTCTGACTGCCTAACATGCTCCTGCTCTTTCTCTGCCATCACTATCATTAATATAGATCTTAGCGTATTATCCAGGCTGTTACAGGTTTGTATTGCCATTTAACTCTCCCCTCCCTTTGTCTCCTTCCAATGCAGGATATGTAACCAAATAAAATAATGAAATGGAAAATATTGTGTCAAAAATGTGCAAGATTATGATTTCCCATTTGAAACATACAGTATACTAAAACTATATTAGCAACCATGATTTTTACTTCATATTAAAGATAATACTTGCTATTAAATCTTAGTCATTCACTCATGTCCCACTCTTTGCCACCCCCCATGAACTGTAGCCCACCAAGATCCTCTGTCCATGTGATTTTCCAGGCAAGAATACCAAGCCCTCTTCCAGGGGATCTTCCCAACCCAGAGATGGAACTCACATCTCTTAAATCTCTTACACTGTTAGCAGGTTCTTTACTACTAGTATCACCTAGGAAATCCCTGGAAAACACTAACACAATGAGGAAACTAAACCTTACAGAAAATAAAGAATTTCACCCAAATAATATACCTAATAAATAATGGACCCATAACTGAAACTGTTGATCCAAGAGCAATTGACATTATTTAGCTGCAGTAAGATCACAGATGACATTAATTGGGCATGAATGAAACCAGTTCCACCTACCAACAGTTTTTAATTCTAAATTTCTGTCAACTTTTAAAGGTCCTCTTAAAGTTAAAATATTATATAATAATCATGTGTGCATGTTAGCTAAGTCATTTCAATCTCTTTGTGACTCCTTGAAACCCCATGGACTGTGACTCACCAGGCTTCTCTGTCCATGGAATTCTCCAAGTAAGAATACTGGAGTGGGTTTGCCATGCCCTCCTCCAGAGGATCTGCTTCACTGAAGGATCAAACCCATGTCTTTTTATCTCCTGCATTATCAGGTGGGTTCTTTTCCACTAACACAAGCCTGGAAAGCCCAAATAATCAGTGTGTGTGTGTGTGTGTGTGTGTGTGTGTGTGTGTGTGTGTGTATAATACAGAGCTAATTGTAAATGTACATAAATTACTTTGGGCACTAACTGGTTATAGTTGACAAGAAACTTACTTTTTTTTTTACCATTTAAAAATGCTGTATTTCATTTCCCAGAAATAGATAATATGCACTTGTTTTTTCTTGCTTTAGACCTAGAACTGGTTTTAGGGATGTGGCAACTGGATATCACAGCTTGAAATCTGCTATGCCTAGTGTTGAGACCTGACAGAAGCCACAACAAGCTTCAGGGACTAAAGTAGCCAGAGCTACAATCACAGAAAAAGCTGGGTCACTGCCCAGAAGGAGCTGAGATCATCATCCCCCAACCTTGAGACTCAGCCGGTCAGCATATTCCCTGTAGCCTGGTTAGAACTAGCCCAGATAACACGAAAAGTCCCTTAAGCGAGCCTGCATGTGCAAAATTTAGCCAATTAATAGATGCCAAGAACCCCTTGCAACCAATCCGCCCTTGCCAACTCACTGTCTTTGTTCTAAGTCTATAAATACTCCTGTAATTCTGGGCTCGGGGCTCTCTGCCTCACTCCACTGAGTTGGGTGTGACAGAGTGCCCTAACTTGAGTTAGCAATAAACTCCCTTCTTGCTTTTGCATTGCCGTGGTGGATTTGTTCTCTCAGTCTATTCAGATACTTGGACTCAGAGCGTAACACCTAGCATTAGATATAAAGATTTTGAAGTGAATTTTTTGCCCAAGAAAGGCTTTAATGCTTGGGCTATAGCAAAATGAGTTGAGATATAGGGAGGAGCACTAACTTCTCTCACTGAAAGAGGAGAACTGGTGGACTATTAGGATTTTATAGATGCTATTTTTATTTTAAATATTTTATCTGGGAATTGACTAATATAATCCCTGTTACAACATCAGCCTACTTTTTCTTAAATGAAGTATCAAGCTTGGGTATCACATATAAAGTAATAAACAAAATTGTCCTTCGAGGGTAGGTTTGATTCCTAGAGAGCTGTCATATGTCAAACAGGAAAGAGCCACCATCCTGAGTTAGAAAGTTATTTATCCATATGTTTGGCCACTCCAGTAACTCAGACAAGTAAATGTGATTATACTGCATAACATTGATGAATAGCTAAGTTATTATGAAAGCCTAGAAATTAACATAGAACTAAAAAGATAAAAGATTTAATGTTGGAGTGGCTTCACTCATATGCCTTATTGAGTGACAAGTACTATTCTATGCACTATCTGAATTAATGCGTGCAAAGCTCCGGTAGCACAAAGTCCACATATTTGTGCTAAAAGTGTGACTAATCTACTAATGCCTTTCTTTGATATGAAAGTGTCTTTGCCAAGAGTGTACAAACTGAAATGGCTTCTTGCCAAGCTCAGGGAGCTGAGTAAATGATGCAAGTTAATGTTTAGCACAGAAAAGCATGAATGTCAGAGATTAAATAGGAAAAGACTGGAGCATACATCCTACTCTTGGTTTTCTCTTGCCTCTGTTTTAGTAGATGCTCTTCTCTCAGACCCAGTAACTTATCAAACTCTAAAGAGTCAACCTTCTGTAGGACATGTCTGTCTGGTGTTGCCAGACTATTGTCAGAAGCCCAGATGTCTATGGGAAACTAGACATTTCACTCCCAGCTGGAGGAAATACCAGCTCTAAGGTGAATGCTTTATTCACACATTATTCACATGATGAATTACAGATATTATTTCAAGAAACTAAACAAAATACATGACTGATACAGCTTGAGACAGAGAGCCTTGTGAAAGATCCTGTAGAAACCATGAATAAAATCATTTAGAAATGATATTTCCACTAAGGGGGTGATCATTAAACCTGCCTGAGATAAAAACTGGAATTGACAGGTTAACAACTAGATTCTTTAAAGATTTAAATTGCCATTTTACCAATTAAATATTTAAATATGGTGCTTAAATCTTGTTAGCATCAAGGATGTTGTCCCTGAAGAGGAACACCAGAGCAAGAGTACTTAACTAACAGCAATTTCTCTCCCAAGGGGACTACTGGCAATGTCTGGAGACATTTTTGGTTGTCAAAGCTGTGGAGTGGGTGCTACTAGCATATATTTTGTAGAGGATAGGGTTAGTGCTAAACACTCTATACAGCCCCTCCCACAAGAACATTATTCAGCATAAAACACAAGTAATACCTAGGTTGAGAAACCATGTAAATTTCTAATATGTGAGGCACTACTGCTATGATCCATTTTATTTTTAACTGTTTGCATCCTTTAGGTAGATGAAAGTTAACTTGAAATAAGCTGGCTGCCTCATAAACATTTGGTAATGTTTTATGTAAATTTATATTCTTGGGCTTCCCTGATGGCTCAGCTAATAAAGAATCCACCTGCAATGTGGGAGACCTGGGTTTGATCCTTGGGTTTGGAAGATCCCTGGAAAATGGAATGGCTACCTGCTCCATTATTCTGGCCTGAAGAATTCCATGGATTGTATAGTCTATGGGGTCGCAAAGAGTTGGACATGACTGAGAGACTTTCACTTTCTATCTGTAATATTTATGGAAGTGAAATTCATGAGGGAAAATAACAGGCTTAGAGAACAGATAAAGGAAATCTCATATGCAAATCAAAAATAGCAAATATTTCAGAGATGGTTACAATTTAGAGAATTTCTCTAAATTGAAGAAAAATTTTAAAACTAATTCTTAGAATATTAATTTTAAAGATTTATTTTAAGATACAACAGTAATATTTCTACATTTTCAGAATAAATGGATATTTAACCAACCTTCAGACCCAATTAAAACATACTTACATTTATATTATCAGTCATACCAGAAGCTAAGGATATTATAAGAACATTTATAGACTGAGAAAATATGACAGCGATCCAGAATCCTCTATCCAGCCAATGTATCTCTTCACTGTCAGCATCAAAGTGCTACATATTTAGATTTACAAAAACTCAGAAAATATTCACTCTTATATACTCCAACCAAATATCAGTTGAATCAGTATGTATATCAAAAGATATAAAAGATACATTAGGCAATCAGTGGCTAGCTAAAAGGCTTATACCATGCTTAAATTCTGATGGCAATATTGTAACTGTAGGTAAAAATAACTAAATAATGATTATTGAGATAGATGATAAAATATGTTAGAAAAAATATATAATAACCAGGAAATAAGGCATTTTATATTTTGGCAATATACTCAGAGATAAAAACAGAAAGCAAAATAATTCTAAATTAAGATTTCATGTTGGAGGGGAATGAAGTAGCAAAGTGAAAGCCTTCAAAACATTTCATTCTGATGGAAAAGCTGTTGGTAAATAAATCATACGGCTGAGAGCATAATTTGAGACTAAAGAAATATGGCTCAGTTTATTATTGATAAGAAGGATTAGGCAAAATTGAAAAGCTGAACTGAATTTAAGAACTAGGACAAGTGAAAAGATGAATGAACAAAAATGCATTCAGATAATAGGTATAAATGAGAGGAACACAATCAGATGTCAGTTGTTACAATACATGTGGATTGGCTGACTCTCTTATCAAAGAAGAGATGTCAGATTGGGTGTCTTGGCAATGGTACCCTTGGCCCTGGGCAAAATTTTAAAGGGCTGCAGTGATGTAGAACCTGAGAAGAATGCAGACAGGACTTCCAAGGGAAGTCCCTAACTTTGTATAAGACAAGAGTCATCAAATTGTTCTCTAAATTATTTGAAGCTTAAATGCTTAATAGAAACTGGATATTTTAACTTGATTATCTTGCAATACATCAGCTTGAACTTAGTTTTCAATGCCCTTTTGAAATGTAAAGGAGAACATAATTCCCTTGGAAATCTATGCAGTTAACTAAATTATCAACTTGGGTTTTAACCACCTGAGGGAAGAGAATATTTAACTTTACTCCATCTTTGGCTACAAAACTTCACCTTCCACTGTTTTATCATATTACATCTATAAATTTTTTCATAACTAGGTACATAGTTATTAATAAGCAATGATAACACTTTAATTAATGTATTTCATTGTTTATAGAGATCATTTGATTATCCAAATTTATTTTATCATTTTACTTGTTGACTAAAGCATCTTAACTTAAATTCATAAAAAGAAAAAGATAATGAAATGAAATGAAAAACACTAAAGTCAAAAAATAATTTTTCATTTCACTAGAAATGAAAAACACTAAAATCATGAAAGAATATGACATTGACATGCAATACGTAGTACTTGATTAAATCTTGAGAAAACTGATTATTTTCCAGCAAAGGATAAGCTAACAATTTTACACAAGAGAAGGTAAAAAAATTGAACTGGCAAATAGTATTGAAGAGATCATAAGGGCAAGTAAAACCTCACTTTTAAAAGAAAGATACGAAAAAAAAATTAAAAGAAAGATATGGAGCATCAATGTTTTAATAGCTTATTTTTGTCAATTAAAACTTTCTTTATATTTTATTTTATAAAAATTGCAACTTCATATAAACAATATTCTACCAAATATCATTCAAGTTTATAGTCACTTGTAAATATAGATAGAATATGCATAATTCTATATTAAATTGGCAATTCATAAAAACAGCATAATATAATCACTCAGCTTTAAATCCAGAAAATTCAATGCAAGGGTAAAAAATAAAGAAGGAAAACAAATAATTTAACAATAGATTCTAGAAAACCAAGCCATGAAAAATCAGTCATTCATAGTAAAATTCTAAGTGAAATAGAAACTAGTCAAACAGGACAGAGTTAATTTTCAAGGCATGATAGAAAACGTCAGACAACATGGAGACAATTAAAGTATTTTCTATTAAATTAAGGACTAAAAGAGGAAAGTTTTTTCTTTGTATTGGTCATGGTAGGGGGAAATTATACATATTTTGGAAAGAAATGCCAAGATAATTATTTTTTTAATGATAGGATTATACACTTGAGTGTCTATTTAAACTCTGAAATAATAGAAAAAAATTAAGATAGTTGGTAAAAAGGTAAACAAAAGTTTTTCTCTAACTCAAGAAAGAGCCATATACAGATAGAAATAAGCACACATATATAAATATATATTAAAATAGTGGTCAAAATTATAAGAACCAGGAATAAATATAATAAGGAATGTACAAAATTTATATTAATATGAGGGAAACAACAAATTTTAAGGACATTGAAACTGTAAGAAAAATTGAAAGTTTACATTATGTTCTTAATGAGAAGATTTACTTTCAAGAAAGAAAGAAATAATCCTCCAAAAATAGTGTATAATGAAATTCCATTGATAATCCCTGAGGATGGTTTTCTAAATTCTAACACTAATAAGGAAGGCTACAGTTCTATTAAATAAGAAAACATAAGGATTAAAAAAGAATTATGAAGGACAGAATTAACAAGATATTGAATTTTTTTATGAAACTACTGTAATTATAACATGATATTTTCACAGGAATAGTGAATTAGATCACTGTAATAGAATACATAGTCTATAAAGTTTAGTATAGAAATGTTTGCATTTCAATTCTGTGGGGAAAGGAGGTTTATTTATGAATGATTTCATCTTAATTGATTATACATCTGAAAGGAAAAACATGTTTTCTAATTTTTCATTTCACTACTTTAAATAGATAATTTAAACACAATATATCATAGAGTTAACTTTAAAAATTAAATGACACAATGGAAATTAGACAAAATACTAGCGAAAACTTGAAATATAGATTTTTCAAGCCAAAAAAAAACCTATGTTAATAAAGGCAAGATACATATATTAACAATAGTTAAAAAAATTAAAGTATGGTAAAATATGCAGCATCAAAATGCAAATGACTATTAAATATTTTTAAGATTTATGAAGTAATAATTCTGATTTTTAAAACAAAGAAGTATGGTAAGAAAAATCTGAAATGAATATGAATAGAAAATTCACCATGAAAGTTAAAAGGTTCTAATCTTAATATCAGTAAAGATACAAGTATCAAAAAGAATACAAATTTACATAACATATCAACCAACAAAGGGAATGCCTTCCATTGCTAAAGAGAATGTTGGCATTGTCATATATTGCTGAGCCATTCTTTACTGCCATGCTAGGGTGCCATACTAACTGGATAAATATATTACCAAAGTTTTAAAATGTGCATAATTTTTAATTTCATTATACAAAAACTTGAAATAGCCTATAAACATAAATTTGCTTTTGTTAAAATACATGCATGTATGTATATTTGTGCAAACATATGTGTATTTATATATATATAAGTGTGCATATACATATATATATATACACACATTTTAAAACTGGAAAAGACATTAAAACATATCTCTTTTGAATCTACTACATATGTATTGGAAAACTCAGCAATTGTCACAGGACTGGAAAAGATCAACTTTCATTCCACTCCTAAAGAAAGGTAATGCCAAAGAATGTTCAAACTACCCCACAATTGCACTCATCTCACATGCTAGCAGAGTAATGCTCAAAATTCTCCAAGCCAGGCTTCCACAGTTTGTTAACCACGAACTTCCAGATGTTCAAGCTGGATTTAGAAAAGCCAGAGGACCCAGAGGTCAAATTTCCAATATCCACTGAATCTTCAACAAAGCAAGATAATTTCACGAAAATATCTATTTTTGTTTTATTGATTATGTCAAAGCTTTTGACTGTGTAGATCATAATTTTTTCAAGAGATAGGAATACCAGACCACTTTACTTGCCTCCTGAGAAATATGAACTCAGGCCAAGAAGCAACAGTTAGAACTGGACATGGAAATACAGACTGGTTCAAAATTGCCAACGCTGAATATTGTCACCCTGTTTATTTAACTTCTATGCAGAGTATATCATGCTAAATGCTGGGCTGGATGAAGCAGAAGCTGGAATCAAGATTGCCAGGACAAATATCAACAAACTCAGATATGCAGATGATACCACCCTTATGGCAGAAAGCGAAGAATTAAACAGCCTCTTGAGGAAAGTGAAAGAGGAGAGTGAAAGAGCTGGCTTAAAACAACATTCAAAAATGAAGATCATGGCATTCAGTCCTCTTACTTCATGGCAAATAGATTGGGAAATAGGGACAGACTTTATTTATTTATTTATTTTTTGGCAGGTATGTATGACAGTATGAAGTCGCTCAGTTGTGTCCGACTCTTTGCAACCCTATAGACTATAGCAAACCAGTCTTCTCTGTCCATGGGATTTTCCAGGCAAGAGTACTGGAGTGGGTTGCCTTTTCCAAAATCACTGCAGATGGTGACTGCAGCCATGAAACTAAAAGACATTTGCATCTTGGAAGAGAAGTTATGACCAACCTAGACAGCATATTAAAAAGCAGAGACATTGCTTTGCCAACAAAGGTCCATCTAGTCAAAGCTATGGTTTTTCCAGCAGTCATGTATGAATGTGAATTGGACTATAAAGAAAGCTGAGTGCCAGAGAATTGTTGCTTTTGAACTGTGGTGTTGGAAAAGACTCTTGAGAGTCCCTTGGACAGCAAGGTGATCAAACCAGTCAATCCTCAAGGAAATCAGTCCTGATTATTCATTAGAAGGAACTGATGCTGAAGCAGAAACTCCAATACTTTGGTCACCTGATGTGAAGAACTGACTCCTTGGAAAAGACCCTGATGCTGGGAAAGATTGAAAGCAGGAGGAGAAGGGGACGACAGAGAATGAGTTGGTTGGATGGCATCACTGAATCAATGGACATGAATTTGAGCAAACTCCAGGAATTGGTGATGGACAGGGAGGCCTGGCTTGCTGCAGTTCATGGGGTCACAAAGATTTAGACACAACTGAGCAGCTAAACTGTACTGAAATATATTGTATAGGACCTTTTGGAGTGCCAAGACTGAATCTATTTACTTTCTTGAATAATAAATTTATTTCTTGCTATTGTAAATGTACAGGATTTTGGGGGATGCCAAAACTAAAACTATTCACTTTCTTGAACAATAAATATATTCCTTGGTATTATTATGCTGTTATTATACAGGATTATTTCATCTTTATTGCATAATAGTTAATAGTTGTTCAATAACTTACTCAATTCAGGGTACTCCAAAGTATTGTCATTTTAGAGACTTCCAGTGCAATCATATCATAAATTTGATTATCACACTAACCATTAGATATTCTGTGACTAATAAACTTAGTGTGTAATATCTTCCTTTTCATCATTTCTATTTCATTTGTAATTTTCCCCATAATGTTGATACACAAAGTTGTTGCTTAATCGAATTAGAGAATACATTCTAGCAACTAAATTACATAGTTTACAGTATATTTCAGTACACTTTCAGGAAATATATTAATAAAATTATATATTGGAGTTAGTATAAATATTTTCTGAGATTCAAATTTTAGCTATATATTTTATAAGGTGATTAGCATGAATTTACCATATCAATTAGTTAAGTTGTTTGCTGCTGCTTTTTAGTTGATAAGTCATGTCTGACTCTTTGCAACTGGATGGACTATAGCCAGCCACGCTCCTCTCTCCATGGGATCTTCCTGACCCAGGGATCAAACTTGCATCTCCTGTGGCTTCTGCATTGGAAGGTGGATTCTTTACTACTGAGCAACCTGGAAAGCCCTACTATCTCCCAGAGTTAACTTAAACTCATGTCCATTGGGTTGGTGATGCTATCTAATCATTTCATCCTCTGCAGTCCCCTTCTCCTTTTGCCTTCAATCTTTCCCAGGATCAGGGTCTTTTCCAATGAGTTGGCTCTTTACAGCAGGTGGCCAAAGCATTGGAGCTTCAGCGACAGTCCTTCAGTGAATATTCAGGGTTGATTTCCTTTACTTAGGTTGCCTCACAACTAACTTGGCAAAGTCAAATACATATATTTTAATTCCATTGATACTGCTATGCTATTCTGCTAAAACAAAATCTCAGTCTGAGTGTGACTCATGTAATCATAGATGTATTTCATTTGATTAGGTTAATAGAGTATTTGAAATTGAGTATATCAGAAAACTAGTAAGATAACCTCAATGTACTTAAACTTCTGCTAATATATCCCTTTCATCTCAGCATTTTCTAATTTAGCTATGCTTCCACAAATCTCTTGAAAATAATGAAGACAAATAAACAAGCAAAAAAAACTGGTAGCAGTTTTATGACATCAACATTTTAAAACAGGAAAAGACATTGGAACATATATCTTTTGAACCTATTACTTTACAAAATGAAATACTCAATTGTAGTACCAGGCAAAAAGTCCTCTCTAATAGACACATTAAAATTCTACTAAGGTTAATTTAAAAATGTTTATGTGAGAAGTCAAGTAAAAATAGGAGAGCTCAGAATCTAAATTATATTTTTCTCTTCTATTATATTTTTCTGTGTTCCTCAAAAATGAATGATTACCTTGTGTGTTTATTAAAATGCATAGTCCTGAACTCCTTTACTGGAGATCTCAAGTTTGTGTACCCATCTATTAAATTAATCAAGGATATTTGGGAAGGGCTGTGCAATAGGTTTCCTGTCATTAGACTAGCATATTATCAATCCTTAAATTTAACTTAATTATATATAAAGGGGCTTCCCTGGTGGTTCAGTGGTAAAAATCTGCCTGCCAATGCAGAAGACGTGGGTTTGATCACTGGTTTGGGAAGATCCCCTGGAGTAGAAAATGGCAACCCACTCCAGCATTCTTGCTTGGAAAATTCCATGGACAGAGTAGCTTGGTGGGCTACAATCCAGGGGGGTGCAAAAATGTTGGATAAGATTTAGTGTGTAAACAACAACACGTGTGAAAATAATTTGCATTGCTGACTCAATCTTTCCCAGAATCAGGCATCACTGACTTGATGTACATGGGTTTGAGAAGGCTCTGGGAGTTGGTGATGGACAGGGAAGCCTGGTGTGCTGCAGCCCATGGGGTCACAAAGAGTCAGATACGACTGAGGGACTGAACTGAACTGAACTGTAGTGTTCTATCCACCACTCATTCTTTCTCTGTAAAGAATATTGTAATAAGATATTCCTGCTTCTTCCTTTCTATTCCTTTCCTTTCCATTTCTTTTTCTTTCTTTTATTTTCTTAAATAAGTCAGGGAAGAGATGGAAAAAAAAAAAGGAAGTCAAGGAACACTGTGAACAGGCTTTCCCTTCTGACTCTAGTCAAAGTTAATATCCAAATTTCCTCCTTTAGGATTCTTAAAGCTCCAGTTAAACAAAAAACTTTCTTCTTCTGCTTAGTGGTTTGGATAATTAGGTAGTTACTTTAATAGCCTTATATGAGCATTGTAGGGCTTCTCAGTTGGCGCATTGGTAAAAATCTGCCTGCTGATGCAGAAGACAGAAGAGATGCAGGATTTGATCCCTTGGTGGAAGATTCCCTGGGATAGGAAATGGCAACCCACTCCAGTTTTCTTGTCTGGAAAATTCCAAGGACAGAGGATCCTGACAGGCTCAGTCTATGGGATCTCAAAGAGCTGGACACTACTGAGTAACTGAACATGCATGCAGTGAACAAGTGAACATTGCATCTAATATATATGAAATCTTTATTGACCCACAGACATACTAAAACTTTGAGTCTATTAAAGTCATAAAACCTATCAACAAATAATTAAGAAAATATCCAATAAATATACATTAACATGCATAATTAATCTTTATGTAGAAATTATAACTTAATTAACTTTTATTAGCCAGACTTTTATCATCCACCTACCAAAGCAGGGCGGTAACCCTATGCTGTTATTAATATTTATTTTCATTTTTAGTACAATATCAATGTAGGATAAGAAAATGTTGCATCCAGAGTGAATTCAAATTTTGCAACAATGGTAAAGTGATTGAACTGAATAATCAAGACAGGCAAGAATCAGAGACAACTGAAGTCACCATACTAATGCATATTAGGATATATATTCATAAGGAATACTTACTGAATATTTACATGAGCCACTGTTAGTGTTATAGGAACCCGCCTCTTCAGGATGCAAGAGACAGAGAATACAGTAGTTAATACAGATGATTGCAATTCAGAGAGAAATTGGTATTAGCATTAGCATTATAAACACTTGGGATCAATCTTCTTCTACTCATTTCTGAGAAATTTTTTAAAGATAATTATTTTCTGCATGTTCCCACTGTCTAACTATAAGCAAGGTGAAAAGACATTTGTTTTGAAGATATTCTATGAAAATTAAACAAAATTTATCTTCTGATCTAGAGGCCCATAATTGAAGCTCAAGCTCCAAATGTCTACACAACTCAATATCAAGGTACAACTGTTCATACATTTTTTCAGAGTCTCAGATTCAACCATATCAAACTATTGAATCTATTATAATATTTTTATTAATAGAGTATCTGTCATAGCTATTAAAACTAATTATCAAAAATATAGAATTATTACAAATAATAATTTAGACCACACAAAATGGGGGTGACTAATTAAATATGTTTAGGGAAGGTTTCAAAGAGAAAATATGCAAGTTTAACTATGACAATAGATAATTGTTAGGGATTGAGCGGAAACTAATTCTGGTAGGATAGAGGCAAATGGCAACACAAGCTTCCCCAATTATACTGAAGGTTTTCTGTGTCTTATTTTTGGTTGTATTTATAGATCTTATCATACTGGTCAATAGTTTTTTTTTATATATATAATGTTGTTCATGTCCATGTGTATGTGTATGAGAGAGACAGAGGGAGACAAAGAAAGAAACAGAGGAAACAATTTAACACTATTCCTCAATGAGTAGTCCCCAAATTATTGCTAATTTTTCCTCCTTTTCTTATTTCTCTTTTCAGTGTTTTTCATTTCCTAATTAATTTATTCCTTATCTTGGTATTCAATATCCTCTCTTTTTCTTTTTAACCTCAGTAGCTTCCCTCTCCTGTTTTAAGTCACTCCTACAGTCACTAGTGGATGTATGCCCTAGGAGTAACATGTTCAGCTCAGTTCAATTCAGTTGTTCAGTCTGGTCCGACTCTTTGTGACCCCATGAACTGCAGCACTCCAGACCTCCCTGTCCATCACCAACTCCAGGAGTTCACTCAAACTCACTTCCATCGAGTAGGTGATGCCATCCAGCAATCTCATCCTCTGTTGTCTCGTTCTCCTCCTGCCCCCAATCACTCCCAGCATCAGAGTCTTTTGCAATGAGTCAACTCTTCGTGTGAGGTGGCAAAAGTGCTGGAGTTTCAGCTTTAGCATCATTTCTTCCAAAGAAATCCCAGGGCTGATCTCCTTTAGGGTGCAGTGGTTGGATCTCCTTGCCATCCAAGGGACTCTCAAGAGTCTTCTCCAACACCACAGTTCAAAAGCATCAATTCTTCGGCTCTCAGCTTTCTTCACAGTCCAACTCTTGGATCCATACATGACCACTGGAAAAACCGTAGCCTTGACTAGACAGACCTTTGTTGGCAAAGTAATGTCTCTGTTTTTAATATGCTATCTAGGTTGGTCATAACTTTCCTTCAAAGGAGTAAGCATCTTTTAATTTCATGGCTGCAATCACCATCTGCAGTGATTTTGGAGACCAGAAAAATAAAGTCTGACACTGTTTCCACTGTTTCCCCATCTATTTCCCATGAAGTGATGGGAACAGATGCCATGGTCTTCATTTTCTGAATGTTGAACTTTAAGCCAACTTTTTCATTCTCCTCTTTCACTTTCATCAAGAGGGTTTTTAGTTCCTCTTCACTTTCTGCCATAAGGATGGTGTCATCTGCATATCTGAGGTTATTGATATTTCTCCCAGCAATTTTGATTCCAGCTTGTGCTTCTTCCAGCCCAGCGTTTCTCATGATGTACCCTGCATGTTAGACTATAAACTATGACTTCATATTGAATCTCCTGGAGGACATCCTATGTTAAATTCCCAAGGATCAGTTTTGAACAAAAAATTCCATTTCAATAAAAGAAGTATTTATATATTGCAAAGTTATTTATCCATCTGTACACTTGATTGATTAATAGCCAGTTTATTGCATTGTTCAAATAAACATTTAATATGGCCCTAAATGCATAGAAATTTAAATCAGTATTCTTACAGCAATTCATGTCTACTGTAAACATTGAGTTAAAATGAGATATTTCACAATATAGCACATGATCCTCTGAATTGAAAGTAAGGAAATACAAAATTAATAAACATATATACTTACAAATGCATGGGATTAATATTGACAAATTTTAAGCTAGCCTCCCCAAATTAAAAATATGTATATCCTCGAAAGACAAATGGATTGATTAATCTCATCATAATATAAGATTTTCCCTTGTTTTTTCTTGAATTAAAGATAAAAAGAGAATACAAGCTCTTAAATGTAAAGAAAACACAGAACTTTGATCAGTAATAAGAAACACTTTATTTCATAAAGAGGGTTGAAAGCTGATTGGGCTCTCAGGACTCCAGTTCAATCATGTGAGTAAATGATAGCAGCTCAGTTGTGTCCAAGTCTTTGCAACTCCTTAGGAGAAGGCAATGGCAACCCACTCCAGTACTCTTGCCTGGAAAATTCCATGGATGGAGAAGCCTGGTAGGCTGCAGTCCATGGGATCGCTAAGAGTCAGGCAAGACTGAACTGACTTAACAGGAGCAACAGACAGTAGCACACCAGGCTCATCCGTCCATGGAAATCTCCAGGTAGGAATACTGGAGTGGGTTGCCATTTCCTTGTCCAGGGAATTTTCCTCAGGACCTCCTTCATTTCAGGCAGATTTTTTTTTACCAACTAAGCCACTAAGGGTTTGCTAATTCGATCATGCCTACTGTTAATTTCAGTTTAGAGACTCTGAACTATTATGGCTGATGGTATTGACATATCTTTACTTATAAAAAAAAATAGCTTATTCAAAATTGTATGTACCTCTTTTTCTGTATCTATATCCTCTATTTCTGAAAGTATGAAGGGACTGTTTGATCATACATAATATTTACTGTTTTTTTTTCCTCTCTTTTCTTCTGGCTTATTCCAGTTGTGAGCATCAGCTGACCTCATCTAGATTAGACAGATGGTTCCGTCTAAGAAGGTGTCCCCACAACCTGAGACAGCCTGTGAACATCCCTTGGAAGTCTTTTGTATGCCTTCCCAGTTTATTTATATAATGATTTATTTTACTTTTCTCATTTTATTTCTGCAGTAAAACTTATACTGGTTCTTTTCACTCTGTTAATTTAGCTAAGCTGGAGCCATCTTTCATGGATTTTCTTCACTGCATGGCATCAAGTTTGACCATAGAAAAATCTGTGTGGAAGAAGTGGTCTTATGTTTTAATGCTCTGAAGCTTAGTGCAAGGCCAGGTCCTATTCCTGCTTCCAAATATCTACACTCATATATGGGCTCAATAGCTGTCTGGGGACAGTAGTCACACCTGCTCTTTGTTCCGCTCCCACTGGATCTTTTTGAAATTTGGATCTTGGGCCAGGGCAGGTGAGATCCACAGTGAAGCACTATAGGCTGTCCTACAGGTGGCCCTTATCGCAAAGGTTGGATAAGTGATAGATATAGCTGCCAGTTAGTCTTGCTCTCCCCTCTATGAATATTTCCTTTGTAAACTTTAGACCTGAATTCAGTCGTAAAACTAGATGCAGAGGCGATAGCCACTAGACTACTAAACTGGCTCCAACAAACACACATGGTTTAATTCTTGTAATGTATTTCTGTTTAAATATCACCTAGTGTTTCTTCTCTTATCAAATCTTAGCTAAAAACTTTTTATCAGGCTGTTTGGCTACCAGTCACAAAAAGACGTTTGTTTTTCTCTTGTCCATATTAAAATATAGAACATTTCATGATCCAGCTTTACATTACATTACAGCTAGATGCATAAACAAACTGACAGATGAGGCAGATACTGACATGATGTGAATTTGTGTGTGTGCTGAGGGATACAGCCTCAAAACTGTATAAACAGGATTATCCTTTCTTGGAGAAGCAATCCAGATACACAGCAGGATCACACCTTTGTAAAAGCTTAGGAAGAAACACTCTCCACAGAACAAGGCAGGGTATTGCTGTGTTTATGCAGAAGGTAAGTCTCATCAGATCATAGTACTCTATATTATTAAAGTGACCATTTTTATTTTCATGGGAGAAAACATAGTTATTCAGGGTCTCAGAGGCTTTTGACAGCAAAAGGACAGAACATTGGGCTGACATTTTGTCAGCACTTTGGTTGTTGATTATCCCAGGCTGAGTCATGAAACTGCTATTCTCTAGATGATTCTCTCTGCCCTTACTCCACTGACAGATCCATCAAGTAGCTCAAAGATTTGTCACTTACACAGAGCAGCTACTAGTCCATGAATACTGTTGCAAGAATTAGAAATGACATCCCTCCAGGCCAGACAACCCCTACATGATGGCTTTGCACCTCTATTTGTTTAAGGATTAGTGATAACCTTCCTTGAAGCTTATCTTCCATGTTGAGGAAGCTCTTTGTTGGGCTTCAGAGTGCCCATCATTTGGAAACATTTTCTTATATTAGTGTACCTTGCTTCTCTAAATCTCTCTTATAGATATCACATGTTTCTATAATTATTTATGCAAAATAGTGTCAAAGTTTAATGTTGTCCTATCCTACTCTCTTCATATTTATGATTTTTTCTCATTTATAAAATATGTCAAAGCGGTCATTGTCACAGAAATAGAAGTCTATCACCTCAAATACAGGTTCAGTATTTAAAACAAAATTTACTGTCAGAAGTCCAATAGAGTAATAATCCCTTCCTCCCTCTTTTCCTTCCTACTTCCTTTTCTTCATTTCTTCCTTCCCTCCTTCATTCATGTCCTTTCCTGCCTATTTCCCTCCCTCTCTTCCTCTCTTTATTTCTTCTGTCTGCTTGTAACTGATTTTGTCCCTCTTCATGAATAAAAAGAAGGTTGGCCACGATGGATTCTTAAAAATTCATTTGGCTGCACTGGGTCTTAGTTGCTTTTACTTTTAGCATGTGGGCTTCTAATTCTAATTCTAATTCTAATTCTTTGGGTTCAATTCTTTGGTGGGTTCTAATTCTTTGGGATCAAACCCAGGGCCCCTGCACTGGGAGCATGGAATTCTAACCACTGGACAACCAAAGAAGTCCCCTAGCCATGAGGGAATTTTTTTTTTTTTAATGAAAAACTCCTGTTATTTCTAATTCTACACTCAGAGTCTCCTATTTAAACTCTCCATATTGGTAATTTCCTGATTCCCTCCAAATTCCTTATATATGCAATTGGATTCCCATTGAAAAAGAAGATTGTTTAAACCCTTAAGATAAAGAAATATAGGTGTGGTAGATCTAATAGAGCATACTAATTTATAATTTATATGAGAATTAATATATTTCTTATCAGCAAACTTATTTGTGTGTTAGTTTCTTCACTTACACAATGGAGATAAAATTTGAGGATACATTTCAACAGATACCCAGGAAACTATCATTACATAGCTTGTGAATTGAAAAGATACAGTGTAATTATATTATGGCCTAAAGATAACAGCTTAACTTCAAATTTATTTTAGGAATTTATTGATATGGTGTATAGTGGTAATCTAGTAAAACAGATGAGTTACTTAAATTAGAAATAACAGATTTTTCAGGATCTCCAAATCTAATTCTCAGTTTATAATTGTGGAAAAATATATGAAAAATTTTTACAAATACATTTTGGAAGTAATTCTAATTTGCCATTGTAACTAAAATCTACTAGAAATCAGCAATCTACTCTGATACTGAATTAATCTTTCTATTATTATAAAACTCATTTAATTAATATAGAAAAGAAATATACTTATATTCTGACTCAACTTTCTATTTAGATAGGGTAATGTAATTATGATATAATTCTGAGAAAGATATACTTTACTTTCCATCATTTTTTTCTTTAAGCAAGTAACAATTCGGCCTATAAGCAGAGAGTGAACTGATTTTTCTCATAGTTAACCCAGGAATATCATTTTCTCTTAACTCCACTGTCAGTAGTTCTCATTAATTACTGTTTAAAAAGGCATTGACTCAGAAACCAATTACTTTACTGGAGAAACATTTTTCACAGAAAGTAATTTCTCATTTGAGACTTATTCTTCATGTCATGCTCATTATCAAAACACTGGTATTCCTTAAAACTGCTGTGTTAATTTGGTTATGTAAAGATTTACTATGTTTTAGAGTGATGAATTTTTATTCCTTGCAGGCTTTTATCTCCCCAAATTAAATGATCTTTTTCTTTTTCTAGATATTTTCTCATATTTATGAATTTTGCTTAACATTTATGGATTTTGTTTAGATTAACATTTATGAAATAGAATAGCTTTAGAATGTGTCTTACCCTGAATAAATTAGTTTATACATATCAAAATAAACAATTTTCTTTTACCACTTAGCTTCTGGAGAAAGCAGATCTTTTCACTATCATTTCTGACTTGTATTTATGAAAAGTATGTATGCTGAGCTTTCTGTTTATTCATATATAAGCCCAAAACTGTTGCCAACATTTCCAGCTCTATGCTTTTGCTGCTGCTGCTGCTAAGTCGCTTCAGTCGTGTCCGACTCTGTGCGACCCCACAGACGGCAGCCCACTGGGCTCCGCCATCCCTGGGATTCTCCAGGCAAGAACACTGGAGTGGGTTTATATGCTGTTTTTGCCTCCTGTGTCACCCAAAGTCATGTAAAGTATTGAAGAATTCATTAATCATAAGTTTCACATCATAAATAATTAGACCTATAAATAGCTAAAAGGCAGATAAGAAAAATATCAAGAATCATGTACCCATTTTGTCTCAAAAGAATAATATCAAAACAGTATGAAAAGTTTGGCAGCAATTTTTTTTTTACTTTTAATATCTTCACTGAGTTTGAAATAAGAAGTAGCTACAGATGACAGGATGATATGTGAGGTGCAAGAAGACATTCTGTCTCAAATCAGTATCTTCTTACATGATATAATACTAGCTACAGCTACTCGACTTTACAGTTCTCATTTTCATGTTAGTGACATTTCTGAAAAAAAAAAAAAAAAAAAAAAAACGGCACTCAATTTATTTTTGTCTTGTATCCTGTTTTCTCTTTATTTGTAATGGTCCTTTGTGGTTTATTTTTACTTCATTTTCCTTAAAACCCAACCAATCTCCAGCACCAGTGATAATGATGAAAACATTTGGATGGGTTCATTTTGTGATTTTTTTTTTTTTTAATCATCAGATTCTGGAAGAAAACAGAAATTTTCTTCCTGGAATCTTTTTATTAAGAAATAGGCTTGCAGAAGTAGATTGTCTTGCCCAGAGCTATGCAGGGGTGGTCAGGAGAGGCAGGTTCAGAACACAACTGTTCCTCTTTCAATTACAACACTGCTACTCAATTTCCCATAATTACTAGAGGGTGCTCCTCTCTCCCTGCCAGAATTCTCTTTGGCATTGGCCATAGTGCTTTGCCTGATTAGCTTTCAGTCAACTGTCAGGGTTCAGCAACCATCTCAAAATGTATTTGTCTCATCATTTTTGTGCTTGTCAGCAGCTACATTTTCCCTTTTACTCTCTCATCATTTTTCAGGTCCTTTTACAGTATTCTATCAAGGGTGACACACAGAGATAGCCTCATACTGTGTGAGAGATCCTGAGAGGAAAAGTTCATGGTTTAGTATGTGACCAAAAGAAAGATTTGTCCCAAACAGTCAAACAAACAGCCTTACTTGGATCTAAGACACAGGGACTAAAAGTGAGCTTAGTTGAATAGGTAAGTAACTTGGCTTTCTAGAAAAGAGTTGTGACACTCCAGGCTGGAGATATTTGTGGAAAGGTATGAGCCTTTGTCAAGAAACTATTTTTTGTTTGCTCTGAACCCTACTAATCATCTCTGATGTAGGCTGCCCATTGACTTCAAAGCATCTTCAGTCTGCGTAGGTAAGAAGGGTGCTGAGAAAAAGGTAAAAGAAATTCATGGTGGTTCAAAGTCACATTAATCCTCCTTGATGATTCAGGTAGCCAGGTAAAAGGACAAAAAACAAGTAGAGATGCTTTAAAATAAATGTGGGAATAAAAGAGAGACATGAAAAGAAAGTCTCTTTGGTCAGTGGTTTCTATTTTGTAAATTCTTGTCCTATTTTCAGTATGTCTCATTTCTAAAACTTAGTAAGAGGCTTTTATTTGAGCTTCATACAATATGGAAAGAGCAAAAAGGTTTGCCCAGTATAATAGCCATGTGTGTTAAGTGTCACCTACTCTAATTAGTTATATGATATTGGTAAAATTGTCATTTTGTTCTTCATAATTTGATTAAACAATTCTGTTCCTATGTAGTTAATTTTAGCTCACTTTCCTTATGAATGCCTTAGGTTAATTACAGTAATAGATACTAACTGCATATATCTACTGAAAGTGCAAATAATGTCATACCTTTTATTTTCATTACTCTAACTACTCTAGATTCTATTTTCAAATTTCTAAAAGAAATTTCCTCTGTCAATGAAATGATTTGCATGTTTGGTACATAGGAGATAGAATTTATATACACAGAATTGTGTATTGGCAGGTGGGTTCTTTACCACTAGCGCCACCTGGGAAGCCTGGATTCTATACTATAATTTGTCTTTAATATTATGGGCTTCCCTGGTGGCTCAGATGGTAAAGCGTCTGTCTGCAATGCAGGAGACCTGGGTTTGATCCCTGGGTTGGGAAGATCCCCTGGAGAAGGAAATGGTAGCCCACTCCAGTACTCTTGCTTGGAAAATCCTATGACTGACTTCACTTTCAGGCTTCTTTCATACTGCCTTTAGCACTGTATGTAATATGTATTTTAAATTTAGATTGTAAGGAATCAGTATTCTATGATACATGGTAAATTACTTAATCATACTGTAATTTTCCTGAGCAAAAATTTCTATTATTTTCCCATGTGTCTCTCCCATTAAACTTTTTCTAAACAAATAATTTCAGTTAAGACCTATTCCGACAAAAAGGAAGATGGTGCAATATTAATTACTATTTCTTCCCAATTTAGTTACCATGTTATCAATATAAGCTTAGTGGTCAGAGTACATAAAAATACACTTAAAAACTATTTGATTTAATAGAAAATATATGTGATATATGTGATGAAATGTGTATTGCTGTTCTTCAAAACTTTGTAAGAGAAATCATCAGGACTTAATTACAATCTTCAATTTGCTGAAGCCTCCTCTTTATTTTTTATTAAAATTATCCTGCAGCAAAATAGTAATTTTCATTTTTATCAATGTAGTAAAAAGATAATCTTTTATTTTCCCCAAATTATTGAGATATTATATTATGTAATTATAAAATATATGTGTGACTTGGTGCATATATATATATATATATATATATAGCAAAACAATTACCACACCAAGGTTAGTTATTATTTCCATCACCTTACATAATTACTGCCCGTGTGTATAGTGAGAATATTTAAAATCTAATTTATTAGGAACTTTTATGTATAAAATAAAGTATTATTAACTGTAGTCACCATGCTGTACATTAGATCCTTGGAACTTACTCATCTTATAACTGAAAGTTTACCTTTTGATAACATCTCCCCATCTCCCCATCTCCCCAAACCTCAACCTCTGTCAAAAACCATTCTTTTCTGTTTCCATGACTTAAGCTATTTTAGATTCCACATATAAGTGAGATTATACAGTATTTTTCTTTATTTGGCTTACTTCACTTAGCATAATAATGCCCTAAAGGTCCATTTGAGTTATCATAAGTGGAAAATTTTCATCATTTCTCAAGCTGAAAATATTCCATTGTATATATTTATACTGCACATCTTCTTTATCCATTCATCTGCAAACAGAGAGTTATATTGTTATATCTTAGATACTGTGACTAAGGCTGTGATGAATATGGGATAAAGATATCTTTTCATGATAGTGCTTTCATTTCCTTTAAATATATTTACCCAAAAGTGGGATTGCTGAATCATATGGTAGTTCTATTTTTAAATTTTTAGGAACTTCCATATTGCTTTGCAGAGTGACTATATTAATTTAGATTATCACCAGCAGTACACAAATGCTTCCTCCTTTCTAGATCTTTTAATATTCATTTATTGTCTTTTTGATAATAGCTGTTCTAACAGGTATAAAGTAATATCTAATTTTAATTTTAATTTATATTTACATGATGATTAGTGATGTAAAGCACCTTTTCATGTACTTTCTGGTGTTTGTGTGCCTTCTTGGGAAAAATGTCTATTCAGATCCTCTGCCCTTTGTTAACTGAAATTTTTGTTTTTTTTTTTACTGAGTTTTGTGAATTTCTTATATATTTCAGGCATTGACCTTTATCAGAAAGATGTTTTGCAAGAAAAATTTCCCATTTGTTGGTTTCCTTGTTTTCTTTTTATATTGTTGATTATTTATTTCTTGTGCAGAAGCTTTTTAGTTTGATGTTGTCTTACTTGTTTATTTTTGATGTGTTGCTTTGATGTCATATAAAAACGTATCATTATCAAGACTAAAGTCAAAGCTCAAGATCTCTTGAAAACACTAATCTTATTTCTACAATTTTGTCATTTCAAGGATGCTACATAAATTTTCCATTAGTAACCTGGGATTTTTCATTTAGCAAATTATCTGGAGATTCATCCAGGAGATTTATCCATATAAACACATATGAATAGTTTATCCCTCTCATTGACAGCTAATAAAGACTCCACCTGCAATGCATGAGACCCCAGTTGGATTCCTGGGTTGGGAAGATCCTCTGGAGAAGGGATAGGTTACCCATTCCAGTATTCCTGGGCTTCCCTGGTGGCTCAGTGGTAAAGAATCCGACTGCAATGTCTGAGACCTGAGTTTGATCCCTGGGTTGGGAATATCCCATGGAGAAGGGAATGGCTACCTACTCCAGTATTCTTGCCTGGAGAATCCCCATGGACAAAGGTGGGGTCACAGAGAGTCAGACATGACTGAGCAACTAAGCACACAGCACATAGTTGTGCCATAGTTTGCTTAACCATTCATATTTAATTTTTAAAAATTGCAAACCTTTCTAATTTCAGTGTCCACATCTTCATTGCTGGTATATAAAACTACAATATAATTCTGAATGTTTACCTTTTACCCTGTGACCTTTCTGAACTGACTTAGTTCTAGGAAATTTTTTTTTGTGTGTGTGTGTACTATTTGAAAATGGCCTAAGTAAAAGTTTTACTCCTTTTACCAATGCCTATATCTTTTATTTTCCTATCTTGATTTATTACACTGGCTAGAACTTCCAGCACCATGTTGAGAAAGAGTAGAGATAATGAACATCCTTGCCTTGTTCTTGATTTTAAGGGGTGGGAATTCATTTATTCACCATTAACTGTAATAGACTTATTTTCTTCCTTCTATTTGTTTTGGACTTATTTTACTGATCTTTTGATAATTTCTTAAGGAGTTACCTTAGATTATTGACTTTATTTTTCCTATTTTCTAATGTATGAGTTGAGTTTTCATTCCAATCTGAAAGAAAGGCAATGCCAAAGAATGCTCAAACTACTGCATAATTCCACTCATCTCACATGCTAGTAAAGTAATGCTCAAAATT